>CM031373.1:2033985-2633985 GCA_018208015.1 Medicago ruthenica | reverse complement strand
CCATGTTCAACAATCTCAAATAAACCAAGCAATCATACCACAATCTCAACCACATAAGGGTTTCAAAGGAACACCCACACACTTTGATAACTTATCCATTTCAAACATATTCATCACTTCTCACACCTTAGTCTTTAATATTACTAAGTCCAAATCCACTTTCAAAACCTTAGACACACTCTATTAGTTCCTAACAGCCATTTCAAACATTATATAACACATACTCACACAACATGATGACCTTAACAAAACCACCATTGTTAGGGTTTCACGCAAGCTTTTCTTGAACAACAACAACATTTTCGAATACCCAACATAGATAAACATCATATAGCTTCAATTAAACATACTAGCAACATCACTTAGCATCAAATAAGCATAACATGATCATTAACAACTTTAATCATAAAAACTTTCTATCAAAACCTAGCCGAAGTGAATGGAGAAGTTTGGGCTGGAGAAATAGACATTCTCCCCTTCTCAAAATCACTTGTGAATAAGCAATACTAACTCTCTTACCCGGAATCAAAGATTCTCTAGCAAACTCAAGCTTTCCACTTGCCCTAGTTTTTCTCTTGTTTTTCTCCTTTCTCCTTCTCTTACACGGTTCCAACTTCTCCAAAAGACAATGAATAGTGATTGGGGAAAGTCTTTGTGATAATCTTATAACCCACTCAAAACAATCATGGCCATCCATTCCTTACTAACTCTCAAGGACCAATCCTAGCCCTTCAATCCAATCTAAGCTTACTACATCTCATCCACTTGATCATTACTACTTATTCATGACCAAGCCCATTACTATTCACGCCCTAGGCCCAATTTCACCCAAAACTCTAAAAACTCGATTACGAACTTATCCTCGCGCCAAATAATTATTTCTCGATTACGAGAAAATATTTTTAAATGCAAATCCATAAAATAAAATATATAAAATATAACATACGAAAATAGGGTCGTTACAACTCTACCCCCTAAAAAGAATTTTCGCCCTCGAAAATACCTGAAAACAACTCTGGATAGGAGTCCCGCATCTTGCTTTCGAGCTCCCACGTCGCATATTCACCGGCTGGGCCTCCCCAAACGACTTTCACCGATGAAATCTCTTTGTTCCTGAGCCTCTTCATCTCTTGTCCTTCAATCCTTAAGGGTACCGTTGCAACCGTTAAATTCTCTCTCACTTGTATCTCGTCCGACTCAATCACATGTGACGGATCCGATACGTATTTCCTTAATTGAGACACGTGAAAAACGTCATGTAGATTTGACAACGACGGCGGTAACGCAATCCTATACGCCACCTTCCCAATCCTCTTCAAAATCTGATACGGACCAATGAATCTCGATGCTAACTTCTTCGATTTCAAAGCTCGTCCAATACCCGTAGTCGATGTAACTCTTAGAAACACATGATCTCCTTCTTGAAATTCTATATCCTTTCTTCTCTTGTCGGCATAGCTTTTCTGGCGACTCTGCGACGCTCTCATCTTTTCTTGGATCATCTTGATCTTCTCGGTCGTTTGTTGCACAATCTCAGGTCCAAGCACCACACTTTCTCCCGATTCAAACCAACACAAAGGTGTTCTACATCTTCTCCCATACAACGCTTCAAAAGGTGCCATACCAATGCTCGAATGAAAACTGTTGTTATACGTAAACTCAATCAATGGTAAGCAAGCTTCCCAACTCACTCCTTGTTCCAAAATGCACGATCTTAATAAATCCTCCAATGATTGAATCGTCCTCTCCGTCTGACCATCCGTCTGCGGGTGATAAGCAGAACTCATCCGCAACTTAGTCCCCAACGCCTCTTGCAAACTCTCCCAAAACCTTGAAGTAAAACGGGGATCTCGATCTGATACGATACTCGACGGAATTCCATGCAATCTCACGATTTGCTCAACATAAATCTCAGCCAACTTCGGTACTAGCATACCAGTCTTGATAGCTATGAAATGAGCAGACTTTGTTAACCTGTCGACAACTACCCAAATCATATTGTTACCTTTCGACGTCTTCGGCAATCCGCTTACAAAATCCATCGCAATACTATCCCATTTCCACTCTGGAATAAACAAAGGTTGCAATAGCCCCGACGGCTTCTGATGCTCCACCTTGGACTTCTGACAAGTCAAACACGCGAAAACAAACTCGGCGATCTCTTTCTTCATCCCTTGCCACCAAAACATTTTCCTCAGATCTTGATACATCTTAGTAACACCAGGATGAATACTTAAGTTGCTTCTGTGACCTTCCTCCAAGATCATCCGCTTCAACTCAGGCACATCAGGTACACATAACCTTCCCTGACACCTCATCACGCCTTTCTCATCGATCTCAACGTTTACCTTTTTCCCTTGCTCGATGAGCGTCTTAAGCTTCGTCAATCTCACATCAGACTTTTGCTTTTCCACAACCTCTTCAAGAAAATCATTCGTCAACCTCAACATTCCTAGCTTCACGCTTCTGGTTGTCCTTTCACAAACCAAACTGAGGTCTCTAAACTCTTCAATCAATCTCAGTTCCTTCGCCATCAGAGACGACATATGCAAAGACTTCCTACTCAACGCATCGGCTACCACATTAGCCTTACCCGGGTGATAACTTAACTCGAAATCATAATCCTTAAGAAACTCTAACCATCTTCTTTGCCTCATATTGAGCTCCTTCTGATCAAACAAGTATTTCAGACTCTTGTGATCGCTGAAAACCTCGAACCTTGACCCATACAAGTAGTGCCTCCAAATCTTGAGAACAAACACGACAGCAGCTAGCTCCAAATCATGCGTAGGATAGTTCCTCTCATGAATCTTCAGCTGTCTTGATGCATAAGCAACGACTTGTCCCTTATGCATCAACACACCACCTAAACCCATCTTCGACGCATCACAATAAACCACGAACGGTTCCTTCGGATTTGGCAGAATTAGCACAGGTGCAGATGTCAACCTCCTCTTCAGCTCTTGGAAACTCTGCTCACACTTGTCATCCCAAATGAAAGCTTGACTCTTCCTAGTCAACTGCGTCAACGACAACGCCAACTTTGAAAATCCTTCGATGAACCTCCGATAGTAACCGGCCAAACCAAGAAAACTTCGGATCTCAGTAACAGACTCCGGCGTTCCCCAATCTTGCACGACCTCTACCTTAGCAGGATCCACTGCTATACCCCCACTTGAAATGACGTGACCCAAAAAGCTAACTTCATGCAACCAAAATTCACACTTAGAAAATTTTGCATAAAGCTTCTTCTCGCGCAACACCTCCAACACAATCCTCAAATGCTCGGCATGTTCCTCTTCCGTCTTCGAGTATACCAAAATATCGTCTATGAAGACCACCACGAATCGATCCAAAAAGGAATGAAATATACGATTCATATATTCCATAAACACTCCAGGTGCATTAGTAACTCCAAAAGGCATAACAGCGTACTCGTAGTGACCATATCTTGTCCTGAAAGCAGTCTTCGGTATATCCTCCGCCTTAACTCTTATCTGGTGATATCCCGATCTCAAATCAATCTTGCTGAACACACAGGCTCCCACTAACTGATCCATCAAATCATCTATCCTCGGAAGTGGATACTTGTTCTTGATAGTTGCTTTATTCAACTGACGATAGTCGATGCACAGACGCATACTACCATCCTTCTTCTTTACCAACAGAACTGGCGCACCCCACGGCGATACACTCGGTCTTACAAACTTTTTCTCTAACAATTCCTCCAATTGTTCCTTCAACTTTTCTAGTTCAGCAGCTGACATACGATACGGCGCCATCGAAATTGGACTAGTACCAGGTACTATGTCAATTGCGAATTCAACCTCTCTCTCGGGTGGTAAATCCAAAATGTCATCTGGAAAAACATCTGTGAAATCACGCACCACCGGCAACGCATCAACCTCAATCTTTTCTTCCACTCTCAACGAAGCAAACATAGCAAACACGTCCTCTTGAGCCTTCACTGATCTTACCACTTCTCGACAACACATGAGCTTCGAACACAACTCTGGCTCCAGTCTTGGGAACATAACCGTCCTCTTACCACAGTTGATATGAACCCGATTAAATTCTAACCAGTTCATACCAAAGATAACGTCTATTCCGCTCAACGGAATGCAGACTAAATCCATACCAAAGTGTCGACCATACATAGTGACTGAACAGTCAACACAGACTAGAGTAGTCGATACCGAACCACTTGCAGGCGTTTCTATAACCATGCGTCCCATCATATTTTCTACTCTAAGACCCAACCTCTTAACGCAATCCTCAGAAATAAACGAATGGGTAGCACCCGTATCAATAATAGCAGACAAAGGAGTATTATTGATAAAGCATGTACCTCTGATCAAGTTGTCCGCCTTCGCATCACCACCATCTAAAGCAAACACTTTTCCTCCAGCCGCTCTAGGCTTCTTACACACGTTGCTCTTATGACCCGCTTCTTTGCAGTTGAAGCACACAATACCCTTCTTGCACTGATCAGCTTTGTGGTTAGGATCACCACACTTGAAACATTTTCCATCATTCTTCGGGCACTCAAAAAGACGATGTCCCGGTTGTCCACACTTAAAACAATACCTATTACTTCCAAACTTGCCACCACTACTCCCACCTTCATCTGGTTTCTTCCCACCTCTGCCATACGGTTTACCTCTAGCCAAGTCCTTTCCCCTCTTCTCATTCGCGGCTTTGTAGTAATTAGCCTTAGCTTTACTGTCCTTATCACATATTCGGCTCTTGTTCACCAACATCGGAAAATTCCTGATCTCGCTAAACCCAATCAACTGCTTGATGTCTGGCCTCAGCCCATTTTCAAACTTTACGCACTTGTCTTCCTCAGCTTCCATCGTGTTGTAATGAGGAGCAAAACGACACAAGTCTTCAAATTTGGCCGCATATTCAGAAACATATAAACTCCCCTGCTTGAGCTCCATGAACTCAATCACCTTACGGTTCCTCTCGTCTGCCGGAAAATACTTGGTTAAAAACTCTCTCCGGAAACGAGCCCAAGTAACTAAAGCTCCACCAGCTCCCAACCTCTGACTAGCGTTTCCCCACCAATGATCGGCCTCATCATGGAGAACATACCCTCCTAACAATACCTTATGCGCGTCTAGACAACGCATAGCCCCGAAAATTCTCTCAATTCCTTCCAACCAAGTCTGAGCTCCATCTGGATCGTATCCTCCCTTGAAGATAGGCGGTTTGTTGTTCATAAACCTCTCGAGCCTCAGCTCATCTTCCCCGCCTCCTCTAGCTTGTTGTGCGGCTCTATCCGCGGTCCTACTAGCAGCATCCTGAGCCATGGCATCCGCCATCCGCTCCATCGCGTCCGCAAGTGCTCGTTGCGTCATATCCACACACTACCAATCATCACATAACACAAGTGAGAACACAGTGTTTAAGGAAACACATGTTACACAAAGGGTATACTAAACTTAATTGATCCAATGGATCGACCTGCTCTGATACCACCTATTGTTACACCCTAACCCTTAACCGCCGATTATTAACTTTAATAAAAAAAAACGTTAAGGACATAGGAAGTTACAACATGATGAAAACGCATTTTCATAAACATCAACAAATCAAAATATATTTGATTCACATACAGCAGCGGAAAAAAAATAACAAACAGCAAAACAGAGACGATACCCCTTCTAACAGGATACCCCTTCTAACAGGATACCCCTTCTAACAGGATATCCCTTCTAGCTCAACAGCTCATACCCCTTCTATATCAATGTTCACGAAATCGATTGCATCGTTTTCTTTCCGTTTTCAAAACACATTACAACATTTCACATGTTTATACCAAAGACCAATTTAAAACAGAGACGTGCGAAAAAGACGCAAAAGCATGAAAACAGAAAATGCTGTCACAGCACAATTTCACTAAGACCTCCTTGGAGTATTTTCATCATAACTTAAAAACTAAAAGTCATTTTTACGTCAAACCAAAGCCACTGGAAAGCTAACAAAATTATCTAAAACTTTCATGTTTACACCCAAGGCCAATTCTGTACCGATCAATACCAGTTTTCGTTTCAAATACGGAAAAATTGTGCAGAAAGTTATGCAGAAAATTATGCAGAAAGTTGTGCAGAAATTTAACCATAACTCAAGTTCTATAAATCGTTTTGACGCCAAACCAACGGCATTAGAAAACTAACATCCAAATCTACAACAGAAACCATTACCAAATTTATATATACACGTTCAGAATACCCAAAGTGGTGTTACAACTATCAGAGCCCTAAACTCTAACTAGGATACAACACCTAGTACAAAAATAGTAAGGATAGCTAAGCTATGCCCTCACCACTACGCAGGCTTCTAAACAGCAAAATGCTACTCCTCGACGATGGTCTCGTCAACCTGATATTCTGGATCCCCAAAGATCCAGCACATAACACATAACAGAGAGTGTTAGTATCACAACCAATAAACATGTATAAATAACACATTATTATACATAACCAAAACACAACACATAATAGACAAAGCACAAAGCTCATCAATAACAATTATCACTTAACAACCATTATACACACATAATTCCTCAAGCACAAAACTCATCAATAACAATTATCACTTAACAACCATTATGCACACATAATTCCTCAAGCACAAAACTCATCAATAACAATTATCACTTAACAACCATTATGCACACATAATGTCACAAAGGATGCATGCCTCAAAATGCATTCTCTAATGCATGTGGTACCAAATCATTTCGGATAAACTTATATCCTTATCAAGCACTCTTGATAACCAAGCACTCTTGGATTTCATATCCGCACCGGATATCATCGAATAACCCGCACCGGGTATCATACAATCATGAATGCATGATGATTCACTTAGCAAATATATGATACTTACTAACACAACTAATTATCAGCACTCTGATAATTATCACAACAACAACAACAAACACAACCACTAAATTATCAGCACTCTGATAATTATCACAACATCAACAACAACAAACACAACCACTAGGCTCTCATGGCCAAATCATAAAACACAACATGTATATACTCAACCATGTTCAACAATCTCAAATAAACCAAGCAATCATACCACAATCTCAACCACATAAGGGTTTCAAAGGAACACCCACACACTTTGATAACTTATCCATTTCAAACATATTCATCACTTCTCACACCTTAGTCTTTAATATTACTAAGTCCAAATCCACTTTCAAAACCTTAGACACACTCTATTAGTTCCTAACAGCCATTTCAAACATTATATAACACATACTCACACAACATGATGACCTTAACAAAACCACCATTGTTAGGGTTTCACGCAAGCTTTTCTTGAACAACAACAACATTTTCGAATACCCAACATAGATAAACATCATATAGCTTCAATTAAACATACTAGCAACATCACTTAGCATCAAATAAGCATAACATGATCATTAACAACTTTAATCATAAAAACTTTCTATCAAAACCTAGCCGAAGTGAATGGAGAAGTTTGGGCTGGAGAAATAGACATTCTCCCCTTCTCAAAATCACTTGTGAATAAGCAATACTAACTCTCTTACCCGGAATCAAAGATTCTCTAGCAAACTCAAGCTTTCCACTTGCCCTAGTTTTTCTCTTGTTTTTCTCCTTTCTCCTTCTCTTACACGGTTCCAACTTCTCCAAAAGACAATGAATAGTGATTGGGGAAAGTCTTTGTGATAATCTTATAACCCACTCAAAACAATCATGGCCATCCATTCCTTACTAACTCTCAAGGACCAATCCTAGCCCTTCAATCCAATCTAAGCTTACTACATCTCATCCACTTGATCATTACTACTTATTCATGACCAAGCCCATTACTATTCACGCCCTAGGCCCAATTTCACCCAAAACTCTAAAAACTCGATTACGAACTTATCCTCGCGCCAAATAATTATTTCTCGATTACGAGAAAATATTTTTAAATGCAAATCCATAAAATAAAATATATAAAATATAACATACGAAAATAGGGTCGTTACAGTTTGCTCCAGGAGTAGTGTCATTGTTGGAGAGTTTCTCAGATTCTTCATTGTTTTCAGCTTCTGAACCTTCATCAGAACCTGAACTGGGTTTAGCTTTTGAAGGTTCTTCTGAGATTCTGATATCTACAAAACTCTCAACCAGCTCTGGTATTTCATTACCAGGCTTCTTATCATCAAACCTAATGTGTATAGCTTCTTCAACAACATGTGTTTCAGAATTATACACTCTGTATGCCTTAGATCTCTCTGAGTATCCTAAAAAGGTACCCTTTTGAGCCTTGGCATCAAATTTCTTTAGGTAGACCTTATTGTTTAGTATGTAACATGTACAACCAAATTGATGAAAATAAGAAATACTTGGTTTTCTTCCTTTAAACAATTCATATGCTGTTTTATTCAGAATAGGTCTGATATAGATCCTGTTCTGAATATAACATGCTGTGTTTACAGCTTCTGCCCAAAAGCACTTAGCAATTTTAGACTCATGGATCATGGTTCTGGCCATTTCTTGTAAAGACCTGTTCTTTCTCTCTACAACTCCATTTTGTTGTGGAGTTCTAGGAGATGAGAACTCATGGATAATTCCATGATCTTCACAAAAATTTTCAAAAGGTTCATTTTCAAATTCCCCACCATGATCACTTCTGATTTTTAAAATTTTCAAATCAGTTTCAATTTGTACTTGTTTGCAGAATTTGAAAAACACATCATATGTTTCATTTTTGGTTCTGAGGAATTTAACCCAAGTCCACCTACTGTAATCATCAACAATTACAAGTCCATACTTCTTCCCATTGATTGAAGCTGTTCCAACAGGACCAAACAAATCAATGTGAAGGAGTTCTAAAGGTTTTGAGGTGGAAACAATGTTCTTAGATTTAAAAGAAGTTTTAGAAAATTTTCCAATTTGGCATGCTGAACACAGAGCATCTGAGTGATAATCAATGCTGGGTAGGCCTCTGACCAGCTGTAACTTGCTAAGCTTAGAGATGAGTCTCCAGTTAGCATGTCCCAGCCTTTTGTGCCAGACACATTTCTCATCACTCACAGACAGAAGGCAAACTACCTTCTGCTGAACCAATTCAGAAAAATTTATTTTATAAACATTGTTTTTCCTGCTGCCTCTGAACACTACAGACTTATCTTTGTTATTGATTACAGTACATGTGTTCTTATTAAACAGGACTTCATAATCACTATCACATAATTGACTTATGCTAAGTAAATTATGTCTAAGTCCATCTACCAGCCAAACATTATCAATGTACAGGGAAGAATTACCTATCTTACCAGTACCAATGATCTTTCCTTTCTGACTTCCTCCAAACCCCACAGTTCCTCCCTCTTTCAGAGTCAGGGTTTGGAACATAGACTTGTCCCCTGTCATATGATGCAAGCATCCACTGTCCAGGTACCAGGACCTTTCCTTTTCTTTGGATGTTAAGCATATCTGCAATTGAAATGATCTCAGACTTAGGTCCCAGATTTTCATGGGTCCTTTGGGGTTAGTCCTGAAAGGTTTTGGCTTCTTGTGTCTGAAGTTATGATATTCAGACTTGTTCTGATACTTTGGATATGAATCCTTGTATCTTGAATAAGTCTGAGTTTCAGAACCTGAGTACTTCAGAACCTGAGTTCTCAAAGGTTTGAACTCAGATTTCTTCAGAACCTGAGACTTGAAGGTCTTTGGTTCTGAGTCCTTTAGAGTTTGAACCATTGAGCACTTTGGTTCTGATCTCTTCAGAATTCTAACTTTGTTTACTTCAGGCACAAGGCAAGCTTCAGTTTTGCCTTTCTTAAAACAGTTTGAAGCAGAAAACTGATTGGTTTGCTTTTGCTTGCTTTGCTTAACATTCTGAGATTGAGAATGTTTTATATTGACTGGTTTAAAAGATTTTGAAGTTTTAATAAACTCAGTCTTTGAAGAATTTGATTTATTCAGATTCTGAGACTTACTAGTTTCAGGTTCTGAACTATTCAGATTCTGAACATTTTCAGGTTCAGAGTCTGATTTTCTCTTACTCTTAGGCTTAGGACCTTTTGGTTTAGATTTAGGCAAGATTTTAACATCTGCCTTCATCTTACCCTTAGGTTCAGAAGCTTCAGAGTCTGAGTTGTTCAGAACTTCAGACTTAGTCTCAGATTCTGATACTTTCAACTTCTCAAAGTTATCAGAAGCAGGCACAAAGCATATATTATTGCCTTTTAAAATATTTTCAGAACATGAAGGTGAGTTTAATTCATTTGAAGGTTTAAATGAATCATAGCCAATGCCTTCACCTTTGTTTCTGATCATATTATACATCATAGAGGCAATTTTAGTTCTATTGAACCCAGTTAACATGAAATCCTGAAGAGCTATTTCCTGTTCATTAGGAACCTCTTCAGATTTCTTATGAGCCTCTTTTCTGAGTTCTTCAACTTCTTCATCATATTCAAAAATTTGATTCTGAAGTTTAAGATTTTCCTCAGACAGCAAGTTAGTTTGATTTTTCAAAAATTTAATTTCTTTTAACTTGCTTTTAAGATGACTCATAAGATCATTAACTGTTTCAATCAATTCAGATCTAGAGAGTTCAGAATATACCTCATCTTCTTCATCAGAATCTGAGCATGATTCTGCATCAGAAGATGCAGTTGCCATCAGGGCCAGGTTTGCTTCATCCTCATCAGATTCTGACTCATTATCCAGATCATCCCATGTTGCCATGAGACTCTTCTTAAGCTTGTTTCTGAAACTGCTGGACTTTGAGCTGGACTTCTTTGCTTTCTCTTTAGATTTTTCTTTCTGAAGATCAGGACAGTCAGCAATGAAGTGCCCAGGCTTTTTGCAGTTGTAGCAGCTTTCCTTCTGAATATCCCTCTTTGAACCAGAACCAGATCCTCTAAAGTTACTGCTTCTGTTAGAGATTTTTTTCTTTCTATTCATTAGATACTGAAGCCTTTTAGAAAGCATTGCAAGCTCATCAGCATCTGAATCTTCATCAGAATTTCCCTCAGAAAATTCTTCTTCAGATTCAATAGCTTTCAAAGCTTTAGCAGGCTTTCTTTTAGACTTCAGAGCTAATGTTTTTGGTTCTCTAACAGACTCATCCTCATTGAGTCCCAGTTCATGCACCTTGAGGGAGCTTATAAGATCCTCAATACTTAAAGTATTTAGATCCTTAGCTTCCTCAATAGCAGTCACCTTAGGTCTCCATTTGGATGGTAGACTTCTTAAGAGTTTATTCACATGATCAGCTGTGGTATAACTCTTCTTCAGAATCTGAAGTCCAGAAACCAGAGTCTGAAATCTTGAGAACATAGCCTCAATATTTTCATCCTCTTTCATTCTGAACAGTTCATATTGCTGAACAAGAATGTTTGCCTTAGCTTCTCTAACCTTCTTATTACCTTCATAGTTAGAGCAGAGGGATGTGAATATTGCTTTGGCTGTTGACTTGTCACTCAGCTTCTGGTATTCATTGTGAGGTAATGAATCCACAATAATTCCTCTCACATGGTGATGCTTCCTATAGATTTTTCTTTGTGCATCACTTAGAGCTCTTCTGTTGACAGCCACACCTTCTTCATCAACTGGTATTGAGATTCCATCTTCAATAATATCCCAAAGTGAGTCATCAATACCAATTATATGACTGTACATTTTGCTCTTCCACCATGAGAACTTTTCTGGATCACCAGTAAACATTGGGGGTTTATTGTGTGATCTAGATTTCTTGTCATCTGTACCATAGTCATATGATACAGATCTTTGATTTCTGGGAGAGGGTGGAGGTGAACCACTAGTTGAGGTCATGTTTTTCTCAGGATCCTACTGACACACTGTTAAGTGTTAATATCAGAACCGGAGCTCTGATACCAACTGAAGGTGAGAAAAACACACACAAGAAGGGGGGGTTGAATTGTGTGACTCAAAAACTTGTTCTTTTTGTTTTCAAAAACTTAACACTAGTTCAGAACCAGGTTCTGAACTGTGATCAGAAGTATATGCAGAGGATTTAACAAGTTAAAAGAGAAGGGAAGAGAGACACACAACAATTTATACTGGTTCCTTCTCAATGTGAGAAGTAGTCCAGTCCCCTTGTGTTCCAACAAGAGAGTTCACTATAATCTGAAGATTACACTTGCTCAATCACTTAAGAAAGAGACTTCCAGTTGCTCAACCACCAAGGAAGAGGCTTCTAATGCTCAACCACAAAGGAAGAGGCTTCCACTGCTCAATCACTAAGAAAGAGGCTTCCAATGCTCAAGACACTTAGTCAAGAGACTTCTCAATGCTCAAGACACTAAGTCAAGAGGCTTCTGACTCAGACCACAAAGGAATGAGGTTACAATTGCTCAGTATACAAACTGAGACTTTAGGGACCAAACTGGTTTACAAGTAAAGGAGTTTGGGATGAACACTTGATAAAATATCAGAGGTGTTCTCTAAATACAACACAGGTTAAGACTCTTAACCTTAAGAAATTCTAAGTTACAGAAACTAAAGGAATTTCTAAGAGGTTGGGTAACTTGCGTATTTTTGACAGCAAAACAGAGCAAGAGTTCAGTTCTTTGTTTCAAGAGTCTTAGACAAATTTCTTCTTCAAATCTTCTTCCTTTTATAGATGAAATATAGCTGTTGAAGATTTGCTTGATTTGAGGAAAGAGCTGTTGCAATTTGAGCTAGGATTTCTGCAAATGTGTGCTGCATTTTTTCAAACAAAGTAGAGCAGCAGCCATTTTTGAAATGGCCTACCTTAAAAGCTGGAGAATGTTTGGGTCACGGAGACAACTGTTCCATTGAGTTGTTCTGACACATCCAGGCATTAAATACGCACAGTACTGGTCACTTTCCAAGCCACATCAGCTTCAGAAGCTTCTCTGTGTGAACAGTGCATCAGAAGCACTGAACATCAGAAGCTGGCTTCAGGATCAGAAGCTGGTCTTCAGACGTTGACTCTGCGTTGACTTCTTCAGAAGCACCCAGACTTCAGAAGCTGCCTTCAGACTCAGAAGCTGCACTTCAGGAGCACCACTTCAGGACCACTTCAGAAGCACCCAGTTCAGGAGCACTACTTCAGGAGCACTTCTTCAGGAGCACTTCTTCAGACCCAGTTTCCTTCTAGCTTTGCAACATTGCTTCTTAGCTTTCCTTCTTGCTCTTAGCTTGTTCTTCCATAACCATTATAAATTAATACTCATTAAGCACGTGGTTCTGAAATCACTTGAACAAAGCATTAGCAAATAACCAATTTTCTATTTAACACTTTGTTATCATCAAAACCATAAAGAGAGATATGTTTACACATAATGTTTCAACAATCTCCTCCTTAATTCATAAGAGAGTTGTTAAACACATTTTGTTCCAACACAAGAGTGTGCAAGAAGGTAACATAATCCAATTAGTATTCAATAGCTTTAAGCTCTAATGAAGCTCAAAGTCTAATGTATGTCAGAAGCTATTCCAGTCAGAAGCTCTGAATGAGCAAATCTGATGAAGGATCAGTATCTGAAGATAGTAAGACTAAAGAAAATTCAGACTCAGATAAAATGACTCTGACGTGTCATAGAACTGGAAAGGCCTCTCATTTAAACACTAACATCTGGCACACTTACTTGACACTAAAAAGAGAAGTTTTGACTGACGTGGATCTTAATTGTTGGGTACTAACTGTAAGTCATTAGAGGTTACCTTGAATACTATGTCTCGTGCCCCCTTTTTTCATTTAATGTTATTCAAAGTTAATCACACACAAACTCTTTCACTTCTCATACCTTTTGTTCTTGAAACTTCCTCTGAATAGAAAATCCAATTTTTTTTTAAAAGAAAACCTAGAGATTTCAATATCCTTCAGAATCGTCAATGGCCGCTCAATCATCTCATACATTCAAAATTGTTGAGTCAGGAATCAAGCTTGTTAATAAGTTAAAAATGATGAGCACCCCAGAAGATGAGTTAACAGTGCTAAGTGAAGATATCTTCGATCTTCATGGGATGAAGGCAAATGGAATTGACCTGCTAGATTTGGTATTCGATCATCATTGGGGTCATTATGTTGATATGTTAAACGGTCCAACCTACACAGAAATTGTTAAACACTTTTGGGTTAGGGCAGAAGTTTATGACAGAGAAGCTACAGAAGAAGAACTCAGAAGAGCAAGAGCAAGAGATCCTGGAAACTCTAAGAAGACAAGGGAGGATTTTGGATTGAAAAAGTTTGCTAAAATAGAAATCAGATCATCTGTTACAAGAGTAGGGTTGGTCATTACTAAGGAAATGATTGCAAAGCTTCTCAAGGTGGGCGAAACTAGAATGTATTGCAAAGACACAAACAAAGATACAATCCACTTAGGAATTATGAAGAAAACTCTCTACACTTCATAACAGGACATCAAGGGAGATATCAAGAAACTGGGATATGGGAAGTACATGATTGATCAGGCCAAGGTTGTTCTTAGATTCATATATGGATGTATTCTACCCAGTGATGAAAGGAACAACAAAACGATCAGTTGGGATGATAGACTTCTGGAAACTCTAATCTTTACCAGAGAACCAATAAATCTGGTCAAGTACATCTTTAACCATCTTTGCAGAAGCATCAAGGAACATAATATTGTGATTCCATATGGAAGACTTCTGCTAGACATCTTCTATCAAACTTAGATTATTCAAATGTTAGAAACTGTCAAAGCGGTTGAAAAATTTGGAATCAAGTATGGGCAAGCATTAACTACTCAGACTCTGATGAAGATGAAGATTAGGAAAAATGGTGCAACCTCTGATAAGTCATTATGTATCAGATCAACCAACCCCATCATCAATGAAGAATTTCCTATCATCTCCAATCATGACTGTAAAGAGGTCATCAAAGAATACATCCTACTGGAACGGAGCAGAGGAGTCCCTCGCATAATAGATCAAATTCCAAACTTTCTGCCTAATCATTGCAGGGAACCCAGGACAAGAAGTGCATCTACTGCAATGATAAGAGAACATATCAAAAAATCTCCTGACAGATTGCCACCAAAGAGGAAGCTAACCTTGGAAGAAGAAATTGACGAAATTGTGGACTTTGTCCCTATCAAATCTGTTGGATATTTGGTTGTTGGCTACATGTTTGCTAAAATCAAAATATACAAGCAATGCGTCTTCAGAAGCTAAAATGTGTCTTCAGAAGCTGGAAGCAGAACTTCAGAAGCTGAACTGGTCTTCAGACGCACTGTTCAGACGCACTGTTCAGACGCTGACTTTTGTTGACCTTCAGAAGCACTGTTCATCAGAAGCTGCATTTCAGAAGCTGGTTTCTTTGTTAATTCTGTCACATAATCTTTTGAAGATTTAATTGAAGATTTATTCAAGCTGTTTCTAGAAGAAAGAAGAATTGCGCAAGATATGTTCTGAAGATTTGATTCAATTATTTATGAATAATATGTGAGCTTCTATTTGCTTCTAAAGAATTCTGGGATTATATCTTTGAAGATTTGGTTCAGAATTATGGTTGCTGATGAAGCTATTTAAGGAGGACGCTGCTATTGAAGAATGAGATCTCAAGAATTAAAGAGTCTTAGTGTTTTTGAGTCTGTGAGCTGTTGCTCTGTTTTTCTGTGCACCTCTCATCTGTTAGAGTTGGTTGTTTTTTGAGTTGTAATCACTTAAAGGTTTTAAGCACAAGTGACTGTTTTTATGTTTTGAAGAATGTCTTTATAATTGTTTTGTTTACAATCACTGGGGCAGTGATTGCTTGAGTAGGAAGTAAGAGGGGTTCTTATATCTAGGAGTTCCTAGGTAGAAGTCTATACGGGTAGTGATTAAGTGATAAGGCTGGAAAAACAGGGGATGTGTCTTGAGTCTTTGAATTGATACTACTTAGTGGATTTCCTTCCTGGATTGGTATCCTCCAGATGTAGGTGAAGTTTTCACCGAACTGGGTTAACAAATCATCTGTGTTCATTTAATTTCTGTCTGTTTTATTCTGCTTCTGAACTGCTGTTTTCCATACTCTGTTTTACGGTTCAAACCCAGTACCTGCCAGAATTTCAATTGGTATCATATCAGACACCCTGCCTGTATTTGGGTGAGCTCCAAGGAAGGTGTTTCTGGCAAGAATGGACAAGGAAGGAGGATTTGTTAACAGACCATCTCTGTTGGATGGGACCAACTATGAATATTGGAAATCTCGTATGAGCGCTTTCCTGAAATCTATTGATAGCAAGACCTGGAAAGCTGTTCTGAAAGGTTGGGAACATCCTGTTGTGCTGGACAAAGATGGAAAGAAGACAACTGTGTTAAAACCAGAGGAAGATTGTGTTGTACCCTAATTTTGTCCCAAGCCTTTTCCAAAAAAAAAAGAGAGTCAACCAAAAAAGAGAAGAGAAAGTCAAAGTTAACAAAAAGTCAACATTTCAGAATCTGAGGACTTCGCAGAGCGAAGCTATGGTCGCTCTGCGAAATCTGCGAATTTTGCAGATTTTTGATTTTCTGATTTCTCTTTCTTTTTTAGTTATTATTATTATCACCTATCATTATTATTATTGCTATTGTTATCAATTGTGACTGTTTGGATTCAGCAAAACAAGAAATTGAACATGTGCCATTAAAGCCAAGGTGAGAAGGTTTTTCTTCCAACCAAGCATGTGCCAAGCAAGTTGGCTTGCCCTTGGGCAGCTCTCATCCCTCCCAATTGACCTGCTACTGACCCTGAGCTTGCCAGCCAGCAACTTGCTTGTTTTCCTTCCTTCTTTCTCCCCCAAAACCAGTCAAACACAGCTGGTTTTGCTTGCCCAAACACCATGAGTGCTGCCCTGTTTTCAGCAGCTTTTCTCCCCTTCTCACACCAGCCCACATGTTCCTTTTGCTTCCCCCAACCTCTGCACATCACAGTGCACGTTTTCCTTGCTTAACCCCTCAAGATTGCAAGGATTGATCCCAAGAGCAACCCAATTGCAAGCTGCCCTGTTTTTCTCTCTTTTTCATCATCATTTCATTAATTGCTGGTTTTGGCCAAAGTCTTGACCAAGGTTGCAAGGCAATGTCACCTCTACACTTTTGCATTAAATGCAAAGCAAAATAGCCTGGTCTTAGCCCACACAAACAGCCTGCTCTAGGAGATTTTCATCATGGCATTTGATTTGGTTTTGCCTATAAAAGGAGTGCCTTGCATAAGGATTACAAAAGGAGGGAATACACAACAATTACAGAATTTTCTAGAGCAAAAACATAGTCCTTCCAGCAAGAAAACACTAGTGTTATTATCATCCATTCATCAACATTTCAAACCTTGCCAAATTTCAACCATTCAAGTCCTTTCCTATCTCTTGCACAACAAAAGCTTTGGGCTAGGAGTTGGTAAGTCATACTAACCTGTTTATATTTCATTTTGCATACTGTTTGCATTTGCTTTTGATTCCAACTTGTTTCAATCTCAGTTTTGCATTTTATAGTTTTACTCATTTTTGATTTAAAACATTTTTGAAACTCAAAAGAAATCCCAAAGTTTGCAAAACATTTATGAAGTAAAATATTTTCACAAGAAAGGGGGGGTTTGAATTGTGAACTGTTAAAATTTCCCTTTTAAAAAATTCAATCTAGTAAAAATGGTTAGTAAATGAAAGACAATAGCAATAATAATAAATCGTGTAATGAGTGTGTGAGATTTGTGAAACAAATAAAGGAGATGAAAGAAATAACACAGAGAGTTATCCTGGTTCGCCAAAATCCGGCTACTTCCAGTCCCCACACGAATGTGAGATTATCCACTAGGTAGTTGAGTTATAACTTAACCACAACTCCTCTTTTGTCTTGATCTTCCTGATCCTTTTTACACTGAGCTTCACTCGCTCTTTCTTTACATAGAGCTTCACTCGCTCTTTCTTTACACAGAGCTTCACTCACTCTGAAATTACACACTTGTTTACAACAAGCCTTTACAATCCAATAAGAAACAAAATCTTAATTGGACAAAATGAAATATTTGTGTTGTACTAAATAAAGCTCAAAACAAAAGAGCAATTTTAGTAAACTTAAAATGAAGAACAAAAGAGAGCTTATGAATATTTTAGACTTTGCTTGCAATTTGCTTCTAAAATTTTTCGGTGCAGCTTCCTTGTGATTTGCTCTCAATTTATAGACAATTGATAGGAGATACACGCTCCCTTTCTCACGTGTGATGCAACCTTGCCTTTCTTGTTCTCACGTGTGATTACTTTACAACTTGGCAAGGCTTTATTCAAGTGAGGTTTCTTCCATTTGTCTTTTCACGTGTGCTTTCAATTCAGACTTGTAGCAACCGGGCAGTTATTATGTGGGAAAGAACTTATGCTTTTTGCCTTGTGCTTTTTGCAACTCAAAAGTACATATTTGTTTGTACTTGCATGCTTCATTTGATTAGACAATAGATGGTATTTAGGACAAGCCAAAAACCGTGTTCTTCATGTACAGAATAAACATTGTAATTTTTTTGTCCAAACCGGTATGTCACTAGATTTGTCATTTGGCGCTTCAATACTCAGATTTCAAAGATATTATGTCCAACAAATATTGAGATCTCATTAGGAATTCTTTCTATTGGTTTGATGTGTTCTTCAAATGCTTTTCCTGTAGCTTAATAAGACACTCAAAAATATCGTTTAAATAACAGATAAATAATGATATTGTCAAAAAATAAATTTGTCATCTTTAAAACTAAAATAGAGAAAATGATTTTCATCTCAACAATTTAAACTGAAGTGTTGCACTCATTTTATTGCTAATTTCAAAAGCTTTTCACTCCTCCTAAAATTCTGAAGCATGTTCAGAAGTTGTTTCTGAACAGCAGTTCAGAAGCAGCTTCTGAACTCAAAATTTCGCAGAGTTCGCAGTACGAAGCTCTGGTCGCTTTGCGACCATGACAGAACTCAGTTTCTGAGTTCAGGCTTCTTGAAGCAAATTTCTGAGGTTCTAAATTGAATATTCAGAACTTTAGGGGATTAAAATTCATTTTGGTTCAAAATATAACACGAGTTTTGCATATTCTTGGAAATTTCACAAGTTTGAGCAATACTTTTTGGATAACTTGCAAAACAAGTTACGTTCATAAACTTTCAAAATCCAACTTGAGCAATAAGCTAAGTTCATTACTTTCAAAACTAAACTTGAACAAAAACCTTGTTCATGATTTTCAATCAAACGTGAACTTAAGCCGAACTTGTTCACTTTTCAAAATCAAATTCAAACTTGAGCCGAACTTGTGCATTATTCACAAACCTGTGCTTTTCCATAAACTTGTGCATTTTTCATACGCATTTGAACAATACTTATTCATAGGTTGCAACAACTAATTTGAACATTAAATTTTTTTTTTGATTTTCAACAATCAAGTGTTTTGATAACTTTGGGATTTCTTAAATTTCAAACATAAACTTGAATGAAAAAGGGGTGGTTTGACGTATGTCTCTCCATTCCCCGATTGAACGAATGCTTGACGTATGTCTCGTTGTTTGGGCAATCGTCATTCTATTTATCAACGCATCTACCACACCAAAACCAATTCTTGGCCCTTTGTGGTCAATTTGAACCCTTTTTGGTCCCCCGTGACCATTTTAGTCAATGTTCGACTCCGTTGAGTCCATTGAACCCTTTCTTGATCCCGTTGGATCAATCGAACCTTTTCTCGACTCGGTTGAGTCATTTTAGTCAATGTTCGACTCCGTTGAGTCCATTGAACCTTTTCTTGATCCCGTTGGATCAATCGAACCTTTTCTTGACTCGGTTGAGTCATTTTAGTCAATGTTCGACTCCGTTGAGTCCATTGAACCCTTTCTTGATCCCGTTGGATCAATCGAACCTTTTCTCGACTCGGTTGAGTCATTCTAGTCAATGTTCGACTCCGTTGAGTCCGTTGAACCCTTTCTTGATCCCGTTGGATCAATCGAACCTTTTCTCGACTCGGTTGAGTCATTTTAGTCAATGTTCGACTCCTTTGAGTCCATTGAACCTTTTTCTTGGCTTCGTTAAGTCAATTGAACCCATTCTCGACTCCTTTGAGTCATTTGAGCCTTTTTGGCCCTCTCGTGGTCAATTCGAACCTTTTCCCCCAACGGACATGTTTTATCTGTTCTAAGCGCGATTTCAAACAAACGCTTAAGCCTCCCACGCGCGAGCACACAAGCTACGTTTAATCGCAAGAATACGATCAAAACATCGTTCTTTAAAATCAACCAACAAATACGTTTTTCTACCAAAGAACTACGTAAGCTTTGAATTCTCCATCGCACCGGGAGATACGTAGGAGCAAGATTCACATCTTGTCAAGCCCATTAAAAAAAAAACTTTCTTTTTCCCCTTTTCTTTATTATCTTTGTATATTTAAGCATGCAAGCAAAGCGTTAAAAACATTCTAAGCTTTAGCTAACTAGGAGGTTCCCGTTGAGTACAACGGATGTGAGGGGTGCTAATACCTTCCCCTCGCATAATCGACTCCCGAACCCGGTAATGGTTGCGATGACCATCCTTTCCTCATCGTCAAAGGGTTTTATTATCGTTTCCCTTTAAAAATAAAAAACTTAAGGGTTTATCAACGTTCCCTTCAAACAAAAACTTTGGTGGCGACTTCACAAAACTTTTGAGCGTTCGTATACGCTCGGGGTTTGCGTTTTTTTACGAGAGCGCACAGCTGGCGACTCCACTGGGGAATTATTCCTCACTAGCGAGTCAAGCCCATCCTAGTTAGCTTCTAAGCTAAATGTGTTTTTCGTTTCTGCTTGCATGTTTTGTTTTATTTGCCTTTATCTTCTTCTCTTCATTACCTCTAGGTTTATATGCTTCATATCGCTTTATGTTCATATTATTATATCAATTGTGGGGTTGTCACATGAGCGATGTTACTCCACATTGTTCGGGTTAATGCCGAACGTGTGAGGCTCTCTACCCGAGCTTTGAGAGAAATTAAGATAGGATGGTGGTTGTGTAGCGGAGGCCCGCGTTGACGTATGTCCGTGAGGAAGATGCGAAAACCCCGCCTAGAGGAGATTTCGCTTGGAATTTATTGAAGTCTCGCGAGTAATTTGCGATTGACGACCTTATTTTCCCTGTGGGATCCGTGACTCTAGGGACCTTTTAGAAAATCTCATCTCTAGAGCCTACCTGTGAGGATGGGGGGAAGTTTTGAACATTCATATCACACCTTGCATACCATCCATTTGCATTCATGAAAATAATTTTCGCATATCATTTTGCTTTATAGGAAATTAAAAAGAGCAACCAATAATTAGCAAAAAGAAATATGGCTTCCGGAAATAGAAACACGCTCGCTTTCAAGATCAAAGCTCCTAAAGTGGAAAGCTTGCTATCTTTGAGTAAACGGCTCTCTTTGGTTGACAAGAGTAATTTCAAAGCAAGTTATGGACTAATACTTGACCTCCTGCCCGTGAAGATAGATTCGGTGGCTTTAACCACGTTGGCTCAATTCTTTGACCCACCTCTCCGGTGCTTTACCTTTCAAGACTTCCAATTATCCCCAACCTTGGAAGAATTTGAGAAGATTTCGGGATGTAGTATGAAAGACCATGGGATTTATCTCGGTTCGGGAAAAGACCCTACTTTAGAAGCCATCGCCGAATCCTTATACCTTAATGTCCAAGAAATAGCACCTCACTTGGAAACTAGAGGAAACATTAAGGGGTTCACAAGAAGGTTCTTGGAGACCAAAGCTCGGGTCTTGTTAGCTAACAAAGAGGGAAAAGCATTCAACGCAATCCTAGCCCTTTTGGTGTACGGGATAGTTCTATTCCCCAACATGGAGGATTTCATAGATCTTCCGGCTTTAGAGGTATTCATGACTAAAAATCCGGTTCCCACGCTTTTGGCGGATTTTTATCATTCCCTCTATTCTAGGCATGAACAAGGGAGAGGACGCACAATTTCTTGTTGTACTCCTTTGGTGCAAATTTGGTTCACATCCCACATGCCAAGAAGCCGGAATTTTGTGGAAATCGGGCCAAGCTCAAGTGGTCACAAAGGATGATAGCTCTTACCGAGAAAGATATCCATTGGTTTTCTCCAGATTTAGAGGATCCGGAAATCATCCTTAGCTGCGGGGATTTCCCTAATGTACCCCTCATTGGTACTAAGGGATGCATCAATTACAACCCGGTCCTCTCTCTCCGACAATTAGGTTATTCAATGGTGGACAAACCCCATGACCTTTTGTTGGAAGCTTTCTTCCTAAGGGAAGGAGATCAAGACCCAGCATTGGTAGAAAGAATCCAAAGAGCTTGGAGCCAAGTGCGCAAAGGAAAGGTTGGCAAGAAGAATTGTGTGGCCAAACCTCTTTATACTCAATGGGTGAAGGAAAGGGTCAAAACAATCAAGCTACCCTTTGTGGTCATATGCCATCCTAAAACTTTTACACCTAAGCCAATTGCAACCATTCCCAACAAAGAAGCGGAAGAGCTCAAGGCTAAAATTCGAGAACTCCAAAACAAAAATGGGGAGTTAGAATTAAAGCACCTTCAAGCTTTAGGAGAAATCACTAGAACAAAGAGAGATCGAGAAGAAACAACAAAATCTCTCCTAGTGTGCGAAAAAAGGCTAAAAATCTCCGAGGGGAAAAGAGAATGGATCGGAGGGGGTTTGGTTAGTGCCGATGCTAATCTCATAGCCAAAGACGAAGAGTTGGAGAAAGTCTTGCATTCCAACCAAGAACTCAAGAAGTTTGGGGAGCTAGCCATCGAAGCTCAAAGAAAGTGGAGGTTGAAATTTCAAGAGAAAAATCAACAACTCCAAGAAGTCGTCAAGGACTATAAAGAGCAGCTACAAGCCAAGCGCGTCCAACGGCAAAGATATGAGAGCCTTTCTCGTCAAGGGAAGATAAAATGCAATCGTCTTGAAACTGATATCAAGAAATACGAAGAATATTTCGACAAGATTGCAAGAGCACACGGGGACCATATTGCACAACTACACGATGAGATTAGGAGTGCAAACGTCAAGCTAGATCAACGCAAGGAGGTGATTGAGTTTGTATGGCAAGACGCCACCCGATTAAGTGAGGACTTCACTAAATTGGTCGCATTCTCAAACTTGGTCATCGCCCAACTTCCAAAGAAGCTAGCAAAGGCCGAGATGGTCATGCCTTACTTTGTCATCCCTAAGGAGATCCAGAAGTTCATGAAGTTCTGCAAAGACACCGTAGACTTCTATAGGGAAGAAATGGACAAAGCTGAAAAGCGAGCGGCTATTTGATTTGTATTAGCATTAATTACACCTTGTAATGTAGTGTTATTCAATCAAATAAAATCTTTTGAACAAAGTTAATTTCCCGGCCTTTATTATTTCTAATTGCTAATATTAACTATGCGCCTTTAATCTCCTTTGAAAGCAAAATGAAAAACGCATGTTTTTGCATACTCATCGCATACATACATTCACATGCATCTTCATGCATTTTTCTTAAATAAAAAGAAAAAACACTCATTCATTTCCCTAAAAACAGTTGAAGCAATCATAGCCAGAAAACCTAAGAAGCCATCGGCCCAAGAGCCAGATCTCCCACACTCGTACGGAACACGAGCCAACAAGCAAAGGATAATGGATAATTTGGAACAAAATCAAGCGGCTTTGAGAGGAGAGGTTGATGAGATGAAAGGGAAGATGGATCAAATGTTAGAGTTAATGCAAGCTCTATCTGCCCGAGAGAGCAACCCTCGTCCAACCGTGGATGCGGCTAATGTAGTATGGCCTC
Organism: Medicago ruthenica; assembly: GCA_018208015.1. NCBI lineage: Eukaryota > Viridiplantae > Streptophyta > Magnoliopsida > Fabales > Fabaceae > Medicago > Medicago ruthenica. The sequence continues at coordinate 2,610,252 of CM031373.1, read as the reverse complement.
CTTATGGTTTACCTCTAGGTTATACCCCACCAGAAGGTGATGACCTTGTACCACCTCCTCAACCATAACTTACAATCCCCGTTAGGAACGAAGAGCATCGTCCTCAAGGGAATTCCACCACTCATCATGAGAATGTTTTTCATAATGTGGAAGACAATCAGCCAAGACATTCTGCTCTCGACAATACCCACCAAGACAACGATGCCGCCCAAATGTATCGCGTTTTGGAAGTAAGGTTAAAAGCTATCGAAGGATCCAGCTCATATGGTGCCTACAATGCTTTGGACATGTGCTTGGTGCCCGATGTGGTAATCCCTCCAAAATTCAAAGTACCGGACTTCGAGAGGTACAAGGGAATTCAATGCCCTAGGAACCATCTACGGATGTTCTGTAGGAAGATGGCGGCCTACGCTACAAACGAGAAACTCATGGTCCATGTGTTTCAAGACAGTTTGAGTGGGGCATCCCTAGATTGGTATATGCAACTTGAGCGTACTCACGTCCAAACTTGGAAAGACTTAGCCGATGCTTTCTTAAAGCAATACAAGTACAATTTGGACATGGCTCCAAATAGGATGCAGTTGCAGAACCTTGTGCAAAGAAGTAACGAGTCCTTCAAAGAGTACGCTCAAAGGTGGAGGGAACTAGCTTCTCGCGTACAACCACCATTGTTGGAAAGAGAGCTTGTCGATACCTTCATGGGCACACTACAAGGCCCATATTATGACAAAATGATTGGAAGCACATCATCTGGCTTCTCCGATCTAGTCATAATTGGTGAAAGAATAGAGGATGGAGTAAAAAGGGGAAAGATCCAAGGCCCTCCAGAAACTCAAGGTGGAGCCAGGAGACCCCCCAGCAACTTTCATAAAAAGAAAGAGGGGGAGACGAATGCTGTTTTAGTGGGCCCATCTCGGGCACCCTCAAATCAAATGCCTCGCTACCATTATCCTTATGTGGCAGCGGCAGCAGCTCAGGGGCAGTACTCACCTCAAGTAATTCCCACGACTCCACCTCAACAACCAGCAGTGTTGCCTCAACAAAATCGGCAGCAACAACAAGGCGGGTATCCACCAAGGAACCAAACGGGCCCGAGGAATAATTATAACAATGTGCAGTTTGATCCTATACCTATGCCGTACGGTCAAATCTTGCCGTACTTAATCCAAAAAGGGATGGTCGAGCTAAGACCACTACAACCTTTGTTGCCACCATACCCACCTTGGTATAATGCAAATGCAAGGTGTGAATACCACGCGGGAACATCGGGGCACAACATTGAGGGTTGTAAAGCTTTCAAATACAAGGTCCAGGACCTTATTAACCGGAAGTTGCTATCCTTCAAAGAGGAAAATCCCAACGTGAAAAACAATCCATTGCCAGAGCATGCGGGTCCCTCTGTGAACGCGGTGGAAGAACAAGAAAGCGTTGGCCCAATCAAAGAGATAGCCAATGTAAAGACTCCCATATCAGTCATAAGGGAGAAATTGATCGGCTTTGGTTTGTTCGAAGAGATGCACGCCGACTGCGAAGCCTGCAAAATTAACCCGGACAAGTGCGAAGAATTGAAGAAATGTCTTCAAGAGCTGATGGATCAAGGTTGGATCCAAATGGGCTACACAAAGGATAGCACGGACATTGCTACCTGGGAGTCTCATGACGCAAAACCTCTCGAAATCCCATACCAAAGGAGAGAGGTACAAATACCTATACAGCCCATAACATTCCATGTGCCGGCACCCTTCTCCTTTGAAAGCACAAAGAGGGTACCGTGGAATTACCAACCTGTTGCCTATGTGGAGGGAAAACCATTGGCAAGAATTGAATCCAACATCACTAACATTACCGGTGTTGGAGGAATGACAAGAAGTGGTAGAGTCTTCGCTCTGAAAGAACTCGGGAAGGCACCAGCTGAACTACCAAGAGAGCCGCTCAAAGAGAAGAGCGTGGAAGAGGATGAGAACCAAGCGGGACCTTCTCAAAAAGCAGCCCCACAAAAGGAGGCCGAGGAGTTCCTAAGGATAATCCAAAAGAGCGAGTATAAGATCATTGACCAGTTGGGTCAAACTCCTTCCAAAATCTCCATGTTATCCCTACTACTAAGTTCGGAGGCTCATCGAGAAGCATTACTGCGGGTCCTCAGCGAGGCACATGTCACTAAGGACATCCCTGTGGACCAATTTGACGGGATAGTCGCAAATATTACCTCGAGCAGGTATTTGGGTTTCAACGATGATGAGTTACCCGACGAGGGGCATATTCATAACCGCGCTTTGCACATCTCCGTGAAATGCATGGACCACATCCTCTCTCGAGTGTTAGTGGACACAGGGTCATCATTGAACGTCATGCCCAAGACTACCCTTCTAAAGCTATCATGTGAAGGGACGGTAATGAAGCCAAGCGCTTTGGTGGTAAAAGCTTTCGATGGGTCAAGAAGGGCCGTCGTAGGGGAGATTGACCTACCAGTTCAAATCGGGCCTAAGGTTTTCTCCATCACCTTCCAAGTCATGGATATTAATCCAACTTACAGTTGTCTTCTCGGACGACCATGGATTCACATCGCCGGAGCCATCACCTCTACCCTACACCAGAAACTTTAGTTCATTGTCGATGACAAGATGATTGTAGTTTCCGGACAAGAGGATATGATGGTAAGCCATCTTTCGTCGTTCCGTTATATAGAAACGGACGAAGAAGCTGTAGATGTTCCCTTCCAATCTTTGGAAGTGGCGAATGTCGTGACCTTGAGCTCAAAGCCCAAAGAAAAAGGCTAGGACAGCCATGCCATCATGGAGGGCAGTAAGAGAAGCTCTAGAAGAGAGTAGACCCACTGGATGGGGCAAGCTGGTAGACATACCAGAGAAGAAGAATCGTTTCGGGTTAGGATATCATCCATCAGCCGAAACCTCCTCAAAGCCTCAAAAGCAAGGGTTCCTTCCCATTTTGGAAACATTTGTCAGTGCGGGTTTTATCAATGAAGACCAAGTGGCTCTGCTTGAAGACGCGGATGAGGACGTGCCCGATTTAGTGTACCGTTGTGCTTCGGATGAAACATTGAACAACTGGAGGGCTATTGCAATTCCCGAAATCATTACCAAGTTCAAGTAATATACCATGTTTGTTTTTGCTTTTTGAAAAAGAATCATTTAGCTCTGCCCAAGGCAAATGATTAGTTGTGTGGGGCCCCCATGTTTTAAAGTTATTTCAATCATAAATAAAATTGCATTTTATGTCCAATTGAGTTCTTTTTCTTTTGTTCTTTAATTGCATTTGTTTTAAAAAAAAATTCTGCAAAAAAACCTAAAATCAAATCATACTCATGCAGATCCACAAATCCACCAACCAAAAACAACACTGCCATAATCCTTTATGACTTTGACTTCCCGATTAACCAAACAGAAGACGGTGAAGAGGATGATTTCGAGCTTCCTGAAGAATTGTCCAGACTTTGGGATCAAGAGGAAAGGGTAATACAACCTCATCAAAAGCCAGTTGAAATGATCAATTTGGGGACTGAAGAGAACAAGAAAGAGGTCAAAATAGGAGCCTCCCTGCAAGAGGATGTGAAGGAAAAGTTGGTTAAGCTTCTACAAGAGTATGTGGATGTGTTCGTTTGGTCGTATCAAGACATGCCAGGTTTAGACCCTAACATCGTCGTACATAAATTGCCACTCAAGCCAGAATGCCCACCAGTAAAGCAGAAATTGAGAAGAACCCGACCCGACATGGCTCTCAAGATTAGAGAGGAGGTCAAAAAACAGTTCGATGCCGGCTTCTTAGCAGTAACCAAGTATCCGACATGGGTTGCCAACATTGTGCCAGTTCCAAAGAAGGATGGCAAAGTTAGAATGTGTGTGGATTACCGAGACTTGAATAAAGCAAGCCCGAAGGATGATTTCCCGCTACCACATATTGACATATTGGTAGACAACACCGCCCAATTCTCAGTTTTCTCCTTTATGGACGGTTTCTCGGGATATAACCAAATCAAAATGGCTCTAGAAGACATGGAGAAAACCACATTCATCACCCCATGGGGAACTTTCTGCTATAAGGTAATGCCCTTCGGATTAACAAATGTCGGGGCAACATACCAAAGAGCAATGGTAACTCTTTTCCATGACATGATTCATAAGGTAATAGAGGTCTACGTCGATGACATGATTGCCAAATCCCAGACAGAGGAGGATCATCTAGTCCATTTGCAAAAGCTTTTCGAACGCCTGAGGAATTTCAAGCTGCGCTTAAATCCTAACAAGTGCACATTTGGTGTTAGATCCGGAAAATTATTGGGTTTCATCGTCAGCCAAAGGGGTATTGAAGTGGATCCTGACAAGGTAAAGGCCATTCAAGACATGCCAGCACCAAATACCGAGAAAGAGGTCCGTGGGTTCTTAGGAAGATTGAACTACATCGCTAGATTCATCTCATATATGACAGCCACCTGCGAACCAATCTTCAAATTGCTAAGGAAGAATCAAGCTGTTCAGTGGAATGAGGACTGCCAAGAGGCGTTTGACAAGATCAAACAATACCTGCAAGAACCACCAATTTAAATACCTCCGGTTCCAATAAACCCCTCATCTTATACCTAACCGTGCTTGAGGGATCAATGGGTTGCGTGTTAGGACAACAAGATGAAACGGGAAGAAAAGAGCACGCAATCTACTACCTAAGCAAGAAGTTCACCGACTGTGAATCAAGGTATACTTCGCTTGAAAAGACTTGCTGCGCTTTAGCATGGGCTGCTCGACGCTTAAGACAGTACATGTTGACCCATACAACTTGGTTGATATCAAAGATGGATCCCATCAAGTACATCTTTGAAAAACCTGCCCTCACGGGAAAGATAGCTCGTTGGCAAATGCTGCTATCTGAGTACGACATCCAATATGTCACTCAAAAGGCTATAAAAGGGAGTGTCCTATCCGAGCACCTTGCTCACCAACCATTGGAGGACTATCAACCCATACAATTCGACTTCCCGGATGAAGACGTTGTAGCCTTGAATGACGAAAAGGTCACAAGCGATGATGAAGGGCCAGAACCGAGAGCTCGATGGAAGCTCGCTTTCGACGGCGCCTCAAATGCCATGGGGCACGGGATCGGGGCAATTTTAATCTCCCCAAGGAATGGATACCAACCCTTCACAGCAAGGTTATGCTTTGACTGCACCAATAACATGGCAGAATATGAAGCATGCATCCTAGGCCTCGAAGCAGCAATGGATCTAAGGATCAAAATCCTTGAAGAATACGGTGACTCAGCCTTAGTCATCTATCAAGTCAAAGGAGAGTGGGAAACAAAGCATCCTAATTTGATTCCCTACCATGCCCGGGTTGTAGAATTGATTGAGCATTTTGATGAAATCACCTTCCATCACATACCTCGAGAGGAGAACCAGGTAGCGGATGCCTTGGCTACATTATCATCAATGTACTAAGTATATTTCCACAACGAGGCGCCAATCATAAAGATGGATCGTAGAGACAAACCAGTTATATGTGCAGCAGTCGAAGAAGGACTTGACAGCAAACCCTGGTTCTATGACATCAAGCGATACCTCGAAGAGCAAGAGTATCCAGAAAATGTCTCACAAACCGACAAGAGAACCCTCAGGAGATTGGCATCCCAGTTCTTCCTCAGCGGAAACACCCTCTACAAAAGAAACTATGACCTGGTCTTGCTCAGATGTGTGGATAAACATGAAGCGGACATGCTCATCAAGGAAATCCACGAGGGATCTTTTGGAACCCATGCCAATGGGCATGCAATGGCAAAGAAAATCCTAAGGCGCGGGTTATTACTGGCTAACCATGGAAGCTGACTGTTTCCGCTATGCTAAGACATGTCATAAGTGCCAAATTTACGCTGACAAGGTGCATGTACCACCAACTCCTCTGAACGTCATGACATCACCCTGACCTTTCTCTATGTGGGGCATAGACATGATTGGAATGATCGAGCCCAAGGCTTCAAATGGACATCGCTTCATCCTGGTTGCCATAGACTATTTCACCAAGTGGGTCGAAGCAGCTTCATATGCAAACGTAACTAAACAAGTGGTAGCCCGATTCATCAAGAGGGAAATCATTTGCCGTTACGGCACTCCCCACAAAATCATCACAGATAATGGGGCAAACCTAAACAACAACACGATGAGGGAGTTGTGCAAAGACTTCAGGATCGAGCATCATAATTCCTCGTCGTATCGGCCAAAGATGAACGGCGCGGTAGAAGCGGCCAATAAGAACATCAAGAAAATCATCCAGAAGATGGTAAAAACATACAAGGATTGGCACGAGATGCTTCCCTTTGCGCTACATGGCTACAGAACAGCCATTCGCACTTCAACTGGGGCAACCCCTTTCTCCTTAGTATACGGTATGGAGGTCGTGCTTCCCATTGAGGTTGAAATCCCTTCGTTAAGGGTCTTGATGGAAACCAAGTTAGAAGAAGCCGAATGGGTCCAAACAAGGTTCGACCAACTGAACCTTATAGAGGAAAAGCGTCTAGCAGCATTATGTCATGGACAGCTGTACCAAAGGAGGCTCAAGAGGGCATTCGACAAAAAGGTCCGTCCTCGAGAATTCAAAGAAGGAGACCTAGTGCTCAAGAAGATATTACATATCCACAAAGATCCCCGCGGGAAATGGACTCCTAGCTATGATGGACCATACGTGGTAAAGAAAGCCTTCTCTGGCGGAGCCTTAGTCATTACCACTATGGATGGAGAAGAGTTTCCACTCTCGATAAACTCTGACGCAGTCAAGAAATACTATGCCTAAAAAAAGAGAAAAAAAAAGAAGAAGCTCGCTAAATCGAAAACCTGAAAGGGCGGTTTAGGCAATAGAGAGCGTCCTGGTAGATTGAAAACCTGAAAAGGTGGTCTAGGCAAAAATTAAGGACATCAAAAAAGGAAATACACCCTGGTGGACTGAAAACTCGAAAGAGCGGTCCAGGTAAAAGTTAGGGGTTTCAAAACAAATAAGAAAGGCAAAGGACTGCAACATTCAAAATCCGGACAAGATTTAAGAGGGGAAGAATCAGTCTCGTCATCATCTTTCAAAGGATTTCGAAGTCATAAGGAAAATAGCATGTGTTGTACCAAAACAACCCTCAAACAATTTTCTTTTTGTTTTTGCTTTTTCTTGTCTTTCTCTATCTTTTCCCCAGAAGAGTAATCACTTCTTACTTCATCTATTGTTACCCATTCAAGGGATCAAATCTGCATTGAATAAAATTCATTTTTTACCTTTTTCATTACTTTGTGTTCTCATTAGCACATAAAATGTGATTTTTATTCATGACAAATAATGCATTGAAACATGGGAAATAATAAAAAAAACTTGCAAAAGCAAATGTGTGTTTTTACTTGAATCTCGTAAATGTCAAAAGAATTTCGGTGGTCTCCAGTACTGCACCAAAAGACTCAAAGTCTGAGAATGTTGGTCAATCATTTTAGGCTCATGCTCTTCAACAGAAACAAGTGCATAATTCAGGGCGTGTGAAACGCAAGGATCACGAGTGTCGGAAGAGCAAAATTTCCCCAGTTAAAGCACACCCCATGCCTCTCTTTCATCAACTAAGGCTGGATATCGATCATGCTTCCAAAATGATCCTTATATCCCCAGCGAGTTAACCAAAGCCCGGTCTTCGTTGGCATTCCCCAGTAGAGTCACACTCAAAGCCCAATCATCATTAACACAACCACAACCAAAGCCCGACTTTGCTCGACATCCAATCATAACCCCCAGCGTCCAACATGACGTCTGTCATCCCACATGTCAACATAGTACATGCATCATATCAAACTCATTCATGCATGCATTATACCAAATCATTCATATACATGCATCTCATATTCATATCATGCATCCGCAACCAGTATTCTCCAGTGAGTATTACATATTCACCAACATCTATCAATCACTTCTAGTGTTCCCCAGTGAACCTCATTCAAGAGTTTCCCCAGTAAGTTCTTCTAAAAAATCCGCAGCGGTTTTCTTCCCAAATTATCACATTCCCAAGTGGACCTGCTCACGGCCACTAAGGTGCCCCAGCTGAGTTTTCCCAACAAAATTCCGGATTGAGTCTACCTCACATCATATCATATTGCATAACATACTGCATAAGACAACATGAAGCATATCATGCATCAACAATCATGTTTTCCTTTTCAACAATCTAGGTACTAGCCACGTCTAGAGACGATTACATTTATCTCCAGGTATCCACCTCTAGCATTAGCGGCTAGATAAGATCGCCTTTCCCCAGTGATTCAACCTTCAGCATCAGCGGCTGAATAATATCACCTTTGCCTTTAGGAATCTACCTCCAGTGTAGCGGCTGGATATGATCACCTTTATCCCCAATGGATCTACCTCTAGCGTTAGCGGCTAGATAAGACAACCTTTCCTCATGGATCGACCTTCAGCATAAGCGGCTGAATGAGTTCACATTTGCCCTCAGAGATCTACCTCTAGCATAAACGGCTAGATATGATCAACCTTCCCCCTGTGAAAGCAGACTTGTCAGATCTAATCACCTATTCAGGTGACGATCTTTTACCTTTTCAGTCTAAGCACCTATTCAGGCGACGACTTGTCAAATCTAATCACCTATTCAGGTGACGATCTTTTACCTTTTCAGTCTAAGCACCTTTTCAGGCGACGACTTGTCAGATCTAATCACCTATTCAGGTGGCGATCTTTTACCTTTTCAGTCTAAGCACCTATTCAGGCGACGACTTGTCAGATCTAATCACCTGTTCAGGTGACGATCTATTTTTTTTAATTCCCCAAGCCAGTCTAAGCACCTATTCAGGTGACGATTTGTCTATTTTATTCTTAGTTTATGCATCAGTAGCCAAACCAGGTGACCCTGCATTTACTTTTATTCATTGCATTTGCATATCTTTATTTTCATTATTTACTACAATCTTTTCTCACCTTGAAGGACAAAATTTGGATCCTTCTTTTACTTAATTGCTCTTCGCAAAGAGTTTATGTGATGCCCTTGGCACTCGCATTCTCTATGCAAAGACACAATTAAGTAGGGGCAGCTGTTGTACCCTAATTTTGTCCTAAGCCTTTTCCAAAAAAAGAGAGAGAGTCAACCAAAAAAGAGAAGAGAAAGTCAAAGTCAACAAAAAGTCAACATTTCAGAATCTGAGGACTTCGCAGAGCGAAGCTATGGTCGCTCTGCGAAATCTGCGAATTTTGCAGATTTTTGATTTTCTGATTTCTCTTTCTTTTTTAGTTATTATTATTATCACCTATCATTATTATTATTGCTATTGTTATCAATTGTGACTGTTTGGATTCAGCAAAACAAGAAATTGAACATGTGCCATTAAAGCCAAGGTGAGAAGGTTTTTCTTCCAACCAAGCATGTGCCAAGCAAGTTGGCTTGCCCTTGGGCAGCTCTCATCCCTCCCAATTGACCTGCTACTGACCCTGAGCTTGCCAGCCAGCAGCTTGCTTGTTTTCCTTCCTTCTTTCTCCCCCAAAACCAGTCAAACACAGCTGGTTTTGCTTGCCCAAACACCATGAGTGCTGCCCTGTTTTCAGCAGCTTTTCTCCCCTTCTCACACCAGCCCACATGTTCCTTTTGCTGCCCTGAGCTTTGAATTCTCCATCGCACCGGGAGATACGTAGGAGCAAGATTCACATCTTGTCAAGCCCATTAAAAAAAAACTTTCTTTTTCCCCTTTTCTTTATTATCTTTGTATATTTAAGCATGCAAGCAAAACGTTAAAAACATTCTAAGCTTTAGCTAACTAGGAGGTTCCCGTTGAGTACAACGGATGTGAGGGGTGCTAATACCTTCCCCTCGCATAATCGACTCCCGAACCCGGTAATGGTTGCGATGACCATCCTTTCCTCATCGTCAAAGGGTTTTATTATCGTTTCCCTTTAAAAATAAAAAACTTAAGGGTTTATCAACGTTCCCTTCAAACAAAAACTTTGGTGGCGACTTCACAAAACTTTTCAAGTGTTCGCATACGCTCGGGGTTTGCTTTTTTTTACGAGAGCGCACAGATTGGTCCAATGATGAAGATGCATTATCTCTTGCAAACTCCAAAGCCTTGAATGCTATATTCAATGGAGTGGACAAGAATATATTCAGAATGATCAAGCAGTGCACAATAGCTAAGGATGCTGGGAGATTCTCAAGACTACTCATGAAGGCAAATCCAAGGTAAAACTGTCCAGACTTCAGCTTCTCACCACCAAGTTTGAAAATCTCAGAATGTTGGAGGATGAGAACATACATGATTTCTACATGAATGTTCTGGATATGGCCAACTCATTTGAGCCTCTTGGAGAAAGAGTATTTGATGAGAAACTGGTGAGAAAGATCCTCAGATCCTTACCTAAGAGATTTGATATGAAGGTAACTGCAATTGAAGAAGCACATGACATCTCCAGCATGAAGGTTGAGGAATTGATTGGGTCTCTTCAGAACTTTGAAATAAGCAGAACTGATAAGAAGGGGAAAGGTGTTGCTTTTGTAGCAAATGATGAAAGCTTATCAGAGGATCTTGTGCTGCTGAATAAACAGTTTAAGAAGATTCTGAAGAAGACAAGAACTGATCAATCCAAAGGTGTTCAGTGTCATGAGTGTGAAGGGTATGGCCACATTAGGACAGAATGTGCAACATATCTCAAGAAACAGAAGAAGAGTTTGGCTGTGTCTTGGTCTGATGACTCAGAAGGTGAAGAGGAGAATGAATCAGCCAAGCATGTTCTTGCTTTAACTGGTAGATGCAGGTCTGGTGATAAAAAGGTTTCAGAAGCTCTATCAGGTTCTGAGACATCTTCTGATACTGAGTCAAGTGATGGAGAATCATCCTGTGAAGAACTGGCTACCTATTACAAAGAACCTGCTGAGTTTTGCAAGAAGTTGCATGTTCAATTTGCAGAAGTGTGCAAGCTGCTGGAAGAACAGAAGAGAACTATCAGTCAACTTCAGTCTGAAAGATGTGACCATTTAGCACAAATTTCTGATCTCAAAGATTAGGTAACCCAACTGAATTCTCAACTTGAAAATATGAAGAAGCAAGCCAAGATGATGAACTCTGCTACTGATGTGCTAGATGAAATATTGGAGAATCAGAATCAAGGGAAACCAAATGGAATTGGATATGATAATAGGACTCTGAACAACAAACAGCAACATCCAGCTAAAAGGTTCAATGCAGCTGTTAAAACATGTGATCCTATAATGAATAAACCTAAGTTGGAACACCAGAACCAACATCAGGGATCTAAGAACAAGAAGGCATCTCATCCTTGGGTATGTCATCACTGTGGTAAAAAGGGACACATTAAGCCATTTTGTTACAAGCTGCATGGATACCCCAAGAACTTTCAACAGAGAAAATATGAACCAGTTATAAACAAAATCAAGGTCTAGAAGGAATGGAGACCAAAATGTGCAAGTGTTGTCCAGAATCTGAAAGATAGGAAAGGAAAGGCTATTGCTGCTGACAGCAGGCCCACTCCTGTAGCAAAGAAGATTTCTGTTGCTGGACCATCTAAAGTCTGGAGCAAGGTGATAGTCCCTCTTCAGAAGACTCTAAAAGGAAAGGAAGTGGATCATAGTAAGTCTGAAGATGTTATTAAGCATGATACCATGTCCTGTGTTCAGAAGAGAATTGTTGTTCTTCAGAAACAGATTGCAGGGAAGAAGGTTTTGAATGTGCCTGAAGTACACATCAACTGAGCAACATCTGATGTTGTGTCTAATGAAGACTAAGCAACTTCTGATGTTGAGTCTAAAGACTGTCAAGTTTGTGACTGATGTCTTGGATTTCTGTTTGTGTTTCTGGTCTGCAATTATGCTGCACTCTGCAGTTTTGGTTTGTTCTTCTGTGTGTGGATACTATGTGGTTCTGATCCTGATGCTGGTGCTGTGCTGAGTCCTGTGCTGTTAGTTTTGATGTTGATTCTTTGTGTGCTGTTCTGTGTTGTGTTTCTCTGCTCCTGGTGATTGCTGGTTGTTTTGTCAACATTGTTTGGCTAAAAAGGGGGAGAAGTAAGTATGTGTCTGTTTCAGAAGCTGTTCAACAGTTCAGGGGGAGTTGGAGTTTCTGATTGATCTGTTTCAGGGGGAGTTCCTGAATGTCTGTTTCAGGGGGAGTTCCTAAATGTCTGTTTCAGGGGGAGTTCCTGAATGTCTGTTTCAGGGGGAGTTTTTTGTGTGAAATGTAGTGAATCATCCGCTGCTGACTCTGTTGCTACATTTGTGTTATGTTCTTCATGGTTATGTTCCTTAATGTGAGAAGAATTTGCTTGTTGTGTGCTCAAATTGATTTTAGCCAAAAATTTGCCAAAGGAGGAGATTGTTGGATATTTGGTTGTTGGCTACATGTTTGCTAAAATCAAAATATACAAGCAATGCGTCTTCAGAAGCTAAAATGTGTCTTCAGAAGCTGGAAGCAGAACTTCAGAAGCTGGTACTGTTCATCAGAAGCTGAACTGGTCTTCAGACGCACTGTTCAGACGCTGACTTTTGTTGACCTTCAGACGCACTGTTCAGACGCTGACTTTTGTTGACCTTTAGAAGCACTGTTCATCAGAAGCTGCATTTCAGAAGCTGCATTTCAGAAGCTGGTTTCTTTGTTAATTCTCTCACATAATCTTTTGAAGATTTAATTGAAGATTTATTCAAGCTGTGTTTCTAGAAGAAAGAAGAATTGTGCAAGATATGTTCTGAAGATTTGATTCAATTATTTGTGAATATATTTTCAAGGAAATCGTTGGAAAATATATTTCTGAATAATATGTGAGCTTCTATTTGCTTCTAAAGAATTCTGGGATTATATCTTTGAAGATTTGGTTCAGAATTATGGTTGCTGATGAAGCTATTTAAGGAGGACGCTGCTATTGAAGAATGAGATCTCAAGAATTAAAAAGAGTCTTAGTGTTTTTGAGTCTGTGAGCTGTTGCTCTGTTTTTCTGTGCACCTCTCATCTGTTAGAGTTGGTTGTTTTTTGAGTTGTAATCACTTAAAGCTTTTAAGCACAAGTGAGTGTTTTTATGTTTTGAATAATGTCTTCATAATTGTTTTGTTTACAATCACTGGGGCAGTGATTGCTTGAGTAGGAAGTAAGAGGGGTTCTTATATCTAGGAGTTCCTAAGTAGAAGTCTATACGGGTAGTGATTAAGTGATAAGGCTGGAAAAACAGGGGCTGTGTCTTGAGTCTTTGAATTGATACTACTTAGTGGATTTCCTTCCTGGATTGGTATCCTCCAGATGTAGGTAAGTTGCACCGACTAGGTTAACAAATCATCTGTGTTCATTTAATTCTGTCTGTTTTATTCTGCCTTCTGACTGCTGTTTTTCCATACTCTGTTTATGACGGTTCAGAACCAGTACCTGCCAGAATTTCAAAATCACCACACGGGGCCACAGAGTCAAGAGTGGACAAAGGTTAGATAAGCCAAGTAGAAGCTAGCGTCTGAAACGCGAAACGCCAGAAGAATAGTTCCAAAGAAGATAAAGAAGAAAGGTTCTGACTCAGAACCCCAGTAGCAGTAGAAGAAGAAGAAGAAGAAGAAGAATGAAGTACCGCTCAGAAGACGACATATGATCTTCACAATGAAGAAGCGCTCCAAGAAGAAGAAAAAGAAGAAGAAGAAGAAGAAGAAACGAAGAAGAAAAGAGAAGAAGAAGAAAGAAGAAGAGAGAAAGAAGAAGAAGAAGAAGAAGAAGAAGAAGAAGAAGAAGAAGAAGAAGAAGAAGAAGAAGAAGAGACTGAATACTGCAAAAGAGGAGGCCACTACTGAAAATCAAGATAATCCAGCAAAACCTGAAGCAATTGATGGAGTACTACTGACAGAAGCAGCCTTGCTAGTAACTGAAAGTTTAAAACTTGCAAAATCTTCTCAGGTAGAACAAGCAACTGAGCCAATAGGACAGAAGAGCAACCCTGAGTGTAAGGAATCTTCAAAGCTGAAAAAGTAGAATCTGCAAGTCCTCCAGGTAACACTGAGACTCTCGTTGATGACAGTAATATGCCTTCCTTCCCATCACTGCTCTCATCAGATTCAAGTAGCCAAGAGTCAGATCTAGCAGCTCATCTTCAGTTGAAGATGTAACGCACATTTTCAATCCAAATGTTGCATCCCCTCCCACTTCCTCTCCAAATATCACCTTTGATGTTGAACTCCCAATTGGCATGATCATTCTAGCCACTCAACTTCTGCAACATGCTCAGGTTTCTAATGTTGTGATTCAGAACATTAAGAATTTCAAATTAATGAAGCTAGAAGCTCTCAAAGCAAGCTTTCAAAATGGTATGCCTAAGCCTCCATCAAAGCCAAGATCCAAAAGAAAGCTTGCACCTACACCTTCCTCTATCATCATTCAGCCTCCACCATCCAACCAACAGTTTCTGAACCTGCAGAAGAAGCTGCGCATCTTCTTGAACTAGAAACTGTCCATGAACCTGTCCAAGAACCCTCCACCAACACAACTCTAGATACTGAACATCACACCTCACCTCATCCAAACTCTGATTACAATCTCCGCTATGTCTCTGCAACCATTCATGTGTCACACATTTTCAGAACTCTCCTTGCCTCCCTCAACTCCAGAAAAGAACTGGATCAACCTCCTTAAAATCAGCCCATTCCACCTACCAACAGTACTGTCAATTTCAATGAAGCTCATGAGTCATTTATCTTAGAAAGGATTGCTCAGCTAGAAAAGAGAGAAGCAGAACGAACAGCTCAATTAAGAAGTCTTGCTCAGAGTATATCAGATCTTGAGCAGCATATAGAAATATCAAAGTGAAATATATCGAAGCAGCAGGCTCTTCAGGATGAATTGAAGTCAAACGTACAGATTCTGACGGATATGCTTTTACAGAAATCCTAGAAAACTTTATTTTGTGTTTTTGCACTTTCCTTAGTCATTTGTATTGTACTCCTAATTCTGCACACCTAATTTTGTTTAACTCTATGTTTTATGCATATTTTTCTCATTAACTTGCTTGATCTGCTATAATTGTTTAACTTGCATAAATTTTTGTTGATGACAAAAGGGGGTAGAATAGAGTATTTGTATTTGAACACTAAGCCTAATCAGAAGCTAAGGAACCTTTTATTTTTTAATAAAGTTATAAAATTGAAAAATGAAAAAAATTTGCGCTTAATGTTAATCTTATCATAACTGATGGGATATCAGACTGGTCTTAATCAGAGCTTGCAGACCTCTGTGTGATCAAATGTCTGATGTCTTGAGAGGTATCAGATTGGACTTAATCGGAGCTTACAAACCTTTGCGTGATCAATCTGATATCTTGTTGATGTTCTGATTTGCTTTATTGATTATTTGTTCTAATGCACTCAAGAGTGATTAAGAATGAATTTAATTAACTAGGAATAGGACTTAGGGGGAGCTTGCAAACTTCACCTTAATAGACTATCACAGACTCATGGGGAGCTTGCAAACCTCAGAACCTAAGACTGTCAGACTCAGGGGGAGCTTGCAAACCTCATACCCTGAAGTCTAACTGCTAATTAAATTAACAACAATTGTTCAAAATAAGTGTGTTTGTCATCATCAAAAAGGGGGAGATTGTTGGAACAAGAAGGGTCTTGTACAATTACTCTAAGGTTTTGATGATAACAAAGTATTGAAGAACAATTGGAATACTAACATATGTTCAAGTGTGCAGAATCAAGGAAGAATCCATCATTCAAGAATGAACATATGAAGAGCATCAGAAGGACCAAGAGAAGCTAAGAAGACTATGGTAGAAGACCAAAAGGAAGGTCAACCAGAAGTCAAAGACCTAAAAAGACAGGCACCACACAGATTCTGATGAGTTCCCTCAACAGACTCTGTGATGGTCATCAAACTCAAAAGCAGACACCAAAGGCTTGGATTACCCTCAGATTTAATTAAATCATGAGGGACCCAGAATCCACGTAGGTTTTGTCTTATTCTATGAACTGTCACTATCAAGGTTCTGATAGGTGCAGTTCTTTTGTCTTCTTCTATCTACGTACACAATCATACAAAGGACATCAATAACAAAGAGAATGCAACGGATAATTCTTCTTTCAGCAAAGGAAAATTCAAAGATCATTCAATGGAATTATCCATATCAAGCAAAGGGCCAACGTTCTTGATTGAAGCTTCTCAACGACTATATTTGCGCTGGAACTCTTCTCCAACGTCTCTCAAATCCCTGCCTATAAAAGGAGCTGAAGACCATGAAGAAGATCAACAAGACTCTGCTATTCAAGTGTGTCATTACTCTATCAAAATCATATAGCGCAAAACTCTTAGGATTTTTGTATTGAAGTTCATATCTTAGAAATCCTAGAGTTGTAAGAGAGTCTGTTCATTTGCTCATATACACTAACTATTGTTAAATCAAGTGTAGAACAAACTAGAAGTCTTTAGCTTATGAAGCTAAAGCGTATAAGTCTCTTGGTGAAACCTTGAGCAACTAGAAGTCTCTTAGGTGTGTCCTTAGAGCATTGGAAGTCTCTTTCCTGCGTGCTTGAGCACTTGTAAGTCTCTTAGAGTTGTCCTTGAGCAAAGAAGTCTTTAGGAGAGTCCTAGAGCAGGAAGTCTTAAGCAGGTGTGCTTAAGCAAGAAATTCTTTAGAAGAGTCCTAGAGCAGGAAGTCTTAAACAGGTGTGCGTAAGCAAGGAAGTCTTTAGGAAGAGTCCTAGAGCCTGAAGTCTTGAGCAGGTGTGCTTGAGCATAGAGAAGTCTCTTGGAAGTGTCTTTGAGCAATTTGTAATCATGTGTGATTATAGTGAAATATCTTGGAAGTGCAAGGGGACTAGACTACTTTTGGGTTGTAGGAGGAACTAGTATAAAATTGTTATGTGTCTTCTTTCTCTCTCACTCTCTCTCTCTCTCTCTCTCTCTCTCTCTCTCTATATATATATATATATATATATATATATATATATATTTATCTTTGTGTTTTTGTACTTTATCCACTACACTCAGACTTTGTATCAGAATATGTATACCTCAGATTCTGAACAGCATTTTAACACTAAGAAATATAAAACAAGAAAAAGCCAACACAATTCAACCCCCCTTCTTGTGTTTTTGTCACCTTCAGAACAATGGTTCTGATGTGTTAGATGAGATTCTACAAGTTGGAAAGGGGTCTGGAAACTTGAAAGGTGTAGGTTTTGATTACAGGACCTTAAAGAATCAAAGTGGAGCCTCCATTACTAAGTTTGTTCCTCCTGAGAGAAAAACTGAGTTTGTAATGTCGGACTAAATGTCGCAGCATCCTGTCCGACATCTGAAAACCCAAGCTAGAAAAAAGTTTTTACCTTAGAAGTGTCACTACTGTGGGAGATATGGTCACATAAAGCCCTACTGTTACAAGTTGTATGGATACCCTCAACATCAAGATCAACCTAAGGTAAGCCATACTTTGGTTCAAGCTAGAAAAGAATGGAAACCCAAGGTTGTTGATACTAGTCTTATAGCTCACACATCTCTTAGAGTCTCCTCAAGAGAAGATTGGTATTTTGATAGTGGATGCTCCAGACATATGACAAGAGTCAATAAATACTTAGTTGACATAAAACCTTTGTAACATCCCGAAATTTCATGACCAAGTATTTATTATTATTACTATTACTATTATTATTATTATTATTATTATTATTATTATTATTATTATTATTATTATTATTACAACCTATTATCATTATTATTATTACCCTTCAATTTATGACTAGTTAGATTGCTAGCAAAAATATATGCTTGGATTATGGGTTAGTGTTAGAAGACTAGACCAAATATGATATTAAAGTGGTCAACCCCCAACTCTCAAGTAGCCCAAAACTAAGAATGGAACTTGGATAGAATTATTAGGTTTATCAAAGGACAATTTAGTAAATACCCATCTTCTAACCCTTATATCTTCCCTCACGGTGACCACACTAGACACAATCACCACATTTTGCTTCTACTATCATTCAATCATTCATCTTGTTCTCACTACCTGATACCATCCTTCACCCCATACCCACAATCATTTTTATTATTGTAATCTCTTACCAAATGACAAAATATGCAAAGTGATTCATTCATTTCTTCAATGAATCAAGGAAGAATTAGTGAGAGAGATGGCCGAGAGATAAGATGAGGGCTGAAGAGAGTAGAGGGTCGATTGAGAGAGAGAATAAGAGGCTGAAGGAGATGAGGGAGAAGCCATGGGAGATGAGGAGAATGAACCTGAAGCTGCATCCACAAAGGATAAAGAGAGAAATCCACCATTTGAGAGGTTAGGGTTCACCTTGGAGACCAAAATTGGGAATTTCACCACCACCATCTACTCTAAAGAAACAAGTGAGGTAACATAGTCTTAACCCAAACTCTAAAACCTCTCTAGGGTGTACTTAGGGTTATTAAGATTGATTTATGATTTATGAATGTTTCTTCTCAATTCTTGCTTGCATGCTAGAAGATTAGATTTTTAATTATTGATTTCTTTTATAAATCATGTTTTAGATATATTTTGAATTAGTATTATAGTTATTATTATGTGTCTCATGATAAACAATTTATATTTGATGGGAATGAGATGATTAGGTGTTAGTAGATATTTTGAAATACGATTATTTTCTGCATAAAAACATGATGACGTAGCTGAGTTAAATTGGGTGTAGAATGAGCAATTGGAATCAATTTTGAGTGAAACCAATTAGACTAGAAAGCTTACTTTTACTACTTTAATACTGTGAAGTCTTTTAATTTTATATTGATCATGTGATTTATAGTGATTTTATGAATTGAGCTGTTCAGTTTTACAAATTCCATTGCGTCAGTTAGCTTAATATATCTATATCTTGAGTTAGAAAACTCATTTTTGTGTGGGACCAGTTGCGTTTTAAAGAAGGCATCCAGTAGTTTTATCATATTGGAAGATTCTAAATTAGTTTGGTGAATGTGTGATTGACTACTAATGTTTAATTTTAGTTTAATCTAACTACATGAATGTTTGTCTACGCCTTTATGTGATCACTTCACTAGCAGGTGAATATCTTTAAATATACTCATGCTCACGACTACTTAAACATGAATAAAGAAACCTATGTATAGAAATCATTGTTATTTTGTAATGTGGTTAATAGGTATAAGAATTTATTATTTAGTAATATTGATGAGAGGATTTTCTCCGTGTCTAGTACACCAGGCATGGCTGAGAACATCACAATGCATTTTATATTCTATGTTACTGAGTCTTTGTGCTCACTATGTTTGGGGTGATGTTTTCAGGTTTAGCTTAACATTGGAAAGTTGAGAAGTATGTCCGTACTACTCGTCAACAGTTCAATGTAGGGCTTATTTGTTACCGGATCACACTTAGTGTCATATATTAGAAGTTGTTTTATGTTTTATGATTTGATTATATTTAATGTAATTTATGTATTTAAGGTCTGTGAAGTATTCAAGTTTTACTGAAGTTCGTATTTTTTGAAAATTTATCTTGGTCCCTAGTATTAGACATCTTCCTAGATGTTACAACCTTACTCTACCAGTTATGTCACTTTTGGTGATGGAGCTAAGGATGAAATCAATGGAGTAGGTAAGTTGGGTTGTCATGGATTTGCAAGGCTTGATGATGTTTTACTTGTGAAAGGCTTGACTGCAAATTTGATCAGCATCGGTCAGTTATGTTATCAAGGGTTAAAGGTCAACTTCACCAAGTCTGAATGTTTGGTTACTAATGACAAAGATGTGTTGATGAGACATATGAGATCCAAAGACAATTGTTACATGTGGGTACCTCAAAACAAGAGTCATTCTTCCACTTGTTTAATACCAAGGAAGATGAAGTCAAATTGTGGCACCAAAAGCTTGGGCATCTCAATTTCAAAGGCATGAATAAGATCATATCTCAAGAAGCCATTAGAGGATTACCTAAGTTACAAATTGTGGAAGGAAAAATTTGTGTAGAGTGTCAAATTGGAAAGCAAACCAAGTGTCAAAATCCTTCAATCGTTACTCGTTTTCCCTCATTTGTTCTATATTTCTTCCTGTTAATTTTTAGAGACACTTTATGCTTGCTTAACACTTCCGGGAACCGATCCACCGTGTTTTGACAAAAGAGGTACCTTCATTATCCCTTTACTTATGTTGTTTCTATTTTGTTTACTGATTCATGTAGAGGATTTGTGCTATCTGGGGGTGGTTTACTCAGGCCAATTAACTTCAGAGTTAAACCTATGAGGAACAGATCCAGTCCATAATGTGATTAAGTATTGGACTCCTCTGATTGGCCATTGTGACGCAGCCATGGGGTTCATGTTTGGGATAATAGAACAGAATCCCCTCCGGTAGTGATTACTAGTGGATGGAGGAGTCCTGTGTCGGACTCACTGTTCTTCTTTTCTTTTGAACAGTGAAGCTGATATAGATCTAAAGATAAAGGTTGCCCTAGAGTTTTCCTATGTCGTTGGTGATTACAACTAGGTCAATTTCGATATTCTAGGGGTCATATCCTTCTATAATTTTGTCGATAGGCTAGAGCTAGCCTTCTAAAGAGTGGGGGCGTTGTCGGACGATTGGGAGTTAGATTGAGACTGGCCATGTTTCTGGGTGCAGTCTTACTATGCTTGAGATTTTGTTTAGAGAAATGCAGGCAACCCTTCCATTTACTGAATTTGAAGTGGAGGTTCTGAACCATCTGAAAGTTTCCCCCTCCTAGATGCATCCGCTGTGTTGAACCTTGGTTAAGGTTTTCCTGGTGTGAATATGTGGATAGTGCACCCACTCTTCCTTAGTTCTTCAACCTGTTTCGTGTGCAGATAAAGTCGCCCACATAGCCCGAGAAGCGTAAGAGGTGGACCACAAAATTTGAGAAAACCTAAGGGTTGGTTTCTTTGAGGTCCTATGAGAATATCTCTGAGAACTTTATTGATTCCTTGAAGGGTATGTTCAAGGATAAGTATTTTCTGGTGGAGGCCAAGGACTTAGAAGGTTCTTGCAGCCCTATGCACTATTTTTGAGGGAGTGATCGGAGCAAAAAGGTCGACGTTAGAGGCTGATGCCTCTTCCTCTGGGAAAGAAGGTAGGGGGCTTGGGTAGGCCGCTTCCATTATATCAATGAGTTCGTTGATGTGCCTAATGCTTTTCTAATGTTAAACTCCAAAATTGATATTTTAATTTAGAAAGTGTTGTACATAGATTTTTTTTTATCTAAGGGGCATGGAATATATTCATTTGTAGATGGTAGTTGAGATACATCGGGATAAATTTACATTCACAAACAAATATCAAAACTTGATGCTATTTTATCGGTTAACTGAGCAAAACATCGTTCGTTAAAAATTAAAATAGATTTTCAGTTATCTGTTAGAAATGGAGATGTATGGTGATAATTGAAAAATTAAAAGTATATAATCAATCAAGACTATATGTTAGAGGAATAGTTAATGAAATCAAATCCGATAAATATTATCTCTTATCAATCCCTCTTGCATACATAAGGATGGGAAGGAGACCACAACTCCAGATCGATGTCACAGATCAGGTTACCACCCATATCCCTATGACTTTAACCTATGGGAATTTTTTTGTAACTAAAAGTGAAAGTTTCTTGATGTATAACTATGATAAGTAACATTTAATGAATTAAAGTAAAAACCACATAATTCAAGTATAATGTTATAAATGAACAAATTTATCTATCTAGCGTCTAATAGTGAGATAGTTATTTCATTTGTCGAAGATGTTTGTCTTCCAGAAGAAGCTTCTCCTTCACTTGAGAGCTTTTTAATTAATAAACCAGGATCCTTTGGTTTAGGTAAACTATTTTCACTACTCAACATCACAACCACTGATGTCATGTTTGGTCTATCATCGGGATGATTTTGTAGGCATAGTAGACCAATTTGAATGCAACGTAATGCTTCAGATTCAATACACGAGTGCCTTAAATAGTCATCGATCAATTTGAGTGGAATGCCCTCTTTCCACAATCTCCATGCCTACAAAAGTTCAATTGATTTTTCATACATCACTATAATATAAGAGAAACATTGTGTTTACGAAAACTTACATATCCAATAAGATTATGATCTTGCTCATGGTAGCTAAGTGCTCTATTTTTCTTTCCACTGATAATTTCTAATAATAATACGCCAAAGCTAAATACATCTGATTTGATAGAAAATAATCCATCAATAGCATATTCAGGTGCCATATAGCCGCTGAAATGAATCAACAAATAATTATTGAAATGTTCCATTGATCATATAAAAATTTTGTTATATCTTTTAAGATACTTACTATGTGCCAACTATTCTGTTTGTTCTCCCCTCAATTTGATCACCTCCACACATTCTAGCCATGCCAAAATCTGAAATTTTGGGATTCATATCATCGTCCAATAAAATATTACTCACTTTCAGATCTCTGTGTATGATTCGTAATCTTGAATCTTGATGAAGATAAAGAAGACCCCGAGCAATTCCAAATAGAATGTTAAAGCGTGCAGCCCAATCCAACAATTTACTTTGAAATGGATCTGTAAAGTGTGTTAAATAAGTTTATTAGTCATTTATTTGCATAAAAATTAAACTTATATGATACCAAATATTACACTTTGCAAAAAATTACTCACCAAAAAGAAATGTATCCAGACTTTTGTTGGACATGTATTCATAAATCAACATTTTCTCATCTTCTTCAATACAACAACCAACAACCTTAACAAGATTTCGGTGTTGAAGTTTAGTACATAATATAACTTCATTCTTAAACTCTTTAAGTCCTTGTCCAGAACTCCTTGAAAGCCTTTTGACAGCAATTTCTTGTCCATCGAGCAATGTACCCTATATATAATTATAGTTGAAATTGTTTGATAAATAATATGTTTTTTATTTATATTTTGTCCACTTGACTAGAAATGTTGTAAGTTTACCTTGTATACTGGTCCAAAACCACCTTCACCGAGCTTGTTGTCAAATGAGAAGTTTTTTGTTGCCTTGAGTATTGTAGCTTGATCAAAGATAGGAAGCTCAAAATCTTCATCTGTGTCCTCATGTTTCTCTTCTGAACTTGTATTTTTCTCTTTTCCCTCTTTTAGTCAATGTCATGTAAAAAAATGTTTGTTCTAATAAGATACTACACAAGTGAGATATTGATGAATCCCATTAATTAAGTTCAGAATCTTGATAAAAGGCACTACGCTTAAGAAACTTACCTTTATACTTTGCCTTTGTTATATAAATGTAGGTGACTGCCAATAACATCAAAATGACTACTGAAGATGTAATCGATACCGCCAATACAATGGTTTTAGTATTCCCATCTTTATCACCTGCAGTTATATGATTTCCAAAAAAAATCAATGATCATCTAAATGACTGATATATTAACATTAAGAAAAATAAAGAGAAAGACAATAGAAGCCTTTACCGATGTCTGATGCGTCCGTTCGGATATATAGGTCTTGTCCACTTTGTGAAACCCTCAGATCGACAAGATCACCAAACCAGATAGAACAACCGCTACCTGCTCCACTTGTGTCTAAACTTGAGTAAGCAGTGCAAGAACAATTTTTCAAACATTTCATCTTGCAATCATCAAGTGTCATTTTCTCATCAATCCAAGAATGTGTAGTATCTGGTAATTTCATTCCAGTAATTCTTTTGAACCCATCTCTGTCTTTGATCCCACAACTCCAATTACTACTATTACGCACACATCCTTGTGTCCAGTCCATTGCACTCCACTGTTGTGGCGATTTCGGAATAAACCCATCTAAACATTTACACATGGGCGATGCATTAATCGTGCATAGCCCATTTTCCCTACAAACATTGTACACATCACAACTATCTTGTGGTAAAGTTTGGTAAACATTCCATGTTTTGGATTCTGAAATCCAAATGAGGCGTAGACGAACCGAAAGTGTTCGGTTCAAAACAACAAAAGAAACCACAGAACTATTCTTGAGTGTAAACAAATAATATACCTCATCTTGATTGTTGACAAACTCATAATCATATAGTGGGTTTTCTGTTAATCCAATTACTCCACTAGATCGAGGACCAGTCCATGGTCCTGTTCTATAGAGTTTTGTTAAGCCTTTCCAAATAAAGCTTTCAGGATTAGGAGTCAATACCATAGCTGAAGTAAAGTCACTTGAAGATGGATCGTCCCAATTTTTCCATGCAACAAGACACCTATTAAGATCCTTTCTTTTGTCCCATCCAGCCTTCATTCCCGATAATATTGTATCACAAGGATAATCAAAACTTTGCCACAAAAAATGCTCTTCACCGCCATTTTTAAGTACTAAATTTCCATCGTCCAAGAGTTGCGCAATAGGACTTGAAACGTTTTCTATTGTCGTGTTTGTTGACCATAGTAGGGATTGATTTTTATTGAGAAGCACAAGATTTCCATCTTGACTTATGATCAACTTGCTAGAAGTGTCTTTGATTGGATTGTCACGATTGGCAACCCAAACAACTCTTCTAACAGGGATATTTTTGTACCAAATTCCAACATAGCGGTTTGTGGAATTACCTGGATTGAAGAAACCCAACTCAAATACTCCACCATTAGAAACCAAGGTGCTTCCATCAGGAAGTGATTGTGTAATTGTATCGGTTGCAAATGAAATATTGAAGAATAATAGTAGTAGCTTGGTAATAACAAGAATGGTAGGAAGAATTGCCATTTTGTGTTTGATTAGGGGATATTATTAATACAAGAAATTATATATATATAGATGGAGAATTTGGAGTTTCGTGCTTTGCAAGTTTCTCTGCATCTGAGAAAGTCATTCCATAGTTGTTTATTTATTTAGTCAAATTTGAAAGAAATCATCAATTAAATTTAAAGAAATAGCAAGTGGTCTAAAGGTCATTGACATATGGTATATTTTAGGGATAATTGCAATAGCACACATCATCAGTAACAAGAATAATTCATCCTTTGGTTTTTTTAATCATTTTTAGGACTAAGAACTGTTTTGGAGTGTAATACTATTTTAAACATTCTTTGATTCTTTTTATTTTTTATAAAATTAGAACTCAAAAGCATCAGTGACAACCTCTAAAGCCCCGATACTCCAAAAATGGTAAAGAATCGTGTCCGACACGTATCCGATACTGATACGTCTCGATACGTCCCGATACGCGTATCGGAGAAGTATCGGCCAATTAATATTTATTTTTTTGAAAAAAAATGACCGATACGTGTCGGATACGGCTAACTTATACTCCGACACCGATACTTCTCTTACCTATTTCATTTTTAAAAAATAAAAGAATAAGAAACAAAAATACATTAAACCGACAGCGCTATCAAAAACATTTGTCTCTTCTAACCCCTAAAAAATAGGGTTTCTCGTCAACCACTGAACGATAGTTATTCTCTTCTCTCTAATGCTATGTTTTTTCTGTTCTTCTCCCTATAATATCTTCTTCTCTCTAATTGGGGAAAAATGTTGTTTTTAAATTATTTGTTTTCAATCTCAAATAGTGTTAACTATTAAGTAGTCAACATCAGACAATGATGTTCTTTTTTGATAGTACTAATGATGTTCTCCATAAATTGGATAATACTAATGATGTTTAGCTATATTTAAATTTGTGCAGAAAAAATATGTAATTGTCACTTGTTTTGATTATTTTTATTGATGTGGATGTTTGTTTATTATCATTTTTAGTTATGTTTATACATTGTGCACTTATACTATTAGTTTTAAATTTAATTTTTTAATAACGTATCGTATTGGGAGTTTTGAAAAATTTCTCGTATCGCCGTATCGGTATCGTATCGTATCGTATCCGTATCGTGTCAGGTATCGGGGCTTCATAGGTGACAACCAAGGCCTCCAATTTTTGTTGACATCCCACAGTTATAAAATTCACCTTACTTGTGTTATTTTTGTCAGGCTTTGAGAATTATCTCCTTGATTTTGCTTAGCTATCAAGTTTGGTAATAGAAACTCTTCCAAGTGTAATATACTATATTTTTTAATGACAAATGTTAATATGTTAGTATTTTTCTTTTATTGTGTGGATGTGAAACATGTATCTTTAATTCTTCAACTTCTTTTATTCATTATACCAAACTGGTTGAGTTATCCAACCTCGGGTGTAATATACAACTCATGTCAGTAATAAACAACAACAATTTCGTATGTGATAAAACGTTGAGAATTATATTTTCTTTGCAATTCAATTGAAAAATGGTGACGTATATGTTGTTGTATTTTGAAAAATAAAAATTGGAAAAATTATTAAAAAAAAATAAAGAAGAGGAGATGATAGAGCGTTATTTCAGGTTCTCCCCCAACAATTGTGTTCTATTTTAAGCTAACTGAGTTCCACCATTCATAGCTCTGAATCAAAACATTGTCTTTCAATAAAAAAAATTCACATTAATTCTCTCTTCCTTTCCTTTGCAGTGAGATGAGAAGAGAGAGAAAGATCCTGATCTCGTCCCCAAACAAGGTCATGATCTTCCTCCATCTTGCTACATTAATCTGAGTTGTTACCTTTTTTTAATCTTTCCAAAAAGCACATTTGTTTGTTACAGAAAACGGGAAATTAATTAAAAGAAAAATGGCAAGTCGATCATTTTCGCATTTTGTTGAGGAATCACTGGGGAAATTCCCACACTTGGTGATCTATATTCTTCTTGAATGGGTGCTAATATTCATACTCTTCCTTGATGGGTTTCTAGCATTCATTGCCAATGAGTTTGCAAGGTTTTTTGAATTGAAAATCCCCTGTTGGTTATGCACAAGGTTCGATCACGTAATGGTTCATAGAAATCCTGATTTTTATTACAACGAGTCGGTGTGTGAGGCTCACAAGAAAGATATGTCGTCTCTTGCATTTTGCCATAATCACAAGAAACTCTCTGATATAAGGAAAATGTGTGAAGGTTGTTTACTTTCATTTGCAACAGAGAAGGAATCAGATTGTGATACCTATAAATCACTTGTAGGGATTTTGCATAAGGATTTGGAATGCTTTGTTGAGGATGGACAACCTATTCAGTTGAGTTTGAAAGATGATGATGGCTTCATGATGCAGGTTGATAGAAACAGTACTCAGAAATGTTCTTGCTGTGGAAAACCATTGAAAGTTAAGTCTTCTTCTCCCTATATTGCCAAAGCGAGACGCTCGGAAGCGCGAGCCCCGACTCCTTCGCCACGAGCTTTCCCATTTTCATCATCGAAAAACGAGGAACCTCATTCTCTAGAATTGCCTCACATTGGGTATACACCCCTCAAGTTTATGTCACCTAATGACTCTGAGCTTCCAGAGGAGGATGATGGTCACCATAATGTCAAATGTGAGTTTACAAAACACATGAATAAATATACCAAAAGTTTTGCATCACTTCAATCTAAGTTTATAGGCTCTATTTTATAGGAAGGAACTTTCTGAACTATGATAAATATTTAGTTCCTAAATTATATAACATTCAGTAAATGTCTAAGTAGGGATCTTTACTGGTGAGTTGAAGGAGATAAAGAAGTTATAATTAGGAGATTCAGGGTTAAACCCCTATGTCGAAACTCTAGTGTCGATAATTTACCAAAAACTGATATTTGTCTATAAAATAGTTGAGTGAAGGTTGAAATTAGTACTAGACCCTGAGAAAAAGTTGTCTGTGTGGGCATCTCAGTGGGGAGCTAAACGACGTTGAAGAAGTTATAATACTAGAAGATTCAGAGTTTTAACCTTAGTTAGGAACTAACAATGCCATATTAATGTACAAACAACTAATACTTGTCAAAAAAAATTATTTTTAAAAAATTGGTGAAGAGGTAATTATTATTAATTAAAGTGACAATAATAGTAATTTGACAACCATAGCGTAGGGATTTGAACTCCGTTCAATGAAGTTACAACACAAACTCTTAGCATTGAACTCAACTGATATCTAATGAACTTTTAATCTTTTAATTTTCTGAGTGTGGAATATTAATCTTTTAACTATGGTATATGACAATGTTTTTGTTCTATATGTATATAGTGAGGGAAGACATCAAATCTACCACTGTGCCTCTATTGGCAGAAGGAGATGATATAAACGACGATTCAAGCAAATTAACCCCAACATTTACAAGAAGCAATAAATTCTTTGGAATCCCACTCTCAGATTCAACAAACAACAGTCCCAGATGGTCTTACAGGTTTAACAAGAAATCACCATTAGAAAAGACAGAATTTGCCTCTGACTCGAACGAGGTAATGAATTCTGTTCAAAATGATTTCGATGACGCCATTGTAAACAATTTGAAGAGACAAGTTCGTTTGGACCGAAAATCACTCATGGCTTTGTACATGGAGTTGGACGAAGAAAGAAGTGCTTCAGCTGTTGCTGCAAACAACGCAATGGCAATGATCACACGGTTACAGGCTGAGAAAGCAGCAGTGCAGATGGAAGCCTTACAGTATCAGAGAATGATGGAAGAACAGGCAGAGTATGATGAGGAAGCATTGGAGGCAACTAATGACATGCTTCTCAAAAGAGAGGAAGAGATTAGAGCTTTAGAAGCTGAATTGGAATTTTATAGAAATAAATATGGATCTTTAATAGAAGAAAGTGGTGGTAATAATACTCCTTCATTCAGGCTCAATGAAGCAAGAGGAGAGGATTTTAAAGATATTAAAGCAGACAAAACATATTTGCTTGGTCGAATGAAGAAGATAGAAAATAGATCATCCTTTTCAGAAAATGGAGCTTACTCCTTACACTCTGACTCTGACAGTGTTAATAATATAGACAGTGAGACAGGTAATTAACTAAATATGGCTTCCTTCACTTAGTTTTTTTAATACAAACTATTGTTTGTTCTGTACAATGGTGTCTTTTATATGAAGTTTACATAGTATTTATTATGAGTGATGAAATTGAGAGAAAGAACTTGCAAACAAGTTAAAATGGTTCATTGATGTAAGACTACTAAGTATGTATACAAGATGTAAGTAGCACCATAAGCTAGGCTATGTCTAACATAGAATACAACTGTCATTAACTTCCTCTAATTGTCATCAACTAACTTTGGAGTCTTCTCTTCACTTGAATTAAGTTCATGTAATAGTATTAAAATTTGAAAATATGACCTTAAACATGTAACTTTAGGACTTGGATCCTCCAGCAGGTGCACAGATAGAAGCTGTGGGGATGGTAGCTTCTGAACTGTTATAGGGATCCACACACAAAACTTTAGTACATAATCTTTACTTTGTTACTTGAATTCAAGAGTGTGAAAAAAAAGTATGAGTGAACATAAATTTTGATATTTGAATGTGTGAGGTATTGTCATTATAGTTTCTAAATGTATCAAAATTATAAAATTATTTCTAAATGTGGTTTTTTTATCTGTAGTAAGTTTAGCCATTTTATATATATTTCGTTAGTTTGGTCTTTAAATGTGTTTTTTGTTGGTCAGTTTTATCTTTTAAATTACTAAGAGAAAATTACATTTAGAGGTGTTTTTGTAATTTTGATGTATCCAAATATTATTGTGACAATGTCTCGTTCATTTACGTTTAAGATCAAAATAACTTTTGAGTTAGTGTACAAGAGTCTGATAGTGACATCCAATGAAAAGCTACCACTTTCCTATGCCAAAATAACCTCGGGTGATATGGCAAAATAGTGGATTCTCATTGGAAGTAACATGCTCTCGTCGGTCACATTTATAAACAAAAAAATATTTTTTAGGTTTATGAATACATAATGTATTTGGTCTATATATTATGTATTTAATAAACCTAAAAAGTATTTTTTGTTTATAATTGTGACCCGTGGGAGTATTTTATAATATGTAAAAAAACATGTTATTTGCAGTATTTTCCTAATTCTAGTAGTTATTGTGATCATTGTAATTGGTTATGCTAACAATATTTGTGTTGTGACAGAAAAAGGAAGTGAAGCATAGGTAGATGAATGAATGAAATTTGAGGTTGCGCCCAACAGGAACAACAAGATGAAGGAAGTGAAGCATAGGTAGATGAATGAATGAAATTTGGATATTGTGAATGCTTTAACCAAGGAGCAGGTAAAGTGTTGGAAGCATAGACATGTTTCCTCTGCACAATACCTATACCCTAGAGGTCAATGAAACCTCAAAGCATGTCTGGGCTGCCTAACTCCCACTAGGATCATTTGGACAAACTTGTCTAGGATTTGTTTGTTTATATGACTACTATTAACTGTTCCTCGTTTTGCTAATTAGTCTGCATTTTTCTCGCATAGAACAAATTTAAGTTATTATATCTCAATTATGATCAAAATTGTTTACTTTCATGCTCATTCACTACATGAAAATGTAGCATTGGCTAGAAAATCTCAGTGAAAAATATCATTCATTCGCATGCAGTGAAAAATATTGTTCTTCATCGTCATTCTTCATCGAAAACTCCATCATCTATGAAATTGAAAATCCCATTCTCCATCGTTGTTCCTCAAACTCATTCTCATTCTCCATCATCGATTGAAAACTCCTCCCCGAAATTGATTCTTTGAAAAGGATAATCGGAATCTCGGATCGACTGAATTTCTGATTAGAATCGTTCATCACAAAATATGTCTTGTCTGATGCAGAATAGAGAATTGATGATTGATAAAGAGGATTTTACCTTTCCTCGCACAGCAGTGAGTAAGCCGATTTATCAAAAATAAAATATCGAATCCACAGAGACACGTGCGATATCAAAGCCGTTCAACAACTAAAATTGTTGTGTATGAAAATTAAAAGTTTGTTTGTTCATGAATTTGGTCTTGGCTATTTATTTGATAAAATAAGAGTAGAAAGATTATATTGTCGGGATTAAGCTTTGTGAACTATTCGTCCAATATCATTCTTTGATTGATTATACACTCCTTTTATTTCAATATAACTCCACTTATCTCTCATTGTACGTCTCCTGCTAAGATTAACAACACGAGATCCATAGAAACAACTGACTTCTGATGCATCTGTGAAAAAATAGTCAATTGTTTCTATGACATAAGCTCGGAAAGATATATATGAATCTAGACCTACCTGCGATCTCTCAGGCGATAGCACATATACATAATTTAAATCATATCCTTTAGATAGCCAAGTTTACTAGGCTCTGACTAAATCAAGATCAATTGCGAAACGCTAGATTGTCTGCAAAACATTAAGAACGGATTTAAATTAAAGATTAGAACGAAATAAAATTCATATATAACCAGCTATATTAAGTATTTACATTAGATTCTTAGCCACTAGACTAAATCCCAACAATAGAGAGGATTAGTTATACATGATATCCTTACAATGATAGACTAGAAAATGTAGAAAGATTTGACGTCGAAGTTGCTCCCGCAATCTCCTCCGCTTCAGCTTTCTCTCCCTCTAGATCACTCTCTCTTTGCCCTTGTTTATTGAGCTCTTTTGCAAAGAATCAAGTGTTTTGGTTCTGTTTTTCTCTTCTCTAAAACGTGCTTCCCCAAGGAGTGAAGGATAGCATCTATTTATAGCCTCATTTGCCACTCCTTTAACCAATAAGATTGGTTTCTACATGTTTGGCTTTCTTTAACCTCCTTTGCGACTTGTACTTTCTTTTTCATTAAGTTTTGTTATTTTTATGTGTGCAGATAAGGTGACAATAGTCTGACATGGGACTGCTATCACATTGCAAAAGCAGCTTTTCTTGGTCAATTTGTTATGAGCTGCTTTCTTTAAACCGCCTGTTTTTCGCTAGGCGAGCCTCTTGCTTGCCTAGCGAAACTAACATGATTTAATTCACTAGGCGGGCTTCCTGCTTGCCAAGCGAAGCTTTGCTGGGCGAGTAAAATTCGCTAGACGGAGCTGACAACATTCTGAATTTTAACAATTATGGAACTTTCTATTTTGTCTTTGTTTCCAGCTCAAGAACCTACATAAATGAAGGGAAATAGGTGAAAGCATCTTATATGACCAAAAACTATAAATATTATGTATTTATAATAAATTGGGGGTTTTTTAATATGATTTACTTGTAAAACAAGTCGATAAGTGCTAGTGAAAATAACAGTATTTTGGCACTTATCAACTCACCCCAACTTAAATCTTTGTTTGTCCTCAAACAAATGCCCTAAAGAAGAAGAAAACCAAAATTTTCCAACATTAAATTTCTTGGAAAATAGGTCAACAAGTGCTAATATTTGGCACTTATCGACTCTCCCTAACTTTAAAACTTTGTTTGTGCTCAAACAAAAGTCCTCAAATTTAGTTAAGTTTCACATGTCTAGAAAATGATTTGAATGCAAGAATGGATTCACAAGGTTTTTAGTGAATCAATCATTTTGATAGAAAAGATTATAATGCATTATTCAATTGTGAATTGCATGGGCAGGTCTTTTGTTTACCACTAACCTGAAATCAAACCATGAATGTGAACTCTATCCAAAATATAAAATTCATTTCATATATTCCAAGTCAATAACATAGTTAATATTGAATCACATCTACACACTTCTTTATAATTAAATAATAAAAATTAAGAACATATGTGGACTCAAACTCACATCCAACAATTATGCTAACATTGAGATCAAGTTAGGCATTCATCTAAGCATATTAGTTTGAAAGCATTAAAGCATAGATCACTAAGGTCTTTTAAGGGTTGTAATGGGGCCTAGTTACAAAAGAAATGTCATATGCATGCATGAGCATTTGAATCAAAGTGGTCTTAGTATAGAAGAGCATTCACACATTTGTATTTATGAAACTATTCATAAATCTCCTCTTTTAATTTTGCAGACCCTTGGTGATATACGCATTGTTACAAACTATTATTGACAACTTATTCTATTTTTTTTTCTTTTTCTACTCTTTTCTTTTCTTTTTCTTTTCATTTTCTATTGTTGTCAAGATAGTATTTTGAAAAATCACCTAGAGCCAAAGTCATCTCATGCATATCCTTACTTCCATTGTTTAATTTTTCTTTTTAGAAGAATGATTCCATCCATGTGTTCATTTCATCAACTTGCACTTATTCTTTACATGTTTATTGGTTCTACATACACATTGAGCTATTTCTTTTTTTGGTAACTAGAGCCTATTTCAAGTCACTACTAGACCAAGTTTGAGTTTTCTTGCACATCATTTTCTTTCGGTGACATACCACAGTATAAGTCAATTTAGACCTTTAGAACTATTTTGAAATTGTTTACTGTAACATCTAGAAAGACGTCTGATACTAGAGACCAAAATAAATTTGAGGAAAAAAAAAGATTTCTGATAAATTACTGAAAATTTACATGTTTTTCATAAAATAATTACATAATTGCAATCAAGCCATACAACATAAAACAACTTCTAATCTATGACACTGATTGTGATCCGGTAACAAATAAGCTTTACATTGAACTATTGACGAGTAGTCCGGACATAGTTTTCAACTTTCCAATGTCAAGCTAAACCTGAAAACATCACCCAAACATAGTGAGCACTAAGACTCAGTAACATAGAATATAAAAAGTATTTTGATGTTCCCAGCCATGCCTGGTGTACTAGACATGGAGAAAATCCTCTCATCAATATTAATAAATCTCTATACATATGTGTCATTAGTCTTAAATTAAATGTATTTGTTAATCATTTTAGCTTGACACTCAGGATTTGCCTTTCCATTGGATTTCCATTGTTTCCCAGGTTTGCCCTGTGTTGGGTTTTTGTAGATTGGCTACATTTTGCAAAAACATCTACTAGCCAAATGCTGGGACAGATGCGGTAGCATATGGAACAGCTTTACGTAACTTGTGTTTTCGCGCAAGCTAGCGCTTTATATTTATGTACGCAATCTTCCAAAGATTTGCCTGAAGATTTATTTTCCTCTAGCTTGCTGATCAAGGCGCGTGTATCTGATTGAAGATTTGATTGAAGTTTTATTTGCCTTGCTATTTGTTCCACAAGATATTGTTCTATATTTGGAAGCTTTTTATTATTTCTAGAAGATTGTTTTCAGCTGGACCGGACAATGTCCATGCTCTATTTCGAAGCCCAGACCCGTGGTATCTCAGTGCTATATATTGGTGAAGGCAAACCCTAGTTGGGTAACTAAAAACCGTGTGTGTTAGTAAAGCGTGTGTTTTAAGGTTTTTAGGGTTTTGTTTGTTAATTGTGAGCCTTGCTTGTATCACCCTGATTCAAGCTAAGGACTGAGTTTGTTTTGAGTTGTAATTTGTAAGCTGCTCCTAAGCTTTTAAGTACGGAGTGAGTATGTGTTATTAGCGTGTGTTTCTCTTGGTTGAGTTTTGTGTTTTAAGTTGTGTGTGTTTGATAACAACGCTGTCTGTGTTGTTTGGTAGGAATTGAGACGGGGTCTCATATCTAGGAGTTCCTAGATAGAGTTGCCACTGGTAGGGTCTAGGTGCAAAGTCAAGTAGTGTGTCTGCGTTGGTCTTTTCACTAGAACTATAATAGTGGAATCATTCCTGGATTGGTATCCCCCAGAGTAGGAGAGTTGCTCCGAACTGGGTTAACAAAC
Organism: Medicago ruthenica; assembly: GCA_018208015.1. Taxonomy (NCBI): domain Eukaryota; kingdom Viridiplantae; phylum Streptophyta; class Magnoliopsida; order Fabales; family Fabaceae; genus Medicago; species Medicago ruthenica. The sequence goes on along the minus strand of CM031373.1, from coordinate 2,575,752 downwards.
TCACTGTGTACTTTATATTTCCGCTGTGTTCCTTTTAATTTGTGCTTTGTTACGTTGCGCTATTTTAATTGTTGTTCTGAGTAGACACGCGCTCGGACAGTTGTGCCATCATTGTGCACAGCATATTTCAGTCAGGTTGCCAGGAATTTCAATTGGCATCAGAGCAGGCACCCTGTTCTGTGTGGGTGAGCTCCAGGGAAAGAAGTTTCTGGCTCAATGGATAAAGAAGGAGGACTGGTGAACAGACCACCCTTGTTGGATGGGTCAAACTATGACATTTGGAAATCATGCATGACAGCTTTCTTGAAATCTCTAGACAGCAGAGCTTGGAAGGCTGTGATCAAGGCATGGGTCCCTCCTAAAATAAAAGATGCGAATAATGTTGATACTGATGAGTTGAAACCAGAAGAGGAGTGGTCTACAGCAGAAGACACTGCAGCTATTGGAAACTCTAAAGCCCTGAATGCTTTGTTTAATGGTGTTGACAAGAACATGTTCAGGTTGATTAAACAATGTACTATTGCCAAGGAAGCTTGGGATATCCTAAGAACAGCTCATGAAGGTACTCAAAAGGTCAAGAAGTCAAGGCTACAACTGCTAACAACACAGTTTGAGAATTTGAGAATGAAAGAAGGAGAGAGTGTTCATGACTTTCACATGAATGTGCTAGAATATGCTAACACTTTTGAATCCTTGGGGGAAAAGATATCCGATGAAAAACTGGTAAGCAAAATTCTCAGGTCCCTGCCTAAGAAATTTGATATGAAAGTTTGTGCTATTGAGGAGGCCCAAGATATTGGAAATATGAAAGTTGATGAGTTGATTGGATCTCTTCAAACTTTTGAATTAAAGGTTAATGAAAGATCTGAAAAGAAAGACAAGAACATTGCTTTCATCTCCAACACTGATGAAGATGATGTGGAGAGTAATTTAGATACTGATGAGAGCATCTCTGAAGATATTGTGTTGTTGGGCAAACAATTTAATAAAGTTGTGAAGAGGATGGACAGACGCCCTAGGACAAATGCTCCGGACAACAGTCGCAGCATCTTTAAAAATGTCAACAATCAGAGGAAACCTAGAGCTGATGACAAAATCAATCAAAGCAAAGGGGTACAATGCCATGAATGCGAAGGTTTTGGTCACATCAGAACTGAGTGTGCAACGTATCTGAAGAAACAAAAGAAGGTGATGACTGTGTCTTGGACGGATGAGGATGACTCAGAAGAAGAATCTGAAACTGCAAAACATGTGAATGCCTTGACTGGAGTGTGCACATCTGACCATGAATCTAGTGATGAAGAGGTAACATATGATGAATTGGCTGATTCTTATAAGGAGCTATATCTCAAAAGTGAGGAAGTTTGTAGAACTTTAGAAAAACAAAAGAGGACCATTACTCTCTTGCAAGCTGAGAAAGACAAACTTCTGAAAATAAACTCAGACCTCAATGATGAGGTTATCTTACTTACTTCCAAGATTGGCAATATTAACAAACAGCTACGGATGATGAACAAAGGTACTGATGCTTTAGACGAAATTTTGGAAATAGGACAGAAACCTGGAGATTCTAAAGGTATTGGGTTTGACTACAGTTCCATGCCTCAGCAGAAACAATTACCAGCAAGACAATTTGTCCCACCTGTTAATACTCATGATCATACTATGTCAAGACAGATGCCCCAGCATCAGGTGAGACAACAGGCATCAGGATATAGGCCCAGATCAAAAGGAAGGAATTATAGTTGGGTATGTCACTACTGTGGAAGAAAAGGACATATCAGACCTTTCTGTTTCAAATTACATGGTTACCCAGACAGGACCTATTCACCAAGACCTGATCCCATAGTAAAGATCACCAAGAAGCAGTGGAAGCAGAAAACTGATAATTTCACAAGCAACACTATGAATCCTAGAAAAATAGAACCAGAAGCTGATGAGATTGCTCAAATTGCTCATACTTCTCTGAGAGTGTCATCCAGAAATGATTGGTACTTTGACAGTGGATGTTCCAGGCATATGACTGGTGATAAAAATTACTTGACTGATGTTAAGCCTTATGCTACAAGCTTTGTGACTTTTGGGGATGGAGCCAAAGGAGAAATAAAGGGTGTAGGAAATCTTGTGGAAGAGGGTCTACCCAAACTTGATAAGGTGCTTCTTGTGAAAGGATTAACTGCAAACTTAATTAGTATTAGTCAACTGTGTGATCAAGGAATGAAGGTCAACTTTACTAAGAGTGAATGCTTAGTGGCTAACAGTGAAGGGGACATCCTGATGAAAGGTGTTAGATCAAAGGACAATTGCTACTTGTGGGTCTCTCAAGATAAAGCAAAGTTATCTACTTGTCTAATAACCAAAGAAGATGAAGTTAAGCTATGGCACCAAAAGCTTGGACATCTGAATCTCAGAAGCATGAAAAAAGCTATTGCTGAAGGAGCCATCAGAGGTTTACCAAAACTCCAAATTCAGGAAGGAAGTATATGTGGAGAATGCCAGATAGGAAAACAGACCAAGATGCCTCACCAAAAGCTGCAACATCTGTCCACATCCAGAGTTCTTGAGCTATTGCACATGGACTTAATGGGACCCATGCAAGTCGAAAGCTTAGGTGGTAAGAAGTATGCTTTTGTTGTTGTTGATGATTTTTCTAGATTCACTTGGATAAATTTCATTAAGGAGAAATCAGACACTTTTGAAAAATTCAAGGATCTTTGCTTACAACTTCAGAGAGAAAAGGATTGTGGAATTGTTAGAATCAGAAGTGACCATGGGAAGGAGTTTGAGAATGGTAAGTTCTCTGATTTCTGTATTTCTGAAGGAATATTTCATGAGTTCTCTGCACCCATTACTCCTCAACAAAATGGGATAGTTGAGAGAAAGAACAGGACTTTGCAAGAATCTGCTAGGGTTATGCTACATGCAAAGAAGCTGCCATTTTTCTTTTGGGCTGAAGCCATGAACACAGCCTGCTATATTCATAATAGAGTGACTTTGAGAAAAGGTACATCTACAACCTTGTACGAGCTATGGAAGGACAGGAAGCCAACAGTGAAACACTTTCATGTGTTTGGTAGTAAGTGTTATATTCTAGCTGACAGGGAACCAAGAAGAAAGATGGATGCTAAAAGTGAAGAGGGAATCTTTCTAGGCTATTCTACAAACAGCAGAGCCTATAGAGTATACAACTCCAGAACCAAGACAGTGATGGAATCCATAAATGTTGTTGTAGATGATGAAGGAAATAATGCGATGCCAGATGATGCTACATTTGACGCAGCATCTGACCTGCAGGAAGCGAAGAAAGTAGATGAAGCAAGTGATAAGCAAGATTCTGAAGTAACTGGCCCAGAGAAGACTGCTCCCAACAAAGGACCATCTATCAGAGTTCAGAAAAATCATCCCATAGATCAAGTCATTGGCGATCCTAACCAAGGGATCACAACTAGAAGGAACCATGATGAGGTATCAAATTCTTGTTTTATATCTAAACTTGAACCAAAGAATGTTAAGGAAGCTCTAACTGATGAGTACTGGATAAATGCTATGCAAGAAGAATTAACTCAGTTCAAGAGAAGTAATGTGTGGGACCTAGTTCCTAGACCAGATAATGTGAATGTCATAGGTACCAAGTGGGTTTATAAAAACAAGTCTGATGAAAATGGTACTATCACTAGAAACAAAGCCAGACTGGTTGCACAAGGATATTCTCAAATTGAAGGTGTAGACTTTGATGAGACTTTTGCTCCTGTAGCTAGGTTGGAATCTATTAGATTGTTACTTGGGATTGCATGCATACTAAAATTCAAGTTGTATCAGATGGATGTCAAGAGTGCCTTTCTCAATGGGTACTTAAATGAAGAGGTTTATGTGGAACAGCCTAAAGGCTTCATTGATCCTAGTTATCCAAACCATGTGTACAAATTGAAAAAGGCTCTATATGGCCTGAAGCAAGCTCCTAGAGCTTGGTATGAGAGACTTGCTGAGTTTCTAATCAACCATGGCTATAGGAAGGGAGGAAATGACAAGACCCTGTTTGTGAAAGATGAAAATGGACAGTTGATGATTGCTCAAATATATGTTGATGACATAGTCTTTGGAGGGATGTCTGACCAGATGATAGAGCATTTTGTTCAGCAAATGCAATCTGAATTTGAGATGAGTCTTGTAGGTGAGCTAAAGTTCTTTCTTGGTCTTCAAGTGAAACAAATGGAGGATACTATATTTATCTCTCAAAGTAAGTATGCTAAAAATATAGTCAAGAAATTTGGGATGGAAAATGCTGCTCATAAAAGAACTCCTGCTCCCACACATGTAAAATTATCAAAGGATGAGAAAGGTGTGGACGTTGACCAAAGCATGTATAGGAGTATGATAGGAAGTCTTCTATATCTTACAGCAAGTAGGCCAGATATTACATTTGCAGTTGGAGTGTGTGCCAGGTACCAAGCTGAACCAAAAATAAGTCACCTGACTCAGGTAAAGAGAATTCTGAAGTATGTGAATGATACTAGTGATTATGGTATGTTGTATTCTCATGGGGAAAGCACTGTGTTGTTTGGATATTGTGATGCTGACTGGGCTGGAAGTGCAGATGATAGAAAGAGTACCTCTGGTGGATGTTTCTTTCTAGGCAATAACCTTATATCCTGGTTCAGTAAGAAGCAAAATTGCATTTCTTTGTCTACAGCTGAAGCTGAGTACATAGCAGCTGGTAGTAGTTGTTCTCAATTGTTGTGGATGAGACAGATGCTGAGTGAGTACAATGTCAAGACAGATGCTATGACATTATATTGTGACAATCTGAGTGCAATTAATATCTCCAAAAATCCTATTCAACATAGCAGGACCAAACACATTGACATTAGACATCATTTTATAAGGGATCTTGTTGAAGACAAAATTGTTACTCTTGAACATGTTTCAACTGAAGAGCAATTAGCAGATATTTTTACCAAAGCCCTTGATGCTAATCAATTTGAAAAATTAAGACGGAAGTTGGGGATATGCTTAGTTGAAGAATTGTAGCAATTAATGTGCAAGGGGCGTGCAGCTATTATTTTTTCCCTTGTCAACCGCTTATTGCACGTCACTCAAGGAGGTTATTGCACACTTGCCTTTTTCAAAACTCTTGCACGTTATCATCATTATCTTTGTCTTAACTTCTCTCAACCTCTCATTGCCTCTCTTACCGCGCACACCTTCATTCAAAATTCATTCACTTCTCATACCCTCACATTCCAAATCATCGCCATGGCTGATTCTTCTTCTCACCAAACTACACATGATCAAGCTGCTGAAGCCGTCATCACTGATGCGCAACCTCTCACCACTATCCCTAGCGCTCCTACAAAGAAGCGTCGCACTAGGGCATCTGCACCACGAAGAAAGACACCTGCCAAATCTAGCAAGGCTGCCTCCTCAACCGCTGTGAACACCAGATCAAAATCAAAAGGTAAATCTTCTACCACTCCTGCTGTTCAAAGAGTAGGTCTTAGTATGGATGATCTGTACCTTAAGGACAACCCTTTTGTATCGACTGTTGTTGAACCACATGCTGAACCTTCTGTCACTGAATCTGAAAATGTCGCTGTTGCGAGTACTGTAGCCATGACCGAAACCCTAGGTTCTGATAATCCTAAGGTAGATGAAAAATTAGTTGGTGATTCTCCGAATTCTCCTATCGAGAAAGATGTTACTGCTGGTTCTGGTGAAAAGAATGGTGTTGATGAGGCCGTGTCTGAGACACCTGCTGATTCCCCTGCCTCAACAAAGAATGCTGTGACAGATGCTCCCGCATCTTTGTCACAAGCTAGAGAGGAGCCTGATGTGGTGGTTCCTAATATTTCTGGTTCTGTGAGTATTGCTGAGAGTGAGTCCTCAGAGTCTGAAGATGAAGGGACTGAGACTCAAGATGTTATAGATACTACTGAGACTGCTATTTTAGACTGTGCTGACCCTATTGTTGTTGAGGAAGCTGTGCCTGAAGAAAGACCTCAGGCAGAAACTGGTGCTATTGGTGTTGCTCGCAGGACAAGGAGCAAATCTGAAAAATCTGCTACTGTTGTTAGTGAAGGAGAAAAGGATAGGAAGAAGAAAACTGTAAAGGCTGGGAAGAGACCTGTGTATGGTCCCCCCAAAGCTGGAAGCAAGAAGGTGGCTCAAAGTGGTCACAAGAAGAAGAGCTTAAAAAGAAAAGACCCTCCCTCCAGTGACTCTGAGTTTGAGGATGCTGAGCCTGAAGCTGCCACATCTGGTGGGGCTTCCAGAAAAACAATGAAGGGTATGAAGATACCTCTGACTATTCCTCCTGCCCCTCTTGATAATGTTTCCTTTCATTTGGAAAATGGTTCCTCTAGGTGGAAGTTCATATACCACAGAAGACTGGGTCTTGAAAGAAATCTTAAAGAAGATGTGTGCTGCTTTTATGAGAGTTTATTTCTCTCTAGTTGTTCCTGTGAGGCTAGATGTTTGTGATTATCTGGTGCATGCCTCTGATTCTACTTGCTAGCCATCTTTGTCTATTTCTCGCGTGGAAGTAGTCTTATTATATGCTACGATATTTTCTTTCCTTGTTGTGTGCTTATGTTGACGTGAAGGAATCTTATCTGTGTATTTCCCAAAGAACTGGCTCTAGAGTGTTTTAGCCAAAATTTGCCAAAGGGGGAGATTGTTGGGTTTTTGTAGATTGGCTACATTTTGCAAAAACATCTACTAGCCAAATGCTGGGACAGATGCGGTAGCATATGGAACAGCTTTACGTAACTTGTGTTTTCGCGCCAGCTAGCGCTTTATATTTGTGTACGCAATCTTCCAAAGATTTGCCTGAAGATTTATTTTCCTCTAGCTTGCTGATCAAGGCGCGTGTATCTGATTGAAGATTTGTTTGAAGTTTTATTTGCCTTGCTATTTGCTCCACAAGATATTGTTCTATATTTGGAAGCCTTTTATTATTTCTAGAAGATTGTTTTCAGCTGGACCGGACAATGTCCATGCTCTATTTTGAAGCCCAGACCCGTGGTATCTGAGTACTATATATTCATGAAGGCAAACCCTAGTTGGGTAACTAAAAACCGTGTGTGTTACCAAAGCGTGTGTTTTAAGGTTTTTAGGGTTTTGTTTGTTAATTGTGAGCCTTGCTTGTATCACCCTGATTCAAGCTAAGGACTGAGTTTGTTTTGAGTTGTAATTTGTAAGCTGCTCCTAAGCTTTTAAGTACGGAGTGAGTATGTGTTATTAGCGTGTGTTTCTCTTGGTTGAGCTTTGTGTTTTATGTTTTGTGTGTTTGATAACAATACTGTGTGTGTTGTTCGTAGGAATTGAGACGGGGTCTCATATCTAGGAGTTCCTAGATAGAGTTGCCACTGGTAGGGTCTAGGTGCAAAGTCAACTAGTGGGTCTGCGTTGGTCTTTTCACTAGAACTATAATAGTGGAATCATTCCTGGATTGGTATCCCCCAGAGTAGGAGAGTTGCTCCGAACTGGGTTAACAAACTCACTGTGTACTTTTTATTTCCGCTGTGTTCATTTTTATTTGTGCCTTGTTACGCTGTGTTACTTTAATTGTAGTTCTGAGTAGACATGTGCTCGGACAGTTGTGCCAACATTGTGCACAGCATATATCAATCAGGTTGCCAGGAATTTCAATTGGCATCAGAGCAGGCACCCTGTTCTGTGTGGGTGAGCTCCAGGGAAAGAAGTTTCTGGCTCAATGGATAAAGAAGGAGGACTGGTGAACAGACCACCCTTGTTGGATGGGTCGAACTATGACATTTGGAAATCACGCATGACAGCATTCTTGAAATCTCTAGACAGCAGAGCTTGGAAGGCTGTGATCAAGGCATGGGTCCCTCCTAAAATAAAAGATGCGAATAATGTTGATACTGATGAGTTGAAACCAGAAGAGGAGTGGTCTACAGCAGAAGACACTGCAGCTATTGGGAACTCTAAAGCCCTGAATGCTTTGTTTAATGGTGTAGACAAGAACATGTTCAGGTTGATTAAACAATGTACTATTGCTAAGGAAGCTTGGGATAACCTAAGAACAGCTCATGAAGGTACTCAAAAGGTCAAGAAGTCAAGGCTACAACTGCTAACAACACAGTTTGAGAATTTGAGAATGAAGGAAGGAGAGAGTGTTCATGACTTTCACATGAATGTGCTAGAATATGCTAATACATTTGAATCCTTGGGGGAAAAGATATCCGATGAAAAACTGGTAAGCAAAATTCTCAGGTCCCTGCCTAAGAAATTTGATATGAAAGTTTGTGCTATTGAGGAGGCCCAAGATATTGGAAATATGAAAGTTGATGAGTTGATTGGATCCCTTCAAACTTTTGAATTAAAGGTTAATGAAAGAACTGAAAAGAAAGACAAGAACATTGCTTTCATCTCCAACACTGATGAAGATGATGTGGAGAGTAATTTAGATACTGATGAGAGCATCTCTGAAGCTATTGTGCTGTTGGGCAAACAGTTGAATGAAGTTGTGAAGAGGATGGACAGACGCCCTAGGACAAATGCTCCGGACAACAGTCGCAGCATCTATAAAAATGTCAACAATCAGAGGAAACCTAGAACTGATGACAAAATCAATCCAAGCAAAGGGGTGCAATGCCATGAATGCGAAGGTTTTGGTCACATCAGAACTGAGTGTGCAACGTATCTGAAGAAACAAAAGAAGGTGATGACTGTGTCTTGGACGGATGAGGATGAATCAGAAGAAGAATCTGAAACTGCAAAACATGTGAATGCCTTGACTGGAGTGTGCACATCTGACAATGATTCTAGCGATGAAGAGGTAACATATGATGAATTGGCTGATTCTTACAAGGAGCTATATCTCAAAAGTGAAGAAGTTTGTAGAACTTTAGAAAAACAAAAGAGGACCATCACTCTCTTGCAAGCTGAGAAAGACAAACTTCTAAAAATAAACTCAGACCTCAATGATGAGGTTATCCTACTTACTTCCAAGATTGGCAATATGAACAAGCAACTGCGGATGATGAACAAAGGTACTGATGCTTTGGACGAAATTCTGGAAATAGGACAGAAACCTGGAGATTCTAAAGGTATTGGGTTTGACTACAGTTCCTTGCCTCAGCAGAAACAACTACCAGTGAGACAGTTTGTGCCACCTGTTAATACTCATGATCATACTATGTCAAGACAGATGCCCCAGCATCAGGTGAGACAACAGGCATCAGGATATAGGCCCAGATCAAAAGGAAGGAATTATGGTTGGGTATGTCACTACTGTGGAAGAAAAGGTCATATCAGACCTTTCTGTTTCAAGTTATATGGTTACCCAGACAGGACCTATTCACCAAGACCTGATCCCACAGTAAAGATCACCAAGAAGCAGTGGAAGCAGAAAAATGATAATTTCACAAGCAACACTATGGATCCTAGTAAAATAGAACCAGAAGCTGATGAGATTGCTCAAATTGCTCATACATCTCTGAGAGTGTCATCCAGAAATGATTGGTACTTTGACAGTGGATGTTCCAGACATATGACTGGTGATAAAAATTACTTGACTGATGTTAAGCCTTATGCTACAAGTTTTGTGACTTTTGGGGATGGAGCCAAAGGAGAAATAAAGGGTGTAGGAAATCTTGTGGAAGAGGGTCTACCCAAACTTGATAAGGTGCTTCTTGTGAAAGGATTAACTGCCAACTTAATTAGTATTAGTCAACTGTGCGATCAAGGAATGAAGGTCAACTTTACTAAGAGTGAATGCTTAGTTGCTAACAGTGAAGGGGACATCCTGATGAAAGGTGTTAGATCAAAGGACAATTGCTACTTGTGGGTCTCTCAAGAGAAAGCAAAGTTATCTACTTGCCTAATAACCAAAGAAGATGAAGTTAAGCTATGGCACCAAAAGCTTGGACATCTGAATCTCAGAAGCATGAAGAAAGCTATTTCTGAAGGAGCCATCAGAGGTCTACCAAAACTCCAAATTCAGGAAGGAAGTATATGTGGAGAATGCCAGATAGGAAAACAGACCAAGATGCCTCACCAGAAGCTGCAACATCTGTCCACCTCCAGAGTTCTTGAGCTATTGCACATGGACTTAATGGGACCTATGCAAGTCGAAAGCTTAGGTGGCAAGAAGTATGCATTTGTTGTTGTTGATGATTTTTCTAGATATACGTGGATAAATTTCATTAAGGAGAAATCAGACACTTTTGAAAAATTCAAGGATCTTTGCTTACAACTTCAGAGAGAAAAGAATTGTGGAATTGTTAGAATCAGAAGTGACCATGGGAAGGAGTTTGAGAATGGTAAGTTCTCTGATTTCTGTATTTCTGAAGGAATATTTCATGAGTTCTCTGCACCCATTACTCCTCAACAAAATGGGATAGTAGAGAGAAAGAACAGGACTTTGCAAGAATCTGCTAGGGTTATGCTACATGCAAAGAAGCTGCCATTTTTCTTTTGGGCTGAAGCCATGAACACAGCCTGCTATATTCATAATAGAGTGACTTTGAGAAAAGGTACATCTACAACCTTGTACGAGCTATGGAAGGACAGGAAGCCAACAGTGAAGCATTTTCATGTGTTTGGTAGTAAGTGTTATATTCTAGCTGACAGGGAACCAAGAAGAAAGATGGATGCTAAAAGTGAAGAGGGAATCTTTCTAGGCTATTCAACAAATAGCAGAGCCTATAGAGTATACAACTCCAGAACCAAGACAGTGATGGAATCTATAAATGTGGTTGTAGATGATGAAGGTAATAATGCTGTGACAGATGATGCGACATTTGACTTAGCATCTGACCTACAGGAGGAGAAGAAAGAAGATGAAGCAAGTAATAAGCAAGATTCTGAAGTAACTGGCCCAGAGAAGACTGCTCCCAACAAAGGACCATCTATCAGAGTTCAGAAAAACCATCCCATAGATCAAGTCATTGGCGATCCTAACCAAGGGATTACAACTAGAAGGAACCATGATGAGGTATCAAATTCTTGCTTTATATCTAAACTTGAACCAAAGAATGTTAAGGAAGCTCTAACTGATGAGTTCTGGATAAATGCTATGCAAGAAGAATTAACTCAGTTCAAGAGAAGTAATGTGTGGGACTTAGTTTCTAGACCAGATAATGTGAATGTCATAGGTACCAAGTGGGTTTATAAAAACAAGTCTGATGAAAATGGTACTATCACTAGAAACAAAGCTAGACTGGTTGCACAAGGATATTCTCAAATTGAAGGTGTAGACTTTGATGAGACTTTTGCTCCTGTAGCTAGGTTGGAATCTATTAGATTGTTACTTGGGATTGCATGCATACTAAAATTCAAGTTGTATCAGATGGATGTCAAGAGTGCCTTTCTCAATGGGTACTTAAATGAAGAGGTTTATGTGGAACAGCCTAAAGGCTTCATTGATCCTAGTTTTCCAAACCATGTGTACAAATTGAAGAAAGCTCTCTATGGCCTGAAGCAAGCTCCTAGAGCTTGGTATGAGAGACTTGCTGAGTTTCTAATCAACCATGGCTATAGGAAGGGAGGAAATGACAAGACCCTGTTTGTGAAAGATGAAAATGGACAACTGATGATTGCTCAAATATATGTAGATGACATAGTCTTTGGAGGAATGTCTGACCAGATGATAGAGCATTTTGTTCAGCAAATGCAATCTGAATTTGAGATGAGTCTTGTAGGTGAGCTAAAGTTCTTTCTTGGTCTTCAAGTGAAACAAATGGAAGATACTATATTTATCTCTCAAAGTAAGTATGCTAAAAATATAGTCAAGAAATTTGGGATGGAAAATGCTGCTCATAAAAGAACTCCTGCTCCCACACATGTAAAATTATCAAAGGATGAGAAAGGTGTGGATGTTGACCAAAGCATGTATAGGAGTATGATAGGAAGTCTTCTATATCTTACAGCAAGTAGGCCAGATATCACATTTGCAGTTGGAGTGTGTGCCAGATACCAAGCTGAACCAAAAATAAGTCATCTGACTCAGGTAAAGAGAATTCTGAAGTATGTGAATGGTACTAGTGATTATGGTATGTTGTATTCTCATGGGGAAAGCACTGTGTTGTTTGGATATTGTGATGCTGACTGGGCTGGAAGTGCAGATGATAGAAAGAGTACCTCTGGTGGATGCTTCTTCCTAGGCAACAACCTTATATCCTGGTTCAGTAAGAAGCAAAATTGCATTTCTTTGTCTACAGCTGAAGCTGAGTACATAGCAGCTGGTAGTAGTTGTTCTCAATTGTTGTGGATGAGACAGATGCTGAGTGAGTACAATGTCAAGACAGATGCTATGACATTATATTGTGACAATCTGAGTGCAATTAATATCTCCAAAAATCCTATTCAACATAGCAGGACCAAACACATTGACATTAGACATCATTTTATAAGGGATCTCGTTGAAGACAAAATTGTTACTCTTGAACATGTTTCAACTGAAGAGCAATTAGCAGATATTTTTACAAAAGCTCTTGATGCTAATCAATTTGAAAAATTAAGACGGAAGTTAGGGATCTGTTTGTTTGAGGAATTGTAGCAGTTAATTTATGGGAGGCGTGCAGCAGCTATTTTCTCCCTCCTCAACCGCTTGATGCACGCAATTCAAGGAAGCTATCTCCAACCTTCCTTATTCAAACCTCCCACACGCTACCATCATTATTCTTTTCTTAACTTCTCAGTTGCTTCTGGTTTGGCCAAATTGATTTATGCTGTTGGTACCAAGTCACCTTTTGATTATGAGGCCTACATTTATTATCAGGTTTTGGAGCATGCTAAGTCCTTTGCTATCAAGTTTCCTATAACTTTTCCCACTCTCCTGTGTGGTATTGTGCTTCAGCAACACCCATATATTTTTATCAGTACTGATGAGCCCTGTAAGAGGTCTGGCCCTATGGCCTTGGATTGTAGTTTGCTGTCTGAGAAACATGCTGCTGACTTAGCTGGTACTTCTGTCCGGACGTCTGGTGTGCTCACTAGAAAACAAATAATTGCAGATCTAACTGAGACTAGTGTGGCTCTTGGAGCTAGGAAGATGAAAATTGACAGGATAATTGCAGCCTTGAAGGCTGAATCTGAAGCTGAGGGTGAGCAGGATGAAGAAGAAGGAGGGAATAATAATGCTTCTGCTGGTGATACTGAGGAGTTCTCCGCTGACTCTGATGAATTCTGATTTTGATGTTTTCCCTGTTCTCAGTTGCTGTATTCTTTGTGTTTGTTTTGGTTGGTTGGCCAAGACCCTGGATTTCTTATGCACCTTGAGTGCTTCTGGTCTGTAATATGCACTCTCTGTGGTTTCTATGCACTCTTTACGGCTCTATGCACTTTCTATGAGTATGCCCTATCTGTTGTTTGTCAGAATTTATGGCTAAAAAGGGGGAGTAGATTTGAAGCTTGTATTATGTATGGTTACATGTGTTGAGGGGGAGTGTAGTATATGTTGAGGGGGAGTACTGGTACATGCATGTTTTGAGGGGGAGCTGAGCTCTTGAGTTTTTTTTTCTTGATGTGTGGAAATTTATTCTTTGTATGCTGCTTTGAATAGGATCTGTGCTCAAAATTGGACTCCCACCACTCACTCAAATTCTGTTGCATCTGGGTTGGCCAAGTTTATTTATGCTGTGGGCACCAAGTCTCCCTTTGATTATGGAGCCTATATCTTTTATCAAGTTTTGGAACATGCCAAGTCTTTTGCTATTAAGTTTCCAATTGCTTTTCCTACCCTCCTGTGTGGAATTATTCTTCAGCAACACCCTGATATTTTGATCGCTAGTGATGAGCCCTGCAAGAGGCCTAGTCCTATGGCTTTGGATTGCAGTTTGCTGTCTGAGACACATGATGCTGATGTAGCTGGTACTTCTGTCCGGACATCTGGTGTGCTCTCCAGAAAGCAGATGATTGCTGATCTTACTGAGACCAGTGTGGCCCTTGGAGCTAGAAAGGTGAAGATTGACAAGATAATTGCAGCTTTGAAGGCTGAAGCTGATGATGAGGGTGAGCAGGATGAGGAAGAAGGAGGAAATGTGCCTGTTGCTTCTGTTGATGACTCTGAAGATGCCTCTGAAGATTCTGAGGATTTTTGATGTTCTTGTTTTGTTCTGATCTTTTGATGTTTTTTTTGATTTTGCTGGTGACTGGGCTATGCCCTGAATTCTTATGCACCTTGTGTGCTTATGGTCTGTAATATGCATCCTATGTGATTTCTCTGCACACTTTATGGTTCTATGCCCTGTCTATGAATATGCCCTATCTGTTGGTTGTCAGAATTTTTGGCTAAAAAGGGGGAGTAGAATGTATGTGGATTTATGTCATTGATTTCTGACCTATCTGTTTTGAAGCTTATATTATGTATGGTTACATGTGTTGAGGGGGAGTGTAGTATATGTTGAGGGGGAGTACTGGTACATGCATGTTTTGAGGGGGAGCTCTCTTAAGTTTTTTTTGGTGTGTGGAAATTTATTTTTTCCCTTCTCTATGTGATTCCACTATATGAGAGTTTATTTCTCTCTAGTTGTTCCTGTGAGGCTAGTTGTTTGTGTTATCTGGTGCATGCCTCTGATTCTACTTGCAAGCCATCTTTGACTATTTCTCGCTTGGAAGTAATCTCATTCTATGCTACGTTTTTTCTTTCCTTGTTGTGTGCCTATGTTGACGTGAAGGAAACTTATCTGTGTATCTCCCAAAGAACTGGCTCTAGAGTGTTTTAGCCAAAATTTTGCCAAAGGGGGAGATTGTTGGGTTTTTGTAGATTGGCTACATTTTGCAAAAACATCTACTAGCCAAATGCTGGGACAGATGCGGTAGCATATGGAACAGCTTTACGTAACTTGTGTTTTCGCGCAAGCTAGCGCTTTATATTTATGTACGCAATCTTCCAAAGATTTGCCTGAAGATTTATTTTCCTCTAGCTTGCTGATCAAGGCGCGTGTATCTGATTGAAGATTTGATTGAAGTTTTATTTGCCTTGCTATTTGTTCCACAAGATATTGTTCTATATTTGGAAGCTTTTTATTATTTCTAGAAGATTGTTTTCAGCTGGACCGGACAATGTCCATGCTCTATTTCGAAGCCCAGACCCGTGGTATCTCAGTGCTATATATTGGTGAAGGCAAACCCTAGTTGGGTAACTAAAAACCGTGTGTGTTAGTAAAGCGTGTGTTTTAAGGTTTTTAGGGTTTTGTTTGTTAATTGTGAGCCTTGCTTGTATCACCCTGATTCAAGCTAAGGACTGAGTTTGTTTTGAGTTGTAATTTGTAAGCTGCTCCTAAGCTTTTAAGTACGGAGTGAGTATGTGTTATTAGCGTGTGTTTCTCTTGGTTGAGTTTTGTGTTTTAAGTTGTGTGTGTTTGATAACAACGCTGTCTGTGTTGTTTGGTAGGAATTGAGACGGGGTCTCATATCTAGGAGTTCCTAGATAGAGTTGCCACTGGTAGGGTCTAGGTGCAAAGTCAAGTAGTGTGTCTGCGTTGGTCTTTTCACTAGAACTATAATAGTGGAATCATTCCTGGATTGGTATCCCCCAGAGTAGGAGAGTTGCTCCGAACTGGGTTAACAAACTCACTGTGTACTTTATATTTCCGCTGTGTTCCTTTTAATTTGTGCTTTGTTACGTTGCGCTATTTTAATTGTTGTTCTGAGTAGACACGCGCTCGGACAGTTGTGCCATCATTGTGCACAGCATATTTCAGTCAGGTTGCCAGGAATTTCACCCTGCAATGTCATTCATTCTTAACTGAATACTCAGGATTTGCCTTTTAACTGGATTTTCATCGTTTCCCAGGTTTTCCCTGCAGTATTATATCTAGCTGAACACTCAAGATTTGCCTTTCTACTGGGGATCCATTGTTACCCAGGTTTTCCCTGCAGTGTTACAATTTAACTGAACACTCAGGATTTGCCTTTCTACTGGGGATCCATTGTTACCCAGGTTTGCCCTGCAGTGTTATTATTATCTTATTCTTCTTTTCATGTTTAAGTAGTCTTGATCATGAGTATATTTAAAGATATTCATCTGCTAGTGAAGTGATGACATAAAGGTGTAAGCAAACATTCATGTAGTTTGATTAAACTAAAATTAAACACTAGTAGTCTGTCGCGGTGATTTTCGGATATCAAGTTATTGGTTAGCGTTGACTCGCAATTTTAAGATTCACCACCGAGCTTTTATTTTCCGAGGAAAAGGGAGAAAGTTCGAAAAACCCTATTATTTTGTGATCAATGTCCGGGGGTTGGTTACGCAAAGGGAAGGTATTAGCACCCTAAACGTCTATAGTACTCTATAGGAACCTCTCGTTTTTATTTATCTTTATGCTAGATTGTAAATAAATGCCTAAGTGTAAAAGGACTAAAATGATGAGATTAAAAGAAAGGAAAATGTTTTTGTTATTTTGTTGATTTGGAAAGACAAAGTATTTTGCCTACATACCCGAATGGGATCAAAATCATGTAGTTCGGGGTAAAAAGGCGAGTGATTTGTTTTGATTGATTTTAAGGTTTTAAAAAATGTTTTGAGAAAGATAAGAGGCCGAAAAGGCATAGAAGAATTAAAAAAAGTGAGTTTGATTGATTTTAATTGAAGAAAAAGTTTGATTGATTAAAGATTGATTAAGATTTGATTAATAAAGAAAAGGCACTTGGTTTGAAATCCAAGGTTCATTTTTTTGGGATTTTTGATTATATGAAAAGTTTTTGATTTTTGACTATTTGACTTTTTTTGAAAATTTTGATTAATTCCTATAGTCCAAGACTAGAGTAAGCTGAGATATTAAAGCGCGTCGGATCCCTCAAAATGACGTTGGATCAAGTGAGGGTCCTTTTCCTCGGATACGGTCATTATTTACAACGTTTCGACATAAAGCGGAATAAATAAAAGTGTGTGTGTCGGTGCGATATTCTCATTTATATTTACATTATCCCTAAATACATTCTAATAGAATAAAAATGACAAAACAATAAATAAAAATAAAATTGCAAATACATTAAAATAAATATGCTAAAAATAAATAAAGAAATAAGAATGCATGAAATGCAAGACAAAAAATAAATATGTTGCATAAAATAAATAAAGAAAATAAAAATGCATGAAATGCAAGACAAAAATAAATATGTTGCATAAAATAAATAAAGAAAATAAAAATGCATGAAATGCAAGACAAAAATAAATATGTTGCATAAAATAAATAAAGCAAATAAAAATGCATGAAATGCAAGACAAAAATAAACATGTTGCATAAAATAAATAAATAAAGAAAATAAAAATGCATGGAATGCAAGACAAAAATAAATATGTTGCATAAAATAAATAAAGAAAATAAAAATGCATGGAATGCAAGACAAAAATAAATATGTTGCATAAAATAAATAAAGAAAATAAAAATGCATGATGTGCTGGAAATTAAAGGCAACAAAATAAAAATGCATAAAAAATAAATAAAGAGAAAAAAATAAATAAATAAAAGAAATTAAAGAAAGAGAAAGAAAAAGGGAAGAAGAGGGGTGCAGAATTAAAAGAAAGGTACACAAATAATAAAACAGTAGAGGAAATGGAAAAGATACTTGGGCTTGAGAAAAAAACCATTGGGCTCAACTGATCAAATCTGGATCGTCTGATCAAACAGAGCATCCAGATCTGATCATAGTGAAACAAAGTCACAGCCACTTGATCAAAATCCAAGGGTCACAGAGGAAGGAGGGACATGGAAGAACCAGGAGAGACACACATTTGATTATAACAGGGGATAAACATAGGCCGTTAGATCTATGATATAACGGTTCAACCCTGATGGTCCATAAGAACAAGAGAAAGCGCGCGCACTAGATCATTGGCTAAGGCAGCAATATAAATATGAAATTAACACACACAAAGCCATAATTCCAATTCTTTTCTCTCTCTACCTTCTTCTTCCCTAATTTCGCTTTGCCCTCTCTCTAAGAATAAGTCACCGGAAAACTCCTTCGGCGTGGCGGCCGCCGGCGGCGCCACCGCGCCGGAGTTGAAAAACCCTTTTTTTTCAAATATTTTTTACTTTTTAAAATTCCTTTTTCTTTCTTGTCTCAAAAATCAAATTAGTTTTTCAAAAATCTTTACGGAAAGACCTAGATCTAGGTTTTAAATTTCGGAAACACTACCTTTGGTTCTCTTTGATTCGGTTCGGTTCGGTTATGGCTTGGGTATTTGGTTCCGAGCTTGATTCGAAAGTATGCTTTGGTTTGCGAAAATCCGCTTCGGCTTTGTGTTTGATTTCGAGAAGGATGGATTCGGTTCTTTGATGATTTTTGTTACGTTTGGGTTCGGTTCTGGGGAATTTGGAAAAGAAAAGAGAAAGTAATTTTTTAAGGTTTGTTGGTTTTTTGGTGGTGGCCGGAAATTGGACTAGCGGTGGTTGTTGGTGGTTCTGGGTGGTTGGGCTCACTGACTTTTCTGACTCTGATTGGGTGTACTTTTTGACTGATTGGGATCCGTGAACAGTACCATTAATGGTACTATTTATAGGACCAATTAGGGTTGGTGAAAAAAAACTTAGACAAAAATGCCCCCTGGACTGTATTTGACTAAAATTGACTAAAATAAAAAATAAGACATAAAAAACAATAATAATAAAAAACGAAAATAATTAAAAATAGAAAATAAAAGACTAATAATAAAAACTTAAAAATAAAGTAAAAGCAAAATAATAAAAGTAAAAATAAAAAAGAAAAATCAATAAAAATAAAAACGGTCGCCTTCGGAAAAACAAAAATGAGGTATTTTAAAATACCCCTCTGCCGAGATTTTGTCTGAAGCGACGAAAATTTCCGCCTTAAAAAGACGAGAAAAACAAAATGAAAATGGGTCAAAAATGGGGTATGACAGATGCCTCTATTTAAGTTTCTTCGTTACGGAGATTTAAAAGTGAAATTTTAATTCGACGGGTCGAAGAGACTTAAATACAGAGTACACCATTTTTGACCAAATCCGACTACAAAATGCTATAAATGCGATGCTATGAATGCGATATCACGAATGCTCGCGATGCAAATATGAATGCAAGAAGGCGAAACTGACCTGACTGGGGATAAAACAAAGGATACCTGAGTCTATTAAAGAACGGGATCCGACTCCACTGGGGATGACATGGTTTCACTGGGGAAGGGATTGTCTACTATCGCATTGATAGCTGAAAAAGACATGTGATGGGAAAAGGGCACAGACCACAAACTGCTCGTTTACAGAGCTTGCCACTTGAGGTAAAGACGGAAATAAAAGTAACTTGCCAGATGTTCAATTGTAGACCTAGCCACTGACAACAAAATGAAAGTAAGATGTAAATGCCAGCTGTTCGGGATGCTGCCGAACTGCCACTGACAACAAGAAACAAAGATAAATGTCAGCTGTTCGGGTTATTGCCGAACTGCCACTGACGACAAGAAACAAAGATAAATGTCAACTGTTCGGGTTATTGTCGAACTGCCACTGACGATAAGAAACAAAGATAAATGTTAGTTGTTCGGGATATTGCCGAACTGCCACTGACGACAAGAAACAAAGATAAATGTCAGCTGTTCGGGTTATTGTCGAACTGCCACTGACGACAAAAGACAAGATAAAGGATACGCACAAGCTGTTCATTAAAGAAACTGCCACTTGGCGTAAAGATAAAATAAAGGATGCACAAGCTGTTCGTTAAAGAACTGACACTTGGCATAAAGATGCACAAGCTGCTCGTTAAAGAATTGCCACTTGGCATAAAGAGGGTGACATCTCTGGACCATACACACTGGGAACGACACTTGGGGAAAAGGATGGTTCCCAATTGTCTATGATTGATTGATATGAAAAGATGATTAAAGCAAAACTTAGGTTGTTAATGCAGCCATGTATGAATGATGTTATCTGTTTGTATATGCATAAATGTGTGAATGCATGAATGTGTGAATGTATGAATGTATATAGGACAATATGACTTGTATGACCGTATGAAGGATTGACTTGTGTGTAACTGATGAATTTGATGAGACAAGATTGGACAGATAAGATGGAAAGTGGACCGACGTCGTAGTACAAGCACTCGGTAATCTTCATTGGGGATGATGCCATCGGGGACATATCAAAATGCTGGCGGGGTAAAGCCCGACATATGCAACAACTGATGGGGAGTAGACACTTCCTGGGGAGAACGTACTAATCCAAAGACCTGGCAAAAGAAGTGGTGCTTCCGTGGTCACGCTTATCTTTAGTTTTCTTTTTTTTTTTGAATCCTTAACTTTTGCCTAGATTGCCCTTTCGAGTTTTCAATCCACCGGGAATATATTCTTTTTGTATGCCCCTAATTTTTGCTTGGACCGCCCTTTTGGGTTTTCGATCCACCGGGACGCTCATTTTTGCCTAAGTCGCCCTTTCGGGTTTTCGACTTACCGAGCTCTTTTCTTTTTCTCTTTTTCTTTTTCTTTCTTTTTTTTTTTTTTTTGCATTTGACCACGTTAAACCTGCGGAGTTTACCCATTCCTGAGATGGGTGTTGACACACACTTTACTTATTCATGAGTGCGAAGAGAAAGCATTTGTTCGTTCACACTTTTCATAAGGCATGAAAAAGATTTTTTTATTTTGAAAAGCTTTTCTTTCAAGTATGGCTATCGATGATAGAAGAATTTTTTTGAAAAAATATAATAAATGAGAATTCCAAACAAAAGTTACATGCTCAAATTTATTTAATAGAGTGGTGGCCCGCCAATGGCGTGGCTCCACGGATCTCACAAAGTTTGAAAAATGGTAAATATAAGGGGAAGGTACATTGAACACAATAACCACTATTCTTCCCAAAAACTTTGAATTCCATGGTTCAGATGCTTCAGATTCAGAAATTCTTTGACAGCTAAGGTGCCCCACGTGAATCATGGCCAATCCAATGCAGTTACTTTGTCATGATCCGTAATTTTTGCATAGATCGCCCTTTCGGGTTTTTGACCTATCAGGATAATTATGTTTCTGTTTTATGCCTCTAATTTTTGCTTGGACCGCCCTTTCGGGTTTTCAGTCCACCGAGACGCTCATTTTTTCCTAAGCCGCCCTTTCGGGTTTTGGACTTACCGAGCTGTTCTTTTATTTTTTAGACAAAGTATTTCTTGACTGCATCGGCGTTCACAGGACGGGAAAGCTCATCACCATCCATAGTCGTAAAAGTCATTGCACCGCCAGAGAAAGCTCTCTTGACGACATATGAGCCTTCATAGTTAGGCGTCCATTTGCCCCTGGAATCGGGTTGAAAAGACAAAACCTTCTTGAGCACGAGATCTCCTTCCTGGAACACACGAGGACGAACTTTCTTGTCAAATGCTTCCTTCATCCTTTTCCGATATAACTGACCATGGCACAAGGCCGTCATTCGTTTTTCTTCGATTAAATTCAACTGATCATATCTGCTTCGACACCATTTAGCCTCGAACAACTCAGCTTCCATCAGAACTCTCATTGATGGGATCTCGGCCTCTATGGGGAGCACTGCTTCCATGCCATATACCAAAGAGAAAGGGGTTGCCCCTGTTGAAGTGCGTACGGAGGTACGATACCCGTGCAAAGTATACGGTAACATTTCATGCCAGTCCTTGTAGGTGACCACCATCTTCTGCACTATCTTCTTGATGTTCTTGTTTGCATCTTCTACTGCGCCATTCATTTGAGGCCTGTAAGGAGAGGAATTATGATGTCCAATCTTGAATTCTTCGCACAACTCTTTCATCATCTTGTTGTTCAGATTGGTCCCATTGTCTGTGATGAATCTATTAGGCACACCGTAGCGGCAAATGATATGAATCTATTAGGCACACTATTACGCACTACTACTGCTACCACTACTACTATGAAAGACATCTAATATTGTGTTTATTGTATATATTTTGATTCACGTTTATAATACTTTCAAGTTGTATGTCAAGTGGCATATGCATGTCGACTAGAGAGAATATCATTATTCAATGTTTAAGTAGTAGCTTTAGGTAAAAAAAGATTGTTATGCTTGTCATTAATGTGATACTACCTTTGGACCGATTAACTTGAAATATGGAGAACCATACTATTCTGAACAGAAAATGCACAAGATGTCGGTAACTACATCGTCGAAGAGGTAAAATTCTTTTTTGGTATTTCTTGTCGTTAAGTAAAGGGTGTTATGTTGCTGTGAATTTTAGTTCCCAAGTAAGTTTGCTTGGTGAATAGTAAAAGCTCAAGCGTGGGGAATTGATGACAAGAAATCATATAGACTTTTTGGTCTTCAATTAGTGTACGTGGCTTGATCTGGGATGCTGGATTCATCTAAGGGAGGAGATTGAGCCAAAGTTATGTAACTTTACCGCCTAAAGTCAGATAATCCAGATCCCAAGATGAGAGCAGCCGCGAAAGGTGTGATAGTGAGTGGACAGTTGTGCGCACAGCCGTATGGTGTGTTGTTGAGGATGACGACGAACTGTCACAGCGGTGATGACGTGGACGCCATTTTCAAACAGAAGAAAACTCTTCGAACTCAGGTCAGAAAAACTCTTAAAGCCATCGACCCATCCCTCAGATCTCAACAAGGTAGTACAATCTAATTTAATCTAATCTAATCTTTTATTGTTGTTGCTGTTGTTGTTGTTAATTCCTTTGTCTTTGTTTTTGGTTCAGACAATGCTATTCAGGACATAATTTTAGGTGCTCCGTGGTTTAAATCAAGTCGTAGGTTATGCGCATACATAAGTTGCAGTGCTTTACGGGAAGTTGATACTTCCAAACTTTTGTCTCATATTTTGCAACCTCCACCCGCTGGTATGTATGTTTCTATGTTTTTCACATCTTTTGCACGACACCGACACATATTATTACATTGAATTATATTTGAATTATGTGATTTTTTTCAAATTATTATCGGTGTTGGCTTGTCAGTTTGTGTCGTGTCTATCCGTGCTTCATAGTGTGTCAGCCAATTTTTATTCCATGTGTCCAAAATCAAATCTTATAATTCTAGTACAATATGAGTTTTATTTATCAAGATCAAATGCAGGTGGTAAAAAACTATATGTACCTCGAGTGGAGGATAAAAATTGTCACATGCGTATGCTTAACATATCGCGTATTGATGATCTTGTTGCAAACTCGATGAACATCTTAGAACCAACTCCAGTTGATGCTGATGGAAATGCACGTCAAGATGGTACTTCTCTCTCTCTTTCATTGTTTGATTTCTTCTTTTCATTTACTGCACAATTCTCTTATCTTTATCTGTCAAAGATGTTGACAACTTTCAAAAACAGTGTGCTTAACCTTCAAGTTCAAATTTGAATATTCTTCAAAATGCCACCATTATCAACTCATACTTGTATCATTTGAAGCTAAACTTTGTTGAATCTTAGTTTTTGTAGGTTTAACTGTCAATAGTTTGATGTTCCTATGAGCATTCAGTTGTTTCAAGACTTGATCGGCTAGTCTGCAATTCTATATCCTACATGACATATGTTTACAGATAATTTTCATATCCTAATCTAAAAGATAGGGTTTTTTTTCCAAAAAATAAAATAATTAATTAAAACGATAAAGAAATAGCAAAGCCTCAGAATTGTTTTAACTTTTGTGCATTTAATGTTGTTTTCCCGACTCTTGTATTGTAGGGTTGACTTCTGTACTTGTTCGAAATACAATAGTTCCAACCCTAGCAGTGATATGCTACCCCAGAGTCAGAGCAATAGGTGTGTATTTAGGTCATGAGGTTTCCCAAGGCATGTGCTTGGTATTTATAGGGGGAAAACCCTAGAAGTCAGAGTGGGTTTCCCCCACACCTCTTAAGCAGGCCCAACTGGCGGACACGTGGGCATCTATGACGTGTACAACTGGGTGGGGCACGGTCCTAGTTTTTTAGCGGTACACAGCCCCCCAAGTACGAGTCCTTAAAAAAGGCGCGAAGTGCTTGAGTTGAAGGCAAGCCTAAACCTTGGTGTTGTACTTGTTCTGTGTACAGCAGTAGAGACCTCCCTTGCTATGGCGATGCCAATGGGGATCTCTTAGGAAATTAGGGTTGTGGGGAAGAAGGAGTTCATCCCTGAGAGAGACATCACGCCTTATATTGGTGGAGAGTAGTGGGCGAGTCAGGAAACTGAGTCAAAGGCCCATGTGTCTCATGTGCGGACTTAGTCAAAGGCCCATGCGTTTTCCACGTGATCGTAGTATGTTTGCATTAATTATTATGACGGTACAACTTCCATCTAGTGTATATTTTTACTTACCCTGATTGACCAATATCAACAACCGTCTGAAAGATCTCTTTGCTGTAGTTTTGCAGGCGAATGACCCAGTTGATATTTTGCTTTTACCTGGTAAGCTTCTCATTTCCTACTTAATTATCGATGTCTAATCTTGCATATAGCTAATCAATTCAATTATTTTTTCTCCCCAGGATTGGCATTTGACAGATCTGGAAGACGCTTAGGCCGTGGTGGAGGGTATGTTTTTATATTTCTAGCATCCCAGTCCCCAGATAATTTGTCTCTTGTGGTGTATAAAGTCTCAGTTGTGTAAAAACTAATCAAACATCCATGCAATGCTTAGATTATAATTATGAGTGAAGCATATGAATAATAAAGATATAAAAAGTTAACAGGTTTTAGATTCGGAGACTCTTACCATACAAAAATTAATGCTAGTATTGCTATTAAAATACAAAAAAATTCCGTTGGAATATTTAAAAATGATCAATAGTCTAAGTTTCATATATTGATATCAAATTCATTGTCGATAGTGATTGTAAATTGAATATAAGTACAAAATGAATATTTTAAGGAATTTTGAAGTTTCATTAAGGGAATATGCTTCATTTTGCATCCCGCAAATCCAAGATATCTATCTCTTATGATCTTAAAAGTGCTTTAGTCTTCAAACATTTGACACTTGGAATAAACGTAACTAAAATCATCTACAATAAATTTCTCCAAAATAGCATCCAACAAATATAAGACCTCAATCCTTTTTCATGTCAATATTGGTCTTAAGAAGTTCTCTGTTTGAAAATTCCTCTTGCCTGGAGTGAGATCATTTGACATGGAAAAGTCTTATAAATAATAAGATATAAATTTTAATGTGTTTCAGCAAGTGAAGTCAATTTTGGGTTTTTTCCTTGTGTGAAAGTGGGCCTTTACACCACCATAAGCCCTGTACTGTGCTATTGTGTTGTTTTGTTTGATTTATTTCCTTAACTTTGTATATTGATGGTCATGATTTAATGAAAGATGTGGATCATTTGTGTGTTGATGCCTATTTGTTTTTGCCATTTTCATAAGTATTGTATATTACAGAGATAGAGATATTTGAGTGCAATCAATCATTCTGGCCTGTCTAATATTACTGACCTTTGACAAAACTGATCTTGTTGAACCAAATGGTTGTTAAAAGCTTCAAATAGTGACTCGTTCACAAACTATTATGTTTGATGATTCACTTCTTATACCCTGAAATGAAAGAATTATATTGCAAAAGGAATAATTCCCTTTTTGAATGTATTCAATCTCTATACACCTTGAATCCCTAGAGATTGGCCTGGTGGTGTATAGGCTTGGGACCTAGGAGTAAGCTCCTCTCTAGGTCTCAGGTTCGAATCCTTCATTTTTTTTTTTTTGAATCAAGGGGGGACAGGCATCAAGGAAACACGTAGACATCCCAACTAGGTTGACACCCCCACGCGAGTCCCATCCTATGCCGCCGAACCCATAAAATAATATTGTGCTAACAATTCTTGTGTTGGGCCAGTCGATACTTTGACTTTGCTCTGGCTTCAATTGCCGCCCCCCACCCCACTTGGGACCTAGAAGAAATAATTCCCTTTGTGAATGTATTATAATATTATTATTGTTATTGTTGTTGTTGTTGTTATTATTATTATTATTATTATTATTTCACATACGCTATTAAATCATAGTCCAAGGATTGTTAACAGTTAATATTCCCCCTTCTGCAGTTACTACGATACCTTCCTGAAAAATTACCGGGACCTAGCAGAGACACGGAACTGGAAGCAGCCCTTGCTTGGTATGCATTTCTTCCTTCTAGCCAATATATTTTTGGTTTAATAAAGCCTATAAAATGCATCACAGTAACACATTTTGGATTTGTAGTTGCACTGTCATATTCACAACAAATACTAGATGATGGAGTAATACCAGTTACTTCAACTGATATTCCAGTTGATGCTCTTGTATCTCCCGAAGGTGTAATTCCTATCAGTTCTGCTGCCTTCAACAGGTATCACTAAACATATTCATTTACTTTCGTGGCCTTGGGACACTGTTTAAAAACACCCTTCATTTTTTTGCTTTATTGAATTCGGTCTTTTTTTCTTTTCTTACCATTATAATATAACCAAGTATGACATTCCAGAATGGATCTCTGAGCTGGACTTGAAGCTGATGATGCTGAACACTTTCAATGGATTATGTATTATCTTCAACAAAATGTTGTGGTTCATTAAGTATTTGGCACTAATAGAGGGATGTATCCGGAGCTTTTTGTTACAAGTAAAAAGGGTATCCAATTCATTAAATGATACCGGAATGCCTCATTGCATCCAGTCTTGACCAAGTGGAAGTTTCATTTCTTTTTGGTCATTCATAGTAATTCAACGTGTTTATGTAATGTTTAAAACTGTGAAGTTTGAGATTCAGATTACTCAAGGCATATATATATGTTACATTCAGCTGGAATGGCTATGCTTTGACTTGTTTATTAAGTTATAGCTAATTTTAGTATGAAATTATTGTGCTTCTTTGTATGATTTTTTTTTCCTTCTGGTGATTGTACTAATGAAAGTTTCTTAATGTCATTTTTCTAGCTTTGAAGCTACAAATACCGTGTGCTCAAATTTAGTCTTGTAATTAAAATGGATGTAGAGTTAAATGTCATTACCAAATAAAGGTTTTGTACAAAGTGGACCATTTAAAAAGTAGTTGTGATAACGAGTCTGGTCTGTGTTGAAAATGGCTTTGCTTGGAGTTGGAGCTGATGTTTACTTGTTGACAAATAAGTTTTGTATTACTTTGTTGTGTTTACATTTGAAAAAACACTTATATTCCTTAAATTATGTTAGAACATTCGGGGATGATTGATGAGAGGTCAATAATTTGATTATAGATCTGGTTTATAATAGAGAATATAAGTCTGGTCTAACGAATGTGGTGGGGATGCATCATTCTATTAGAAGTAACGGCTGTTTGAGGTGTTGATTTTTCATGTTAAGTCTGAAATAATAGATGGACAACACAACATCTTGGATTAACCCACAGTCATGGCTGGTCATGGCTGAACTAAAGGGTTATGTATTACTTCAGTCTCTTAACATTTGTTTTGGCCCTCAGGCCAAAAAAGATGAATCCTTTGTTGATGGTTGTTTAAGCCATTTAAGAGCTTTGTTGAGTTGTTACAAAAGGTCGTGGTGGTGGTTGGTTTCCACCTGAATGGCTCGTTTTAGTGTTATATGGTCTGATAAGGAGATTGTTAAGGAATTAGGTTGTGAGGTGGAGAAGGGTTTAGGTTCCGGTGAGGATGTGGAGTTTGGAGAGATTGAGGTTTGATAGTTGCTCTTTAGGCACCTCAAAACTACTCACATTGTTGAGAAATGTTCGTTGGGAGTTATGATCCGATCGAATTTTACACAAAAATAACCGATTGGGAGTCACAATCCGATCGGAAGCGAATTTGAGGTGTTCAGAGGGAAACTATCTTGAGGTTTTTGTTGGGGTTGTGTGAATGGTGGTGATGTTAGGATGAGACTGAGTTTCGGTCCCTGCTTGTATCGAATGTTGGTGATGATGGTCGATGTCATGGTGATACACACTTGAGAAGATGAAAAAAATTGGATTTAATTGTTTGAGTTTCGGTTTTGGGACAAGTATGAATATGATTTGGGTTAGTAATGAGGCAGATAAGAGTTTCTTTTTTTTTTTTGCAATTGAAAATTTTCTGGTTTTTAAAATGATGAATATGAAGTTAAAGAGATGAATATGGTGTTGACAATGAAGAATATGATGTTTAACTAAAATGTATTGTTCTCTATTGGTTTTGGTCTCTCTAAAAAAAGAAACAATTATTAGTCAGACAAAAATACCATGTCAACGTCACTTGCACGCATCGCAGTGGTTTAGTTAGCACAAAACACACGTGGCAATGGGCATGTGGCAAGATTATGTCCAGGTCAGCGGTTTTTGAGTGATAGGCAACTTGATAGTCAAAAAGAAAATAATCTACAATGTTGGGGAAAAAATCTAAAGGTTTTTAAGGGACCAAAATCAAAGTTCTCTTAAATGATAGAGACAGAAATCATATATAGTCCAACAACAAATGGACTTTGGCTATTACTCACTCCGTTCTAAATTATAAGTCGCTTTGAAGAAAAATTTTGTCTTAAATTATAAGTCGTTTTATAATATCAATGAAACATTAATGATTTTTTTCTACTATATCCTTTACTATTTAATATTATCCATTCTTTAAATTTATCTTCCATATATCATAAATGAAAGATAATTTTGTGAAGTTAGTTATAATTTATTTTTCTCATAAACATTGATTACATTTCTCAATTTGTGTAAAATGACCAAAACGAATTATGATATGGGCCGGTGAGAGTATAAATTTACCTTCAATTTACTTTTAACTAGAATCAATTTTACAAACCAATTCACTCGAAATCAAATTTTTTCAACGCAAAACAAAACAAACATTCAATAGCGCAAACAAACTTTATCGAAGGGTGTTTCTGTTTTGGTTTTGGAAGAGCATCCAAATGGCTCTCATAAGAGTGACAGGCTATTTTGTTAGCTGAGAACATCTCCAACTTTCAAGATAGAGTTTCATTATTAATATTTTGGCTTAATTGAAGTTTTGGTCCCTCTATTTTCATCATTTTGCAAAATTGGTCATCTTATTATAAAATTCGATAGTTTTGGTCCCTTTATCTAAAATTTTGTCTAAAATATGGTGATATAGCATGTTTTAAATGAAGCTTTCAAGGGAATTTTTTACGATTTCATCGATGTTATTTTCTCGTCTTCAAATCATATACCACGACATTTAAAATCTGTCACATCAGCTGTTCTTAGTTAAAAAATATGATGGAGGAACCTAAACTGTCGAATTTTAAAATAAGGGGACCAATTCCACAAAAAGATGAAAATAAGGAGACCAAAACTGCAATTAAACCTAAAAAATTGTGTATAAAAGCTCATATTTGTAGTAGCGATATAGTTAGACTTTTGTTCATAAAAAACTTAAGTAATAAAGTTATTATCTATTTCTCTCGAAAAAGGGATCTCAACTTCAATTTCTCTACGCTGAAAATTTTATTTTATACAAAAAATCTATCAACTATACAACAACAAAAATTGGAGTTACACAGTTCGCTGCATATTTGACAACAACCTAATCGAGTGTAAAAATTGGGTGTTCGTTATAATAATTTAAAATTATTTGATATGCTAATGAGATACATAAAAATTAACTTGTTTGATAAAAGTAGATAAGACAATAATTTTGATGTATTTCATTGAAATCAAGCTAAACAGAGTCGACAAAAAAGAATTTGCATTATGGTATCATGCTAGACCGTCCTCCAAGTACCTCCCCATCTCAACCCAAGGGACACTAAACAAATAAACAAAATACACAGAATTTCAGTACATAGAGAGAGAGACAGAGGCAGCATAGCTTGTTCTGAGAATTATATACAGCAACCGAAGTTCAGAAATCAATTAACTTTAACACGTTGACATTGTTACAAGAAAAGGGTTCTACTTCCATGGACTTGGGTGTCGCGCATCTCTAAAAACAGAAGTGCCACCAGATGCCGCTGGGGAAGGGGATGATGCAATGTAACTAGTTCCTGACACAGATACAGAAGGTAGGTTCATCGGATTTCCCTGCTGTCCTGAAAGAGCAAAACGTGATGGACTACCAGCAGCTGCGAAACTTCCCCGAGCAGGGTTTGAAACCTTCATAGAAAAAATAATGAGTAAACATTAACTCTATATCATGTATGCGAACCAATTATTCATGTATTTATGGGTTTAATTTGGGAATTTGGGATACTCTTCCTTCCTAGATTGACCTCGACTCAACTTAGTTGAAAATGGCTTAATCTACTTATGAAAGTATCTACTAAAATGGTAACGAGCTAAAATTAGGAGAAATATATGATCAAATATTTGGAAGTTAAGTTGAGTAACATGGGATGCAGCTGAGGCAACTACACAAAAAACTTTTGCAACAAAAGCTAGTTTGTAGCATCAGATCATAACAATAAAAGATATCAGGCAACAGAGTACATGAAACATGACCTCAAATTCAATTTAGCCACTGAAAAATCAAAGAATAAAATTGAACATATTTTGGTACTTGTTACAACTACCAGCCGGGGCTAAAACAGGTGCAAAGTCCTCTAGGCAGACACAATTTAATACTTGGTGAGTATTTGGGTTTAGTTAGTGGCATGCTGATAGAGTCCAACTAGCAAGACAGAGTAGTGGGCCCAAGGTTTGGAGAGTCTACACTAGAAGAGATAAGAAATCGATCTGTTATCTGTTTCAATATTATTTTAAATTTTGATTTACGGATTATCTAGGATGTGTTAAGGAGAGCATAATAAATCGATGGGGAGTCTGTTAGGAAATCGTTTGGAGCTTAGACTATTGGAAACACGGTAAAGATCACTAGTGTACCACTCTTTCATTTTAACATATCAGTTCTTTAAATTTTCAGGAATCCATGTCAGGTATGTAAGCATAACTAAACTCTAACTAGTCTGTCAGAATTGGTGTTCCTACATAAATTCATGCCAAAAACACCGACCAAAGTACCAATTCTCAATAAAAGAATCAAAAAACAGTTAAACAAACAGAAAAACATTTGTGACATGACTAATCATGATAAACCATGTGCATTACCATGTTCTGTTGACCACTAGGGGTCCTCCTGAGAGGGGAGTCTGAAGAAGGAGACATGCTACTGGTCCGAAGTACAAGGCGAGAATGCTGCATATTATGATTAGTAAAATCATCAGCTTCACCACCATCCATGTCACCTACAAGATTTCCCTCAGACCCCAACCTTGGAGCCATATACCTTGAAACTGAAGCGGTATCATTGGTCCCATCGGCTTTAAGCGGAACAGAAGGGCCACGCATGGCAACCCCTTGCTGTTGCACACTGTTCCGTCTCTTCAATTCCTCCTCTGCATTAAGAATCTGCCAATTAATGCAACCAACTATGATTAATTAAATTCAACAAGAACACACATAAAGAAGACAAACAAATCAAAACATGTTTTTACCTGCTTCAACACTAACACCAGATTATGTTTTTTGGCATTCAAAACTTGTAACTTGTCCTCAACTTCCTTTTTCCTTCTCTCTTCGTCATCATTAAGCAGATCTACATGATTTCCAATAATCTAGCACAAAAACAATTCTTCTATCAGCGTGGTTTAAACCAATAGCATGGTTGTATAAAACATTTCAAGTATCTAAATCTCATTTAGAGCTGCTGCATCAATTAATTTTGAACTAAATACATAAATGACCAGACTTTTTGCCATCAATTACATGAACAGTGGGATTGGACTCGGTCATCTGACCGGATACCGAGTTTTCAATAAATAAATGAATAAATAAACAAAATAAGCTTACCGGGTCAGTTTGTATTTCCATGGAAGTTGCAGGAGCAGCAGCAGCGTCAGACACTTTCTCTAAACCATCATTCTTGGAATCAACGAGTTCTTCTTGTTTTTCAGGTTCATTGGAAACTTGTATTAGTTGTTTTAGGTTTGTGGTGGATGATGGTACATCATCAACATGATTGGGGTTAGGGTTAGGGTTAGGGTTAGGGTTGGAGGAGGAAGAGGTTCTAG
The DNA here is from genome assembly GCA_018208015.1 of Medicago ruthenica. Taxonomy (NCBI): domain Eukaryota; kingdom Viridiplantae; phylum Streptophyta; class Magnoliopsida; order Fabales; family Fabaceae; genus Medicago; species Medicago ruthenica. The sequence goes on along the minus strand of CM031373.1, from coordinate 2,543,879 downwards.
AGAGAGCTTTTGAACGACGAGCTAAAAGGGATTTGAAATCTTTAAGAGAGATTTTAGGGTTAGGCATTAACCATCGACGAGGCACATCGGGTGCTCGGTGAAGATTCCCTCTGTATAATGAAATTGCTACCATTTCTCTGTCTCTCATCTTCCTCCCCTAAATTCCATACCCACTATATAGTATATACCCGACCTCTTTTCCTTCAATATTCAAATTTTATTTTTATTTATTTTAGACAATCTCCATTTTGCTGCCTAACAAAAATTTTGAGTAATGATCCAGTTTAGATGAGTAATCAAAAGTTAACTTATTCATTCTTAAAAAAAAAAGGGGTTAACATATTTATTTTTTTGTATCTTTTTAAAGTTAACTTTGAATTTGTTTATTTTTTTAAGTTGAATATATTGTCCTTCAACTCATTTATACTAGGGGTGGCAACTTGATACACCAAATCAATATCCATCCAATTTATCCACCATAAAATTCATCCAATTCATCCACCAAACAAAATGTTTGTTAATGTATTGGTTTTGGATCCAACCATTTAGAACAATGGATGGATTTGATCTATCCACCTTATTTTAAAAGTTCATTGGATTATCTTTTTTTAAAAAACAAATTCATTGGATCATTTTAAATAATAAAAACAAGTTAATTTAAAAAAATAAAAATAACTTATTAACAAAAAAATTATAAAAAAACTGAAACAATTGAAGGAAAAAAACCGGAGAACCACCGGTCAACGCCGGAGGTCTGCCGTGAACCACCGCCGGGATTCGCCGGAGCACCACCGTGGTCAACGGGTGGTCAACGAGCCGGTCAACGGGTGGTCAACACCGATCAACGGGTGGTCAACGGCGGTCAATAGATGTGCACCACCACCTATTATTATATATATAATTTTGTTTGGGCTGAGACAAAAATCAAGTTTGGGCTTGATAATAAAATCTGTTTTGGACTTAGACATGAATAAATAGGTTTAATATTTTTACTTTTGGCATCAATTAATTAACTAAATATTTATGAAATACAAATTAGATAAATAACACATTTTATTTGATGGATCGGATGGACAATCTATCCGTTAAAATCTAGTAATGGATGGATTGGATGGTCAATATACTTAATGGATGGATCGGATGGTTTTTTTTCAACAAAAAAATTAGTGGATTGTAATGGATTAATGGATTTCTTTTGATCCATCCATTAGGATTCAAATCCATATTCATCCAATCCATCCATTTTGCCACCCCTAATTTATACTGTTCTTTCAAAAAAAAGAAAAACTAATTTATGTGTTCCGTTTTGGTCTCTCATATCTACCAAGTCATCTTCTTCCTTCCTCTTTTTCATCATCTTCATTGCTATCTTCACACGCCTTCATCCATCTTCAAACCTAGAAAAAAGAAAAAGACGAAGGCTATGATTTGTGGTTGTTGAAGAGTGTGATGTCCAATGTTTTTCTTTGAAAACAAAAAAAAAAATAGAGGTTTTTTTCTTCAATATTTTAGAGTTTTTTCTCAATATTGAATTAATTAATGAAGTTATTATTTATTCAAAAATATATAAAGTTGTTATTCTTGTTTTGATTTATTACTTTTTGTTTAAAGATGAATAAAGGTGATGAAAATGTGTGAAGACGACGATGAAAGATGATGAAGGGGAAGGAAGAAGATGAAGGAAACAATAGCTGTCGTTGATTCATTGTAAGATACAATAGACTTACATAGTCCAAAGATCTTCTTTTTGAGAAAAATATCAAATGGTTAAAATGAAAAAAAAAAATTAATAGTGTCTATGGTGGACCACATATAATGTATGTCCACCTTAGACATTTAAGGTTAAAAGCTAACGAAAAAGGGTCATTATGACTAACAAAAGAGGAGATAAAGGACCAAAATGAAAAATTTAGTAGATATGTGACAAAAATGAAACTCATAAATTAGTTAAGGGACAACGTTTCCAATTTAGCCTTTGGGGACTACGTGAAGTCCTTTTTTATAGGGGTGGTGCAGGTTGTCGTAGTTACAATGTTAGATTTGTAACCGTCGAGCGTTACGTTTAGCAATGATTGGGGTGATTATGATTCAGTGATTTGAACCGTTGTCTGGAGTTGTTGCGAGCACCCCCTCACGAGGAGGGGTGTGAGCTAAGTAATTGGATTAATGATGAATTAGGCCTGTGTATTGGGTCTTGGATTGCTACGGGCATAGGCCTTTGGGCATTCCAGAACAGTAGCTCCCTAAGTCGATGTAAGAGTAATGACTTCAACCAGTTGAAGTTCTATGCAAGGATAGTTATTATGCTCGTGCAGACTGATCTATGAAAGAGCGTTGTGCTCATATAGTATTCATAGGTTGTGTGAAAAACTTAAGTTTTAGTTCGATTCCTCGAAGAAAAGTTTAAAGGTGAGAAAAACACAAGAAGGGGGTTGAATTATGTTAACTTTTTCAAACTTTTTCTAAGTGTTTTACTAGTCGGAGTTTGATCTAGGTTCTGAATGCAGCAGATAACACAAACACACACACACACACACACACACACACACACACACACACACACACACATATATATATATATATATATATAGAGAGAGAGAGCTTCTCTCACAAACCTAGAGTAGTCTAGTCTCCTTGCACTTCCAAGGGATTTTCACTATAATAACTAAAGATTACAACTGCTCAAGCACACAAGCAAGAGACTTCCAAATGCTTAAGCACACAAGCAAGATACTTCTAATGCTCAATCACAATTGAAAGAGACTTCTCACAATCTAACTTAATCAAATAAAAGATTGTTTGGTTTTACACTTGATATACAATTAGAGGTGTAAACAATTACAAAACATAGTAAGATCTTAAGACTTTAGAATTTCTAAGATATGAACATAGTAAGAAATTCTTAAGTGTTTATGCCTTTTTCAATTTGACAGAGTAATGACACTTGTAAAAATTGCAGAGTCTTGTTTATTCTTTAAGTCTTTAGCTCCTTATATAGGGAAAGAAATGAGAGACGTTGGAGAAATATCAGCGTATAAAACGGAGTCTTTGAGAAGCTTGATCATAGAAGTTGGAATGTTTCATGATTTGGTTAATGCCGTTGAAAAGACATTTAAAATTTGTTTGCTGAAAAGGGAATTACTCGTTCATTCCATTTGTCATTGAAATTCTTTATTTATATATGCACGTGATCAGAAGAAGACATAGTGTACTATCTGAGTCTGATAGGGACATCTTCAGAAGATGACAAAGTCTAATGTGTCCTTCAGAGTCTTCTATCCTTTTGAGTCTGATGACTTTTAGAGTCTGATAACCTTCAGAGTCAGGCCAAGCTTCTTCAGGGTCTGATCCAGAACTTTAGTTTCTCTTCAAATTCCAAATGCTCTTGTATACATTCTTCCAAAACCAAAACTTGATTTAATACTATGAATCTTAGTCTTAGTCTTTTTTTTATTCGGATAGGATTTATGTTGGCTTCGTCGGGAGGCTCGCGTAGTTTGTTACGTCAGCTCCAAAAGGATAAGTTGCGTTGGAATCGAGAAAGTTCCGTGGAATTCTTAATTGCATTAAAAAAATCAAAGGAGTCTTCAACCCTCTCAATCAATAGAGGCTAGATCGGACTAAGGAGAGAGACGGTTGAGTACGGAAGCGAAAGCGGAGATATAGGCTAGCTAAATGCCCTGTGATAATATTGACATGAGTCAGGATAAATCTGAATGACTAGTGGCCATAACTCATTAAGTAATCTTAACCTTTTTCACACACTTGAACATATATTAATATGTCCAATTGTTCTTTTAATACCTTGTTATCATCAAAACTTTAGAGACATTTTACAAAACCCATTTTGTTTCAATAAAGTTATGATAGATAGAGGAATCAGTGGTTTGAAAAGAACATTCCTCACGAAGAAAACTTTTGCTTTGATTTTGATACTCGCGAGGATTTGAGAATAGTGATGATCGCCTGGGAGCTTTATATTATACGTGTGCTCGTGAAGAGCTACTTGATTTGAAGGGAACTTTGCTCGCGGAGAGTTAATGAAGTTAACATGAGAATGGTGCTCGTTAGAGCTTTCCTTTTAGTTCGTCTGGGTAAAATGTATGTATGATGATAGAAATGTGGGATGTCCACATGGAGGATTTGGTCATCTGTCAATCTCAACATTTAATGCAAGTATCTCGATGACAAGATTGAGGGGACATGGCTCTAGGTTACTAAACGCCACGTGTAAAAGCTAGTGATGTACTTGATTATTTAGGCTCTTGAGTGTTTTTTCAGTGCAAGTTTTCGAGTGAACATCGTAATCGTTGGATTTATCCTGATGTTTGGATGTTTGATGGATCTTTTATTGAATTAATGGATTGATCAAATGCCTCGATCTGAACCGTTGTTTCTTTTCAGTGGCGTATGGTTTTTATTCGAACCGTTGTTGGTGATTTCCAAAATAATGGAATCATTTTAGAACCATTGGAAGTCGAGGAAAACAATGAAAACATGGCCGTAATCGATTGCATATAAGATGTAATAGATTATAGCAAGATAAAAAGCAGAAAAACTGGAAATAACAGAAGGGTAATCGATTACCCTGTTGCTGGTGGTGTTTTTCTGTACGATTTCTCATTGTTTTGGGTTCCAAAAGTTGTAACTGTTCATGAGAATCGTTCATATACATTGGAACATTATTACTTACTGATAGATAATGAATCATAGCATTGATTCAAGTCAAAAATCTGATGTATATGATCATAACATTTGGCAAATGGGTGATTTCTCTCATGTGAAGGGTCATATATAGATGTTTGGCATTTGGGCATCAGTTTGGACACGAATTTTGATACATTAACAACATAATTCTCCCTCATTCTCTTACTCTAAATCATCCATCAATTCTCTAACGCATGAGTGAATTGCTGGAACCATAACTCTGTAAAATACTGTTAAGAGATACGCTTGGTGTGATTGTGCAATACACATCAAGGAACTCATAGTATCATGAAGGGGATTCGGTTATTCTTATTGCATCCAATATACAATTATTAGTGGGGGCGAATCGAACCTAAAGGTTATTAGTGTGGCAACCCCTTACGCTTTGAGTTTTACGTGCATAACCATTAAACTTTTCAGGTTTCAAGTGCAGCATCCTCTTCCCAACAAACAAGATTTCTAACAACCGCTGCACTAGATAAGCGTCTTTGGACTTTCAAACGTTTTTAAGGAGAGTATAAAAGGTTTTGGTGGTTTCTTTAAAACAATTTTCACTCTCTTCTCAAGTCTTTTGGTGTTCTAAGCATTTGTGAAATTTTTGAAATCAAGGTTATTCCAGATTTCTGAAGAACTCGTCTCTTTCGATCTCCTTTCGTCTAACAGGTTCGTACCCTGTGCATCACTTTGATTCTTTTCTGTTTTCATGACATAAGTTTGGTACTATTTAGGCTTTTTTAGGGTAGTGGATGGTGATGGTTATTTATGCTTTGCTTGGTGGTGGTTTCCACCGTAATGGGCTGTTTTTTAGGGGAGAACAACCATAGTTTTGTCAGTAAATACCATAGTATTGGTAGTTGACTAGTTTTTCTTTATTTTTTTGCTTTGAATGTTGGTGTTAGACGGTGGTTTTTAATTTAGAATCTAAGTGGGCTCCACCGTAAGAGGTGATCGTCGCCGTAACTTTTGAATTTTTGGGTATCAAGTTTCTAATAATATAGAAATCTTTATATATATAAATGTTAGATAGTCTTGACAACCCTAATAACTAACCCTAACTTTTCTTTTGAAAGAAATTTATGAAAAAAAAATCCTATTTTGGTTTGTGATATGAAATATATTTTAATACTCAATAATATATTTTTATACTGAATATGATATATTTTGGTACTCAATTTGAGATATTTTTGAATTAAATCTAATATACTATTTTTATATTGAATATGATATATTTTGGTACTCAATTTGAGATATTTTTGTACTAAATCTAATATATTTTTGTACTTAATAATATATTTTAAAAAATCCTATTTTGGTTTGTGATATGAAATATATTTTAATACTCAATAATATATTTTTATACTGAATATGATATATTTTAGTACTCAATTTGAGATATTTTTGAATTAAATCTAATATACTATTTTTATATTGAATATGATATATTTTGGTACTCAATTTGAGATATTTTTGTACTAAATCTAATATATTTTTGTACTTAATAATATATTTTAAAATTGAAGAGTAAACCCGTTAAATAGTTATGAGAGAAACCTAGCTCAGTTAAAAGGTTATAAATAGAGGAGAGCATCCGTAGGAATATCAAATTCTGCAAACCAAAGGTAAGGGGGAGTCTCTATTCTCATGTCTTTTATTTTGGCCTAAAAAATAGGAAAATCTTCCAGGTCATGGCAAATAAGTTATTAACATATATATAATGATGTGGCTTTGCAGTTTTTCTTTAAACCTTATAATGTGCCTTTGTTGTTGCCCATGTTCTGTTTTCAATAACTTCAAAAATCCTTGAATCTATCCTCTCTATTAGAATCAAAAATCAGCCAAAGTATGTTCTAAAATTTAGTGAGATTAATATACTTCACATTTATAATTCACATTTTTTGTGTTATGTATCATAACTAATGTGGATCACATCTGTTTTAGGATGACATTGGTGAAAGCAACCCCCATCTCTGATATCGTGTGCGGTAAGACTGATTTTAATGTCATGGCTCGGGTCATTCATCTCTGGTCAATTCCAGACCGAAACAACTCTACTGAAGAAGGAAGCCTCCAGATGCTTTTGGTGGATGAAAAGGTAATGTGTTTAATATGTTTATTTCCACGTTTGATTACTTTCACAGAATTTAATTTTGATAGTTATATATGAAGCTCTACAAAACTCGTGCATCGCACGGGTTAGAGTCTAGTATTATTTAATTTTAACAAAGTTGCAGTACCCAAAAAATGGAGCAGCTATCTTGTGGATATGCTTGGGTACCCAATTTCAAAAATTTATAATTGTAAATTTCATATTTTTCTTTAAAATGGTCGCCAAATATATATTCACAAAATATATCAAGTTTTAAATAATATAGAAATGTTATTTAATTTATGCTAAAATGTGTTTTTGGTCCCTGCAAATATGCCCGATTTTGGTTTTCGTCCAAATTTTTTTTTTGAAAAAGGTCCTTGCAAAATATTTTGTTTTGTAAAATAGTCCTTGGACCCACCAAAGTGCTGAAGTGGCATGGTTTTGCCCACGTGGCAGTTGCTGACTGTGCAACTTTTGCCACGTGGCAGTCCACGAAATAAAAAAATTAAAAAACATTTTTTAAATTCTGAAAATTGTTTTTTGAAATTAAAAAATCTGAAATTTTTTTTAAAAAAATCATAAAAAAAATTTCCAAAAAAAATTCAATTGTATAATTTTCATTTTTTTAAATATTAAAAAGATTCGAAAATAATATTTTTTTTTAAAATCTGAATATAAATGTTTGAAAATTAATATAAAAATAATTTTTTTAAAAATCATATAATCTGAAAATTTATAATTTTTGAAAATATAATTGTCAGTATTTTCAAAAAAAATTTAATATACAATTTTCAAATTGAAAAAATTTAATTTTTGAAAATTAATTTTCAATTTTTTTTTTGAAAATTTATTTTCATATTTTTTTCGGAAAAGGTATTCAGTTTTTATTTTCGGAAATTAATTTTATGATTTCAAAATTTATTTTCAGATTTTAAAAAATCATAAAATTAAATTAATTTTTTCCGAAATTCTGAATATCTTTTAAAATAAATTTTCGAAATTTATTTTTTTATGATTTTCTTTTTATTTTTAAATTTTTTTCAGATTTTTTAATTTCAAAAAACAATTTTCAGAATTTAAAAAATGTTTTTTAATTTTTTATTACGTGGACTGCCACGTGGGCAAAACCATGCCACTTCAGTGCTTTGGTGAGCCCATGAACTATTTTAAAAAAAAAATATTTTGCAAGGACCTTTTAAAAAAAAAATTTACCAGAGACGAAAAGCAAAACTGGGCATATTTGCAGGGACCAAAACCACATTTTAACCTTTAATTTAACTCAATTGTGACCTAGTAAAAAAAGGAGTAGCGATCTTGTGTGCACACTCGGGTAACCGGTTTCAACATTTTGTAACCGTAAATTTCATATTTCACTTTCAAAAGATCACTAAATTTAATCATTAACTAAATTATAAGTGCATATTTTTTCAACTAACAAACTTCTAAGTTAAGAGTGTCAAGTTACAAAATATATTACAACATATATAATTTTATTATATTAAATATTATTTAAATTTAACACACTTGCAACCAAGCCTAAGAAAATAGCAGCAGCAATGAGCGATCTCATGGGTGGTATCCAATTTCAATAGTTTGTAATTGTAAATTGCATGTTCTATATAATTCAATATTATTTAAATTTAACAAATTTATGACATATCCCAAACAAGAGCGCAACGCGCGACCCCGTGCGTCTGTGCACGGGTGTTCTACTAGTACTATAATAAAACAAGATTATAAAGCTACTGCAACTTAAATAATTTAGTACTATCACCTGACTCTACTATCACCCAACTACATTATACATAAATAAATTTTGAAGAGTTGTTACCTATTAGCTTGAAAAATGGCAGAGACAATGAAATGACATAGACAATGAATGTATGTCGCAACAGAGAGACGACGTCAACCAGCCGTAGACAACAACAATGGTGAAGATAAAACAGAGCAGACGATGACAATCAACGGAGCACGACGACGACATCGTCAACCAAAGAGCAGACAACGACAACATCAACGGGTAGCACGGGATGACAACAAGTAACACGCAACGACAACGTCAGTACAAGTGCTGTTCACCATGTTGTTATTATTGAAGAAGATGAAGCAATTTTAATATTTTCACACGAAGCTGAGACGTGAATAGGGAGGGAAATGAAATAGACAAAACCCATGGGATTTAATTGTTTTTATTAATAGTCTTGATCTTTCATTAAAAGAAATGAATGGCTGAGATTGATTCACAGAAGAAAACTGGTGGCATTTTCACGAGGGACAATCTGGATTCTGTTCCCAGCCACGTCCCGGCTAGAAACCACGACGATTGGTTACTCCACGGTATGTGTTGTATGGAGTCAATCACTGTCCCAGGAACAATCGGTATATTGGATATTTTGGTTTATACTCCTCTTTTGCCTTATGTTAAAATAATTGGATATTTTGGACTGCTTTTTCTCATCCCACCTGCTTTGAATGCAATCAGTGTTTTAAGCTTTAACCTATCTGGAAAAAGTTATTGTTTGCTACGTAATAAGCATGCCTACAGATGACCATAAAGAGAAAGACAAAGTAAAGAGGCAGACACCAAATCAAATCCAAATTCAGCTGCTTTCATTCTCTCCAACCCATGCTTTGCTTTGATGCGAAGCAAACACAAAAGTAGGTTCAACATTCTATATTCTATTGTAAGAATGAATTGGGACAACATATGCTTGGCACCGGCAAATAACGTTGTTACCCTATGAAATCATTGTTTTTATTTTATTTATATAAATAAAATCAAGTTTCATGGCCTCTTTTTATAAACAAAAAAAAAATCACAGCTTGGCTAAATTCCCTTCACCCTACACACCTTCCAAAATCTAAGCAAAAACTTTCACTAACGTAGTGGAACGTGAAAGTCTTTGCATCAGTGAAGTGTTTTGAAAATTTAAAATACTTTATGTTTTAGCTTTGTAATAAAAAAAAAAAACAAATTTGCAATGTTTTTGCTGAATTTGTCAAAATAACAGATGGTTTCACAACCACAACATAACTCAAAATCCTCTCAAAAGTGGTGATATTGCTATAGAGATATACATAAAACAATCATAAATAAAACATAACTAATTCAACATTTTTTTTAGACTCACGAGCCAATTGCATTAAATCCAAAATCATATGCCAAAGGATGTAAATATTAACAGCATATTGTCACCCACCCACATGTAACCAAACACAAATTGCATCCAATAGTTCTAGGTTCATAATAATAACCAAAAGAGATGAAAAGTGAAGTAACAATGCATTGTGAGAAACAGCTAACCCAAACTACTGAAACAAGGGACAGAACAAACAAGTAGGAAACTAATAAGGAGTAGTACCAATTAAAGCAAACAAGAAAATAGACACTCGACCAGCAAAAACTAATGACCTAATGGAAATAGAATCCTCATCAAAACTTATCTGCCCTGTCCCTTTTCTTTTTTATATGCTTTTAAAATTTCGGTTATGGTTGATTGGTCCTCACTTGGCCATCATAACTTTGACAAACTCCTCATAGTTGATCTGCCCATCACCATCAACATCCGCTTCGCGAATCATCTCATCAACTTCTTCGTCTGTCAACTTCTCACCAAGATTTGTCATAACATGACGGAGCTCAGCAGCAGAAATAAAACCGTTCTGATCCTTGTCAAACACACGGAAGGCTTCCTTAAGTTCCTCCTCTGAATCAGTGTCTTTCATCTTACGGGCCATCAGGTTGAGGAATTCAGGGAAATCAATGGTACCATTGCCATCAGCATCGACTTCATTAATCATGTCTTGTAGCTCTGCCTCAGTTGGGTTTTGCCCAAGAGACCTCATTACAGTTCCGAGTTCCTTTGTAGTAATACAACCTACAGTATGTTACAAAATCGTTAAACACGTGTCATAAGAACAAAAGATAACCATGTATGAAGCTCTATATATACATGTTTGTTGGGTTTCCGTCGTACACTATTATACATAACTGTGGAAACAGAAACCTCATAATTCATACTGTAATGGAAAAGATACTCATAAATAATAAAATCCAAATGTGTATAAGAATTTCTAGCAATAAGAAAGCAAATAACACATTCCCTTCGATCAAAACAAAAGGCGCACATGAAACAAAATGTTGCCCTGTTTTCGACGTCTTATGGAAACTCGACTATAAAAACCGATTTTACCAAATTATGACCACAATCATATACAAGTCTTCTATAATGATAGGGAGGACAAAACTTATAACAGCTAACCCTAAATCCTAGATTTCAACCAGAGATGCATGATGCTCCATCAACTTCCTACAACAATTGACAAAAATGGGAATCTCCACATGAAACCAAATTACAGCAACACAAATTCAAATATAACTAAATCTAGCACAAAATTCATCAACCAAAAATTCGCATTAAAATACATACAAAAGAACGAGAAATCAAACAAACCCCGTTTAAAAATTAAAAAAGGCTTAAAATCTTACGATCCACATCTACATATACCCAGAAATCAGAATCAAACAAAATTCAGTAACAAATAAAAAAGTCAATCAAGAAAGGAACTAGATCACAAATAAACAAAAAAAAGAATATGAATAACTAGATCTAAGAAAGACGAGAAAAGAGAATGAAAAAAGGAATCTGAGAAAAGAGACCATCGCCATCCTTATCGAAGAGGCTGAAGGCCTCCTTGAACTCGGCGATCTGATCATCAGTGAGCTGGTCGGCCATTGGAGGAGGTGAGAGAAAGGCGTTTGTTTGAGTTTGCAAGAGAGAGAGAGAGAGAGAGAGAGAAAAGTAAAACAATAAATATGGAAAAATTGAGAGGGGAATGAGAATATATATACACCCTGTACCCGAGGGCTAGGCTATGTCTCATCATTATAAAACCTCAATTTCTTTATTAAAAATTTCTCATAATCCAATTTATTATTTACAAAATATAATATATCTACACTATTTTCTAACACTTTTATACTATGGATGGACAAATTTGTCCGTCAAAGTTACAGTGGGTTAATGATTAATTTGTTTTATGTATAAAATTCTAAAAAGTAATGTATATATTTGATCTTACATAATCAATAAAATGGCGTCCAATGCGCTGAATTGGTTGTTCGTACGAGCTTGGAATGGATATGAGGTGTACCTGCATACAGTTCGACGTTTAAATCAGTTTGTGAGCTAGAATGTGGGTAAGGGTTGAAGAAAATTGTACCTTTAGGGACTGTCGCGGTGATTTTCGGATATCAAGCTATTTTGTTGACTCACAAAATTAAGATTCATCGCCGATCTTTTATTTTTTCCGAGGAAAGGGAGAAAGTTCGAAAAAACCTTATTTTTTAGAGATCAAGGTCCGGGGGTTGGTTACGCAAAGGGAAGGTATTAGCACCCTAAACGTCTATAGTACTCTATAGGAACCTCTTGTTTTATTTGTATCTTTATGTTAAATTGATTATTTGTTTGTAAGTAAAGGCCTAAGTGTAAAAAGGATTAAAATGATGAAAGTAAAAGAAAGGAAAATGTTTTTGTTATTTTGTTGAAGAGAAAAATGTTTTTTTTTTATTTTTATTGATTTGGAAAGACAAAGTTTTTTGCCTACGTACCCGAGCGGAATCAAAATCACGTAGTTCGGGGTAAAAAGCTGAGTGATTTGTTTTGATTGATTTTAAAGTTTGAAAAAAAAGTTTGAGAAAAGATTAGAGACCGAAATGGTATAGAAGAGTAAAAATGTGAGTTTGATTGATTTTAATTGAAGAAAAAGTTTAGAAAATTAAAAGATTGATTAAAGTTTGATTTAGAAATAAAAGTCACTTGGTTTGAAATCCAAGATTGATTTTTTTTGGGATTTTTTATTATATGAAATGTTTTTGATTTTTGACTATTTGATTTTTTTTGTGAAAATTTTGATTAATTCCTAAAGTCCAAGACTAAAGTATGTTGAGATAAATTGAAACGCGCCGGATCCCTCGAAATGACGTTGGATCAAGTGAGGGTCCTTTTCCTCAGACACGGTCATTATTGTATTTTTTTATCATTTTTGACATAAAGCGGAATAAATAAATGTGGGTGTCGGTGCGATATTCTCATTTATATTTTACATTGTCCCTAAATACATTATAATAGAAAAATAAAATAAAATTGCAAATGCATTAAAATAAATATGCTAAAAAAAATGCATGAGATGCTAAACATTAAATAAATATGTTGCATAAAATAAATAAAGAAATAAAAATGTATGAAATGCGTGACATTAAATAAATATGTTGCATAAAAGTAAATAAAGAAAAAAATGCATGAAATGCGTGACATTAAATAAATATGTTGCATAAAAGTAAATAAAGAAATAAAAATGCATAAAGAGAAATAAATAAATAAAAAATAAAAAAATGCATGAGGTACTGAAAGATAAAGGCAGTAAAATAAAATGCATGAAAATTAATAGATATTAAAAAATAAAATGCAAGAAATGATTAAAAAAAACAAAGAAAATAAATTAAGAGAAGAAAAGGGTGCAGAAAGCAGCAGAAAGAAGAAGGCTGAAGAGAGAAGACTGGGCCGCGCTGGGCCTAGTATTTTATAAACAAATTTTCTGTTTTTTTTTTCTCATTTCTTCCTCTTCCCCCTCTCTCTTCTTCTTCTTCCCCCTCCCTTCTCCCTAACATTCCGGCGATCGGTAAAGATTTCCGGCGCGGCGGCTGACCGGCCTAGACAGCGGCGCCACTGCGCCGGAGTTCAAAACTCCGCCGATTCAAAAAAAATTTCACGTTTTTAAACATCCTTTTCTCTTCTCTTTTTCAAATCTAAACTTAGTTTTTTTTTTTCAAATCCTTTTCAAGAATCCTAGATCTAAGATTGAAAGAAAAAGGAAACTACCTTGTTTTGTTCCTTTGGTTCGGTTTTGGATCGTTGGTTTATGTGTTTGGTTCGGCTTTGGATTTGTGTGGTATGGTGGTTCGATTTTGGATTTGTGTGGTATGGTGGGTGTTGGCCGAACTTGGCTTGGTGGTTTAGGGTGGTGGTAGGCCGAACTGTGTGTGGTGGTTTAGGGGAGTGGTTTGAAGAGTTTTTGAGTGTAGTGACAATTTTCACTTGAGAGAGAGAGAGAGAGAGAGAGAGAGAGAGAGAGAGAGATAATTTCTTTTTGTAAAACTCCTTTCTTTTTTTCCTCCCTCCCTATCTCCTCCCAAGCCTTTTGTATTTATAGGTGAGGAGTGAGTTGGTGACCAAGGATGAAAGTAGAGCTGTTGGAAACAGTTTGTGCAGCTGTCCAAAGCTTTAATTGATTTCATTTTTCTTTTTCACTTCCACCAGAATGTTCCTTTTGTACATCCAGAACATTTTGGACGTTCAGCTTGCTTTTGTTGCTTTAACGTGTGAAGTATACAGCTGTAATGAGTTGTGGCTTGCTGTTGCTTGCTGTAATATCTTGCAAGTCACTTATGTTTATGTCACCATGATGTCATATGATGATGTCATATTGATGATGTCACTTGTTTCTCTTTGTAGTTTCACCAGAACGTTCTTCTTGTGTAAATTGAAATTGTTTCCTTTTCTTTTCCTTTTAAGGCTCGAAATTCTTCATCCATTCAATGTTGAATTTTCTTTGTAAAACAAAGCGTTAATGTGACACATTAAATTCCTTCTATTTGTGTCATATTGTCAAAGCTATCTTTATATATTCTTTTGGTGTGACATAAGGAACATTTTGTGCTATCGTTCTTGATTTATCTTTTCCCTTTAATTCCTTTAATTCCTCATGCAACCTTTGATGATTTTATTCCATAAAAATTCCAGGGGCCATGTGCAAAATAAACTCTGTGTTTTTTTTTATTTTTTTTAATAAAATTAAAAATAATAATAATAACAAACAGAATAATAATAATAATAATAATGAGACTAAAAGTAAAGACTAAAAATAAAAATAAAATAAATAAAAAATAAAAAGTGGACCTAAAAATGAATAAAAAATGAGGTATTTTAAAATATCTCTCTGCCAAAATTTTCTTCGAAAAGACAAAAAATTTCGGGCCGAAAAACGTATAAAATGGAATCTTAGGTCAAAAATTGGGGTATGACAGATGCCCCTATTTAAGTCTCTTCGTCCAGAGATTTGAAGATAAAATCTTTGATTCGACGGGGCGAAGGGACTTAAATACAGAGTACGCCAATTTTGGACCTAAGAAAATGTAAAATGCTCATGATGCAAGTATGAATGCAAGACGACGAGAATGACCTGACTGGGGATAAAACAAAACAAAAGGATACCGAGTTCGTCAAAGAACGGGATCCGACTCCCTTGGGGATAAACTAAACAAAAGGATACCCGAATTCGTTAAAGAATGGGATCCGACTCCACTGGGGATAAACTAAACAAAGGGATACCCGAATTCGTTAAAGAACAGGATCCGACTCCACTGTGGATAATGTGGTTTCACTGGGGAAGGGATTGTCTACTATCGGTGTGCGGATAACTTAATGAAGGCAGAAAAAAAATATTTTACCTACTACCGTTGTGGGGGTAGCTTAATGAAGGTAAAACGTAAAGGAAGAAAAAAAAATGTCAGCTGTTCGGGATGTTGCCGAACTAGCCACTGACGACACGAAACAAATATGAATGTCAGCTGTTCGGGATGTTGCCGAACTAGCTACTGACGACAAGAAACAAAGATAAATGTCAACTGTTCGGGATGCTGCCGAATTAGCCACTGACGACAAGAAACAAAGATAAATGTCAGTTGTTCGGGATGCTGTCGAATCTAGCCACTGACAACAAAATGAAGGTAAAAGGTAAATGCCAGCTGTTCGGAATGCTGTTGAATCTAGCCATTGACAACAAAATGAAGGTAAAAGGTAAATGTCAGCTGTTCGGGATGCTGCCGAATCTAGCCACTGACAACAAGAAACAAAAAATAAATGTCAGCTGTTCGGGATGCCGCCGAATCTAGCCACTGACAACAAGAAGCAAAAAATAAATGTCAGCTGTTCGGGATGCTGCCGAATCTAGCCACTGACAACAAGAAACAAAAAATAAATGTCAGCTGTTCGGGATGCTGCCGAATCTAGCCACTGACAACAAAATGAAGGTAAAAACATGCAGAAGTTGTTCGTTAAAGAACTGCCACTTGGCATAAAGATAAGATAAAAGATGCACAAGCTGTTCGTTTGAACTGCCACTTGGCATAAAGACAAGATAAAAGATGCAACAAGCTGTTCGTTAAAGAACTGCCACTTGGCATAAAGACAAGATAAAAGATGCACAAGCTGTTCGTTTGAACTGCCACTTGGCATAAAGACGAAATAAAGGATGCACAAGCTGTTCGTTTGAACTGCCACTTGGCATAAAGACAAGATAAAAGATGCACAAGTTGTTCGTTTGAACTGCCACTTGGCATAAAGACGAAATAAAGGATGCACAAGTTGTTCGTTAAAGAACTGCCACTTGGCATAAAGAGGGTGACATCCTTGGACCAGACACACTGGGGATGACACTTGGGGGAAAAAGGAGGTTACAAATTGGTCATGATTGATTGGTGTGAAAAGATAGTTAAAGCAAGACTCAAGATGATTAATGCAACCATGTATGAATGATGTTGTTTGTATGTTGTATATGCATGAATGTGTATATGCATGAATGTATGAATGACAATACGACTTGTATGACTATATGAAGGATCAATTTGTGTGATTGTATAACTGATGAATTTGATGAGACAAGATTTAGACGGGTGAGATGAAAAGTAGACTGACGTCGCATTACAATACTCGGTAATCTTCAATGGGGATGATGCCACGGGGACATATCAAAACGTTGACGGGGTAAAGCCCGACATACACAACAGCTGATGAGGAGTAAACACTTCCTGAGGAGAACGTGTTAATCCAAAAATCTGGTAGAAGAACTGGTGCTTCTGTGGTCATGCTTATTTTTTCCTTTTTTTTAATCCCTAACTTTTGTCTGGACCGCCCTCTCAGGTTTTCAGTCCACCGGGAATATATTCTTTTTGTATGCCCCTAATTTTTGCCTGGACCGCCCTTTCGGGTTTTCAGTCCACCGGGACGCTCATTTTTGCCTAAGCCGCCCTTTCGGGTTTTCGACTTACCGAGCTCTTTTCTTTTTCTATCTTTTTTTTAAGCAATTGACCATGTTCAACCTGCAGAGTTTATCCGTTCACAGGATAGGTGTTGACGCACACTTCACTTATTCATGAGTTCAAAGAGAATGTGTTTGTTGTTTATGCTTTTCAAAAGACGCGAAAAAAGAATTTATGATTTTGAAAAACATTTTGCTTCAAGTATTAATCAAAAATAGAAGGGGTTTTATAAATAGAATAAATGAGAATTCCAAACAAAGGCACATGCTCAAATTCATTTAACAGAGTGGTGGCCCGCCAATGACGTGGCTCCCTGGATCTCATAAAGTTTGGAAAATGGTAAATATAAGGGGAAGGTACATTGAACACAATAACCGCTATTCTCCCTAACAACTTTGAATTCCACTGTTTGGATGCTTCAGACTCAGAGTCTCCTGACAGTTAAGGTGCCCCAAGTGAATCGTGGCCAACCTGATGCAGTTACTTTGTCTTGATCCTTTATTTGCATAGATCGCCCTTTCGGGTTTTTGACATATCAGGATGATTATTTTCTGTTTTATGTCTCTAATTTTTGCCTGAACTGCCCTTTCGGGTTTTCAGTCCACCGAGACGCTTATTTTTGCCTAAGCCGCCCTTTCAGGTTTTTGACTTATCAAGCTGTTCTTTTATTTTTTAGACAAAGTATTTCTTGACTGCATCCGCGTTCATAGGGCGGGGAAGCTCCTCACCATCCATAGTCGTAAGAGTCATTGCACCACCAGAGAAAACTCTCTGGACGACATATGGGCCTTCATAGTTAGGCGTCCATTTGCCCCTAGAATCGGGTTGATAAGACAAGACTTTCTTGAGCACGAGATTTCCTTCTTGGAACACACGGGGACGAACTTTCTTGTCAAAAGCCTGCTTCATCCTCTTTTGGTATAACTGCCCATGACACAAGGCATTCATGCGTTTCTCTTCAATCAAGTTCAATTGATCATATCTGTTTTGTCGCCATTCAGCCTCTGACAACTTGGCTTCCATCAGAACTCTCATTGAGGGAATTTCAACCTCTACAGGGAGTACTGCTTCCATGCCATATACTAAAGAGAAAGGGGTTGCCCCTGTTGAGGTGCGCACTGAAGTACGATACCCGTGCAAAACATACGGTAACATCTCGTGCCAGTCCTTGTAGGTGACCACCATCTTCTGCATTATCTTCTTGATGTTCTTTTTTTTTTTTTGTTTTCTTGTTTTTTTTCTTTGTTTTTCTTTTTCTTTTTCTTTTTTTTTCTTTTTTTTTGTTTTTTGCAGCTTCAATGGCACCATTTATCTGGAATTTTATCAGGAATACTGTAATGGCAGTTCCTCAGAACCCAAGTTAATCATCTCTAGTGCCTCTTTACGAGACTGAATGATCTTCCTTTCACACTCTAGTATTTGAGAGATGTTTTCGGGAATCCTTTCATCCCCCTCCTCTTCAGCTTCATAGACAGGGAACTCAAAGTTGGGAGAGAGCATAAGGTTACAGTGTTCAACGAGTTTATTGGTATTTAAACTTTTTATATGATTCATAATTAATTTTAGTAAACAAGTAAATGCAGATATTTGGAAATTGATTAAAGAAAAATAAGTTTTTTTTTGGTTTTTTGTGTTACCATTTTCCAGAAAAAAGCAAAGAATAAAAAGATATAGTCGGGGGACAAAACAACTTTTTTATTTGATGGGAATGCATAAAGCAAAAAGCCCTTCATAAGTTCACTTTCGTCTCGGGCGAAACGAAAGGATTTTTTTTAAAAGACAAGACAACAAAAACATATTTCTTGGACCCATGAATAACTGAGGGAATGTCAACATCGACCCAATTGCGGCAAACTCCTCCTTGTGTTTGCACGACCACATCCATTTTCTCTCTTCTGTTTGCACAAGTGTTGTAGGTGCGAGTCGGTTTGTAATGAATGTGCTGGGCCACTTTCTTTGACTGCGGCAGATTAACCTTTTATTTGATGAACAAAGTATAAGACTCGATTTGGAAACCATGAATGCAGTATGATGCATGATTATGCTTATGCAAAAAAAGAAAGATTTGTTATCGAAGGACTCGTCGAAGTAATTGTAAACATCATAGTTTGAACTTTTAAAAATATTACAAACAAACCCCCTTTTTAGGAACAAAGCTAAGGGATATGCTCAAAAATTCATCAATTAAAACCCCGATATCTCAAACTTGAGGATGCCAAGTGATCTCCCATAACGAGCTTGAAAAATCCTCCGGACTGGTCACTAAAGATCCTAGCTTCCTTAAGTTTGTCAAATCTGGGCTTTTGAAATTATACTTCTAAGTGTTCCTCTTTGTGAAGCTCATATCTATGATGTTTACAAAAAGCTTGTTTAAGTCCTTCGATATTTTGGATGAAAAAGAAAAAAAATGAGTTTATGCATGGATGCAGGTATGCATGATTATGCTAAAGAGCGGAGAAACCATGGTGAGGTTAAGTCCATAATGTTGGAGTCAAGGGTAAACACGCCATTTGGTAAGGACTATGGTTTTACATGTACATGTATCACGGGTTCTACCAAGTTCCCAAAGTCCTCAACCCCTTCCAAATATCATCGGGTTGCGAGATTGACTCCCGGTCCAACAATGTTTTTAAGAAAGTCTTGTTTGAGTGTAGTATCGCGTATCAACTAATTCAAGATTACTCTTGGTTAGTCACCGCACTACGTCCTAAAAAGACCAAGATGGGTTAAGTGTAACTAAAGGTCCTCAACTTCATAGATCACTTGAAAATAATAATGCCGAACACGACTACTCATGTCGACATAGTAATACTTCCAAGATCCCTCCGTTGAGCGGGGTTATCACATGTGCCACATCCGAAATTTACTCTCGGAAAGACACTTTGATTATACCACCATCCTATCTTATGTTTCCCTCAAGTCCGGGTGTAGGACTTATCTCACCACTCACGCGAAATGATAAACACTTAAGCACAAATTACAAATAGAAATAACGCATAAAGATAAAGAAAAGCAAGATAGGTTTAACCCACTTAGAGCCGTCTGTCCCCAGTGAAGTCGCAATTTATGTCGCGGTGATTTTCGGATATCAAGCTATTCGTTAGCGTTGACTCACAAAATTAAGATTCACCACCGATCTTTTATTTTTTCCGAGGAAAAGGGAGAAAGTTTGAAAAAACCTTATATTTTAGAGATCAAGGTCCGGGGGTTGGTTACACAAAGGGAAGGTATTAGCACACTAAACGTCTATAGTACTCTATAGGAACCTCTTGTTTTATTTTTATCTTTATGCTAAATTGATTATTTGTTTGTAAGTAAAGGCCTAAGTGTAAAAATGATTAAAATGATGAAAGTAAAAGAAAGGAAAATGTTTTTGTTATTTTGTTGAAGAGAAAAATGTTTTTTTTTATTTATATTGATTTGGAAAGACAAAGTCTTTTGCCTACGTACCCGAGCGGGATCAAAATCACGTAGTTCGGGGTAAAAAGCCGAGTGATTTGTTTTGATTGATTTTAAAGTTTGAAAAAAAAAGTTTGAGAAAAGATTAGAGGCCGAAATGGCATAGAAGAGTAAAAATATGAGTTTGGTTGATTTTAATTGAAGAAAAAGTTTAGAAAATTAAAAGATTGATTAAAGTTTGATTAAGAAATAAAAGTCACTTGGTTTGAAATCCAAGGTTGATTTTTTTTGGGATTTTTTATTATATGAAATGTTTTTGATTTTTGACTATTTGATTTTTTTTGTGAAAATTTTGATTAATTCCTAAAGTCCAAGACTAAAGTATGCTGAGATAAACTGAAACGCGCCGGATCCCTCGAAATGACGTTGGATCAAGTGAGGGTCCTTTTCCTCAGACACGGTCATTATTGTACTTTTTTATCGTTTTTGACATAAAGCGAAATAAATAAATGTGGGTGTCGGTGCGATATTCTCATTTATATTTTACATTGTCCCTAAATACATTCTAATAGAAAAATAAAATAAAATTGCAAATGCATTAAAATAAATATGCTAAAAAATAAAAAAAAATGCATGGGATGCTAAACATTAAATAAATATGTTGCATAAAATAAATAAATAAATAAAAATGCATGAAATGCGTGACATTAAATAAATATGTTGCATAAAAGTAAATAAAGAAATAAAAATGGATAAAAAGAAATAAATAAATAAAATAAAAAAATGCATGAGGTACTGAAAGATAAAGGCAGTAAAATAAAATGCATGAAAATTAATAGATATTAAAAAATAAAATGCAAGAAATGATAAAAAAAAAAACAAAGAAAATAAATCAAGAGAAGAAAGGGGGTGCAGAAGCAGAAGGAGGGGGGTGCAGAAAGCAGCAGAAAGAAGAAGGCTGAAGAAAGAAGACTGGGCCGCGCTGGGCCTAGTATTTTATAAACAAATTTTCTGTTTTTTTCCCTCATTTCTTCCTCTTCCCCCTCTCTCTTCTTCTTCTTCCCCCTCCCTTCTCCCTAACATTCCGGCGACCGGTAAAGATTTCCGGCGCGGCGGCCGGCCTAGACGGCGATGCCACCGCGCCGAAGTTCAAAACTCCGCCGATTCAAAAAAAATTTCACGTTTTTAAACATCCTTTTCTCTTCTCTTTTTCAAATCTAAACTTAGTTTTTTTTTTCCAAAATCCTTTTCAAGAACCCTAAATCTAAGATTGAAAGAAAAAAGGAAACTACCTTGTTTTGGTTTATGTGTTTGGTTCGGCTTTGGATTTGTGTGGTATGGTGGTTCGATTTTGGATTTGTGTGGTATGGTGGGTGTTGGCCGAACTTGGCTTGGTGGTTTAGGGTGGTGGTAGGCCGAACTGTGTGTGGTGGTTTAGGGGAGTGGTTTGAAGAGTTTTTGAGTGTAGTGACAATTTTCACTTGAGAGAGAGATAATTTCTTTTTGTAAAACTCCTTTCTTTTTTTCCTCCTTCCCTTTCTCCTCCCAAGCCTCTTGTATTTATAGGTGAGGAGTGAGTTGCTGACCAAGGATGAAAGTAGAGCTGTTGGAAACAGTTTGTGCAGCTGTCCAAAGCTTTAATTGATTTCATTTTTCTTTTTCACTTCCACCAGAATGTTCCTTTTGTACATCCAGAACGTTCTGGACGTTCAACTTGCTTTTGTTGCTTTAACGTGTGAAGTATACAGCTGTAATGAGTTGTGGCTTGCTGTTGCTTGTTGTAATATCTTGCAAGTCACTTATGTTTATGTCACCATGATGTCATATGATGATGTCATATTGATGATGTCACTTGTTTCTCTTTGTAGTTTCACCAGAACGTTCTTCTTGTGTAAATTGAAATTGTTTCCTTTTCTTTTCCTTTTAAGGCTCGAAATTCTTCATCCATTCAATGTTGATTTTTCTTTGTAAAACAAAGCCTTAATGTGACACATTAAATTCCTTCTATTTGTGTCATATTGTCAAAGGTATCTTTATATATTCTTTTGGTGTGACATAAGGAACATTTTGTGCTATCGTTCTTGATTTATCCTTTCCCTTTAATTCCTTAATGGTCCGAAAATCCTCATGCAACCTTTGATGATTTTATTCCATAAAAATTCCAGGGGCCATGTGCAAAATAAACTCTGTGTTTTTTTTGATTTTTTTAATAAAATTAAAAATAATAAAATAATAATAATAATAACAAACAAAATAATAATAATAATAATAATAAAAATGAGACTAAAAGTAAAGACTAAAAATAAAAATAAAATAAATAAAAAATAAAAAGTGGACCTAAAAATGAATAAAAAATGAGGTATTTTAAAATACCTCTCTGCCGAAATTTTCTTCGAAAAGACAAAAAGTTTCGGGCCGAAAAACGTATAAAATGGAATCTTAGGTCAAAAATTGAGGTATGACAGGGACAATGTAAAGTCCTCTTATATAAAGAGGAGGTGTAAGTGTCGTTGTTAATGGCAAAAGTCGTTGCTCAGCGGTTACGATTGCAGGAACCGTAACCGTCAACCGTCACACGTTACTAAATGGCAATCATGGGAGCCGTTATGATTCTGTTTGAATCGGCACCCCCATGTTGCTACGAGCACACCCCCCGCCCCCCCTCTCGCAGAGAGGGGATGTGAAGTAAGTAATTGGCCCAATGACAAATTGGGCTAGTTAATTGGGTCTTGACTGTTGCGAGCATAAGCGTTTGGAAAGTCAAGAACAGTAGTCCCCCAAGTCGTTGCTCTTAGAGTAAGAGTGGTGACTTCGAGTGTGATGGTATTATGCTCGTGGGAACTAAATCATGGAGAGTGTGAAGTTCGTTTTTGTAATATCCCGCTTAGACGTAACTTTTATTAGTAACAGAGGAATTACAAGTGAGTAGGGACAAAATGGTAATTTTGAGAGGAAGGGGTATTAATAGGGATAAGATTGAATATTTCTTCATTATTCCCATTTCCTTCTCTCACTAAGTTCAGATTTTCTCTCCCTCTCTCTCTAGAATTCGGTTTGCACCAGGAGCAGCTTTGATCCACCAGCTTTCTTCCCCGATTTCTTGAATTGAAAGCAAGCAAGGTTTGGGAAAGTTTGAAGTAAGTGGAAGCTTAAGGAAAAAGTAAGACCAAGCTAGGGTTTTGGTAAAGGAAGCTTGACAAGACCAGCAATGATTCAGGTGGGTTCCTTAGAGTAGCAATTTTTCACTTTTGGGTTATTATTGTGTGAGTTTCACAACAAATTGCTAAGGTTTAGGAAAATGATAGTTTTTTTCCCTTTTTGATACATATGCCTAATCCATGTTTAATCCTTGATCCCTATATGTTTTATAGCTTAAATGAAATCTCTGGCTTGTTTTTAAAGATCATTGGGCAGTTGGGTACCAAGATTATTTAAAGATGAAACTTGTTTTCAAATTCTGAGTTCTGCTACGGTCGCAGAGCGACCATGAGTTTGCTCTGCGAAGTAGCAGAGTTTTGCTACTGCCTATCTTCGCCTAGCCATCGCTTAGACTTCGCTTTGCAAAGTTATTAGAAGCTGAGTTTGCAGAGCAAAGTCCTTGGACGCTCTGCGAAGCTTCAGACTCAGGTATATCAGGTTCTGAAGGTTCAGACTCTGAATGTTCAAAGTCTGAAGGATCAGATGCAGGTTCGCAGAGCGAAGTTAAGGGTCGCAAAGCGAAGTGATCCAGAATGGCTTTTTCTAAACAAATAACTGTACCATGCCAATGATCCTTGTTATGCTTTGGGATAGAGATACTCATGAACTTCCAAGGATTAATCTAGGATAAAGATATGTATCATACAAAGTGATGGGTATTTTATCCACAGAATTTCAGATAAGAAGAACATAATTTTTTATGGATGGGTTTATAAGCCCTAAGCATGACATATGATAACGATATGTCTAGATCCTTTGATAGGAGAGTAAGAGTTAAGTGTACACAATTAAGTGTACGAAAGTACAAGGAATGTTTAACATTCAAAGCTTCAGATAAGCTTAAGGGTTGGTTTTCCAACGACCAAGTAAGTGGCTTATGAGAACGATAAGCTTAGAACCTTATATTATAGGTTAAGTATCACATATTTATTAGCGTGATGAATGCATTAGATATGCATATGTTCAGAAGGATGTATCAGATATACATGAGTTATAAATGTGTCCATCAGGCTCCGGATTATGCCGGATGGGATTTCTCCAAAAGGGCTATCCACACATAAGTCTTTAAGATTATGTTAAACGTGTTCACCAGACTCCGGATTATGCCGGATGAGACTTCTCCGAGAGGGTTGTCCACACGTATGTTAAAAGTTTAAACATGTCCAGCAGGCTCTGGATTATGCCGGATGGGACTTCTCCGAGAGGGTTGTCCACATGTAAGATTAAACATGTTCAGCAGACTCCGGATTATGCCGGATGGGACTTCGCCGAGAGGGTTGTCCACATGCAAGTTAAGTTGTGTTCATCAGACTCCGGATTATGCCGGATGGGACTTCTTCGAGAGGGTTGTCCACACAACAATAAGAGGAGTCCGGTGTTAGCCTGATATGATAGGAATTTCACCGGTATAATGGGAGATGTACTTAGGGGTTACTCCACCCGGATGCACTCCATAAAATGAACCAAGATAAGTAATTGTATGTTCAACGCTAACTTTCTAACTTTATGTTAAGCAAGATGTATATGTATTCATTACATAAGTTTATGCCAAGTACTGTTCAGATAACAGGAAGTGATCAGAGGATGTTCCCAGATCACTAAGTATGAGATCATGTATATGATAAGTATATGATAGAGAATGACAAAGTAGTCATCAGATATCAGAAAGTGATCTTAGGATATCCCCCGATCCCTAGTTTTGAGATTATGAATATGTTTAGTATAAGATGAAGACATATAGCGATCCTAGTTTTTCCCTTGATCGCGAAATACGTAGAGAATGACGGCGATCATAGGTATCCCCGAGATTGCCAAGAGTTATAGCATGGCGACCCTAGGTGTCCCCGAGGTTGCCAACAGTAGGTTGGGGTGGAGCTCACTGAGACATTATGTCTCATCCCAATCCTTCTGGTGCAGGTTTACAGGTAAGCAAGAGGTTCGTGAAGAAGTTCTTCAGGAAGACGCTGGATGGAGTGCAATTGCTCGTCATGTACCAGCTCAGGAGTTTATCAGACTTTGTATAAGTATTTTAGTGGTACTTGATTATTGTATAAACGAGCAAATCTGTATTCATTCGGTTGTTGTATATTATTATTATTATTATTATTATTATTATTATTATTGAAAAATTTTGATGTTGGTATCAGTTAACGCACATGCTAATATTCTAGATTAAATTAGTATGGGTGTTACAATTGGTATCAGAGCAGGTCGATTCAGACCGGGCCATGGGTCATTAAAGATTCAATAAAACGAAGTGGGACCATTGAGTTCCAGATATTGTTCTAAAGGTCACATCTAGTTGAGCCTGATCAACTCAATCTAGTATGTGACAGATATGACAAATGTCTGAGAGCTGAATGAGACCAAGGAGGAATGAAGGGTACGAAGAGCGGTGATTAAGATTTCATATTTATAAGACATGAATTGGCGAAGAAGTATTCAATGCCAAATGGTGGTCATCAGACCGTAAAGTAACAGAGCCTGTTAAAGGCAGAGTTTCAGGAATATTAGATATATTTAAGAATAAGGTGAAGTACCTTAACACAGTTGGACACGTCATTGAGAGGTGTCTCGTCCGAGGAGACATAAGGAATTATGGAATGCTCTAAGGAATGATTTGGAACCTTAACGGGAACCGTAGCTTGAGAAGTGACAGCAAGGATAGAGTGTGTAAGAATCAAAGGACTTGCAAACTCGAACTGGATGAGATTTTAATATCCAAATAGTTAAGAGACTTAATTATGGATTAAGCAAGTTATTTGGACAGATAAAGTTAACCCCTGAAATGTGGTCTTGAAGGTGAAGCGCAAGTAAGTTTAGCCCCATCAGATCAGCCGCATGTCCCGAACCTTAAGTGTCGGATTTGTGAATTAAGAAGAGAAGATGGTATGCAACCTAGGAACCAAGATGAATGAATAAGTAGTAGCGATGAGATCGGTTGCATATCGAATCGTGATTCAGATATGTCATATTTGGTAAGAAGATTGGAACATAAGCTAAGCTCAATGAGAACCTTACACAAAGAAAAGTGAATCAGAAAAAGGATATTGGATAATAAGATCAAATTTTGAGTTGAGAATACAGTAACAAGTTACTGGAGGAATCCAATAGGTAATGATAAGTGTTGAAGTTAAAGATCAATTGATCGGGTACTCGAAGAGACGTAACCGATGTTTGAGCTTACATGAGAGCCGGTAAAAGTTT
The DNA here is from genome assembly GCA_018208015.1 of Medicago ruthenica. Lineage (NCBI taxonomy): Eukaryota > Viridiplantae > Streptophyta > Magnoliopsida > Fabales > Fabaceae > Medicago > Medicago ruthenica. The sequence continues at coordinate 2,517,180 of CM031373.1, read as the reverse complement.
GAATCTATTTCTAACGGATTGTTTCTGGAGAAACTCGAGGAGTAACCTAAAAGATATGGTAAAGTTATGGGGACCTAAGTTGTCTCAGAAAATACTATGAGTATGACATCGTTACAGATAAGAATAGAAACGAGACGAGAACCATCAATGAGTTCAGTATACGAAAGATGTGAATCGCCAGAAACCATGAGTTGTTTTTTTGAAGTTGCCACAAGTGAATAATGTGTGAACTTAAGTTTCTTCAGGTATGCTTTTAGTAGGGTTTCTGCAATGTTTAAATGATTGTACATGTTGAGCTGACCATGAGATGGTTACAGAATTCGGAATATGGAGAATAAGCGAGAATCAGTGTATAAGCTGTTTTGACAGAATCACTGTTTAGCTCGTAACTGTTGTTAAAAAACAGCTTACAGGTTTTGGCGTAATTCGCGAAAACAAGTATTTATGTTCGAAGGGAAGACACAAAGTCAGGAGATGACCAATCAGTAAGTTAAGCAGGTGGTTTAAGCCACAAGAGAATCAACAAACGTAAGATGGTTCTACTATGATAGCTGCAAGTCATTAAGTAAAAAGATTTGTCAAAGAGATTTAATTTGGTAATAGTGGTGTATTACTCCTATCCCAAAGTGAATTGTTTAAAATCAGAGTTGCGCAGCGGAGAAGTAATCCAAGGATGGGTTAACGAACAATTCTAAGCTGAAGCTTAGAGAATAAGAATGTCTGTGAAGTCCTTGTCAGATGAACCACATGAAGGTATTAAGAGTCCAGTTCTTACAACGCAGAATAGCAGTAAGCAGTGACGTCTCAAACTTATCATAAGTTCTAACATGAAAATTTTAAAAGTTAAGCTGAGGAATACTTCAAACCTCGAAACTTATGAGGAATGGAAATCGAAGCAGTTTAAGAGTATGTGGTAAGAAATAAGAAGGATATGTCCCTACTACGTTAAATTTGAAGCGGATGAAGTCACCGCTAGTAAAGTAATTTAGCTATTTTAGCTCAATAACTTCAAGTGGACTTGAAGAGTAACTTTAGCCAAAAGAGAATTATGCATGAGGCAACAACAGTACAGGTTGCACTTGCAAGATGATGTTTTTGAATTTGAAGCATTGATCAGAAACGACAATGCAATGGCATATGAGTTTATTTCACGTTGTACCCACGTTATGTCAACATGTCACATGTACCAGGCTATGTTTAATAATGTATATTTATCAGGCAGTGTTTATGCTACTCAGACAGTAATGTAACATATTTTTTCAACTATGTGACATGTTTCAGTAATTGTTGTAAGCGGACATTAATGTTCAAATGAGAAGGTATTAATCAGAACAGGCTTGTTGTTACTGAACACGTTTTAGCCAAAGAGTATGGAAAGGCTTTGAACTCTATATACAGGAATGAGAAATAAGTTTATAATACCGATAGAATGTAACCGTAATTTATGTTATGGGATAATGTATACTCAGGGAATAAACATGAGTTAAGAATAAGAAGAACTCCAGCTGCTGTGGTATTGTCTCAAGTATTTTTGTTTAAGAATGATGTCCCGTTTGTTGGACAAGGCTGATGTGATGTATTGTGTACCCGTTAGTAGTGCACACGTACTCGATCATGTATGTAAGCTATGTGCTATGAATTGTATTAATAATGATATGTGAGACGGCTTATACCACTCATCACTTGGACTAAACTCCCATAAGTTTGGATTTATCGGTAAAGAAAATATTAATGCTATGATTAAGGAATATCTTGAATGATGCAAGATTGTCAGAATTCTAGTAAGGAAGAAAGTTCCTAATATCGTTGACTAGTTAAAGCGGAGCACGAGTAGCTTATAAGATTTCTCGAGCCCTTAAGGATTCCGCAGTGGGAATGGAAGCAATGTTTATGGTTATAATAGTATTACACCAGGATGTCAGAGAGTAAGGAGTGTGTACTATAAGTGATGCCTCCTACTCGTAAATGAGTGATGGAAGTAGTTGCAGCAGTCTTTACTTCCGTTTGAGAATACTCAATATTAGATGCTTTTCAGTCCAAGGATAATTCTATATAAAGAATGGTACGATTGTAACTGTAAGATGCCATCTTACGAGGTGAAAGTCAAAGACAAGAATTCATTGGAATTAAATTGTAATGTAATAGATCTCTCGAAGAGTTGGAGTATTTGAGGGAGATAAGATCGACCCGACGTCTTCAGGATAAGATTAAGCGGTCAATGAAGAAAAACTTATTGAATTCAGTAAGGGAATCCAAGACTTAATAATTTTAAATTGGATTTGCAAGAAGTTTGTCGAACAGGGGACATAGTCAAGTAAGATGGATATGTTGGTTCAGATAACCACACGTCCTACCAGATAAGAATTATGTAATGTGCATCAGATCTATCGGTTAGAAAGAGATTGTCGAATGTTTTTGGACTCACAGAGATGGAAACCATGGCTAAGGAACAGTTTTAACCAGTCAGGGTTAATCGAGGTGCATGAATAATCTACATGTCAGACCCTAGACTAGCCATGGAATCCCAATAAGCAAATTGAATTGGAGAATTTGCTAGTAGAGAAAGAGGTGGAAATGATCTATTCATTCAGGATCTCAGGAGAATTCTAAATTTCGAGGACGAAATTTCTTTAAGGGGGGTAGATTGTAATATCCCGCTTAGACGTAACTTTTATCAGTAACAGAGGAATTACGAGTGAGTAGGGACAAAATGGTAATTTTGAGAGGAAGGGGTATTAATATGGATAAGATTGAATATTTCTTCATTATTCCCATTTCCTTCTCTCACTAAGTTCAGATTTTCTCTCCCTCTCTCTCTAGAATTCGGTTTGCACCAGCAGCAGCTTTGATCCACCAGCTTTCTTCCCCGATTTCTTGAATTGAAAGCAAGCAAGTTTTGGGAAAGTTTGAAGTAAGTGGAAGCTTAAGGAACGAGTAAGACCAAGATAAGGTTTTGGTAAATGAAGCTTGGCAAGACCAGCAATGATTCAGGTGGGTTCCTTAGAGTAGCAATTTTTCCCTTTTGGGTTATTATTGTGCGAGTTTCACAACAAATTGCTAAGGTTTAGGAAAAGGATAGTTTTTCCCCTTTTTGATACATATGCCTAATCCATGTTTAATCCTTGATCCCTATATGTTTTATAGCTTAAATGAAATCTCTGGCATGTTTTTAAAGATCACTGGGCAGTTGGGTACCAAGATTATTTAAAGATGAAACTTGTTTTCAAATTCTGAGTTTTGCTACGGTCGCAGAGCGATCAGGAGTTTGCTCTGCGAAGTAGCAGAGTTTTGCTACTGCCTATCTTCGCCTAGCCATCGCTTAGACTTCGCTTTGCAAAGTTATCAGAAGCTGAGTTCGCAGAGCAAAGTCCTTGGACGCTCTGCGAAGCTTCAGACTCAGGTATATCAGGTTCTGAAGGTTCAGACTCTGAATGTTCAAAGTCTGAAGGATCAGATGCAGGTTCAGAGAGCGAAGTTAAGGGTCGCAAAGTGAAGTGATCCAGAATGGCTTTTTCTAAACAAATAACTGTACCATGCCAATGATCCTTGTTATGCTTTGGGATAGAGATACTCATGAACTTCCAAGGATTAATCTAGGATAAAGATATGTATCATACAGAGTGATGGGTATTTTATCCACAGAATTTCAGATAAGAAGAACAGAAATTGTTATGGATGGGTTTATAAGCCCTAAGCATGACATATGATAACGATATGTCTAGATCCTTTGATAGGAGAGCAAGAGTTAAGTGTACACAATTAAGTGTACGAAAGTACAAGGAATGTTTAACATTCAAAGCTTCAGATAAGCTTAAGGGTTGGTTTTCCAACGACAAGTAAGTGGCTTATGAGAACGATAAGCTTAGACCCTTACTTATAGGTTAAGCATCACATATTTATTAGCGTGATGAATGTATTAGATATGCATATGTTCAGAAGGATGTATCAGATATACATGAGTTATAAACGTGTCCATCAGACTCCGGATTATGCCGGATGGGATTTCTCCGAAAGGGCTATCCACACATAAGTCTTTAAGATTATGTTAAACGTGTTCACCAGACTCCGGATTATGCCGGATGGGACTTCTCCGAGAGGGTTGTCCACATGTAAGATTAAGCATGTTCAGCAGACTCCGGATTATGCCGGATGGGACTTCGCCGAGAGGGTTGTCCACATGCAAGTTAAGTTGTGTTCAGCAGACTCCGGATTATGCCGGATGGGACTTCTTCGAGAGGGTTGTCCACACAACGATAGGAGGAGTCCGGTGTTAGCCTGGTATGATAAGAATTTCACCGGTATGATGGGAGATGTACTTCGGGGTTACTCCACCCATATGCACTCCATAAAATGAACCAAGATAAGTAATTGTATGTTCAACGCTAACTTTCTAACTTTATGTTAAGCAAGATGCATATGTATTCATTACATAAGTTTATGTCAAGTACTGTTCAGATAATAGAAAGTGATCATAAGGTGTTCCCAGATCACTAAGTATGAGATCAGGTATATGATAAGTATATGATAGAGAATGGCAAAGTAGTCATCAGATATCAGAAAGTGATCTTAGGATATCCCCTGATCACTAGTTTTGAGATTATGAATATGTTTAGTATAAGATGAAGACATATAGCAATCCTAGTTTTTCCCTTGATTGCGAAATATGTAGAGAATGACGGCGATCATAGGTATCCCCGAGATTGCCAAGAGTTATAGCATGGCGACCCTAGGTGTCCCCGAGGTTGCCAATAGTAGGTTGGGGTGGAGCTCACTGAGACATTATGTCTCATCCCAATCCTTCTGGTGCAGGTTTACAGGTAAGCAAGAGGTTCGTGAAGAAGTTCTTCAGGAAGACGCTGGATGGAGTGCAATTGCTCGTCATGTACCAGCTCAGGAGTTTATCAGACTTTGTATAAGTATTTTAGTGGTACTTGATTATTGTATAAACGAGCAAATCTGTATTCATTCGGTTGTTGTATATTATTATTATTATTATTGAAAATTTTTGATGTATCCAGTATCAATTAACGCACATGTTAATATTCTAGATTAAATTAGTATGGGTGTTACAGCTTTATACTTGTAATTTGTGTGAAAACTGTAAGTTTTAGGAGTAATGGAGATGGGTGGTTCGTTAAGAAGATTGTTCGTATAGAGATTTGTGCTTGCAAGAAACTAGTGAATTCGATTGTTTGATTTGGAATTGTTTTTTGTAATGTGCTCGCATGGAGCTGGTTAATTCGAAAAGAATTATGCTTGCGGAGAGCTAAGGATAATGATGCTCGTTGGAGAGTTAATTTCACAGAGTGCTCGCAAGGATCCAATTTGTTTCCATTATACGAGCGATGTTTGGTAAAGGTTTTACCTTATGCTCGTCAAAACAAGTGCTCGTGAATGGGTGTGACTATTTGGTGTCCTCTCAAATGGTGTGATCGTTTGTCCTCTCAAAATTTATTGTGAGTATCTCGTAGAGAAGATTGAGGGGACACGACCTTTGGTAACTGGATGCCACATGTAAGAGTTAATAATGCACTTAATTACATAGGTTGTTGAGTATGGGTGGCAAAACAGAACCCAACTCGTCGAGCCAGCTTGTTTAGCCTGCTATTTTTGGCGGGCTAAGACAAAGTTTTAAACTCGTTACCTCTAGTTGGCCCGCCTCACTAACCTCGCTGAAAAATGGGGAGGGCAGGGACAGTGCGGGCCAGCCCCACCAACTCGTCAACTTGCAATTTTTTATTTATTTTTGTTCAATGAGTCGGAAAAATTTAAAGTGAAGCGTCTTAATAATCCATCATAAATTAAATTTGTCTTATAAACTTATTTTTAACACAAATATATTTGTTGTCAGTTTTATTTTTTTTTAAATAACACTAAATTTTGTTTTTTATAACAACAAAATGCATTAAAAAATATTTTTTTTGTTTGATGGGTCGGCCTGCTATTAAGCAGGGCGGGTGAAATTTTGGACTCGACTGTCTAGATTGCCTCTGCTCGTCTCGTCTCGGCTTTTACAGACTTAAGCGGAACATGCCTAAACGGGGGCGGAGCGACCCACTTTGCCATCCCTGCCTTTGAGTGATTTTGCCAGTGTTGGTTTTTGAGGAAGGTTCATATTTGTTGGATCCATCCCGTCGCTTGGACTTTGATGGATTTCGTATTGATCCATTGCATTGATCAGATGTTATGATATGGACTGTTGTTTCGTTTTAATGGAATAATACTCCATGTGAAGCGCTATACTGAATGGGCATCTTTGGACTTTCAAACGTTTTGAGAAGGAGTATAAAAGGCATAGGTAGTTATTCAAAACACTTTTTACTCTTCTTTTATCAAGTTTGTTCCATTTGAGTATTTTGCAAAGCTTTTGAAGTTTATGCTTTTGCATTTCCAAATTCAACAGGAGTTCGTTCTTCTCGTTTCTTCTTTCTTTTTATAAACAGGTTGATGTTCCCGTCTTTCATCTCTTTCATGTTTTATGCTTTAGTTTAATTACATGGTAAGCATGTTTTTATAGTAGAAGATGAATGTTGGTTGTTTCCACTGCGATAGGTGGTGGTTATGCAGTGAAACTGGTTTATGTTTTTTCAAAAACCATCGGGTTCTAGGTAGTTTACTAGTTTTTCTTTGTCTTCTGCTATGAATGTTGGTGTTAGACGATGGTTCTAGACTTATAATCCAACTAGGAGCCATCATAAGCGGTGGTCCCCACCATAGATTTAGAATTTCTGGGTATCTGAGTTTTATTTTAGGGATTTCATCGTTCGCAAGTAACGTTTATGCTCTTCCTCGTCTAATTGACCAGATCGATAAAGGAAGGGTTGATATGAATGTTGATTTATTTTTCCCTTTTTCCATTTCAGGTCTGATATGGCTAGGAGAAGACAAGGCCAGATCCCAATCAAAGAGCTTATAGATGCGTGGATTAGGGACGAACCTTTGACGACGCTAGGCATTTATTCCTTCACGGGGATGGATGAGCGTCCCTTCATAGCCATAAACCCTAGGGGGACTGAGGAATGGGAATTAAGTATTCCCTCGGTAGAGAATATGATATACTCTCGATACAAGGAGAACATGATCCAAATGTATGAGGTGACGCTCACGGATATGGTTTTCAGGATGCCCTTTACTGACTTCCAGAAAAAGAGGTGCTCAAGTGGTTGGAGTTAGCCCCTCACAACTATATCCAAACTCATTGGCATTTGTCCGAGCCTTTGAGTTGATGTGCGAATATCTTAAACTGATCCCTACCATCCCATTTTTCTTCTCTGTTTTCACCCTATTGCAAGGATCAGATAAAGGTGGAGGCAGAAGTTGGGTGTCTTTGAAGCAGAACATGAAGTTCTTTAGCATTTTTACTGATTCAGTTCGAGGGTTTAAGGATGTGTATTTCCTCATCAAACCCAAGAACAAATCATCTTTAAACAATATCTTCCAGACAAGGAGTTACGCTTGGGCAAATGGGAGCTTCTTCAACGTTGAGGTTCCTTAATTCTTTTTCAACTGGTGTAAGGATCATTTAACCAGCAAACGAAAGAGTTCGTTTATTCCTACGATTGCCTGTCAGCGAGGGAGACTGAAGACTACAATAAACTCTAGGCTTATGTTTCTAGCATGATTCCCTACGATGTGGTAGGCAGTAATCAGGAACCCCTGTTTAATTTTGAGGGATAACCTCTCAAGAGGGCTCGCTTTATTAACACCTACAAGCTTGTGAGGTGTGTTAGCGTCGTTGAGGTTAAAAGGTTGTTGGGTAAAAACCTATTCCTTCTTGTGGTGTATTCTTGATATTTCTTTTGCATTTTTTATAGTTCGTTACTAACTCTATATTTCTTGTATTGCTCGCAGACGCTATGATGAACCTTTAGGAGAAGCTGATTCAACTCGCCAAAAAAGGTGGAAGCAAAACCACTGCTACAAATAGGAATGACCTTTCTAATACCTTGATTATTGGGTCAACATCTTCGACTTCTTGACCAGACTCTCCAATTTGTATCGGGATTCCGATGGATAATATTGGATCCTCGCATCTAGAAGTGATAGATTTGGAGGTGCATCGACCGAAAAGGATTCAAACTGACTCAAACACCTGAAGGAAAGGTCGAGAGGTTGAGGAAGAACTCCTTCTTACCCTAAATGTCCCTTTGTTGACCCTCCAAGCATCTGCTCAAACCCTGAAAAGTTTAACATGCATCTCACTCTGATGTTAAGTGATGTTGATGCCTCTATAGTCAACCAGCTCGTCCAGTTGGAAGTAGTCGAGTGTTGATAGAAGGTTTTCTCTGGGCAGTGAAAACATTGAGTTTCGTAGTGGCTTTGAAAAGATTGGATAGCATGTATAAATCCAAAGCTGATGGTTTACTCGAGGAGAAGCAGATCATCGAGGCTAGGGTGGCCAAGTTGGAAACTTACTTCATCGACTACAAAGGATAAGCATGAGATCCAGGTCAGTTTAATCACCTAATGTGCCAACAAGGACAGAGAGATCACTGCCATGAAGAGGCAAGTGGAGGGACTTGAAAGTGCTAAGAAGTCTGCAGAGGACAAGGGGAGCAAGGTGGCTGAGCTCGAGCGTAAGAAAAAGCAACTTGAATTCGCGCTAAAAACGGCCGCAGAATACATTGACCCTCAAGGATCATATGAGCCTGAAGAATTAGTGGAATTGAACCGGACTGGGTTGATCGCTAAGATCGAGAAAGTTTAGCAGGATTTCTTGGCTGATGTTCCCCGTGGTTTCAAGAATGTTGTGGCCCAGATGAAGGTGCTCGACAAAGGAGTCGAGTTGAACACCAAAGGGTTGCATTTCTTGAAGAAGGTGAAGAATTGCAAGCTTTGTGCCCCATATGGTTTTCTTGAGGATAAGGAGGGTGATGAAGAAGAAAATCAGGCTTAAATGCATTGTAATTTTTCTTTCTTTTTGTTTAAATGTGTTGTAATCGGGTGTATACTTCATCATCATATTTATATGTAATCAATCCTATACTTCTATTTTTTTTTTTATCTTTTGTTTCTACTCCATATGTAAAAAAGCGAATGACCCCTAAATGTTTAAGTCGTTTACTTCATCATCATATTTATATTGCCAAAGGAGGAAAAAACAGTGCTTTATGATTATGCAGAGATTTAAAATTTTCACAAAAATGTGAACAATTCAAAGGTGGAGACTAAATATGTCTCCGGACCAACATATGATATTAAAAACATATGAAACCAACTCGTGAATGTTTGGTTTCACTTCTAGATACCTTTGAAGTGTTTTTCAAGTGACAAAAGCAATTCTAACTCCATAAAATCATGTTTGGCATTTTTTTTAAGAAATCAATTTTGGGGAGGAAAATCAATTCTAATTGAAGCTTCTATTTGTAGTTTATAATTCTAAAATTGATAAAACCAGACAAAATATAATTCAACTCACTTTTATTTTTCTTTAAAACAATTCAACTCAATTTTAAATGAATGTATCCAAACACAAATTACTTTATCTGCAACTCACTTTTAGTCGGAATAAATTTTACAGAATTTGTTCACTCAAAATCAATTCTTGTCAAAAGAGAACAAAACAAACACTAAGTGTGGGACTTATCCACTCTCTAAGCACAAGATATTCAGGAGTCTTCAAGTAGGCGATAAACTATGATTTCTTGCTGCTTGAAGTAGCGCCGGTCTTCTTCATCCACAAAAACAAGATTTAGAAAATACTTCACGCTGAACTTGTTGTTGATATTGTGATATGTTGGTGTCAACTCATATGGATTGAGAAATAATCTGATAGGAATAGATTCTCCTAAAAACGCAATATCAGCAATATATACTTTATTTATGTCAAAAAAAGCAATATATACTTAATATTGTATTTCCAAATTAACTAATCTTATCATTGATTACAAAGTAAATCAGCAAGTACAAGCACCACTTCCAAAAACAGAAAACCAAAAAGAAGGGGCAGAGCAGATACTCTCATGTCTTGTATAGATCCTAATTGTTGAGATCTAACATCGACTAGAGATAAGGTCAAATAGTCATTATAAGAGCCTAGCATGGCGTTTTGAGGGTTGGTGGAGCTCATTAACCACTTGAGCTCAATTGTTTGGTTGGATTCGTTTAACTATTGCATTATGTGTTTGTGTTTTGGGTCATTTAATAATGTTTTGTTTATTCACTCTCTTGACAAAAAGGTTCAATTTTGGATTTGTCCCTGTCATCAAGTGCCCCTTTATTCCCTACATAAAACTTATCCAAAAGTACTGTACTACAATTATTTAATCAACCAATTAAAAATATAAGATAATTTCTAAACATTGAATAAGAAATCAGGGCAAGCCTCATGCATTTTAATCGAAATATAATCATTTTTCCGAATAAAGAAACTAAGAATGCTGTAAAGAGTAACTGCAGACCTCGGACTGGAACACCATCCATCAACTCAAACTTCGCAAGGGTCTCCGTTTCAACATATGTATTGGTCCCTGATCCAGTAGACTCTCGACGCCTGATTTCAAGTTCGATGTTTTTTAATTTGATTCTCACCAGTAAAAAGTATATTTTGCCGATGACAACATCCTTCAGATGATACCTGTTAATTTTTAAATTTTAAAAAGCAAATTTACTTTAATATTCTTTAAGTACATTAAAGCTGTTCTAATCATGACCTTTTTCAGACTCACTTGCTTTTACTGTATTCAAACTCTATGTGTAAGCAGTCTTCAATTCCTACTTCCATCTGCATGAGATATAGCACAACAAATAGTGAAGCTGTAATTATAATATCAACTCTTTGGCATGAGCACGCATTAGATTAATAAACACATCACTAGTGAGCCAAAATCATGCACAGCAATCTGTCAATCACCCAGAGTAAGGCATTTACAGCACGATCAGAGAAAAACAGGTTTAAAATGACTGAACACGAAGCTTCAACTAGTTTCCAGGTAGTGGAGAACAAAACCTTCAAGTAGATTGGCTTTAGAAGCATAGATTGAATTATTAAATTAATGATCACAGCAAGGATTGTTAATCAACAATCTGCACTACTCACAATCGAACATGCTCCTCACCTTAATGCTATTATTAATGATGTAGGAGGGTTTTTATAGTATTTTTAATATTTCAATTTGTTATTTTTTTGTTTTATTTCAGTTTGTTATTTTTTCGGTCCATTAGGGGTTTGTTATTTCCCTATTTAAGCTTAGCAGTTGTAGCCTAATAGGCAACTTTTTTTCAATCAATAATATTTAGAGAGTTTTCTCAATTTCTGGTGGATTCCGGAACCCTATTTTCACAAGTTTGTCGCTTGCAAACTTGATTCTTTTCAAACTAGGTTTAGCGCTTGCTAGCCTACGCTTCCGACTGCGTCAGTTGGTATCAGAGCAGGTTTCTCCTGTTCTTTTCCTAACGTGATCAGCCATGGGAGATCAACCTGTTACAAAGACAGACATTAACGGTTTAGTCGCGATGATCAAGGCTGTATCAGATCAGATGGCGGCGTTGATAACTAAAGTGGATGACATCGCCAACAACAACAACAGAAACAATCAGAACAAGAACAATCGGAGCAGAGAATCGATTAGTGTTCCACATGGTGAAAACAATCAAATTATTAGGGATTCAGGTTCTTCAAAAGTTTATCGAATTATTGATGAAATTGATGTCGTGAGGGTAAGAAAAGAAGAACCAGAAGAAAAGGAAACTGAAGAGCCTGAAGTAATTGAGGAACAGGCTGAAGAAATCAAGGAGGATGAACCTGTCGAAAAGGAACAAACAGCAGAGAAGCATAAATTTGTTTTTGATGTTGTCTTGAATGAAGAGGTTACGAATGATGAGGTCTATCGTGACACAGTGGAACCTATAGTTCCAATCATCTTTGAACGCACTAAGGCAGCTTGTTTTGCATACGGGCAAACAGGAAGTGGAAAAACATTTACAATGAAGCCACTGCCACTTAAGGCATCAAGGCACATCCTAAGATTGATGCATCATACTTACCGGAACCAAGGATTTCAATTGTTTGTGAGTTTCTTTGAAATATATGGTGGGAAGCTCGATGATCTCCTTAATGAAAGAAAAAAGCTTTGTACGTGGGAAGATGGTAAGCAGCAAGTTTGCATTGTAGGTTTGCAAGGGTACCAAGTATCACTTGTAGATAACACCGTCAAACAACCGTCATCGACAATCTATGTTTTTCAAACCAACCAAACCATCTTTATATTTCACTCAATGGGATCCATGAGGGTGGTCTCTTGTTCATTGGAGCAGTCAACATGCATGGAAAATTCTTTATTAGAATAAGAACTCGGGGTCGAGTTCTTCAGAAGTAGAGGAGTCTGATGTAGGAGAGTTTTTATAGTATTTTTAATATTTTAATTTGTTATTTTTTTGTTTTATTTTAGTTTGTTATTTTTTTGTTTTATTTCAGTTTGTTATTTTTTCGGTCCATTAGGGGTTTGTTATTTCCCTAACAGTTGTAGCCTAATAGGCAACTTTTTTCAATCAATAATATTTTAGAGAGTTTTCTCAATTTCTGGTGGATTCCGGAACCCTATTTTCACAAGTTTGTCGCTTGCAAACTTGATTCTTTTCAATCTAGGTTTAGCGCTTGCTAGCCTACGCTTCCGACTGCGTCAAATAAACACATCACCAGTGAGCCAAAATCATGCACAGCAATCTGCCAATCACCCAGAGTAAGGCATTTACAGCACGATCAGAGAAACACAGGTTTAAAATGACTGAACACGAAGCTTCAACTAGTTTCCAGGTAGTGGAGAACAACCTTCAAGTAGATTGGCTTTAGAAGCATAGATTGAATTATTAAATTAATGATCACAGCAAGGATTGTTAATCAACAATCTGCACTACTCACAATCGAACATGCTCCTCACCTTAATGCTGTTATTAATCGATGGTGCTGGAATGTAATTGCGTACCTGTACAGATATTGTAGTAAGAAAAAGTTTACATAGGGAAAAAACTACATTGTACAGTAATCTCAAACTGGCATATAAAGAAAATATACAGTTATTACTCAGACAATCAGAATATGAAAGCTTGCCATAGCATGATCAAGCAAGAAGCAGTATATTGGTGGCTTTTGTGACACAAATTCCGCGGTTGATTATCCTTTATTCCATATAATTCTAATATATAATATAAGTATGGGGTTTACTTCAATAATGTACAATTTTTAAATGTAGTTATGAAAGGAGAAAAGAATCTTCAAAACCAGGATGATACATGATATTTATAAAAACAATAAACAGAAATGTGAATCCCCCCCCCCCCTCTCTTCCTGTTAAAACCTCTGATCGGAAGTTGCATCTTAAAACATCCATCTAAAAGTACCTGTTAAAATGTTATGGATGTATGATACCTACATGTCTTCACATAAACTACAGTGTTCCGATTCACGATTGTCATCTGCTCCTGGTTCTGACGCTGAAATTCGTCCACTATGGCCTGGATCGTGGCAAGGGCCAAATTGTTGCCGCTGGCTGATTCGTAGCCACCATTGAGAAAAGGTTTTGTGATTAGGGTGAGGCTGAGAGAAGTTTAGTGACCTCTTCCGATCAGGTTATCGTGGTCGAGGCAGGGTTTTTTTCTCTATAGGTAAAATGAATGACTTGCTTTTTCCATGGCTTCTTCCTACTTTCAAGCCCCCTGCCTCCCTCTAGCCCGGTAGATTCCGTGCCCTCTCCCTTAAGGCTATCGACTAGGGTTTTTTCTAAACCATTGGGTCTAATATCTTATTCGGGTCTCATTTGGTATGTGCCAAACTACGTCTATTCGAGCAACAAAATTAATAGACACGACTGTAGGACGTGGGTTGAGTATATCAGAAAGACTTATTTTGTGGGGCTCAAGCCTTCTAGTCCCTGCCGGGCTATAGTGTATACTTTATGATAGTTCAAACAGCTCAAGCTTTTAGTACAATTCATTCATGATAATTATCTTTTCATAAATAATTTGATATTAGATTCGTTTTAATTTGAAAACTAATGTGACACACTGCTCCTTTGTCAGTTCCTTCCCTCCTGCAAAAGCCTGGATCAAATTCATGCCATCAAGAAATATGTCAGATCTAAAAGACACCATCATATTTGCAGTTTCAACATTGTGCATCCGTTTACCAGAACCTGACCAGCTCTAGATTTAATTCCCATATTTGGCTTCCAATTATTTTGCTCTTCATTAAATTTTACCATCCAGCGATGATAAATTCCGGCAACAGATACCCTAGTTCTCAGCAACAACATAATGCTTAACTTTTTGACAAAGTGGATATGTAACATGGTATTAGACTCTTACCAAAGAGGTCTAAAGTATTGATCTCTGAGGCCATTGTTCATCTTCATTCTTTAGATAAAGGCTAATGGTCACAATAGGATAAGGAATCTCAACTATGTTGGCACCCTAGACCCTAACTACCATCTGCAGTGCTGCAAAAAATATGATATCCAAGACCGCAACTTAACCAACGTCTTCCCTAAATATACGAGAGACCCTGAAAAGCATCTGGTGACAATAAAAGTAACAATTCCACCGCCAATTTTGAAGTTTCCAAGGAACCTAAAAAATCGAACCAAAAGCATCCACCACTAATTTAGATTCACACTCCAGCTAGAGGGAGTACCACCCTTTCTGATAAGTTGTTTCTATGGCCAACATGGCTTCCATAATAAGAACTGAAAACAGCCAATAGCGCCCCAGGAGTCTCTAAACAAACCATCGCTAGAGGTGTACTGCAGAGATCTTCTAGCAGCCCCGTTCATATGTGTGTCTTTTTGTGTAGTAATTGACAAAATTACTAGACAAAAACATTTTGTTGTGTTTGTCAGTGTGGTTCTTCACTCTTCATCTAATATTCTAAGTTACTACGCAGTTGTAACTGCTTACGATTTTTACCCAAAAAGGGACTCCCTTTCGACAACAATATATTTTTCTTTTAGATCATTACAATTACATGAGGACCACAAATAAAAAGGTATTATAGTGCCTTTCACTCACATCAGACAAGACATAAGCTTTGCATCGAGTACAGTGAGCCAATTTATGATTGGTCCCGCGAAAGAACATACGGAAGTATTAAACAGAATTCTCATGTATTTGAAATTTGAAAATGGAACCAGATCAAGGATTATTATTCTAAAAGACAGCAAACAGAGAAATTGAAATATTTACTGATGTTGATTGAGTGGGCTATATAATTGACAGGCGCTCAGTATCAAGTTATTGCATTTGCATCTCAATTTGTTGAGTCTCTCACTTTTGCAAAATCAGGGTTTAGAGCTCTTTCTAAAAGTATCTATGAAGGAATTTGGTTAAAAAGGGTGCTACATTAAACTGGAGTCCTAAATTCAGAACCCATAAGGGTGTTGTGTGATAATTAGTCTGCAATCAGCATTGCTAAGAACCTGGTTCATCATGATAGGACAAAATATGTAGAGGTTGATTTCCATTCTGTCAAGGAAAATATAGAAAATGGAACTATGTCCCTTCAGTATACTCCAACAAGTCAGCAGACAGCAATTATTCTCACCAAAGCAGTGTCAAGAAAAACATCTACGACATAACTTGAGGGGGAGTGTGGAAATATGGCGCATAAATGTGATTTTATTGAGTTATTTATTTCATCGAATAAGAGGGGTTTGGTAGTTTTGATAACATATCAACTCATTTATTTGTTTCTGTTTTGATTCCTCGTTCATTAGGACTAGGCGAGTAATGTTGCTACCTTTCTTAGTACGTAGGGTTGAGGGTGGCCGAGCAGCTACCTCCTCTATTTAATCTATGTAACCATATCTCTATTCATGGTCATTCTGCAGTTTCCCTTTCCTTTCTCGCCTCACTTATGGGAGATTTGATTTCTGTTTTATAATTAATATTGTAGCAGATTTGATCTGCATAAATACCCCTTTTTATTGCCTTGCTGAATCATTGAGAAATAAAACATTCTCTCTAAAGCTAGAACTAGAACTAGCATGATAAAAAAATTTAGGGTTTTGGGAAAAGCAATTTACAGAATAATAAATATAGTTGGAGCAAGGATCTTGTATGGAAAGAATGTTTGAATAGCACATCACTTGTTTTGGGACAGGATCAGGCATTTGGCTTCGATTAGGTGTAAAGCCCATAACCTTTTTTATCGGATCTCATAAGCACATATATGTGGATGATTTGGCAACTTTCTTCAATTGATTTTCTCTTTATCTTTGTTGTTTTCTGTTTCTCACTTTTGAAGGCTTAAACATACATGTTAACAGGAATAAATTACAAAAGTAGATGTACATACATATACATACAGAATCCCCTCAAGGGACTGAGTTTATGAGTTGTCAAATTCCCTCGGGGACAATATTAAAATTGTCATTAGTGTCATTTTAATTAATAATAACTTCCCCCACATGTACATACAGAATCGATTTGTGACAGTAGAAATGTAATACATGTAATCATATATAGGTCATTGTTGGCTGATTTCAAGAGATTTAAAGCTATGTAAGTTTATATTGAAGAAAATTAACTCACTACAAAATCCATGTGTTCCACAATGTTGTTGATAAAATTTCGACTAATTGTCACTTTCAAAACATACCTGCAAGATAGCAAAAAAAGGGTCATTTCTTTCGACCTTTAAGTAACTTATTGACCAGTGACAATATTGAAAGAAATATGAAAAAAGTGAACAATTTGAACCCATAAGCCCAAATAAAAGGCTATCATGATGATCATTTACTGTACAAATAAGTCAACCAACAGAAACAAAGTAAATTTGGCTATCTTCTGCCCACTAAGGAAAATAAAATAATACAACTTTCAAATTTTCGCCCATTCTCAATTAACTAATATAATACCCCTCTAGAATGGGACCATTGAGTTAAATTGTATATGTAGCTTAACTTCAAAAGCTACAATATTAACAGGTATGACCCTGATTTCGGGGGAAATTTTATATATGAAGCTGAACTTATGCCAAAATCACTCGTAGTTATTCCCATGCCATTATGCAGGAAAACATGAATTCTTTCCTATTTAAAATAGGGAAATCATTTTGTCAAAACAAAAAAACAGGGAAAATCATACCAACCATTTCTCCAACCAAGCATTACCAATCTAGAACTAGAAAAACGGATAAAATGAATACTGGAGTCGTAAGAATAAGTATTTAGCCCTAAATTAGCAGCCTATCCTTCCTGGTGGAGTATTTCTTTAACAGATTATCAGTGCTAACTGCCAAGTTAATCAAGTGGTCTTGACCCTTCCCATAAAAAAAAGGAAATAGTTATACGCTTTTCCTCCTGTACCACGTCCTCTATCTTGCTTTCGAACAAGAGTATATGGACTCAGTTCAATAAATATAAACCATGTACTTCTCATCTATTAAATAAAATTGAGCATTACAAATTCTAATTATTCCTGACATTTTAAAATTAAAAAGTTAAGAAAATACACCGAAAATTTGAGAATTCAAGGTTACTAGAGCAGTTAAATAATTATCATACCTAAGCCTAACATTGATTCCATTGTAGGATTCATGTGGCATTTCAACAGCAGAGAACACAAATGGGTAAGTTTTCCTTTCATATAAATTTCCAGGAACATCAAGTTCGCGTACTGCACGTAAATTATAGGGAGTTATAAAAAGCATCATGAAGGTCCCAGCATAGGAAGAAAGCTACATTGGAAAGGACATGAGACGCCACGCATATAAAAATGATAAGCAAATACCACTCCGGTTTTTTATATAAGCAAAAATGTACATGCTTTTGATCTAAATTTTGACAAAATACATGTACTTTTTTGCTTATGTAAAATACCAGGGTAGTATATTTGATTGCCACTACAGTAAGGTCTGAGTTGAGAAACGTACCAAGAGAAGTAAAGTCATAGAAGCTGCCTCTGTCAAAATATAATTCTGCAAACAAGGAGAAAAAATATATAATACAAACAGTAAAAAATTATTTGAAGAAAACATTAAATTAAAATATTATAAATCTAAAAAATGATATGATATATACATTCAACTATAAAAAATGATATAATAAACAAAAAATGAATAAATAAAAGAAGTTAATAGTTACTCTATGAACCTAAGCTAAACACAATTTTCATTTTAAGCTACAGACAAACATATAATTAAAAAAAGATGCAAATCAGGGCACTTTTACCAGTCAAAATGGCTATTGAATTTGCAGAAGAATGAACAGAAGCATACCTATTTGACCAAGAAGCTCAATTTTTACACCATTATGTTCAACCTTCTTCCCACGTGCAGGTTCTATACTAACCTGTTAACAACGTCTCAACGAATAAATTCCACTTTGGAAATAGTATGAAATCACCAGAAAGTACTTACATAAAAGATAAAACAAAATAGTTGACAATTTCATGCACCTCCCCAACTATATTCTCCTGACTTTGAAAGAGAGGAACCATAACTGTCTGGTCATTTTCCTTCTTCACACGAACCTATAAAACAACCGACGGTGGTGCACAAAAGATTAAACTAAAATGATTTTGTTGAAGGTTTTGAACAAATGAATGATGAACACTTTCTCACCATCCTGGAAGCTAAAACAAAACCTTACTTCAATGATCCAAGTGAATAACAGTAATCAAGGTTTTACAACTCGAGAGTTTACCTCAACTCGTTTTACCTATGTAAACTCGAATCGTAAACTCAACTTGTAAACTCGTACATATAAAATTTATTATATACATGACATATGTAAGTTAATATAATACTGCAAATAGGTCAATAGTGCAAAATATGACTTAATTATAAAGACAAAGTATACATAACCACCGTAATAAAGAGTTATGTTCAACTTAGCATCAAAATACAAAATTAACTTGCAAAATCATAAGTTTCATAAGACTCTAAACCATCCAAAAAACCAAGTTTCACAAGTTCTAAAGTTGTTAATAAACCTATCCAAAAAATAAACTAGTTAATTTCTTCAAAAGTTCAATTCTTCTAAAGTTTCATAACATCATTATCATCGGTGTCTTCATCTCCAACTTCATCAAATTCTTCTTCAGATGATAAAGGATTTTCAATATTAGAACAAAATATATGGGTTGAACTCACTTCAACATTAATTTCAGTACCTTGGACTTGAAAAAAGAATTGGGTTTTGAAAGAAGATGGGCCCAAAAAAATGGCCCAAAAAAAATGTTTTTTTAAATGTAAACTCGTAAACTCAGTCGAGTTTACCTGAGTTTACCCCGAGTTTACACGAGTTTACCAAGTTTAACATGTGTTAACTCGGTCAAACTCGTCAAACTTTCCGATTTCAACAAAAACTGAGTTTACCACTGAGTTAACATGTTTTTGGCACCTAAAAACGTAAACTAGAGCGAGCTTACGAGTTAACACTCGATTTGTGGAACTTAGACGGTAATAAGGATATCATTGAGAATGTTTTCCCCATAGCAATACAGTTGGAACTTGGAAGCATCAACATGTTACTACAAGAAGAAAAAAGCACAATATCTACTCAACAAAACTCAGAACCCTCTATTTGGTTTCACTTTTGGGGAGGAAAAAGTGAATTTAGAAGCATTGATTTGGACATATTTGAATAATTTTCCTTCAAAATGAATTCTAACTTGAAGCTAGAATTTAGAGTTCTTGCCTCCAAATGTGACTTTGGTCTAGGATTTATTATTCAACTCATTTTTACGTGACTACATTATCTCAATTTTAATGGAGGAGCACCTTAGGTGTTTTATGCAATACAAAAATATCGCTCAAGTTAAAGAGAAAATTTTATATTACAATTGTCAGACCGGCGATTTTGATTGGGACAGAGTGTTAGGCAATAAAGAACCAACACAAAAATAAAGTAGTGGAAACCCGGCTTAGGTGGTTTAGCAATGTAGAGAATTTTTTTTTTTTTTTTGTAGATTTTGTAGTAAGAAAAGGAGATCAGAAGTAAAGTAGAAAGATACGAAGATTAATAAATTGGATAGAGATATGATATATGCCAAAATATGTTTGATCCATGTAGCCGATCCATTCCACAAAGAGTAACATACGAAAGTGAAAACGGTAATAATTTAATTTTCCATCTCACACTTACCTGCTTGCGAGTTGTTGGATGAGTAAAAGAGATTGAAATTTTGCAAGGAGGCTTGAAAGCTCCAGCAATTAGATTCTGCAATCAACATATTCGATTAGCATAGTTCATCAATCAAATCAAATCAAATCAAATCCAACACATGCATTTAAGTTTAACCTACCATGGTTTTTCAAAGAGATTTTGGGGAAATGTGTATACTGAATGAAACCAGCAACATTAACAGTTCATCGATCAATCAAGGTGGAACGTGCTTTTTACCCTATTTTTATCTCTCATTAATAAGTAAGACTTTAATTATTACCTCCATCTCCAGATGTACCTTTGTCTCTTGAGAAATTTACTATTTAGACGACTGATCTTGTTCTGTTCAAGGATCTAGGTTGTGTGCAATCATAAAACATCCAATTCAAATCCTCATTTGAGGGTATATCGGAAAATATTTAGAAAGTACAAAAATTTGTTATATTCTTTTGATCCAAGTTATACACGACTTTGGATATAAATTGAGGAAAGATAGGAAGCTCGGTTGAATTCTCAATCTTATCACAACTAACATAAACTCAAATTATTGAAAGTGATATGCACGAATAAAAAATAATAATTACTATTATTTTTATCATTATCAGTTACTTAAAATTAAATATCACAATATAAATACTACTAATGTGTGTTCTGTTTTATGTGGGTCTTCCACACTCTATTTTTTAAATTCACACAACACTATCTTAAAGTCTCGTGACTTGATCTGTCTAATCTTGCAAGCTTTCAATTTTCTTCCAACGTCACACCAACGTTTCAACAATCCCCCACTTGAATTTAAAAAAATGGTTTCAAAAATAACGTCAAACGTTTCTATAAGATTGTGAATAAACAAAGGTGTTGTCAACGACTTGAACCTTTGCATAGCGAGTAAAATTCCGATTAACAAGAGTGGCTCGTAACATTGAACTCAATCTCAGACATAGAACCCACACACAACCTTTTCCTAAGGAGTATTTTAAAAGCATGTGTTTTTATGGCCCTACACGTTTATCCTAGTTTGATGAACACTTTATGTATTCTGCCTCAAAATCCCATATGAATCGGCCTTAGTTCCACATTCGTATAGGTGAGTCTATGAAGAGTACTCCTGTAGTTATGTACTCCACTCCAGATATAATATAGATCTCATTGAAATTTTCTATTATTTCATTCTCATGTTGCTACAAGGAGTTATGTTTTTCAAGTTTTATCATAGCATGTCTTATCACTCCATGACTTGTTATTACACATTGAACCTATTTCTTGGGATATCTAGTCATTTAGGTTGGGTTATCATCGCTCATGATCTATAGGCATTAGTCTCATCCTATTGAACGTGTTTATGATTTTTGTTCTAATTAATCCTTTCGTCAAAGGATCAACTAAGTTTTCATCAGGTACATACATGGTCTACATTAACCGCTTCATTAAAGACTAGCTAGTTCTGTAATTGTTCTGTGGTTGTGACTTAATTGTCGTCTCTTATCATTGTAGTAATGATTCTCAATTTTGCAATAGCTGCATTACTAACACAATGAATTAACACAGCTGACAACAATTTTTTTTACAAGGGGATCTTAACTAGCAAGCATTATATCAACTTGCTTCTTCACTAGTTTTCTCTAGTGCTCTCATTCAGATTTCATGGTGGACTGATCAATATTAACTATTTCTTAGATTTCCAAGAAATAGCTTCTCTAGCAACGCTAAATATATAGCCACTGGTCACTTTAGAATCATCTTATAAAATGTTTCAATCTGCATCAATGTACATTTCAAGTACATTAGGATTTTTCTCATAATGTAATTCTAGAGTCATCAAGGCATCTCATGACTCTTTCAATAGCATACCAATGCTCCTTACTGATATACTAGTAAACTTGCACAAGAGTCCCACGACATAGGCAATGTAAGGTCTAGTACGGTCAATAACATACCTAAGGTTGCCAATGATGCTCGCATATTATGTTTGTTTAACATCATCTCGAGTGTTCTTGAAGAGTTTTACACTTGGATAATAAGGTGTGCTTGAGGCTTACGATCAAATAAATTATATTTCCTTAAGATCTTTTCAAGATAGTGAGATTGATCCAAGGAAATTCCTTTTTCTGATCTAGTAATCTTGATACCAAGAATTACATCAGCTTCTCCTAGGTCTTCCAAATCAATGTTGTTGCTCAACAATGATTTCACATAATTTACATCATAAAAGTTTGAACCAATTATGAGCAAGTCGTCTACATAGACACATATGATTGTGCAAATGTTATTTTGATATTTGTATTAAATACATTTGTCACTTTCATTCACTTTATACTCGTTCGATATTATTAGATTGTAAAAAAAATTCATACCATTTATTAGGAGTTTGTTTTAAACCATACAAAGATTTATCTAACTTACAAGCCTTTTTTTGTCCATGAATCACAAAACTTCCAGGTTGTTCCATATGGATTTCTTCTTCTAGTTCACCATTTAAAAAAAACAGTTTTCACATTCATTTGATGTACTATCAAGTTATGAATGACAACTAGAGAAATTAGTATCCTTATGGATGTGATTCTAGGGACTGGTGAATAAGTGTCGAAGAAACCTATATTCTCCCTTTGCTTGCATTTATCGACTGAAACACCATGTTTTAGTTTCTTTTTTTTAAATTCATTTACAACCTATTGATTTGCAACCATGAGGAAAGTCTACTAAGGGTCATGTCTTGTTAGACTCTAGAGAATTCATTTCAACGTTTATAGCTTCTTGCTATAATTTAGCATCCAATGAAGACAGAGCTTATTTAAGGCTTAATGAAACATCTTCCAATGTATATGCCACATAACTAGGTCCATACTCTTTAGATACTATTGCTTTATTACCTCTTTGAGGTTCTATAGCATCATGTTCAATGTTTTCATCACTTTTTATGATTATTGGAATGTGATTAAAATGTAGTGCCCCCACTATTTCTTAATTTAAATTAAGGGGGTATTTATTTTCATAGAACTTGACATAGTTTGATTTTATGATCACGTTAGCATTTATGTCATAAAACTTATGTTTTTCTATTTATAACATACTCAATGAATACACATTCATAAACTCTACTAGCAAGTATAACTCTTATGTGATATGGAATCGCAACATAGACCAAACAACCCCGAGTTTAAAAATAAGACAAGTTTGGTTGTCTTTTTTTCAAAACTTCATAAGAAGAAATTATTTTCTTAGACTTGTATACTCTATTTGACATAAATTTCAATTGCTTTTACAAAAATTGAACATGTCAAGCATACCAATTTTAGTTTTTAAAATTACAGTCATCAATAAATATGATAAAATGTATTTTACTATTTCTGGTTAATGTGCCATCAAATTCACATATATCAGAATTTATTAAGTCTAGAGGTTCAAATTATCTAAACACTGATTTATGTGAACTTTTGGTTATTTTAGCTTGAATACATAAATCACTTTTTTTTTCAAAATTGTTTACATATAACTTTGGAATTTAACCTAAGTTACTCAAGTTTCTCTTGTTCACTTGATAAATTTTGGCATGTCAAATATTAAAATCACACAACTTGTAAAACAGAAGGAGGATTTTAATTTTGAAGAAATACCATCAATGAAGTAGTCTTTTCCAACATGAATACATGGTGCACAAGTCTCTCTTTAAGTATCAGTGAACTTAGTCTTATTCAGTAGAAATATAAATTGCAGATTTTTTGTTATGTTTGGAGCATGCATCACTACCTAGAGAATAATTTTATTTTCTGATGTGAATTGCAACTCCACATCTCCAATGCCAACAACTTTAGTAGTTTAAGAATATTCTAACAGCACTTTCTTATTTTTAGCAGTTGCATATGTGATAAAAGAGGATTTGGTGTTTCCTCAGCACAGTGGTAAGTATGTCAATTTTTATCAAACAAATAAAAATATTGTATCCACAGAGACCACACTTAGTTAACAAATTTTCTGAACAAAGTATTTATAAAAGTGTTTTGGTGTTTTGTATCAAAGTAAAACTGAATCAATATAGATAGAGTTGTGCTAGGATAAAATTTCAATAATTATTCCTTATATGGTTCATCTTAATCGATTGTATATTTTTTATGCCTCGGATATAACTCTACCATTTCCTCAGCATGTCTCCGGCTAAGGTTAACGACGCGAGATAACATAGAAACAACTGACTTCTGATGCACGACGGCAAAATAGTCGATTGTTTCTTTGGCATAAGACCAAAAAGTTATACATGAATATAGATCTACCTGCGATCTCTCGGGCGATAACATCTATACATAACCTAAATCATGTCCCTTAGATAGACAACCTTATTAGGGTCTGACTAAATCAAAAGATCAATTGCGGAACACTACATCGTTGGTAAAGCATTAAGAACAGATTTAGACTAAAATTATATTTAAAAGATAAATCATATACAACCAATGAGATTAAGAGTACTACATAGATTCCTAACTATTTACATCCAATCCCGATACAAAAGAGAGTTTAGTTACTCATGAGATGCATAACTAACAAAGAAGAGTTGATGAATGTTGGAGAAGCATCAACAAGCTTGACTCTAAGCTTCCCTAGCCCTCCAATGGTTTCAGCTACTCTCTGCCCTTGTTCTCTCTCTCTCTCTCTATAGTGTTTCGAGTTTATAAGTGATTGCTATTACAAATGTAATATCCCGCTTAAATTCTTAGACTATAGTGTCATTCAATCGTATATGAGAAAACTGTTGGAACAAAATGTATGAATAAGTCTCTCTTTGAGTTTTGATGATAACAAAGTGTTAAGAAGAAAATTGGATATGCTAATGCTTGATTCTAGTGTGCAGAACCATATGCTTAAAGATTGGTATCTAACAATGGTTCAAAGATCAAGTTAAGAGCAAAGGAATTTATTGAAGCTTATGTTGCAAACAGCTTCTGAAGTACTGCTTCTGATCAGCTTCTGAAGACAGTTTCGAAGACTAGCTTCTGATCCGTACGAAGACCAGCTTTTGAAGGTGCGTCTGAAGGCAGCTTCTGAAATGCAGCTTCTGAAGGTCAACGGAAGTCAGCGTCTGGACAGTGCGTCTGAAGGTCAACGAAAGTCAGCGTCTGAACAGTGCGTCTGAAGGTTAACCAAAGTCAGCGTCTGAACAGTGCGTCTGAAGGTCAACGAAAGTCAGCGTCTGAACAGTGCGTCTGAAGAAGTGCGTCTGATGAACAGTGCATCTGAAGTCTGCTTCTGAAGAAGTGCTTCTGATGAACAGTGTCTGATGCCAGCTTCTGAAGAACTGTTTCTGAAGAGAAGCTTCTGAAGTCTGAAACGTAGCAGTCAACAATTGCAACTGTGATCAGTGAAGTACTGTTGTGTCAGAACAGCTCTTTGCAATGGTTGTCTCCCTGGGCAAAACATGATCCCTGTTTTAAGGAAACAATTTAAATTGTGCTGCTCTGTTTTGCGCACCAGTTCTGGAAAGAATTACTGCTGGTTGTAGCTTCAATACCAACGGCTCTTTTGATGACATGGCATATTCTACAACAGCTCTTTAATTCTCTATAAAGGATTGAAGATTTGAAGAAGAAGACTAAGGCTCACAAGACTGAAAAACCAGAAACTGTTATACTCTGTTTTACGTGACAGTCATCAAATAACTTAGGAATTCTTACAAACCTTTTTATCTTAGAGTTCCTTAAGTGTAGAGTCTCAACCTGTGTTGTATTTTGTGAACACCACTGATAGTATATCAAGTGTTCAACTCAAACTGTTTTCTGTTGTAAATCTGTTTGAATCAAAGTCTCTAGCCTGCGTGCTTGAGCAACCAGAAGTCTCATAACTTTGTGTATTGAGCATAGAAAGTCTTAGACTGTGTGTCTAAGCAGGGAAGTCTCTTACTAAGTGTTTGAGCAACTAGAAGTCTCTTGCTTGAGGGCTTGAGCATTGGAAGTCTCTTAGCTGTGTGCTTTGAGCAAGGAAGTCTCTTAGCTGTGTGCTTTGAACAAGGAAGTCTCTTAGCTGTGTGCTTTGAGCAGGGAAGTCTCTTACTAAGTGTTTGAGCAATTAGAAGTCTCTTACAAAGTGTTTGAGCAACTGGAAGTCTCTTGCTTTGTGCTTGAGCAATTGTAATCGTTTGATTATAGTGGAAAATATTTTGTTAGTAACAAGGGGACTGGACTACTTCCGGGTTGTGGAAGGAACCAGGATAATTTGCTTGTGTCTCTCTTTCCCTCTCTCATTTACTTTATATTCGCTGCATAAAACACTCTGAAAATAGTTCAGATCTGATCAATATCAGAATCTGAACTAACATAAGTTTTTGAGAAAGAAAAGAATTAGCCCACACAATTTAACCCCCCCTTCTTGTGTGTTTTTCTCACCTTCAAAAACATCTTAAGTGAAGGGCAATTTGGTAAATAATGCACAAGAACTTTATAAATGGGCCAAAACCCATTATTCCTTCATTTTCCTTCTCACTTTCTCTCACTAGAAATCAGAATTTCTCTCCCTTCTCTCCACTCTTCCTCACGCCCTCACTATCTCTTTCCCTAAATCATCCATTTTCTCCTTTTTCTTCAAGAATCAACATGCAATGGTTATATTGTAAACCTTGTAGTGCTTGGAACCTAGTACAGAGCTTCCATTTTCATCCTTTGGCCAAATCCCTCTCTCAAACCCTAACCCTAACTTCTTCCAAAATCATCAATTCAAGCTTGTATGTTAAGATTTCACCTCCAATCATCTATTTGAACTAATTGGAAGCTTCAATTTAAAGTGGGTAGAAGAACTAGAGCCTGGAGCAAAAGATTTAGCTTGGAATTAGGGAAAGTCTTGAAGCCTCATCATTCTATCAATTCCTTCTATTTTCAGCAATAGAGGTGAGTTCCTTTAGTTTAGAACCCACCTTGGGTTAGTTTGTGTGAGAATCCATTATTTAGCAAAAGTTTGATTTTGTACCCCAATCTTTAATGCATGTTAATTCCTTGTTATGCATGAGTTAAACCTTCAATTTGCAGTTGAAAATCATTCATAAAGCTGTTAGAAAGCCTGGGTAAGCTTGGATAAGTAAAAATGGAGAAAAATCACGTTTTGGACACTTTCATGTTCTGTCATGCTCGCTACAGCGAGCTGGAGCTCGCTGCAGCGAGCACAGCATTTCTGCTGCTGGTTCACCTCGCCATAGCAAGGGCTAGCTCGCCCCAGCGAGGCTTGACAGCTTCAACCTGAGCTGTTGAGCTGCGTTAAGCGAGCTGGTGCGCGTTAGACGAGGCTTTTGCAATTGTTTTGTATGAAAACCTTGTTTTTCTAAGAAATACCATTTTGACGTATCCGAAAGGCCTTCAACAGATAAAAGAACAGGTGAACAAGGATAAAGCAATGCATTAGAGGTACGAGAGCAAAGGTTAGATGAGCATGGGAGCTATTGCAAGTGGGATAATAAACCCTCAAGTACGACATATGACAACGATATATCTAGAACCTATAATAGGTTAGCGAGAATAAGAATGTATCCAGATAAGCGTACGAAAGTACAAGGAATGTATTCAACATTCAAAGATCAGAAAAGATTCAGATAAGACTAAGCTGAGTCGTGCCTCTTATTGTTCCACTAGTTGGTACTTTGAGGGTCGCGTTCAAGTTAAGAAATTAATTAAAAGTTAAGTTGTGTCTTCTGTGTTCTCGCCAGTTAGAGCACAGGGGATTCCAGATATAGCTGGAATGGTGTAGTTACTATCCGCGAGAATAGCCGCACAAAAGCAAGAGGAGTCCAGTGACTAGCCTCAGATAGGAGTTTTCACCGGTTAGCAAAGGGATGTACTCCGGGGTTACTCCACTCGGATGCATTCCGTAAAATGAACCCAGATAATAATTGTTTGTCACAAGCTAACTCTCTAACTTAATAATATCAGTAAGATGATTATGAATATGATAAGACTATGTCAGTAATCAGATAGTGATCCTAGTTTCCCCTTGATCACTAAGTTAAGCAGAAAGTAATCTAGTTTTCCCGATTACTCAGTAAAGTAAACAAGAACATGTATAAACCCAGAATGGGTTGAGTTTAGAATATGGCAATCGTAGGCCTCCCCGAGGTTTCCATGCAGCCTAGGATAAATGGAGCTCACTGAGACATTATGTCTCATCCCAATCCTTTTGATTCAGTTTCAGGTAAGCAAGTGGTTCGTGATGAAGTTTATCAGGAAGAAGCTGAGTGGAGTACAATTGATCGTCATGTACCAGTTCCGTATTTCGTCAGCATATATGTATACTTGTACACGTTAGTGGTACTTTATCAGTTGTATGAAACGAGCATATTTGTATTCATTCAGTAGTATCTTGTTAATATTGAAAATTTTAATGTATCAAGTATCAAGTTTAATACGCATGCTAAATATTCTAGATAATTTAGTATGAGTATTACAACAAATGACATACACCTCTATTTATAGAGGTTATGAAATAATAGATTCGCTAGGCGTATAATGTTTTGCCTAGCGAATCGAGGTTACTTCACAGGAGAGAAAACAGTTGTCTTCAAATATTTTTCTTGAACCGCCTTAGCTCGTTTAGCGGACCATTTTGTGCTTAGAGAACCACCTTTGGTTTTTTCTTACCGAACTCTCTGTTTTGGCTCGCTTTCACCTCTCCTGACTCGCCTAGCGAATCAAGTTTTATCCAGATGTCTTTATATGGCTCTGACTTAGCCTGTGGCGCTTGTGCTTGCCTTCCTTTATTCCACAATCCGCACTTTATGATGCAATTTACTGATATAAACGATAATTATATGAAACTGAGGGTTTTAATGATAGATTTTTTGCAAAACAGTCGATAAACTATGCAATGTTTTTAAATGAGCTGACGACACTTGTGATATTTAAATAATTTATGAAGTTTCACATGTATTAATAAGTCAATTTAAATACTAATGTTGTAACAAGTCACGCTTGCGCTTTCATAGATACATGAATAGTTCATTCAAGGAGATAAATGAGATTCTTAAATTTACCTAAGAAAAATCACAAAATGAGGTTTAAGAACGTTCATTCTGTTATTAAGTGAATATTCTGTTATAACGTTGAATCTATTTTCATTAAGTTTATTTGAACCGCCTTTTAGCATATGATTGAAAACACAAAATCCAAAATGACTTGCATATTATTATACATATCTGAAAAATGATTTTCTCAAATATCAAATTGACTTAAAAAATGATTTAATGCATTTTCATGAATTTTAAACTTATGCATGTTTCAAGTATGATTTTTTATTTTTTTTATCCCAAGACATTGAGAGTTATTGAAAAAGACTTAATTACATCATCCGATCTGAACCTAGTTTTGACATCATTCAAAATAAATTAAATCTAGCCCTAGGATAGACATCCACTTACATCAACCAGTTGTTCCTTACCATGCTTTTTGTAATTTATAAGATTATCTCAGGGAGTGAGATAGTTAAAGAATATTTGTACCAAAAAAAAAAAAGAGGCTTGAGGTTCAATCCATGCACAATAAAATGACATTTAGAAAAAAAAAAACTTGCTCCTTACTATTCTTTTGTATATTGGCTTCGTTTTGCTTTCTTTTATCTGATGTATAAAGGATGGAAAAAACACTAGTGTAATTTTTTTAAAAAAAAAAAAAAACTAGTAGCATAAGCTTATTGAGAAAACATAAACATACAATTTCTCTCGGAACGTTTCTAGACTGCTATACCATATAAATCTCGTGATGAAATAAATTATGGGGTGACAACTGAAAATAGGATACATGCATGACCGTGGTTACCAAATGATCATACATTTCAACATCAATGGCAAAAAGACTTCATTTCCATTTTTCACTATCACATCCTATCTATCAAATGATCTGCAGGGTAGGCCAAATAACCATGCTCCTATAAAATTTTAGATTTGAAATAAAATACAACTGAAAACTCATCAATGAAACACCGAGAAGAATAACATAAGCTTGTACACTCCCTCTCTTAAGTGTTCGTTTTATCTAAACATAGTCACCAAGCAGTACAACACTGACACGTAGACAACGGAAATAATTTATGAAAATAGAAGTGATTAAATGTAACAACATATGTTGGTGTTCGACACCAGGCACGTCTTTGATTTAAAACGCAGGTGTATCGTATGTAACAAGTGACAACCATTAACAATTACCTCCATGCTCAAAAAAATAAAAATACAAGTTAAACAGTAAATTAAGGATATGCTCAGAGCAACCATCTGCAAACTACGCTTCGTTCAAAATAAGGAAAGTTAAATTTTTATCACGGCAGAATGCAAGAACTGTAGGAAATACCAGAACTTAGAATTGACTATGACAATCACAAATTACTGTTCCCCCCCCCCCCCCAAATGTTGTGGCTGATGAAAAAACATTGGTAATAACCTATTTGCATTATGTTCTACTTTGATTGGAATTTGGCGTCACAATAACCTGCTGAGAGACTTGATTAGTAACTTCAAATTCTTTCTTGTAGCTTCATCACCAGTGAAGCCTAAAATATCAGAGCTAACATTCTGCAAATTGCAACAACAAAAATAAATCAATAAAATACCAAAAAATACTCTTATTATTAATTATATATTCGCCATTTTAAGTTTATGGTCCTACCTCAATGTTCTTCAGTGTGAATATGAGAGTGTAAATGGACTTCTGGATCAGTTCAGTGTTCTCAGGGGTCATAATTGATGAATGTACCCTCCTGCATAAGCATTGGATGATTTACATTAGTTGCAATACAACAAGAGAAATGCTGACCATTCTAGTTCAAGAATGTTAAGTTTTACAAATGTGAAAAAAAAGAGTATATTGACTTTTTTAATCAGTTCAATTATCTTCTGAATTAAGGTGAATGAATGATCTACATTAGTTTTCATACTTCAAGACATTTAGATCGTCTTTCTGAATTTTGAAATTCCAATGGTTCTTATGGTTAAGATATGCAATAATAATGAACTCAATTCTCAAAACGTACCCACTTTGATCATCTTTCTACTAATTCTTCTCCAACTTTTTTACTCTCCTTATAACTTCTGTCTTCAAAGTATTTTATTTTCCGATAGGAAATAGAAATATTGATAACAGAAATAGAAAAAAATGGAGTTCTTCTCCTTACAAACTCGGATCCATCCCACTGTAACTCTGTAAAATAGAAAGAAAAAATGTAGAAAGGCAGAAAAAGAAATGGACAATAAAATAGAATCTTCCCTCAAGCCAAACAGCTTGCCTAAAGCTTTACCCAAAATACTCCCTCCCCCCCTCTTTAACTCCCTTTATGACTACCTCAATTCCACATCATCACTCACCAATCCCAAAATGCCACTTGTCCATGGATTCTGTTATTTTGCAGTCCATTTTGAGTGAGTTTTTTAAAATATTGGCCAAATACCATTTTTGGTCCTTTAAGTTTGACAAGAATACCGGATTAGTCCTTTAAGTTTTAAAATTTCAAATAGGTCCTTTAAGTTGTTAATTTAATGCACCTATTTGAAGTTTTTTAAGTTTCAAATAGGTCCTTACAAGGTTAACGGTGTAATAAATTAACAATTTAAAGGACCTATTTGAAACTTAAGAACTTAAAGGACTAATCCGGTATTTTTGTCAAACTTAAAGGACCAAAAGAGGTATTTTGCCTAAAATATTTTGCATCCTAGTCTCCTAAGAACCACAGGTTTATCATTTTCTCTTCATTCCTTTCTTTTGTGCACACACACCTAAAACTGTCAAACTTGAGAGTCTACATAAACAAGTCAAAGCACCACATAGTTTACTTGTAAGAGTTACATGTTTACTTTGTAAGAATAGAGTTAGTACACAAGTGTTGGGAACTAATCTCACAGGAACATTTGAAAACAGAGAAATAATGGAAAACCCTGAGAATTCCAAGTTAAGCAAATGGAATTAATACTGGAATGGTAAAATGGTCTGGAGCTAGGCTCTTTCCAGATTGGAAATAGAAAGGATAAACTACCCTAGAGACCGATACCACAATTCTCAGCTCTACCCACATTATATTATATTACCCCTATCTCTCTCGTCTTTTTCCCATTATGACTCCCACACCTCCTTTGTCCAATCCATGAAGGTCACCTGTCAATTCTGTTATTCCTCCTTCAGTCATTCATATTGCACACAAGACCACATTCTTGGGCCCATTCTATTGGCCCACTCCTCTCCCAGCACCCCTTCTCCCACACATATGGACCATAAAAAACCTTTGACTGAGCTTTTCATTTGAACGGCTGGCAAGAGACTTCATCCTATAAGCTTGGGCCCGCAAATACACAATTTCACCTACTCTACCTTCGACTTCCCTCCTTTTGTAATCTGGCTGCACTTTCTTCTGATTTTGAGCTCTACATAAATTGTACTTCAGCTCCTCCAGAATAGAATCCCTTTCAAATAGCAATTGATCCACAACACATAATGCACATTTATACTTTCTTGTTTATACTTGATCATTGCGAGAGGAATTAAACCAAAACTCAGCCCATGTCATCCATTTCATCCACTGCTTGGCATATCCATTCACCAGACACCGGTGATAGGATTCTATTATCCGGTATATCACCACTGTTTTGCCGTCCATTTGCAGATGAAGATGAAAATAAGACAAGTTACAAGTTATAACCACATACCCTTACCACCTTAACTGTTGATACTCCTCATTCAGGATCTATCCCAGGATCTAGATGCTGCAAGCACAATGGCATCCCCTATTCTAATATTAACTAACATGCTACAGTACACATATATGCATGCATGCCAAATTAGAGATAAAACAAGAGCTAGAGAGGTTTACAAATTAACCTCAAATCATCAGAGGCTTGTGTAAGGCTCCGGGTTAAATTCTCAACTTCCTTCAACAAGTCACTATCACGGACATCAGCCAACAAAGGTTGAAGATCTTCAGCCATGGCATTGATCTGAGACATCACTACAGCAATGGGAAAATATGGGTATGAGAATAATAATAATAATAATAATAATAATAATAATAATAATAATAATAATAATAATAATAATAATAATAATAATAAATAATAGAAAAGGAAACTATAAACAGATACAACAAAGTGCATGAATACCAAACACTTGTTCTGACATCAGAGTACAAAAGTGATCTTACCAACGTTCTTCTTATCAATCAGTAAATTGATCATACATATTCATA
Organism: Medicago ruthenica; assembly: GCA_018208015.1. Taxonomy (NCBI): domain Eukaryota; kingdom Viridiplantae; phylum Streptophyta; class Magnoliopsida; order Fabales; family Fabaceae; genus Medicago; species Medicago ruthenica. The sequence goes on along the minus strand of CM031373.1, from coordinate 2,483,896 downwards.
GAGAAACACGCTATTATTTAACGTCCACGAGAGTTTGGACTTTGGATGAAGTGAAACTGTTTTATACAGAAAACGTTTTCTTTTGCTACAACAATTAGATGCATCCACTATGCTTCAGAAGAATGGTAAAAAGAGGAATATAAAACAGATATGTATGCTTCAGAAGATCAATAATAGCTTAAAAGTACGAGAATAGGAATTTTTCGGGTTCCTGAATATTGACATATCTACTCCATATGTCAAGTTTGTTGATTAACAGCTCAATTTTCAAAATAATTGGCAACTAAGCTCCAATGTTTGGTTGTAAAATAAGTTACCAACAATATAACAGCAGAAACGAAAATTGAATTCTTAAATCAAATATTTCAAACAAAGAATTCTACGAGATAAACAAACAATCTCGTAGTTTGATAAATTATGACAAAATCGAAGTTATGCAACCATCAAGTTAGTAATTGGCAAGAAATTTTCCTGATTCAACAGTCTATTCTAGAGGATATATTACTATCAATCAAGCACATTTGCTTAAGAAAATTACATCACACCTTTGTAAGAAGTGGTTTAGCTTCTTCAATAACAGATGCAGCTCGTTCAGCCAATGAATAGCTGTTGGCAACACCAATTTTCTCTACATCTCGCCCAAGACGGGTAAATATCCCAACCAATGCATCCAAACTTACCCCTTGGTAACCCTTAATTTTTTCTCTATCACACACAATAAGACCTTCTTTATGACATTCCTGGTCAAGCGGACCAGCTGAAGGTGTTGGAATGGGATCTCGAGGGGTAATGTCAATTATAGTCTCCATAAGAAGACCTGACTGGTTAACTTCAACCAATGAATTTCGTGGTATGATTGTTTTATCATCTTCAATCTCGACAACGGCTTCAATACTTCTTAACGAAGGATTGACTCGAATGACATCACCGACAGTCACCCCTCTGATCCTGACCGGCGTTCCAGTAGATATACCACAAGCCTGAGAAAACTCAACTGTCGCGGTGTACTTCCTGAACTTGGATCGTATTTGGAAACCCTTCAACCATGCCATACTAAGTGCAAAAAGAAGAGCACCCGAAACCAAAAACAGTCCAACACCACCTTCCCAAATGGTCCTACCACCAAACCCAAAATCAGTTAATGGACGGATAGTTCGGGTCCAAATGGCACGGGGAATGTCCAAAACAAGTGCAAGAGGATTAGTCTTCGACGACGATGAAGGTTGTTGAACATGCCCTGCATCTGCAGAATTAGGTCTTATCCTGTTTATACTTTTTCTTAAGGAATTTGTTGGAAGGGTTGTAATCATAGATGAAGATAAGGAACTAGGAAATGATGAGATATGCAATGAAGGGTTCCCAACCATTATTATTATTATTTAACAAAACTCACTACTTCCAAAGTTGAATCGGAAATTAAACTAATGAAAAGATACTTGAGCTGCTGCTAAAGGTGCCCTACAAATCAAAAACCATGTAAATTTTATGAGCAATTAGTGCATGATGAATGGATGATTAAGAAGAAGAAGAAGAAAATTACTCACTGGTTCATGATGCAGTCCAATCAGAGAGAGTGAGTTAGGATATCATTTCAGATCGGCATGGAGGAGGAGAGAGAGAAGGCGAAGAGAAAAACAAAAGAGGGCCAACAGGTGGCGTTCAAAATCCAACTAATTCAATTGAAAAACCGCAAACCAAAATCGTAAAAAAACCATTTGATTCGGATGTATTTTAATCATTTTCTTTCTCAAATGTATGTTTGGTTTGGTTTGGTTTGTAGTTTTTATTTTAACAATCAAATCAAACTGCAACATAAGAAAAAGACTAATTAAATATATGTTATTTAAACCAATATTCATATAAACTCAATGCAAACTTTTATAAAATGACATATTTTTTCTTTTGTTTAGTTTCTTCTTTACTTTTTATTTCAAAAATATTTTTATGTGCTACTTGAACTTTTAAAAAATGATAAAATTCTAGTATTTTGTATTTATTACAAAATAAGATTATTTTTTACCCATGTTTTTAATTTAGTTTACGTTGTTGGGAATATTGTTAGATGAAAAATGAAATTATAATGTTGGATTTAAAACAATGGTGAAAACAAACAATGATTTAACCTCAAAACCGAAACAAACTGCACCGCGAACACCCCGGATATTAACATCAAACAATGATTATCTCACAATATTTGAACCAAACAAAAAACTAGTTGGTTTAATTTCACTTAATCAGTTTGATATATTTTTTTTTTCACATTTTTAAATTTAATAATTTGACATCTTTCTTTTTATTTATTTTTGTAAAAAAACTCTCACGCATGTTTATTCATTTTTAAAATAATAATAATAATAATAATAAATTTATTATTTGTCACTTCTGTCTTCTTTTTGATATGTGTTTACGCTGAATTTTGGTAAACAACCGCTAGTTACAAATAATGTTGTTTGCAAGATCAACCAGAAATCTAAGGACATATGTGTGTTAAACTTTCCGAGAAATATTTGCATGTTCATGGTGTTTTTGAATAAGTTTTATAAAAGAAGAAAAAGTCTTCAAGTTCAATGAGATTGAACTTGTCAAATAAGGTTTGTAGGAATTACTTAAACATAAATTTGTAGTGAAATGCAAGAAAACTTAAGGAAAACTAAATTGCATTGATTCAAATGAAAATGTGTTCACAAGGATCATACATTGATTTATTACTTGTTTCTCTCTTTGACATGGATACTTTGAGTTTCTAAATTCTATGCATGTGATTTGTGACTTCGTTTTGAAAGTGAGAAAAACACAAGATGGGGGGTTGAATTGTGTTGGCTTTTTCTTTTTAAAAAACTTAATGATAGTTCAGAGTCTGATTGGAGGTCAGAGTCTGAAGCTATGTTCAGAGTTATAATGCAGCAGATGGAAAGTAAATGAGAGAGAGAGAATGACACAAGCAATTATCCTGGTTCCTTCCACAACCCGGAAGTAGGCCAGTCTCCTTGTCACTTACAAGAGATATTTCATTATAATCCAATGATTACAAATTGCTCAAGCACAAAGCAAGAGACTTCCTATGCTCAAACACAAAGTAAGAGACTTCCTATGCTCAAACACAAAATAAGAGACTTCCAAATGCTCAAACACAAAGTAAGAGACTTTCTATGCTCAAACACAAAGTCAGAGACTTCCAAATGCTCAAACATAAAGTAAGAGACTTCTGATTGCTCAAGCACACATGCAAGAAACTTCGAATCAAGCAGAGTTACAAATAAAAATGTTTGAGTTGAACACTTGATATACTATCAGTGGTGTTCACAGAATACAACACAGTTTCAGACACTATACTTAAGAAATTCTAAGATAAGAAAGTTTGTAAGAATTTCTAAGTTATTGATGAGTTTTGAATTTGACAGAGTATTGGCGCTTTCAGAATTGCAGAGTCTTGTCAATATCTTCTTCAAATCTTCAGTCCTTTATAGAGGAATAAAGAGCCGTTGAGAAGGTGTCAATTCATTAATAGAGTTGTTTAAATTTGAAGCTTAATCCAACGTTGATTTCATCCCTGATATGGATTGCGTGGAGAGGATTAACGTTTGAATTGTTTCCTTAAAAAGGTTTGGATGTTTCGTCCAAGGAAACAAAGTTGCAGAGAGCGGTTCTGACTTCTGAGGATGTTGCAGACGTCTTGTTGTACTATGTACTGTTGACAGTGACAACAGTTGACTTCTGAGTTTCCTTCAGACTTCAGACTTCAGACTCCCAGTCTTTAGACGATGTTCTTCAGACACTGATCTTCAAACGCTGTGCTGTTCTTCAGACGCTGATCTTCAGACGCTGTTCTTCAGACGCTGATCTTCAGACGCTGTTCTTCAGACGCTGATCTTCAGACGCTGAATGTCTTCAGACTTGCAACACAAGCTTCAAAGTTTTTCTTCGCTCTTAACGTGATCTTTCAGAACCACTGTTCCCTAAAATCTATACAGACTCTAAGAGTCCCATTTTCCTTAACAACAGGAACTATATTGGCCAACCATTCAACGTACCTCGTAGTTCTAATGAACTTGCTTCTCAAGAGTCTTTTAATCTCTTCTTTGATCTTCGACAAGATCTAAGGTGCGAATCTTCTTGAAGTTTATTTTACTGGTTTTTTACCTGGTCGAATTGACAACTTTAATTCCACCATATTTCGACTTAGACCTGACATCTCATTATAATCCCAAGCAAAATAGTCTTTATACTTCTTTAAAATTTCAATAATCTGAACTTTAAAGTTTTCGTCAATTTTGGCACTGATGAATGTTGGCCTTCTCAAAGAGTCATCTCCCAAATCGATTTCTTCTAGGGGATCTTGTGCCAGAATTTTCTTGGTCGGACCCATTGGATCCTTTTCAAACCCTAAATGCTCGTCATTATATATGCAGTTGAGCCTTTGGTCTTCGACCAAGTCATTTTTAGGGTCATCACTAATGGTTTCGACAACCATCTCTTGTTGTATTGCAGCTTCCAAAGCCATATTTTGTTTATTTTCGGCCACATAGGCCATAATTCTGTCCCAAGCACTTGGCTTAGACATGTTTAATGATCAATATCCCACCTAGTTGGTGGAATTTCACCCTCAGAGTAGGTCTTGTCTCCAACAAACTCTTTTTCCCAGATGAACCCATGTGTTGGGTGGATCTTGAGGGAACATACCACATTATCTTGGTGAGTAAAACCAAGATCTGTGGACGTACATGGCGCTATCTTCGCCAATTGCTTGTCAAACGTTTTCTTTGTGATATGATTTACTTCAGCCCTGAAGTAACTCTGATCAGCTTCGACATTTTCCAACAATCCATCCTTTCTCTAGATGGACAGCCTTTGATGCATGGTCGAAGGAACTATTCCGACATCATGAATTAATTCCCTTCCTAGCAGCAAATTGTAGTTTGCCTTGGATGGAACTACTAGAAATAATGTCGATCTTTTTACACTTCTGACAACTAAATCCACTTCAATGGCCCCATAAGAGTGGCCAGATTTGCCTTCATAGTTGGAAAGCACAACATTATGTGGCCTTAAGTCAGAATCTGACTTGCCAATCTTTTTCAGCAGACACTGTGACATCAAGTTCACCGCTACACCACCATCCACAAGGACTTTGTTAATCCCTATGTTATTAACCTTAGCCTGGATAAATAGAGGCTTGAGGTGACTCTTCATGCCCTCATTAGGCCTTTCAAACATGGCTTGTTGTTCTTCGACACAACCATTATCATTACATAATAGCAAACTGGCTTGTGTTCACCCGTACTTCAGTGAAATCCTCGATGGAGTCTAATTTTTCAGACTGTGAACCTGACTTCGACGTCCTATGCAACGTCGTTTCGATTCTATCAGTCGAATACAACGTAGTGTCGGAACTTCGACAGATATTTCCTTACCTTTGCCTTTGGTAGGAACTTCGACATTATTTGAGGCAGCAACCTTCTTCTGGCGTTGGAACCTTCACCATTGTGTCCTGGTCATAGGGTTTTTGCCCTTATAGTTGTTATTGTAGGCATACATGTTTGACTCAGATGCCTTGTTTTGGTCTGAAGCACTTGTGCTTCCTTTGACCATTTTTGGGTGGTATCCAACATTCTTTCCACCAGAATATACCCACTCCTCTACAGGCAACCTGGAGGATGGGACAAAAGTCTTCACCTAACCTTTGTTACGGTATTTGGTCAAAGGCATGACCTTGTAAGGTATACCTCTTTGGTTAAAACTAAATTTAGGCCTGTTATCAGCCCATTTCCTTTTTCCTTCGACTAGGGTTGGAACCCCTCAAGGCTCCTTACAACCTTTTTGTCGAATACTGAACTGTTTGGGGCAGAATCATAACTTCAGAGTTGCTGATTTTACAACGGTTCAAGAATTCAATCAACCCCTCTTCTGCATTTGGGTATACAACCTTCATCTTCTCGTTGTACTGATCTTCAGTGATCCTTTCAATTCCAACTTTGAGGCCTTCAATAGCCTTTTTCTCGACAAAATTTCTAGCAATAATTTCTCCAGTAACTTCGACAACGTTGATTTCCACTGGTTCAACATACATTGCGTCAGTCACTTGGAGAGGATTGCCATCTATTTGCATGGGAGGTTTCGCCTTGTCACTAAACTTCAGTCTTTCCTCATTCAGCGCTTTCTGAACTAGGTCCCTGAAGAGAACACAACGAGACGTATTATGGCCCAGAAAGTTATGAAATTTGCAAAAACCTCTTTTCTTTCTTTGTTCCACTGGTGGAGTTTCCAGGCCCTTATGCACTAAAATCTGACCATCAGTGACCAAAAGATCAAAGATTTCGTCGCGTTTATTAATGTCAAAAGTGTAAGTCTTTGCAACGAATTTATCATTCTTAGGTTCGACGGGATTTTTTTTTTCCGTCTGATGGTTTTAGCAATTTACAGACATAAGGGGGTCCATGCTTTAACTCAGCCACATTAATTTCACTTTCTTCGACGGAATTATATTCGACGTCAAATTCTTGGCCGTTGTCATTATTATCGACATATGCAACCTTCTTTTTCTTATGGAACCTACTAGTTATAGCCTTTTCTGCTTTGAGCCTTTCGACTTGTCAAACTCTGTCAGCAAGTTGGGCCATGTCCCTTAGGTGCTGGGTATCTAATTTCTTTCGAATAGAATAATCTAGCCCACCAGCGGCCATTTCAACTAACTCATGTTCTGGCACTTGGGTAAAGCACCTTGCTTTGAGAAGTCTGAATCTATTCAAATAGTCATCAATAGTTTCAGGGGTTTTGCGTCGAACGCTAACCAATTCTTTAAGACTAATTTTAGATTGTCCCATGTAAAATTGCTCATGAAAAGTCTTCTCCAATTGATTCCAACTAAACATGGAATGTGGAGGTAAGGTTGTAAACCAAGTGAAGTCATTTTTTGTCAGAGAACTTGGGAAATATTTCATTCTTAGATTTTCGTTATTTTCTATGTCCCTAGCCTCAGTTAAATAACGAGCCACGTGTTCGACAGTGGATTCACTGGTATCCCCAGCGAATTTTGTGAATTTGGGGACTTTCCATCCCCTTGGGAGTTCAGTTTGCAAGACATACTCAGATAAGGCCGACACAAAGTTTGGCCTATGCAAACCTACATTGAGGCCATTTTGGACTAGAATTATCTCGACAAGGTTGGCTATGTTATTTTGGGCTCCAAAATTATTTTGTTGGACTTGACTAACCACCTCATCTGCATTTTGGTTTCTATTAACTAGAACAACTTCAAGGCCAGAACAGGTTGTTCGACAACTTGGGGAACAGGTTGTGCCTGATTTCCCTCATTGTTTATCCCTTTGCATATTTGTAGAGGCCTAGGATTTTGGGGTTGGACATGGGCGAAAAAATCTACAATCCTCCCCATTTGTGTAGCCAACATTTGGTAACTTTGGTTCGTGTTCTGAATCATAGGATTAAACATTGTTCCAATTTGTTGCGTTAACATATTTACCATTTCGTGGTTACTTTCATCCATTTGTTGTCTAAGGGACAACAAAGATGATGTGGTCAACGCATGTTGAGCGTTTCGACAAGGAACACTTATTGTAGACCCATGTAATGGAGATAATGACGTATTTGCATTATCTGCATACATAGATGCGTTCGTGTGAAGGCCTGCCATCAATGATGTTGGCATACCATAAGGATGATCCCTATTTGCCATTGCCAACGTGAATTGAGGCATAGAAGGCATAAAGGTACCAATTGGACCAATCAGAGGATTTTTGTCAAATCCTTGGATTAGTGGCCTAGAAGCCACTGGGCTAGCCTGCATCGATGATGCGGTTGTCGAAACAACCGCAGAAGTATTTACTCCCATATTCGTCAAAGATGGTATATGGGCTGTTACTCCCACCACATTTACAGGAATTACACCAATAACTGGTATTTCTTGTGAACTTTGCGCATTAGACTGTGCATTGGGCGTAGAAGCAGAACTTGAATTAGGACGAACCATCTCAGGGAGACGTTTACCACCTCTCAATCGCATACAAAGATAAATTCACAAGTTTTTAGAAACCAAGAACTAAGAATTTCAGAGAAATGTTTTCAAAAAAATTCGAAATTTGACACACAAAGGTTCCACTGGGCGTGCCAATTTGTTTACGCTGAATTTTGGTAAACAACCGTTGGTTACAAATAATGTTGCTTGCGAGATCAACCAGAAATCTCAGAACATATGAATGTTAAACTTTCCCAGAAATATTTGCATGTTCATGGTGTTTTTGAATAAGTTTTATAAAAGAAGAAAAAAGTCTTGAAGTTCAATGAGATTGAACTTGTCGAATAAGGTTTCTTGTAGGTGATGGCGATTTTCGCAAGTGTACGAAATCGTTCAAGTAGTAAAGTTTAAAACGGTAAACCGAGTGTCGAACACAAGGACTGCGTTAACGAATCGAATGTAATTTTGAATACTCAGTTGAACAAAAGGGTACGAAGTTTGTTTAATTGCTAATAAAAGAAAAGTACGTAAAGTAAATTGGTTTGAAATTCAAAGGTAAAAGCTTGTCAGGGATGAGCTTCACTAGACTACGAACTCAAGTTAATCACCTAACCAACGATCACTGAACTTGTTTAATGAATCACGACCTAATTCTCTTAAATAATCTTGCCCTAATTCCTTAGTGACAGAAACTTTAATTCTAACGAAGAACCCTAATTCCTTAGCAAGTTTTACAATTCAGAATTAAGCATGAACGGACTTGAATTAATAAACGGTTTCAAGGGTTTGTATCCATTCCTAGATTACAAAGGCGAGAATTTCTTATCTTAAGCATTCATACATTCCACTTCCGTTTCACAATATGAATCATACGTCAATTTAAAGATGATCAATCAATAAAAGCATTAAGCACAAAGATAAGAAACATGATTCAATAAATTCATTCAATGATCAGATGAGGGTTACAAAACAAGAGTCATCATCTAGCTATTCTCATCCCTAACAATGGAGAATTTAGCTACTCATAATTGGATTACAAAATAGCTTAATCAATAAGAACATAAGAACATACAAAAACTGACTGTGAGTTGGATGGGGCAGCCACCGCTTCAGTTCTTTGCTCTCAAAATCGCGCTTCTATTCTTCCAATTTCCGAACCCTTGTTTCTGAAAACGAATCAGCTAAAATAGGCAACCTGATCGCAAAATCGTGACACGATGCAAGCAATCGTGACACGATCCTTCATTAAAACTCCCAAGGATTGTGCAAACTGGTCTCCTAATCGTGACACGATTATGCAATCGTGACACGATTTTGTAGGCAGAATTTCATCTCTTCTCTGGTTAGGAAATTGTGACACGATTCCCAAATCGTGTCACGATGAAGTCACTTCAGGCTCTGATGATTTCTTGCTCTTTTGTACCTCAAACTGTCTCAAAATGCTAACAAAAGTAGATAAAACTAACAAAAACTCTTAACAAATTACGTAATGACAAGGTGTCATCAGTAGGAATTACTTAAACATAAATTTGCAGAAAGACAAGTAAAATGCAAGAAAACTTAAGGAAAACTAAATTGCATTAATTCAAATGAAAATTTGTTCACAAGGATCATACATTAATTTACTACTCGTTTCTCTCTTTGACATGGATACTTTGAGTTTCTAAATTCTATGCTAAGAAAAACTCATTGTACTAAGAAAAACTCATTGACATGGATACTTTGAGTTTCTCTCTTTGATTTGTGACTTCGTTTTCCACATGGAAAACTCTTATTTATACTAAGAAAAACTCATTGTACAATCCTATCCAAACTAACTGCCACTAACGTCTTCCAACGGGAGAATCTTCTAATTTTGAATTTGATTCTTCTTCCTTCGACATGAGTTACTTGACATTCTCCAAAATCGACCTAATTCATATTTGTCGAATGCTTTTGTCTACCAATTCTCTCCATTTTGCTAAGTCTTTGACTCTGTCGAAATAATATACAATCTTGCCAGCCTTTTAATGCCGAAAGCAACATTTTTCCTGGAAATGACAAGTCCGACTTTATTGACTGCATTTAACGGAGCCTGTCGAAAATACAGGCTAACAATATATCACCTCATTGTGTTCAAATTATTCTTTGCAAATGGGTCACCATGAGTGTCGTTGGAATGTATAATTCTAACATCGGACAAAGTCAATTAGTTAAATATAATATTTTTATATCTTCTAAATAAAAACTATAATAATTAGGGGAAATTATATTCACATTCCCTAAGGTCTATTAAAATAGCACACACACACCATATAGTTTTTAAACTTACACTGACCTTTTTAAGTTGTCATCAAACTTCTCTATACCATTAATTAACTTTTCGTTAATCATTGTCTCCCAATTGCTCCTCTTGACACCTCTCTAACTCATCTTCTCACCTTAATCGTCGCTGCTTCAAATGCTTGCTTTGAATACTCATCTCCCAATTGTCTTCCAATTTCTTTGGCTAAATTCGAATGCTCGCCTTGATTGGATCCCAACAATGCAATTTTGATTCACTGAAAGATTTGTTTTGGTACTTCATACTGTTAGTTACAGATAGTCCGGGGAAAGAATATGGATGCCCCATGTTCCAATGATTGGCGACAACAATTAATTTGTCTTACGATCTTTTAAAAGTGAGAATGAAAACCAAAATAAATAAAAGATAGTTCTAGATTCATATAAAAAAGAAAATATGATGTATCTACTAAGGAAACTGTTAATAACTCCGACGAGAGAAATGACATGAATGACGACAAGGGACGAGTGAAGAAGATGAGATATGTGTGACAGGACAACGAAGATTGAAGCAGCAACGATTGAGGGGAGAAGATGAGTTAGAGAGGTGTCAAGAGGAGTAATGTGAATACAATTATGATTAACAGAAAGCTAACATTGTTAATTGAGAAGGAAGGTAATTGTTTATTTAATGAGAACTTAAGGGAGGCTAATGCAAGTATCAAAATTTGAGAAGGTGTCAATGCTATTTTAATAGACTTAGGAGAGATGAGTGTAATTTCCCCTAATAATTACTAGTATAATATATGTTTACCCTGAAATATTAGCGGTTTCTGGTTTACTCTCCTGTAATTTTTTTTTTTAGTTTTCAACCATATAATTTGAAGATTATTTGGTTTTGGACCTTCTTGGCATAAAATTTCAAAATATAAGGTACATTTGTCCCCTGTAATTTGATCGAATTTTGATTTACTCTCTGTCATATCATCGATTTTGTACAGTCAAAATTCACGAAAGTCCATAACCGGATATGTCTGTGATGGCGGCTGAGGCTGCGCTGGTCCCTGCTGATCCTGCTCCTCTCGCTGTCCTCCTCCCCTCAGGAACTCCTCATACTCAGCGACGAAAGCATCCATAGTTTTCTCTGTGATGGGCTTCATCATCGGGGCATCAATGTCGGCCCGGTACTCCTCAACCTTAGCCTCCTCACACAGCCAACAGATCAAGCTGCTATGTGCTACCAATTTAAGCTTGCTGAGTGCGATTTCCCGGATATTGTTGGCTATCAGCTCTCCAACATTTATGTCCTCACCAGACAAAATAGCATCAATAGTCAAAATGCGTTTCAGTGGGATTTCCGATGTACACGAAGTGCCCTCGAGCGTCTGAACCACAAAAGATGCCCATGCCTTAGGAGATGGCATGAAGTCAGCTTTGGCAAGCATCCGTGCTTTTCTCCAAGTGGTGCCCGGCCTGCACAACATAGTTAATAATCCAGCAAAATCATCCTCCGTCATATCCTTGACCGCAACTCTTCTCCTCTTGACCCCACACTCCTCCGGGGCAGTCAAACCCAGCAATTGATTTATAGCATCGGGGCTATAATCAATGGTTTTTCCGCGGACGAACGACTGATACATGGTAGGGGTGAACCTGGCATTAGCGTAGAATTCCAATGTGACAGTCTTGTTGGAAGCGGTAAAGACCATGTTGTTCAGAAGTTCCCAATTCCGTGCCTGTAACATGCTCTCAAACTCAGTGTATTTACCCAGATGAATGACATCAAACCTGCGCTCCATAACGACCTTGAAAGCCTTGCTTTCGACGAAACGGTCCTGTGCATCTTTGTTAATGAATTTGAATGCGGGTTGAGTGGGTGGTGCGGCTTCTGTGCGGGCGGTGTTGGGTTTGCGTTTGGTAGTGTTTTTGGTAGGTTTGGTGGTTTTTGGGCGTTTGGCCGTGTGTTTGGTTCGTAGGACGGGAGGCATGGTGAAGAGGTGTTGGTGGAAAGATGAAATTTGAGGTAGGGATGATGTTGATGGTGATGAAAAGGACTGAATTTCGTGGTAAGGGGAGTCTGTGGAAAATTTGACAGAGTAACGGCAGGTTTTGAATTTGTGAGGCTGAATTATTTGAAGGTTGTATTTATAGGTTAAGGAAATCGTGTCACGATTGGGTTAAATCGTGACACGATTGTGACTGTAACGGTCAAAAAATTCAAAAATGCTCAGCAATCGTGTCACGATGTGAAGTAATCGTGTCACGATTGCAGTTTTTAAAATTCAAATTTTTCAGAATCGTGTCACGATGTCAGTATCGTGTCACGATTTTGATGGCAGAGAGTATGATACTTTGGAGCATTGAAATCGTGTCACGATGCCTGGATCGTGGCACGATTTTTCTTGACAGAGAAACACAAATTTTCAAGGGGAAATCGTGTCACGATTGATGAATCGTGTCACGATTTTCTTGGCAGAAAGAAAAATTTTTTAAAGGAGCAAAATCGTGTCACGATGGAGTAATCGTGTCACGATTTTGGTGGCAGAGAGCACACTCGTGTAACTTAGAAAAATTTCTGCCCTGAAAATGGTTTTGCAACACTTATTTTTTTTTTTGTTTTTTATGAAAAAAATAAAACGAAATAACACAAAGGATACTGAGTAGGTTGCCTCCCACCTAGCGCGTGTTTAACGTCCCGAGCCTGACGTACCACGGGATCACGTGGATTTCAGTTTGATCGACTCGGTCGGACGCTCAAATTCGACTCCAAAGTATGGTTTGAGCCTTTGTCCGTTGACCTTGAAGGTTCTATCCGAGTCAGGGTCCTTCACCTCCACAGTTCCATAAGGAAACACCTTCACCACTTTGAATGGTCCTGACCATCTGGACCTCAGCTTTCCAGGAAACAGCTTTAACCTGGAATTGAAAAGAAGAACTAGCTGCCCTTCCCTAAATTCCCTATTTTGGATCTTCTTGTCATGCCATTTCTTTGTTTTTTCTTTAAAAATCTTGGCATTTTCGTAGGCTGAATTCCGGAATTCATCTAACTCATGGAGTTGCAGAATCCGGGATTCGCCTGCTTTCGAGAGATCAAAATTCAGGAATTTAGTGGCCCACAAAGCTTTGTGCTCTAGTTCCAAAGGTAAGTGACAAGATTTTCCATAAACAATTTGAAAAGGAGACATACCTATGGGAGTTTTGAAAGCAGTTCTGTATGCCCACAGTGCATCATCCAGCTTGACGGACCAATCCTTCCGTGAGGAATTCACAGTCTTCTCCAGGATTTGCTTTATCTGTCTATTTGAAACCTCCACTTGTCCACTCGTTCTGAGGATGATATGGTGTAGCAATCCGGTGATGCACATTGTACTTTTTCAGCAACGTCTCCATCTTCCGGTTGAGGAAGTGGGTTCCTTCATCACTGATTAACGCCCTAGGGACCCCAAAGCGTGAAAAAATATTTTTTGGAAGGAAAGAAATTACTACCTGAGCATCATTGGTCTGCGTGGCGATAGCTTCCACCCACTTAGAGACATAGTCCACTGCCAACAGAATGTAAACCTTTGAATATGAGGATGGGAATGGTCCCATAAAATCAATACCCCATACATCAAAGATTTCCACTTCTAACACAGGATTTTGAGGCATCTCGTTTCTTTTGGAAATATTTCCTGTGCGTTGGCAGCGGTCACATCTCTTGACGTAGGCAAAAGCATCCTTAAACAAGGTTGGCCAAAACAAACCGGATTGGAGCACTTTTGCAGCAGTCCTATCTCCACTAAAGTGGCCGCCGTAGTTGGAGTCATGACAATGCCACAACACTTTTTCCTGCTCCTCTTCAGGGACACATCTCCTTAACAACCCGTCAATCCCTCTTTTATACAGATAGGGATCATCCCACACGTAATACTTACAATCGTGCAGAAATTTCTTGCGCTGTTGAGAATTAAAATCAACGGGTATCACCTTACCTACCAAATAGTTCGCAAAGTCTGCAAACCACGGCACCATTGTTACTGCTAGAATGTGTTCATCTGCAAAGAGGTCCTTGATAGGTCTCTGCTGATCAGTTTCATCCATCTTCTCTAGTCGGGAGAGATGGTCAGCCACAGTATTCTCTGATCCCTTCTTGTCCCTGATTTCCAGGTCAAATTCCTGCAACAGCAATATCCATCTAAGAAGTCTCGGTTTTGATTCCTGCTTAGAAAACAAATACCTTAGAGCAGCATGGTCAGTGTAAACAATAACTTTAGACCCTAACAAGTATGATCTAAATTTATCAAAAGCGTAGACAACAGCCAAGAGTTCTTTTTCTGTAGTGGCATAGTTAAGTTGTGTTGGGTTTAAAACATGACTAGCATAGTAAGTGACATGCAACAACTTATCTTTCCTTTGCCCAAGAACTGCCCCAACAGCTGTATCACTGGCATCACACATTATTTCAAAAGGTAGTGACCAATCGGGAGCAGTGACAATGGGGGCTGTTATCAGTTTTTGTTTAAGAGTGTTAAAGGCATTCAGACACTCATCATTGAATTGGAAAGGTGTGTCTTTTACTAGCAGGTTAGTAAGGGGTTTTGCTATTTTTGAAAAATCTTTAATGAACCTCCTATAAAAACCTGCATGTCCTAAAAAGCTCCTAATGCCTTTTTCATTGGTGGGAGGAGGAAGTTTTTCAATAACTTCAATTTTTGCTTGGTCCACCTCTATCCCTTTGTAAGAGATTCGGTGACCAAGAACAATTCCTTCTCTCACCATGAAATGACATTTTTCCCAATTTAGGACCAAATTAGATTTTTGACACCTTTCCAATACAAGAGATAAATTATTCAAACAATTATCAAAAGAAGAGCCAAAGACAGAAAAATCGTCCATAAAAACTTCGATATGTTTTTCAATCATATCGGAGAATATGGACATCATACACCTTTGAAAAGTAGCGGGGGCATTGCACAGCCCGAATGGCATCCTCCTGTAAGCAAATATCCCATAAGGACATGTGAAGGCTGTTTTCTCTTCATCCTCAGGTGCCACCGCAATCTGGTTGTAACCGGAATACCCGTCCAAAAAGCAGTAGTACTCATGACCCGCCAACCTTTCGAGCATCTGATCAATAAACGACAATGGGAAATGATCCTTCCGAGTAGCTGTGTTTAACCGTCTATAGTCTATGCAAACTCTCCAGCCAGTGACAGTGCGGGTCGGAATCAATTCATTCTTCTCATTCATCACCACTGTAGTACCACCCTTTTTTGGAACAACTTGGACCGGACTCACCCACGAACTGTCAGATATAGGATAAATGAGACCAGCTTCAAGCAACCTGACCACCTCCTTTCTAATCACCTCTTTCATGGTAGGATTAAGCCTCCGTTGTGGTTGAACCACCGGTTTGTAGTTCTCTTCCATTAAGATCTTATGCATACACACAGTAGGACTTATACCCTTCAAATCTTCAATGGACCACCTTATGGCACCCTTGTGCATTCTCAGGACTCTCATGAGCTTTTCTTCTTCAAGTTTATTCAGGCCTGCATTGATAATGGCTGGGTACTCTTCTTTCTCACCTAGGAACACATACTTCAAATGAGGGGGCAATTGTTTCAGCTCAACTACCGGTACTTTCTTTGACTTTTTCTCAACAGCTTCTTCATTCGGATGTAACTCCTCCCATTTAGTCGGTGTGCATCGGTGATAGGACGGGAAGGCTTCTAACATGGCCAGAACATCAACTTCTCTAGGATCTTCACCTTCCTCAACAACTGCTGCTGATGAACTTAATACTCTCTCAAGTGGTAGAGCTGGAATTTCGGCTTCAAACTTGTCTTTCACGATTGAACTAAGTATGTCAACCCTGTAGCATTCCTCCTTTTCTTTCGGATGCTTCATTGCTTGGAGAACATTGAGCTTCACCACCTCATCGTCAACCTTTAGAGTTGAAATTCTGGCCAGGCAAAACTAAGAGAATACCAGGTTCTGAACCAGACAGGTTCTGAACAATATGCAGGGCACAATAAATCGCAAAACAGAGCACAAGTAAACACAATACAAGAGCAGCAAAATAAAGTGCAGGAAAGTAAAAAGGCACAGAGGTTTGTTAACCCAGTTCGGAGTAAACACCTCCTACTCTGGGGGATACCAATCCAGGAAGGAATTCCACTATAGGAATTAATCCTTATGACTCAAGACACTGACTCCCAGTTCCCAGCCTAAGCAATTAACTTCCTCCTAGTCTTGAATTCTACCCAACACGTTGAGTATTAGAGACCACTAACTTCCTATTCAAGTAACAAACCTGTTACTGAGACCCTTAATCAAAAACACTCTGTTTTTTTCAAAAAACTTCAAAAACACAACTTCATTCGTACCTAGAGGCTTAGAATGAATTACAACTCAATAACAATCCTAAACCAACTCAAAGCATATGAGTGGCGTACAAAAATAAAGCAAAAGCTTAAAATGACAAAGACTCAATTCTCTGAAATTTTGACACTCTAAATCGTAAGTCTTCAATAGCTAAGCTCCTCCTTTTATAATCTTCAGCAAGCCTCTTAATTTTGCTCCAAATCTTCTGAATTGATTTGTTACTGGAATAAGATTGGTCCAATCAAGTAACAAATAAAACTATTTTGTATCTTTGAAAGATTTAAAACAGAAAATACGAATTTCATATCTTTGAACCAAATCTTCAATAAAATCTTCTCCAAATAATTCAGCATTTTAGAAGCACTTATACAAAGATAATTCCTTGCTAAATCTCCCAAGATACGCTCAAAAACAAATCTGAAAACCCAGCTTCTGATGTGGTCAACAAAAGTCAACGCTGGCTTCAGAACCTGAAATCAGCTTCTGAACTGCTACAGTGCATTCAGCTTCTGATGACATTTTCTGCTTCTGAATGGCTTTAAAACACAAAACTTGCAACTGAAGAAATGTTTCAAATATGGAGATGCTTCTATTCAATACTTTGGTTTTGCCAAAACATGCAGCCAACACAAAAGACTCAACAATCTCCCCCTTTGGCAAATTTTTGGCTAAAACCATCCAAGTCCTTCAATCTTCATTATAATCAGCTCAACAAAGAAGAACTCCACAATAATACATCATAGCAATTAGTTTAGGCAGCGGATTCAGCTATTTTAAACATGCAGCTTCAACTTCTGAACTTCTGATCATCACAAACATGGTATCAGAGCTACTCCAAGGTATCAGAGCTACTGATCAACTCCTGATCATCACACCTACTCCCCCTGTTACTCAGCATACACTCAGCATACATTAAACTCCCCCTTACTTCTGAATTTATGGTATCAGAGCATATCAGAGCCAACACTTCAGGAGCTGCACACAATTGTTCTTCAGGACCACTACACTTCAGGATCACTACACTTCAGGAATATAACAAACTTGTACTCCCCCTGAGACACATATTCCCCCTTGATCATATCTGGACATATCTTGCTTGGTATCAGAGCACAACTAGTCACCTTCTGAATTAATGACACACATATCAGAGCAATACATCTTCTAATTCTTGGTATCAGAGCCAACAAGGATCACTACATTGCATAAGATTTTCTCCCCCTTTTTAGCCATAAAATTCTGACAAATCATAGTCTTCAAATAGGGAAGGGAAACTGCACAAACATCTTCAACTACTGTCCCAGTTTGAACTTCAGACTTAGTATCAGAGACAGCATCACACTTAGCACTAACAAAACTGGCAGGTACTCTACCTTCCTCACATCCAGTTTGCTTTAATTGCTAGAATTCTTCATATAAGCACACACCTAACTTGCTCCTTAAGTTTTCAAACTGCTTAGCATCCAAGGCCTTTGTGAAAATGTCAGCAACTTGTTCTTCAGTACCTACATGTTCTAGCTGAACAATCTTGTCTTCCACAAGGTTTCTGATAAAATGATGCCTGATGTCTATGTGTTTGGTTCTGCTGTGCTGAATTGGATTCTTAGAGATGTTGATGGCACTCAAATTGTCACAAAATAAGGTCATAGTTCTTTGTTCAATGTTGTACTCCTCCAGCATCTGCTTCATCCACACCAATTGTGAACAACTACTTCCAGCAGCAATATACTCAGCCTCAGCAGTTGATAATGACACACAGTTTTGCTTTTTGCTAAACCATGAAATTAAGTTATTCCCCAAAAAGAAACAACCTCCTGAGGTGCTCTTCCTGTCATCAGCACTTCCAGCCCAGTCAGCATCACAGTATCCCATCAGTTCAGAACTTGAACTATGTGAGTACATGATTCCATAGTCACTTGTGCTGTTCACATACTTCAGGATCCTTTTAACTTGTGTCAGATGACTCATCTTAGGATTAGCTTGATATCTAGCACATACTCCTACAGCAAAAGTAATGTCTGGTCTGCTCGCAGTCAAGTACAATAGGCTCCCAATCATGCTTCTGTATTGACTTTGATCAACTGATACTCCATGTTCATCTTTGGTTAGCTTCAGATGAGTAGCAGCTGGTGTCCTCTTGTGAGCAGCAGATTCCAATCCAAACTTTTTCACAATGTTCTTGGCATATTTACTCTGAGAAATGAAGATTGTATCTTCCATTTGTTTAACTTGTAATCCAAGAAAGTATGTCAGCTCACCAACCAAACTCATTTCAAATTCTGATTGCATTTGCTGAACAAACAGTTTGACCATCTTCTGAGACATTCCACCAAAAACTATATCATCCACATAAATCTGAGCAATCATCAGACTCCCATTTTCATCTTTCACAAACAATGTCTTATCAGAACCTCCTTTTCTGTAACCTTGAGCCACAAGAAACTGAGTCAGCCTGTCATAACATGCCCTTGGTGCTTGCTTCAATCCATATAAAGCCTTTTTTAACTTGTACACATGTTCTGGAAACTTAGGATCCACAAAACCCTTAGGCTGTTCAACATAAACCTCTTCTTGCAAGTATCCATTCAGAAACGCACTCTTCACATCCATCTGGAACAATTTGAACTTGAGAATGCAAGATACACCCAACAGTAGTCTTATGGACTCTAGTCTGGCCACAGGTGCAAAGGTCTCATCAAAATCCAATCCCTCAACTTGAGTATAACCCTGAGCAACCAACCTTGCTTTGTTTCTGACTACAGTACCATTTTCATCTGTTTTATTCTTGAATATCCACTTAGTGCCAATCACATTCAACCCTTCTGGTCTTGGAACTAGATCCCATACTTCACTCCTTTTGAATTGATTCAACTCATCTTGCATTGCTTCAATCCAAAATTCATCAGTTAGGGCTTCTTTCACATTTTTAGGTTCAAGCTTTGACACAAAGCATGAATCAGTAGCAGCAGCATCTGATCTCCTGGTTCTGACCCCTTGATCCAAACTCCCAATGATAAGCTCCTTAGGATGATCCTTCTGAATTCTAATAGATGGCCCTTTATTGGTAGGATCATGTTCTGGATGTACATCTGCTTCTTCAGACTCTGGATGAATTTCTGCTTCTGAAGTTTGTTCTTCTGATGGTTCAGACTCTGGAACAACTTCAGTCTCACTTCTATCTTTTTCAGCAGTCAGATCATCAATTACCACATTAATGGACTCCATCACAACTTTAGTTCTTGAATTAAACACCCTATAAGCTCTGCTGTTTACTGAATAACCCAGGAATATGCCTTCATCAGACTTAGGATCCAGTTTTCTCCTATTTTCTCTATCAGCCAAAATATAGCATCTGCTCCCAAAAACATGGAAATACTTAACAGTTGGCTTTCTCCCTTTCCACAATTCATACAGAGTTGATGTAGTACCCTTCTTCAAAGTAACTCTGTTATGAATATAACAAGCAGTGTTCATTGCTTCAGCCCAGAACATATATGGCAACTTCTTAGCATGCATCATTACTCTTGCACATTCAGCCAAAGTCCTATTCTTTCTCTCAACAACACCATTTTGCTGAGGTGTGATAGGTGCAGAGAACTCATGCTTTATACCTTCAGAGGCACAGAATTCTGAGAAACTCTTGTTTTCAAATTCTTTGCCATGGTCACTTCTGATTCTGACTATGCCACAGTCTTTTTCTCTTTGTAGTTGAATGCACAAGTCTTTAAATACTTCAAAAGTATCAGATTTTTCTCTAACAAAACTGATCCATGTGAATCTTGAGTAGTCATCTACCATTACAAACGCATACCTCTTTCCTCCAATACTTTCTACTTGCATAGGCCCCATTAAATCCATATGAACAAGTTCTAGTACTTTAGTAGTTACCTGGTGAACTAAACTGGGATGAGACTTTCTTGTTTGTTTTCCAATTTGACAATCACCACAAACATTGTCCTCATTGATCTTCAGATTAGGCACACCTCTGATAGCTTCAGTACTTAGGATTTTCTTCATGCCTTTCAGATTCAGATGTCCCAATTTCTGGTGCCAGAGTTTGACTTCCTCTTCTGAGCTCATAAGACAAGAAGTCAGACTTCTTTCTTCTTCAGAAACCCACAAATAACAGTTGTCTTTGGATCTGCAGCCCCTCATCTGAATTTTACCATCCTGATCAGTAACAATACACTCCTGCTTGTTGAAATTCACTTTTAAGTCCTGATCACATAGCTGGCTAATACTGATCAGATTTGAAGTTAAACCTTCCACCAGTAGCACATCATTAAGTCTGGGCAAACCTTCTCTGATTAAATCACCAATACCCAGAATCCGACCTTTTACTCCATCTCCAAATGTCACATAACTTCTGGAGTATGATCTGATATTGCTTAGCAGCTTCTTCACACCAGTCATATGTCTTGAACACCCACTATCAAAGTACCAGTCTTCTTTTGAGGTGGCTCTCAGAGAAGTATGAGCAATCAGGCCTACATTCTGAACTTTGGGCTTCCACACCTTCTGAACATTGTGTCTGGGGGCAGCTGGTTGCACTCTTCTATATTGGAAATGTTCAGGATAACCATACAATTTAAAGCAGAATGGTTTGATATGCCCTCTCTTTCCTCAATGATGACAGACCCATGGATGATTCCTCCTCCTTCTGTTTCTGAAAGATTTCTGGGGTTGCTTCTGAGGTAGCATCTGACCATGCTTCTGACCTTGCATCTGAACATACTTCTGACCTTGCATCTGAGGTTGTTTCTGAGGTCTCATCTGAGATGCTCCAATCACAGGATTATCAGTTTTAGTGGCAGGAACAAACTCTTTAACAAGAATCTTCTGTTTGGAGTTCTGAGTCTGATCATCAAAGCCTAATCCAGTTTTTCCTTGTTGCTGAGCACCCAAGATTTCATCCAACACATTAGTAGCAGTATTCATCATTCTAACCTGCTTTTTCATATGTTCAAGTTGGGAATTTAACTGGTTCACTTCTTCTTTCAAATTTGAATTCTGCACAAGAAGTTCTCCCTTTTCAGCCTCCAGTTGAAAAATAGTCTCCTTCTGATCCAGCACTTGTTTGCAAACCTCAGCACTTCTGGTATACAGCTTCCTGTAGTTGTCAGCTAGTTCATCATATGAAGTTCTAACAGCTTCAGACACAGATGAACCTTCAGACTCTGAGTCAGACTCTGAAAAAGTCTCAGACTCTAAAGCAGGTTCCTTCTTCAAGATAGCTCCTGACCTCACTACCAGACCAGTATCACACATATCAGATTCACTAACATCATCATCTTCAGAACCATCATCAGACCATGCAACAGCTAGGCTCTTCTTCTGCTTCTTAAGAAAAGTAGGACATTCAGATTTGATATGCCCATAGCCCTCACACTCATAGCACTGCACACCTTTGGCTTGGTTGCTTTTCTCCTCAGTCTTGGTCTTCTTCTCATCAGTTTGTTGCTTTTTGTTATTGAATCTGAAATTCTGACCTTTGGCTTTGGCTTTTCTGTTAACATTCTTCAGAATCTTGTTGAATTGTTTTCCCAGCAACACTAGAGCTTCTGATAAGTCATCCTCCTCAGAATCTTGTTGATCATCAACTTCAGTATTCACAGTAAAAGCTATACCTTTCCCTTTCTTATCAGGCTGTTTGCAGAACGCAGTCTCAAAGTTGAGCAATGACCCAACCAGTTCTTCAAGCTTCATGGCACAAATATCATGAGCCTCCTCAATTGCAGTGACCTTCATGTCAAACCTTCTGGGCAGGGACCTGAGGATTTTTCTCACCAACTTCTCATCAGACATCTTCTCCCCAAGTGAATCAAAAGAATTTGCCATGTCCAGCACATTCATGTAAAAATCCTGAATGGATTCATCCTCCTTCATCTTCAGGTTCTCAAATTTGGTGGTCAGCAGCTGCAATCTGGACATCTTCACTTTAGAGGTTCCTTCATGAGTTGTCTTCAAAATTTCCCAGGCCTCCTTAGCAACAGTACACTGTTTGATAAGTCTGAACATGTTCTGATCAACACCATTAAAGATAGCATTCAAAGCTTTTGAATTTCCTAGTGACAGATCATCTTCAGCTTTGGTCCATTCCTCCTCAGGCTTCAGAACCTCAGTCTTGTTACCATCTTTGTCTGTATACACAGGATGATCCCAGCCTTTAATCACAGCTTTCCAAGTCCTGCTGTCAATAGACTTTAGAAAAGCACACATCCTTGACTTCCAATACTCATAGTTTGTGCCATCTAATAGGGGTGGTCTATTGACATAGCCTCCTTCTCTATCCATGCTTGCCAGATATTAACTCCTCTGGATCTCACCCAATTTACAGGCAGGGTGCCTGCTCTGATGCCAATTGAAATTCTGGCCAGGCAAAACTAAGAGAATACCAGGTTCTGAACCAGACAGGTTCTGAACAATATGCAGGGCACAATAAATCGCAAAACAGAGCACAAGTAAACACAATACAAGAGCAGCAAAATAAAGTGCAGGAAAGTAAAAAGGCACAGAGGTTTGTTAACCCAGTTCGGAGTAAACACCTCCTACTCTGGGGGATACCAATCCAGGAAGGAATTCCACTATAGGAATTAATCCTTATGACTCAAGACACTGACTCCCAGTTCCCAGCCTAAGCAATTAACTTCCTCCTAGTCTTGAATTCTACCCAACACGTTGAGTATTAGAGACCACTAACTTCCTATTCAAGTAACAAACCTGTTACTGAGACCCTTAATCAAAAACACTCTGTTTTTTTCAAAAAACTTCAAAAACACAACTTCATTCGTACCTAGAGGCTTAGAATGAATTACAACTCAATAACAATCCTAAACCAACTCAAAGCATATGAGTGGCGTACAAAAATAAAGCAAAAGCTTAAAATGACAAAGACTCAATTCTCTGAAATTTTGACACTCTAAATCGTAAGTCTTCAATAGCTAAGCTCCTCCTTTTATAATCTTCAGCAAGCCTCTTAATTTTGCTCCAAATCTTCTGAATTGATTTGTTACTGGAATAAGATTGGTCCAATCAAGTAACAAATAAAACTATTTTGTATCTTTGAAAGATTTAAAACAGAAAATACGAATTTCATATCTTTGAACCAAATCTTCAATAAAATCTTCTCCAAATAATTCAGCATTTTAGAAGCACTTATACAAAGATAATTCCTTGCTAAATCTCCCAAGATACGCTCAAAAACAAATCTGAAAACCCAGCTTCTGATGTGGTCAACAAAAGTCAACGCTGGCTTCAGAACCTGAAATCAGCTTCTGAACTGCTACAGTGCATTCAGCTTCTGATGACATTTTCTGCTTCTGAATGGCTTTAAAACACAAAACTTGCAACTGAAGAAATGTTTCAAATATGGAGATGCTTCTATTCAATACTTTGGTTTTGCCAAAACATGCAGCCAACACAAAAGACTCAACAAGAGTCAACGTACCATCTTCTAAGTCAATCATACACCTTCCAGTTTGTAAAAATGGTCTCCCCAGAATCAGCGGTATGTCCTCATCCTCTTCCATCTCAAGAACAACAAAGTCAACTGGGGATATGAATTTGTCAACCTTTACAAGCACATCTTCCACAATACCATAGGGATATTTGTAGGATTTGTCCGCGAACTGCAAGGTCATTCTTGTATCTCTCACCGTTCCAATCCCCAACTTCTTGTAAATAGACAAAGGCATTAAACTTACACTTGCTCCAAGGTCGATCAGTGCTTTCTTGAAAGTTCTATCCCCAATGGTACAAGGAATAGTGACACTTCCAGGATCTTTGAGTTTCTTTGGAATTTTTCTTTGTAACACCGCACTACATTGTTCAGTGAGCATCACATCTTCATCACCAATGCTTATCTTCCTTGAAATGATGTCCTTCATCAATTTTGCATAGGTTGGCATTTGTTCGAGAGCTTCGGCAAAAGGGATGTTGATTTGTAACTTTTTGAACATCTCAAGGAATTTACCAAAACTCTTCTTGTCTTTTTCTTTTTTCAACCTTTGTGGGAATGGTAGCTTAACCTGTGGCTTTGGCAACTCATTTTTCTTTGGATTTTCTGGTTCTCCAGCTACCTCTTGTGGTGTATTCTCTCGGACTTCAACCGGCACTTCAACTAACTCATCGTATGACTCACCCCCACCTTGTGTATCTTTAGGTTGTTGTGAGTCTTCAACCCTTCTGCTTCTGGTCATGACTGCATTCACACTTTCGTGTCTTTTGGGATTGGCAATTGTGTTGCTAGGCAGATTTCCAGGAGGTCTTTGTGCAATTTGTTGGGCAATTTGACCAACTTGAATCTCAAGATTTTTGATTGAGGCAGTGGTGTTCTTTTGTGAGGCCCTGGTTTCTTGAGTGAGAGAGTTCACGCTTGATGCCATTGCTTCAATGGCCAATTCCCAATCAACTTTCTTTGGGGGAGTAGGATTTGATGGGATTCCTTGTTGCGGATTCGGGAAGTTGTTTTGTGGAGTTTTCCATGAGAAGTTTGGGTGATTCCTCCAGCCTGGATTGAAAGTGTTGGAATAGGGATTGTTCTGCTGACGACCCCCTTGGTTACTAAGGAAATTCACTGCTTCTACTTGAGCTGCATCCATGGGTACATCACAATGCATGGTAAAATGAGGACCTGCACACCAATCACACTTCACAGTATTCATTTGATTAACCGGAGCAATTAGAGGTTGGCCTATATTGAGAGCTGCCAATCTCTTTGTCACTTCAGCTGATACTGCTTCTTGAATCTGCTTGCTAGTGAGTATGTTCTGAGCATTTTTAGCTTCGAGTTGATTCAAGTCTATGAGTCCTCCTCTTGTGCCACCTGTTCTGTCATACATCTCCATTTGTTCATTCAGAGCAACCGCTTCAATGACTTTGATTATTTGAGAAGCAGTTTTGAAATTTATAGAACCACCAGAAGCTGTGTCGAGGACTTGTCTAGTAGAAAGACGTAGACCATTACAAAAAATCTGCATCTGTACTGTGCTGTCATAATTGTGGTCTGGACAGGCTGACAACAATTTCTTGTACCTCTTATACGATTCTCCAAGTGATTCTCCATCTTTCTGTTGGAAGTTGGAAATGTCCTGACGTCTGTGCACAAACAACACTGTAGGGAAGAATTGCTCCAAGAACTTGTCTTCCATCTCATTCCATGTTGTAATACTCCCAGCTGGTAAAGAATCAAACCACTCCTTAGCATCATCAGTCAGGGAGAATGGAAACAACCGCAACCGTTTGGCTTCTTCCGAGTTCCCATCCACTTTTGTTGTCTCACAGATCACAAAGACATTCTTCAAATGTTTGTTGGCATCTTCGTTGTACTTCCCAGCAAACTGTTTTTCTTTCAATTCACGGAGTAGTCCTGGGTTGATCTCAAACTTGTTAACCGTCACAGGCTGGTTAGCAATGGTCAACCTGTTGCGGTTTCGATCACGAGCACCATAGTCTCCGAGGAGTCTCTCTTCAGGTGGAGGAGGTGGTGGGTCTAATTCCGCCATCCTTTCAACAACTTCTAACTCCTCAGTGACCTGTTCGTCTGTGTTGATCTCAATTTCACTCGTCCCTTCCTTCTCTTTTTGCTTTCTTAATTGAGTTGCTTTGCGATTTGCACGGCAAGTCTTTTCAATTTCTGCGTCAAAGAGAAGTTCAGCTGAGGTCTGGCCTCGCATACAAGATTAGACAGACATGAGTTATTGAGAATGAAAACAAAAATAAAAGTAAAGATAAAACTCGTAACAGCAAAAGTAATTTTATTGCAGAGCAAAAAATTCCAATTGAGTAAAAGAAATTACAATTCAACAGTTAATTGGCAGTCCCCGGCAACGGCGCCAAAAACTTGATGGCGATTTTCGCAAGTGTACGAAATCGTTCAAGTAGTAAAGTTTAAAACGGTAAACCGAGTGTCGAACACAAGGACTGCGTTAACGAATCGAATGTAATTTTGAATACTCAGTTGAACAAAAGGGTACGAAGTTTGTTTAATTGCTAATAAAAGAAAAGTACGTAAAGTAAATTGGTTTGAAATTCAAAGGTAAAAGCTTGTCAGGGATGAGCTTCACTAGACTACGAACTCAAGTTAATCACCTAACCAACGATCACTGAACTTGTTTAATGAATCACGACCTAATTCTCTTAAATAATCTTGCCCTAATTCCTTAGTGACATAAACTTTAATTCTAACGAAGAACCCTAATTCCTTAGCAAGTTTTACAATTCAGAATTAAGCATGAACGGACTTGAATTAATAAACGGTTTCAAGGGTTTGTATCCATTCCTAGATTACAAAGGCGAGAATTTCTTATCTTAAGCATTCATACATTCCACTTCCGTTTCACAATATGAATCATACGTCAATTTAAAGATGATCAATCAATAAAAGCATTAAGCACAAAGATAAGAAACATGATTCAATAAATTCATTCAATGATCAGATGAGGGTTACAAAACAAGAGTCATCATCTAGCTATTCTCATCCCTAACAATGGAGAATTTAGCTACTCATAATTGGATTACAAAATAGCTTAATCAATAAGAACATAAGAACATACAAAAACTGACTGTGAGTTGGATGGGGCAGCCACCGCTTCAGTTCTTTGCTCTCAAAATCGCGCTTCTATTCTTCCAATTTCCGAACCCTTGTTTCTGAAAACGAATCAGCTAAAATAGGCAACCTGATCGCAAAATCGTGACACGATGCAAGCAATCGTGACACGATCCTTCATTAAAACTCCCAAGGATTGTGCAAACTGGTCTCCTAATCGTGACACGATTATGCAATCGTGACACGATTTTGTAGGCAGAATTTCATCTCTTCTCTGGTTAGGAAATTGTGACACGATTCCCAAATCGTGTCACGATGAAGTCACTTCAGGCTCTGATGATTTCTTGCTCTTTTGTACCTCAAACTGTCTCAAAATGCTAACAAAAGTAGATAAAACTAACAAAAACTCTTAACAAATTACGTAATGACAAGGTGTCATCAGTAGGAATTACTTAAACATAAATTTGCAGAAAGACAAGTAAAATGCAAGAAAACTTAAGGAAAACTAAATTGCATTAATTCAAATGAAAATTTGTTCACAAGGATCATACATTAATTTACTACTCGTTTCTCTCTTTGACATGGATACTTTGAGTTTCTAAATTCTATGCATGTGATTTGTGACTTCGTTTTCCACATGGAAAACTCTTATTTATACTAAGAAAAACTCATTGTACAATCCTATCCAAACTAACTGCCACTAACGTCTTCCAACGGGAGAATCTTCTAATTTTGAATTTGAATCTTCTTCCTTCGACATGAGTTACTTGACATTCTCCAAAATCGACCTAATTCATATTTGTCGAATGCTTTTGTCTACCAATTCTCTCCATTTTGCTAAGTCTTTGACTCTGTCGAAATAATATACAATCTTGCCAGCCTTTTAATGCCGAAAGCAACATTTTTCCTGGAAATGACAAGTCCAACTTTATTGACTGCATTTAACGGAACCTGTCGAAAATACAGGCTAACAATATATCACCTCATTGTGTTCAAATTATTCTTTGCAAATGGGTCACCATGAGTGTCGTTGGAATGTATAATTCTAACATCGGACAAAGTCAATTAGTTGAATATAATATTTTTATATCTTCTAAATAAAAACTATAATAATTAGGGGAAATTATATTCACATTCCCTAAGGTCTATTAAAATAGCACACACACACCATATAGTTTTTAAACTTACACTGACCTTTTTAAGTTGTCATCAAACTTCTCTATACCATTAATTAACATTTCGTTAATCATTGTCTCCCAATTGCTCCTCTTGACACCTCTCTAACTCATCTTCTCACCTTAATCGTCGCTGCTTCAAATGCTTGCTTTGAATACTCATCTCCCAATTGTCTTCCAATTTCTTTGGCTAAATTCGAATGCTCGCCTTGATTGGATCCCAACAATGCAATTTTGATTCACTGAAAGATTTGTTTTGGTACTTCATACTGTTAGTTACAGATAGTCCGGGGAAAGAATATGGATGCCCCATGTTCCAATGATTGGCGACAACAATTAATTTGTCTTACGATCTTTTAAAAGTGAGAATGAAAACCAAAATAAATAAAAGATAGTTCTAGATTCATATAAAAAAGAAAATATGATGTATCTACTAAGGAAACTGTTAATAACTCCGACGAGAGAAATGACATGAATGACGACAAGGGACGAGTGAAGAAGATGAGATATGTGTGACAGGACAACGAAGATTGAAGCAGTAACGATTGAGGGGAGAAGATGAGTTAGAGAGGTGTCAAGAGGAGTAATGTGAATACAATTATGATTAACAGAAAGCTAACATTGTTAATTGAGAAGGAAGGTAATTGTTTATTTAATGAGAACTTAAGGGAGGCTAATGCAAGTATCAAAATTTGAGAAGGTGTCAATGCTATTTTAATAGACTTAGGAGAGATGAGTGTAATTTCCCCTAATAATTACTAGTATAATATATGTTTACCCTGAAATATTAGCGGTTTCTGGTTTACTCTCCTGTAATTTTTTTTTTAGTTTTCAACCATATAATTTGAAGATTATTTGGTTTTGGACCTTCTTGGCATAAAATTTCAAAATATAAGGTACATTTGTCCCCTGTAATTTGAGCGAATTTTGATTTACTCTCTGTCATATCATCGATTTTGTACAGTCAAAATTCACGAAAGTCCATAACCAAAGAATTTTCAAATTACATGGTTGGAATCTAATTTTTTTTATATGGGGTAAACTAGAAATTGCTAACATTATAGGGGGTAAACATATATTAATCCTATAATATATAACTAAATATTTGACCCGTGCGATGCATGAGTCTAGGAGTCTGATGTAAAACTATATTAAGTTTTGATTTATTATTCATATATAAACTAATGTTGTTGGAAAAAAAAATCAACGCATGTTAAATGAAAGGATTGAAAAATAATATCCATAATCAACATACATTTAGTATATACCAATAAATAGATTTTTTTTTTGAAAGAAAGAGCCAAAGATAATGACTAATTTTAGTCTATTTGACTGGGTCCTGTAACGCATATCAAAATGGTGGAAGATAATGAGTTACACCAAATATAAAATGATTTAAACAAAGCACAATAACCAAATTTTATAGTTTCAAATTACCTTGCCAAGCACATTAGGTATACTACAATCGTATTCACATTCTCCACAACCTGCTGAAGTTTCACATTTTCTTACAAAGCCAAGCAGAGCAAAAGTACTCCAGCAGCCCCATTTCATAAAACAAATTTCATCCTTATAAGATAACTAACTAGATATAATGAAGTTGAGTGAATAAACTGTAAAAAATGTAAGCAAAGAAACAATAAATACAATTTCACTTAAAACTCTTATACATCACAATTAAAAAAAGCCAAAGAAGACACTTCTTTGATGCACCACTTACATTAAAAAGAAGACTACAACATTTTTTGAGTGGAATACTGCAAGTTCTTTTTCTTTGGGATCTATTTTGTGTTTTAGTTAGTGATCATGGTGTTTAGAGATGTATTTCAAGTTTTGCTATCATTGCATAGTCTCATCTCTTTCAAAAATAAAAGTTGGAAAGAATTTG
This sequence comes from Medicago ruthenica, assembly GCA_018208015.1. NCBI lineage: Eukaryota > Viridiplantae > Streptophyta > Magnoliopsida > Fabales > Fabaceae > Medicago > Medicago ruthenica. The sequence goes on along the minus strand of CM031373.1, from coordinate 2,453,693 downwards.
TAAATGTCACACAAACTTTCATTTTCCTCAACGAAAATTGGACTATAAGAAAAGCTGAGATTAACCATAAATGTAATCATTAATCAATACAAAATAATTAATTATCTAACATCAATAGGGAAAAATAAGGTTGTTTCAAAAAAAAAAGGGAAAAATAAGGCTAATTCATTGAACTATGTTGCATAACATATATCTAGTCATAATCATAAATGCCGAATCAATGTATAGCCCTCCTATCATACAATCTTTTGATTTTTCATTATTGATATTGAAATAACCGAATCCTCAAAACAAATATGCAAATTTAGACTAAACATAATGTTCAGTTATGGGTTAGACATTGGAATGACACAATTCATCGGTAAACCACCCATGTAGTGGTTATCTGAAACCACCCACTAGCTGGTTATCAGAAACCACTTACTACAAAAAATGGTGGATTTAGTGTATTGAATATATAAATTAAAAGCAGCATTCAAAAAGCAAAAACGTTAACGGCTTAGTGGTAAAAACTGTGAACCACTATCATCAGCACTAATCAACATTTAGTACAATAGAGATATAATTTTTTGTAAAAATCATACATGCAACAAATGACTATGGGTGTGTTTGGTAAAAATAAACTATAAGTTAGCTGTTAGTTGATAAGCTAGCTGATAGCTGAAAAGTTAGATTATGACTGCTGGCTGATAGCTTATAGCTGAAAATATAGTGATCTGTCGGTGATGAACTGATGGAGGCAACAACGGCGGAAATTGCTCTGGTACAATGGCGATGAGTCTTTGCGGAGGAACGAAAGGTGCCTGCAGGCACGTTAGCACTCCGACGATCAAGTCAGTAATGGAACTAAGAAAGAGTGCGTGGAAATGTGGGTAAAGTGAATCGTACCTTGGGGGTGAAGCTAACTCACCCTTATATAGCCGCGTGTGAGAATTATTGCCTCCAGATATGCAACGCGTGTATAGGGGACAGTTAGAGGACACGTGTACGGTGTCTGATGCACGAGGGCGCGCTATGGTGTGGTGGTGTGCATCAACGTTGGCGTGTGCCCTCGGGTGACGTGCCTTGGAGTGGTGATGTTTTTATCCACGTGTCACTGTTTGATTGGCCTTCTGGCCGGTCCATAACATATAGCTTATTAAAATTAAAGTGTTTGGTAAAATTAGTTGTTGAAATGACTAATAAATATAAAATGAGATAAAATGACATATTTATTTATTTTTATTTCTTTATAAATCACATATATGAGAACCATTGTCATCAGTATGAACATTAGCTAACTCCAACAACTTAGTTAGCTAACTCAACAAAACCAAGCTCATGCAAAAAATTCTTCAACCATAACAACTCTTTGCATTCTTTGGTAACATTAATGAACTCTGACTCTAAAGTAGACAACTCAACACATTTGTGTAGTCTAAATTGCCAAGCCACATCTCCCCCTTCAAATTTAATCATATAGCCTGAAGTTGACTTTCTGGAACCAATGTCACTAGCCTTATATGGGTCGGAGTACCCTATTAAAGTAAGCTCATATCCTCCAAAGCAAAACCCCATACAAGTACCATAAAGATACCTTAAAAACCATTTTACAACATTCCAATGTTCTCTATCTGGATTTGATAAAAATATATTGATTATACCAACAGCATGTATTAAATTTGGTATTGTACACACCATGGCATACATAAAATGACCAACAAAAGATGCATAAGGAATCTGTTTCAGCTTCTTGCATGTATGACTCTCAACCAAAGTGTGGAATTCTTGAACTTCTACAACACTTGGTCTTTTATCATAAAGGCATAGACACAAAATTTCTTGGAACAATCATCAATAAAGGTAACAAAATAAAGTGCACCACTAAAGCATTTTACCTTTAAAAGGCCACAAAAGCCAGAATGAGCCAATTCAAGCAACTCCGACTTCCTTGAGGCAGGATGCCTTTTGAATGATATTATGGTATGTTTACCATCCATGCCATGAGAACATTTATCCAAACACTTGCACATCCTTTTTAGCTAAAACATTTAACCATTTGTCACTGATATGACTAAGCCTTTGGTGCCAAAAAGATGCTTCCATATGGAAGACATTCACACTGTCTTTAGCAACCAAAGCATTTGTCAACTATAATTTAGATTCAAAAATTGGATAGGAACAATTTGAATCTAATCACACCTTAGAACAAAAACACCTGAGACTAGTAATGATTCGATTCAAAAATTGGATAGGAACAATTTGAATCGAATCAAATGTCTTACAACACGAAATTTGAGAATTCTTAAATACGAAGTAATATTTGAGCTCAATATTACTGCTAGGACACATAAGATGCTATTGTAGATAATTTGATATTTGAGATTGACTAGGGTGCTTTAACAATTTCAGCTAAGCTAATTAAGAGCAAAATAACACAAAACATCAACTTAACAAAACACCATCAAAACCTATAAACTGAGTAATTGAAGGAGCAATTACATACACAACAAAAAACAATGAAAAAATCATTGAAAAGTTCATTTAGACATTTCATTAAACACTTGGAGAGCAAAATATAAAACATTGATTCATTGTGTTATTTCAACTTTTAAACTACCACATAAGTTAAACCTAGTCTAAACAACATTGACAATGCAAACAGATTATCATATGATCATTTACCACAAAAAAATTCAACATTTACATAAACCCTAAACACTAACATTTTATCAATTTAAACCAAAAACCGAACTTATAAAACAAAAAAATTTAATGCAAAAGGATCATGAACACTTGTAGTTGAAGTTAAAGTTAAATTTCTTGAAGTTGAAGCAATTCGTTTGTGGGAGATTGGAGGGAAAGAAAGGAATGTTTTTTATGTTTTGAAGGAATAATTTACATGTTGTTATTGTTCTGGAATAAACCAGAACGTAACGGCAATTGACTACCGTTGGGAGCTTTAACGAGTGCAATTAATTGTCGTTGGGGACGAACGACAGGTAACTGCCGCTGAGGTCAAATATGTAATTTTGGGGGTGCTAGAGATCAATTTTATGAATGAGATGACCAAAATCCTTGTGTCTTACAAGAGTATGGGCCTTTTAATGTTATAGATTTTTGAAAATTGCTCTTCTCCCAACGAAAATTGTTCACTCCTATACAAACAGACGAAAATACCCACAGCGTGACTTAAGTCACGTAGGTTATAAGTCATGCTCGGTATATATCAACATGACTTAAGTCACGTTGATGTATAACCTGCGTGACTTAAGTCACACTCGGTAGATGTCAGCGTGACTTAAGTCACAATGCGTTCATTTATAACCTAGGCAGAACCTCACTTCTCCATTTCACTTCTCAAATCTCTAAAAAATCTCCCAGATCATTCAACTTCAAATCACCCACCACTCCAACAACAAGTAAGTTTTCTTAATCACGTACCATTGTCATTTTATGTTTATATGTTACATTTTTTCTCTTAAATAAGAAATTTTTATGTTTTAGGGTTTGTTTAAATTTTGATTTTTTTTGGCAAGAAATGATACAATGTTTACATGTTAATGACTTATGTTGCTTAAATGATTAGATGTTTGCATGTTTATGTTGTAGTTTTTAGTTTTATGGTTTATGTATAATTTGCACTCCAAGTGTTTGATATGTTTGAATGAGTTTTTCATTGATTGTTTTTAATTTCTTATGGTGTAGATATGAAACAATGGCTCAAGTATACGTTCAAGTATCCTTCAACGGCGGAAACTCTCATTTTTTTCAAGGTTCGGGATGATGTCACGTTAAAAGAATTGAAGGATCAACTTCATGAAATCAACCAACGACTCAACCACGGAGACACAAGGAGGGTGGAATACGTTTGATACCATAGTCCATCGTTCGACTCAGAGGGGAATTTGTCGTTCACTTAGCCGGAGTTAACGAACGACGACGATGTGAGGAGCATGTTCTCGATATTTGCTCAACACATCATGATCCCCATCGAGATGGATGCTACGTTGCTGAGGTCGCCTGAAGATATTCTCAAGAGTTTGATTCGGCCGGATGAAGATGTTTAGGTAGTATTATTATGTTGTGTCATTATTTTGTTGGATTTTAGTTTAATTTTTGTTAGTTTATTGAAGATGTTGGCATTGAAGTGTCTTTTACTTAACGTAAAGGTTTGCAAGTCTCTTTGGAAACTCAAAAGAATGAAGAGAACACAACATGTATTATGTCGAATCAGCTATATAGGTTCTCACATCGAATTCCATCGTATAAGATGAGTGTGACAAAAGGGAATATATTTCTAAGATGTTCTTTTGTGCTTGATCATGCTCCTCTGTCAATTGAAACGTGTCAGTTGGCAGGGCAGTAAGATTAAGTTCAAAACAATATATTGGAATTGCATTCTGATAAGTGCTTAAAAGTTGTTATATTTTGCTAACTTTTAGGGCACTTATGATTACTTGCTTTACAAGTTACCTTAGGATTTGAGCATATTTGTGTTAAAAATGCAATAATTGTGATCCTAGGCCTTACCCCATGTGATTATGCAGGAAATACATGCTTGAACCTGATTGAAGCAAAAGATTGAAGCATTTCTTGATGCCATCGCTACAAGCGCAGAAGCCATCGCTAGTAGCGAGGATGGGCAGGGATTTCCAGACATCCATCGCTTGAAGCGCAGCATCCATCGCTAGAAGCGAGCTTAGGCAGGGATTATCAGGAGTTCATCGCTTGAAGCGATGAACTGGACGCTTGAAGCGAGCCTAGGCAGGGAATTTCAATGATCCATCGCTAGTAGCGACAGACCTTGTCGCTACAGCGACCAAAGGGGCGGTTTAATGCTGATGGTGACGTGGAGCTCTATGATTGGCCAATTGAAGTCCTCGCTACAAGCGACAGACTGGTCGCTTGTAGCGAGCGTGATTTTTCTCAGCATATTTAAGGAATTTTAAGCTCATTTCTTGGAGAGATAGTTTTTTTATCAGTTTTAATATTTTCCAGAGCTTAGAATACTTGTTATCTTTGAGAGAGAATAGGCATAGAGGGAGAAAAACTTCAAATAGCAATTTGATTTGGATTGAAGAAGATCTTAAGAAGCTTTGAGACATCAAGCTCTCACATATCTTCATCTTCCTTTCTTATTTTGCAATAGTTGTCATGACAATGATCAACTAATCTCCTTTGTTGGGATTAATAGGTAATCAATCATTCATGTCGTAAACTTTTGATTATTCAATATATGATTCTAGCAATTTTTATATACCATTGAATTTCTTCTTGCTTTTCAATCTTATGTTTGATTTAAATGTTGTTGAAAAAGACTTTTGAATCTAGGTTTAGAATGATTTTCTATCAAGATAAGAAATTCTAGAAATGGGATTTGGTTTTGATAATTACATTAAAGTATTGGTTCGTAAAGCTTTTGAATCGTTTAATAGATTGAGAAATCATCGATTAAACGATACAATCGATCTCACGACGTCATTTGGGAAATCAATGATGTTGTTGAGCAATACGTAATAATGTCATATATAAGAAAACGCTAGAATCCGTATTTATGATCAATCGGATATAAACGATGTTTGATTGATGAAAGTTAATCCTAACACCTTCTATGTCCTATTACTCTACTATTTATTTATAAAGTTTTTAAAATGATGAGTAGTGTAGTATAAAAACAAGTTAAACCCTAACTTAAGACGATAATCGAAGTTGAACGGTTTATGATATCACATTAATCCCTGTGGAACGATATAAAAACTAATACTTACTTTTGTTCATTCAACAAAATGGCGCCGTTGCCGGGGATTAAAGTTATGATCTTATAATCATTGCAACTTTAATTATGGTTTTAAGCAATTTTGCACAAAATTCTTTTATGTATATAACTAATACTTCTTATCCATCTTGTTTGCTAATCCTTTGTGGTCAGATTGTTGATATCGTTTATGCGAGGTCAAGTATCAGAGGACCAACTTCTTTTTGATTCCGAGATAGAAAGAACAGCTCGTAGAGCCAATAGCAAGAATCGAAAAAAGAAGCAACAAGCTAAGAGGAGGCAACAAGAGGAGAGTTCTGTTTCTAGTCATTCATCTAGTCCAAATCCAAGCCAAGAGTTACAAATGGCTGCAACAGGAGATGGTTCAGGAGGTTCTGCGATGCCATGTACTAATAGTCCACGCCGTTTCGCACAATTAGGGAAAACACCGCGGACTGCCAAGCAAACGGAGATGAAGACGGGGATATTACAAATCTTATATGCTAATCCATTCTCAGGATTAGACCATGAAGACCCGTTCCAACATCTCACAAAATTCTATGAAATTGCGGGAACCCTTGGTGAGACGGAGAATAACGAGGAGGCTATGTGGATGAGGATGTTTCCACACTCATTGATTGGTAAAGCTAAGGAGTGGTACTTGGACCAGCCACCGACGGTAATGACGAACTGGAATACGCTTGAGGAGAAATTCCTTGAGAGGTTCTTCCCTCAGAATCGTTTTATGGAGGCGAAGACAACCATTGCGGTGTTTTCACAAGGTACAAGTGAGACACTATGTGAAGCCTGGGAGCGTTTCAAGTCAATGCTCAGAAGATGTCCGAACCATGGATTTGATGAATTAACACAAATTCATCTCTTCCGGAACGGGATGCAACAACAATCCAAGCTTTTGCTTGACGCTGCTGCTGGTGGTTCTTTGATGGCCAAGAGCGCCGAGGATGCTGTTGCTATTATAGAGAGAATGGCGTTGAACGATCACCAAGCTCATCACAACCGAAGCCAAAGCCAAAGGAAGGCGGGAATCCTAGATTTGGGAACTAATGATGCGATCCTTTCACAAAACAAGTTGCTCACGCAACAAGTGGAAGAGTTGACAAAGAAAATGGCCAACCTTCCTCAACAAATGAAGGACATCCAGAACGAACAAAGAAGACAACACCAAGTCGCATCTTGCGAGCTTTGTTCGGGAGACCACCCAACCGGATTCTGTCCGCCCCCTACAGAAGAGGTAAGCTATGTTGGTAATCAACCAAGGCCTCAACAGTTTCAAAACCAATTCCAAAGCCATCCAAACAACTTCCCAAGAGGGAATAATCCGAATTATGGCCAAGGTTGGAGAGGAGAAGCTGGGCAGTATAACCGACAACCTTACCAAAATTATAACCAATATCAACCTCCACAACAAAACCGCAACCAAACCACTGATGAAACCCTCAATCAATTCATGCAGCAGTCAATGGCCAACCAGAAAAACACTGATGCGTCCATCAAAAATCTGGAGACGCAAGTGGGTCAATTGGCACAACAACTTTCTCAAGCTACTCAACAAGGCGGAACCTTTACCGCCAACACACAAACCAACCCAAAGGATCATGCATCATCATCGAAATGACAATTAAGTCATTTTGATGAGGAAGTCCTTGCAACAAGAGACAACGAAAATTGCAAGGCAATTGCTACAAGGAGCGGGAAGGTAATTGGCCAAGGTATAGGGGACAATCTTGAAGTAGAGAGAAGGGTGGTTGAGAATGAGAGGAAGGAGAAGGATGATGATGAAGGACGTGAGGAAGAAACGGAAGATGTACATATAGAGGATGTAGTAGAAAAAAATAATAAGGATGTAGTTGAAAATGAGAACATTGTATGGAAGAAGGATGTGGTGAAGGAGAAAGGCAAGAAGCAAGAAATAGTGAAGAATGCACCAACACCGCACCTACCTTACCCAACTACACCAGCCAAAAAAGAGAAAGAACGGCAGTTTGCTAGGTTCCTTGAAGTATTCAAGAGGTTACAAATCAATATACCGTTCTCGGAAGCCCTAGAGCAAATGCCGACGTATGCCAAGTTCATGAAGGAAATCCTTTCCAAGAAGAGGAGGTTTAATGAAGAAGAAACAATTTTGCTAGACGCGAATTGTAGTGAAATCATCCAGAATACATTGTCAAGAAAGAAGAGAGATCCGGGCAAAGTTACATTGCTCGTGTCTATTGGCAATGTTGATGTCGGCAAGGCACTCATTGATTTGGGTTCAAGTATCAACCTAATCCCATTATCCGTTGTCAAAAGGATAGGTGATATAGTTGTGAAGAGAACCAACTTAACCTTGCAATTGGCCGACAAATCCTACACTCGTCCATTGGGAATTGCTGAAGACGTGTTGGTGAAAGTCGACAAGTTCTTGTTCCCCGTTGACTTTGTAGTGATGGATATACCGGAGGATGATGATGTGCCACTACTTCTTGGGAGAACTTTCATGCAAACGGCACGGATGATGATTGATCTTGACGGAGGCTTAATGAAAGTCCGTGTGGACGATGAAGAAGTCAATTTCAACATCCACGAAGCAATGAAGTTTCCTAGTGATAAAGCTGCGTGCTTCAAGATGGATGCAACAGAAGAATTGATAGTTGATACGAGAAACCAGTTGCATGATTTGACACATCTTGAGAGGGTTTTGACAAACGCACTAAGTATCCTAGGAGAAGAAGATGAGCATGAGCTTGAAGAGTGTTTGAAGGAGCTCGATTCGTCGAAGGAAATTCCTCCTCACAAAGCCAAAATCGAGGAATTGACGAATGAAGCTAAAGTAGAAGAAGTGAAGCCGGAGATGAAGATATTGCCCTCACATTTGAAGTATGTGTTTCTTGATCAAGAGGGTACCAAACTGGTAATCATTAGTAGCTCCTTGTCAAACCATGAAGAAACAAGATTGGTCGAAGTTTTGAAGTCCAACAAGGAAGCAATAGGTTGGACACTATCCGACTTAAAAGGGATAAGTCCTTCCTATTGCATGCATAAGATCATGATGGAAGAGGATTATAAGCCGGTAGCACAACCTCAAAGACGGCTAAACCCAAACATGAAAGAAGTAGTCCGGAAAGAAGTAGTGAAGCTACTTGAAGCCGGCATGATATATCCGATCTCGGATAGCACTTGGGTTAGTCCGGTTCAAGTTGTCCCTAAGAAGGGAGGTATGACGGTTATCACGAACGAGAAGAATGAGCTCATACCGACAAGAACCGTGACCGGTTGGAGGATGTGTATCGACTACCGGAGGTTGAACAAAGCAACTAGAAAGGATCATTTTCCTCTACCATTTATGGATCAAATGCTAGAGAGGCTGTCAGGGCAAGCTTTTTACTGTTTCCTTGACGGGTATTCAGGTTACAATCAGATATCGATGAATCCAGACGATCACGAGAAGACTGCATTCACATGTCCTTTTGGGGTATTTGCATATCGACGCATGCCGTTCGGTTTATGTAACGCTCCAGCAACATTTCAACGATGCATGCAAGCTATCTTTGCCGACTTGATAGAGAAAAGCATTGAAGTGTTTATGGACGACTTCTCAGTTTTCGGGTCATCATTTGATTTATGCTTGAAGAATCTGGACACGGTACTGAAACGGTGCAAGGAAACCAACTTGGTGCTCAATTGGGAGAAGTGTCACTTCATGGTAACCGAGGGTATTGTCCTTGGTCACAAGATCTCCTCCAAGGGTATTGAAGTTGATAAAGCTAAGATCGACGTGATAGGAAAACTTCCACCACCAGTTAATGTCAAAGGAATCCGAAGCTTCCTAGGCCATGCCGGGTTCTATCGGAGATTCATCAAAGACTTCTCAAAAATTGCAAAGCCATTGAGCAACTTGCTCAACAAAGATAAGTCTTTTGATTTTGATATTGACTGTTTAAATGCTTTTAATAGTTTAAAGGATAGCTTAACATTCGCACCCATAATCACCGCACCAAACTGGACATACGATTTTGAACTTATGTGCGATGCAAGTGATTATGCGGTAGGCGCGGTGTTAGGTCAACGCAAAAAAAATTTTTTTCATGCTATACACTACGCAAGTAAAGTTTTAAATGACGCACAAGTCAATTATGCTACCACTGAAAAAGAATTACTTGCCATAGTGTTCGCATTAGAAAAATTTCGTTCGTATCTCATTGGTTCAAAAATTGTTATCTGGACTGACCATGCAGCTATCAAGTACTTGATTACCAAACCCGACTCAAAGCCGAGACTCATCCGTTGGATGTTGCTACTCCAAGAGTTTGATTTGGAAATTAAGGACAAGAAGGGGACTGAGAACCTAGTAGCTGATCATCTGTCAAGATTGGTGAACAATGAGATAACGAAGAATGAAAGGGACATCCTTGAAGAGTTCCCGGATGAACAGTTGCTTATGGTGCAAGAAAGACCATGGTTCGCGGACATGGCCAACTACAAAGCAACGGGTTTCATTCCGGAGGATTACACATGGCAAATGAAGAAGAGGTTGTTGAGAGACGCCACTCAATTCATTTGGGATGACCCGTACTTATTCAAGATTGGAGTAGACCACTTAATAAGAAGATGTGTTGCAAGAGAAGAAGCCAAGGACATCATGTGGCACTGTCACAACTCGCCATATGGTGGTCACTACAGTGGAGAAAGAACTGGAGCAAAAGTTCTTCAAGCTGGCTTTTATTGGCCCACCTTGTTCAAAGACTCATATGAACATGTGAAAGAATGCGAGAGTTGCCAGAAGACCGGAGGGATTTCAAAGAGGAATGAAATGCCTCTACAAAGTATCCTGGAAGTCGAAGTCTTCGACTGTTGGGGTATTGACTTTGTAGGGCCATTTCCATCTTCTTTGAACAACGAGTATATTTTGGTGGCTGTTGATTATGTGTCAAAGTGGGTAGAAGCAATATCATCTCAGAAAGCCGATAGCAAGACGGTGGTCAAGTTTCTGAAAAGGAACATCTTTTCCCGATTTGGAACTCCAAGAGTGCTAATAAGTGATGGAGGTTCTCACTTCTGCAATCAACAGTTAGCAAAAGCACTTGAGCACTATGGAGTAAAGCACAAGGTAGCTTCACCATACCATCCACAGACCAACGGTCAAGCCGAGGTATCCAACCGTGAAATCAAACGGATACTTGAGAAGACCGTGTCATCTTCAAGGAAGGATTGGGCGATGAAACTGGACGAAGCGTTGTGGGCCTATAGGACCGCATACAAAGCTCCTACGGGTTTCACCCCATTCCAGTTGGTGTATGGGAAGGCATGCCACTTGCCGGTCGAGTTGGAGCACAAAGCGTTTTGGGCGCTCAAGTTTTTGAACTTTGATCAAGAGCAAGCTGGGGAGAAGAGAAAGCTTCAGATGCATGAATTAGAGGAAATGCGTGACCAAGCCTATCAGTCAAGCAAGCTTTATAAGGAAAAGGTTAAACGGTATCATGACAAGAAGATCATGAAAAGGGAATTCAGACCTGGTCAAATGGTGTTGCTGTTCAATGCAAGGCTACGACTATTTCCGGGTAAATTGAAGTCCAAGTGGTCCGTGTGCGCACCTCGTTTTTTTCCTCGGGAAAAAGACGCGCAAATCCTCCGAGGTCGTTCGCAAACGCTCGGAGGGCCTTTGTGAAGCCGCCACCAAAGTTTTTGTGTAAAGGGAACGTTGATAAACCCTTAAGTTTTTTTTTGTAAAGGGAAACGATAATAAAACCCTTTAGACGATGAGGATAAGGATTTGGTCATCGCAACCATTGTCGGGTTCGGGAGTCGATTACGATAATAAAACCCTCTGCGACCATGACAGCAAAGACCCAGAAATCTGAACCTACACCTCTTGGCTTAAGCTTCTAACATACAATGCATGCCACTAAACGACCTCAGAATCAACGAATGGGTATCAAAAGGAACCCTTTAACAGCTCTTTTTCTTTAAATTTTCGTAAATGGGTTTTCAATAAAAACAATTTGGAATTTGAAAGAAAAAGGCCAGTTGCAGATACCCATGATGCATGCTTGCTAAAATCCAACTTAATACAGTAAACTAAGGCCTAAATGCAGCTTATTATGAACTTAAATTCTAAAATGGGAACTTTTAAAATCATAAACCCTAAAACCCCTAACAGTTGCAACACAAACTAAAGATGAACAGAGGGAAAGAAGAAAGGAAACTCATACCTGGTTATTGATTCTGAGAAAGATACGAAATTAATGGAGGGAAGATTCAAAATGGGTATGCTTTTCTCTTAGATTTGAGAGTTTTTTTTTATTTTTTTGAAGTTATGGGAAAAAACTTTTTGTTTTTTAAGAGTTAAAGGAAAGAGAAAAAAAACGTTTGGAAAAACAAAGAAAGATAGTGGAAAAAAGTGGTTGAGGGGAAGTAAATGAAGGGTCAGCTGGGCTGACAAAAATTCGCGTACTTCGCACTGCGAAGTACCTTCGCACTGCGAAGTACTTGAATTTTTTTTTTTTTTTTTTGAAAATTTTGCTACCCCTCAACCATTGGCCATTCATATCCCCAATTATGATTATAAAAACAAGTAATAAACAACTAAAGGCTGATTGCCCCTGATAAAATAAAACATAGTGTAGCAAACACGAGTGAATGCGAATGGATAATGTGTGGAGGCTCGGAATTTCCCCCCCCCCATCCTCACATGTGGGCTCTAAAAATGGTGAAATCTCCTAAGAAGAGGTCCTTAGAGTCATAGACCTCACATGGAATTAGGGTTGTCTATGGACATACGTCGACATGACTTCAATTAATTCCACGTGAAAATCTCATCTAAGCGGGGTTGGACATCCTACCTCACGGACATACGTCAACGCGGGCTTCCGCACACAACCTCCTTCTAACTTAGTTTTTTTTCTCAAGCTCGGGTAGAGAGCCTCACACGTCCGGCATTAACCCGAACAATGTGGAGTAACATCGCTCAAGTAACCCCCACATTTGATATATATGATATGAATATAAAGCAGATAAAGCAGATATAAACATAAAGCATAAATATAGCATGTATGAATAAAATAAATAAACATGGCACGCAAAGGAAATAAAACAATTGGCTTTAAACCAAATAGGTTAGGCTTGACTCACTAGTGGGAACAGGGTCCCCAGTGAAGTCGCCAGCTGTGCGCACCTCGTTTTTTTCCTCGGGAAAAAGACGCGCAAATCCTCCGAGGTCGTTCGCAAACGCTCGGAGGGCCTTTGTGAAGCCGCCACCAAAGTTTTTGTGTAAAGGGAACGTTGATAAACCCTTAAGTTTTTTTTTGTAAAGGGAAACGATAATAAAACCCTTTAGACGATGAGGATAAGGATTTGGTCATCGCAACCATTGTCGGGTTCGGGAGTCGATTACGCAAGGGGAAGGTATTAGCACCCCTCACGTCCGTTGTACTCAACGGGAACCTTCTATTTGGTTTAAAGCTTGAATTGTTTTTTTTAAATACTTTGCGTGCATGTTCATTTATATTAAAAATAATAAAGGGGGGAAAGAGATAAAAACAAACGAAAGAAAGAAAAAAAGTTTTTTATTATTGCGCTTGACAAGATGTCGATCTTGCTCCTACGTATCTCCCGGTAGTCGGAGAATTCAAAGCGTACGTAGTTCTTTGGTAGAAAAACGTACATGTGTTGGTTGATTTTAAATGGACGATGTTTTAACCGAATTCTTGCGATTAAAACGTAGCTTGTATGCTCGCACTTGGAGACTTATTAAGCGTTTGTTCGTGAATCACATTAGAATTGTTAAAAGGTACGTCCGTTATGGTAAAGGGTTGATTGGTCGCTATGGGACCAAGGGAGGTGCAATGGACTCAAACGAGTCAAACATTGACCGAGTGGACTCAAACGAGTCGGGCAATTGTTCGATTGATCCGCTGAGATCAAGAACGGGTACAATGGACTCGGATGAGTCGAACATTGACCGAGTGGACTCAAACGAGTCGAGGGGTTGAGTCTAATGGCCAACGGGGGACCAAAAGGTTTGGATTGACCACAAGGGGCCAAGATTTGGTTTGGTTAGGGTTGTACGTATTAAAAAAAAGGGGAATGACGATTGTCCGAGCGACGAGACATACGTCACGCATTCGTACAATCGGGGCGATGGAGAGACATACGTCACACCATCCCTTTTTCATTCATGTTTTTGGGTTGAATTCTTTAGAAATCCCAAGGTATGTCAAAACATTTGGTTTGAAAACCCAAAATGGGAAGGTTTAGCAAATTTGCTAAAAAACGCGCAAGTTCGTCTCATTTTGCGAAAGTGCGAACGTAAACGGTGTATGTTCATCTTTGAGTTTTGAACATCATGAACAATATTTATTGTTCAAGTTTAGATTGAAATGATGAACATAACTTGTTTGTTCATGTGGTTTTGAAAGTTTGGGAACATAACTTGCTTTGCAAGTTATCCACAAAATGGTCATACGAACTTGTGATTTTGTCAAAATTATGCAAAATCCTTGTTATGGTTTGAAGAACATGGATTTAAAAACTCTTAGGCTCTGAGCTCTGGGGCTAGAACCTCAAAAATTGGTTGTTTTGACACAAAAACTCAGGTTCTGAGTTCTGTCATGGTCGCACTGCGACCATGACTTCGCACTGCGAAGCATGCGAAATTTTGGGTTCAGAAGCTGTTTCTGAACATTTGTTCAGAAACAACTTCTGAACACACTCAGGACCTTATAGGTGGGTGAAAAACTTTGAGTTTTTGGGATGAAAAAGGCTGGACAAACCAGTTTTGATGTTTTGAAAACCTTGGGATTTCTTTGAATTCAAAAGGGGTTTTTTAGGATCAAAAGGTTTTGAGCCAAAATAGCTATGCAAACACAATTATAAATGCAAGATAAGTGCTTTAGAAACTTACAGAACTCCTTAGCAAAACTCCAGCTGCACTTGATTTGATTTGATAAAGGGCTTTCACAAGAGGTTTGAATATTGGTGATGGTTTTGGAACTTTGGAAAGCTTTGTGTGGATTGATTGTTTCTGGTTATTTGTGGAGATTTGTAGGCTAAAATGAGTAGAGTTTCTGCTCTTGAAAATGCTGTGTTAACTGTGTTTGTATCCTTGGGCATTGCCTTCTATTTATAGGCCAAAATCAAATCTTTTTCATCATTACACAATCCCAAAATTCAGCTGACTTGTGGCCAAGATTAAGCTGAATCCCTTTGCATTAAATGCTAATGGATAGAGGCAACCCTGCCTTGTACCAAGGGGCAAGATCCAGCTTGATTTCAGCCACAAATTCAACTAATTCTAGAAGGTAATGATGAAGAACAAAGCTGATTTGCAATTGGCTAATGCTTGGGGATCAATCCTTGCAATCTCAATGGTTGGTCAATAAAAACGTGCACTGTAATGTGCAGAGATTGAGGGGTGAAAAGGCTACTTATGGCTGGTGTGAGAGGGTGAAAAGCTGCTGCAAAACAGAGTAGGCAATCATGGTTTTTTCAAGTGAAAAATCCAGCTGGTTTGACTGGTTTTGGGGGAAGCAAGCAGGAGGAAAGTCCTCAAGCAGGTGGCTGGCAACCTTGTGGTGGTTAGCAGGTCACCTGGGAGGGACTAGAGCTGCCCAAGGGCAAGCCCACTTGCTTGTCACATGCTAGGTTGGAAGAAAAAGCTTCCAACCTTGGCATTAATGGCAAGTCCTTCAACTCTGGCTTTGCTTGGCCCAATTAGCCATGAATGCTACTTAAAATAATTATGGAAGTGATATGCAACAAATTCTGGAATTAAATCAAAGAAACCAAAAATCTGCAGAAAAATCGCAGACTTCGCAGTGCGAAGTCCTCAATTTTGAAATGTTGACTTTTCTGTTGACTTTTGTTGACTTTTGACTTTTTTCCCCTCTTTTGATTTTTTTTGATTTTTGTTTTAAAATGCGTAGGACAAAATTAGGGTACTACAGCTGCCCCTACTTAATTGTGTCTTCGCATAGAGTGCGTGAGTGCCGAGGGCATCTCATGAACTCTTTGCGAAGATCAATTAAGTAAAAAGAAGGACCCGAATTTTGTCCTTCGCAAAATGCAAATGCAATGGTTGGTAGGGGTTGATCGTATCCAGCCGCTAACACTGGAGGTAGATCCACTGGGGGATGAAGGTAATCTTATCTAGGCACTGCTTCTAGAGGTCGATTCCTGAGGATGGTGATTTACTCTAGGATGTCACTAGAGGTGGAACATTGCGGTAGGTGATCTTATCTAGGTACTGCTTCTAGAGGTCGATACCTAAGATGGAGGTTTACTCTAGGTACTGCTTCTAGAGGTGGATACCTAAGCTAGGTGATCTTATTCAGGTACTGCTTCTGAATGTCGATTCCTAACGAGCTGTGATCTTATTCAGCCGCTAACACTGAAGGTCGATACACTGGGGGAGGTGATCTACTCTAGGTACTGCTTCTAGAGGTCGAAACATGGATGTAGGTAATCTACTCTAGGTACTGCTTCTAGAGGTCGATACCTAAACTAGGTGATCTTATTCAGGCACTGCTTCTGAATATCGATTCCTAACGAGCTGCGGTCTTACCCTAAATAGGTGCCCCTGGTTGAATGTTGATGGATGTTGGTGAATATGTGATACTCACTGGAGGATCCTTGTTGAGGATGCATGTTTTATGAAATGAAATGCATGTGTATGAATGGTTTTAAATATGCATGCATAAAATGAAATAATGTTGGTTGGGTGCCGAGCAGAGTCGGTCTTTGTTTGTGGTTGTGTTCATGACAGTTGGGCTTTCTCTTTTTTGTTGGTTTTTTGGTTGGTCGGTTTGGAAGGACAAGGTCCTTTGCCTACATACCCAAATGGGATCAAAACCGGTGTAGTTCGAGCCTAAGCCCGAAAATTTGTGTGGGTTTGCCAATAACGATTGGACTTTTGTTTGGGGTTGAGACTCCCTGGGGAGTATCAATGAGGTTTGGCTTATGGGGATATAAGGATCATTTTCGAAGCATGATCGATATCCAGCCTTGTTGGTGTTTGGATGTTTAGGGTGTTTATTGGGGATTTTTGTTCCTCCTAACCCTTGGGAGCTTGATGAGACAAAATTAGGCCGGCGAGGTAAAAAGTGGATCGGCATAAACATTCGGCAATCCTTACAGGGATAAACTCTCAGGGGATATATTTAAATATGGACAGGGCGAGACAGCGATAAGGAATAAATACCTCGTGGGGATTGTTAGTCCGCTGGATGAATCGTGCTAAACCGCTGAGGAGCATACTGATGGCTCAGTTGGGGAATGCTTGTGCTCTGGTTGGTCATCCTCGTTTGAATTGTTACTTCAGGCTCTTGATTTGACGGGGATATTCCTTTTTGATTTACTGGTGACCAAAAATCCCTTTAGTAATTAACCGTGCTTGGCCTGCGAGGCTTACCTGCTCTATGGATAGATTTTGATGCACGTTTTTTTTTAAGTATTCACAATTCAGAGAAAATGTGCTTGTTATTACTTGTTCAAAAACATAAAAGATTCCACGTAATTTTTGTTTTGGAAATATATACACTATCATAGATGGAAATTTCGACAAAAGTAAAAGACTTCGCTTGGGAAGAATTTCGTTAATGGGGGAGTGACCTGCCCCAAAAATGTAGTTCCTTTAATCGTGTTTGGGATTGCTGATGCCAATTGGGCCGGTTGGCCAGGTGTTTGAAGGATATCAAAGACAAATTGGGCTTTTTGTGATTTGCAGGGAGAGCGTTGAACATGGTTGAGCCTTGAACGATTTGTGCACCGGGAGCAATCAGGTTTTTGTTTAAAATTGCGGGTGCCAATGGAAATTGGACTTTATTGTTGGGGGCCGAGCGAGGTCGGACTTTTTGGTTTTGGTTGCCGAGCGAGATCGGACTTTTTGATTTTGGTTGCCGAGCGAGGTCGGGCTTTTTGGTTTTGGTTGCCGAGCGAGGTCGGACTTTTTGGTTTTGGTTGATTCATATGAAATTTGCGCACGCAATTTTATGCCCCCCTATTATTCCGAGATTGTACTGAAAAAGTCGACATAAATACCACACAAAAATCATATCGTACAGTTCAAATTATCAACATGTTTATTAATGAACCAATCTATCACTCATTTAAGCAAATAAATAAATTGAATATTAATAGTGAGGGGTTATGAACACTCATCGGGCAATTTTGTTAACATTCCGATCGATTTATATGTCCATCCAATTATTGTTTCTACAAAACATGAAAGCATTGATCAAAAGGTCTTTAAGGGTTGTAATTTGGCTGGGCTACAAAAGAAATGTCATATGTGGGGAAATTGAATTCAAATGGCCAAGCAAGAGGGAACATTCTTTCTAACTTGCCCCTTTCTTTGTTTAAATCACAATTTTGGTGATTCACAAATGCTTTTTCCTTGATCTTGACAACTCTTGGATTTTATCGGTCTTCTTTTCTCTTCTTTTTTTTTTCTTGGTTTGCTTTTTTTTTCTTTCCTTCTTTTTTCTTTGGTCGTCAAGATCAATTAAGAAATTCAACGTTGCTTGACTTTCACAAACCTCTCCTTTTTCCCAACTTGTTTCAGTATGATACCCTATTTGAATGTTCCCTCCTCTCTTGGTAAGGGACGCTAATCATGATGTTTTAAGGGTTCAAAAATCGAAAGGAAATTATCAGAATTCAGTGATATTTTGACTATGAACTGAAAATATTTCTTTTTACAAACTCCGGCAATCTCATTAAGCAGTTGAGCTTTATGAAAGTTGGCAGTTCATAGTCAAAAATTCTGATTTGTTAGGCTCGAAGGGGTTTAACAAATACTCACTTCTCACAGGGTGGGCTGTTTGTGGTTGACTGTTTTCTCTCATTTCCAAACAAATGCCTTGATCATGTCAATACTTTTATGTAATTAAAAACAAAATTCAGATTTAACATAAAAAAATCGAGCTAAACAAAAATGTCGATCTCCTGCATATGTATTATGATAACTTTGGGGATTCCTCACATCTGGCTGGTTCTAAATGGTTCATAGAACAGACATATTAAATAACGTGAATTGTATGGTGTAATTTGGTATGGAATATACATTTCCCTTTCAAGTTTAAATCACGGAAAGAAATAGGAAACATGCATTTAGCCTTGCGAAAATTAATCACATTCATCACTACCATTTGTCTATGGTTAAAACTTTGGCTTATTCGGTTGCGGAAAGATTTGTCAAATTCACATTATTAATGATAGGTGACACAAAAAAAAATTTCAACATTCACACATATTAAAAATAAATAGGCATGATTATGATGCAAATGCTAGGTAATAAAAGCAAAAAGTACTCGAATAATAAAGCAAGAGTATACAGCTACAAAGTACCAACCAAAAGGAACCTCTAAAAGTGTACGAGAAAAATGACATAAACATGAACAACAAAATATGAGAAATCATAAAAAAGGGTCACTCAAGGAGTGAAAGCCTCATCATCCTCGGTCTCCTCATCCTCGTCCTCCTCGTCCTCCTCGTCCTCATCACCTCCTCCCTGGCCTCCGGCCGCTGTATCACTGCCTCCAGCCTCTGCATGCTCTGGCCTATCCCCAGGCCAACGACCATGAGCCGCGAACATCTGGGGGGTCGGTATCTGATCATCAGGATCCGTCGGCCTCCCTAGCTGCCTCTGAAGACGATACATGGAATCATGCATCATAGTCATGTATCGATGGGAGGAAGCATTCTGCTCCAATATGAAAGTGCAAGTGCGACAATCCCCTGATGCTGGTGGAGGCCTAGGCCGTGGCTGCTGTGCCCTCGCTCTCCTCCCCGTGCAATGTCTGGAGATGTACTCGTCCGTAATGGGATTCTTAATGGTTTCGGACACTTGGGGAGGGATGGCTACTCGGGCTTCCCGGCAGAGTCCCATGATAAGACCCGGGAAAGCAAGTGGGCACATCTTCTTGGCCGGTGGCTTGATGCCACTCTCGACCACTATCTTAATTTCCTGGCAAATGGCCCTGGCCACATCTACTTGCTTACCGGTGAGGATGTAGTAGATAAGGGGGGTAACATCCATGGTGGTGGAGGAGGTATGGCTTTTAGGTTTTATGTTGTGGACGATGAGGTGGAAAATGACCTGGGCATAGGTGGTGAGGTTGCCCCTGAGGGCCTTTGTGGGTTGCCCTGCTGCGTTAAGCTCATAACTTTTTCCAGATTGGAAAATGGTTTGAGCGTAGAGATCGTGGTTCCAATTACCACGATTCTGGTGCTTATGGAAAGCACATAGCTCATCATTTTCCAATTGAAAAGGGTCTCGGAGGTAGGTGTTGATGGCGTCGCGATCAAATCTAATGACCCGACCACGCA
Organism: Medicago ruthenica; assembly: GCA_018208015.1. Taxonomy (NCBI): domain Eukaryota; kingdom Viridiplantae; phylum Streptophyta; class Magnoliopsida; order Fabales; family Fabaceae; genus Medicago; species Medicago ruthenica. Next base: position 2,433,634 of record CM031373.1, on the reverse strand, counting down.
CCATGGTCTGATACGTAAACTCTCCCTCTGGATCCACGGGAATGGCATTTGCGTAGAATTCCCGGATTATATCATAGTTGAGGTTAAGGGGAGGGTTTACCAAAACTCCCCACCGGCGGTGGTTTATCAACCGGGCCAACTCTCTCCAAGTGCCCCTGTCACTTATAATGAATTGCCTCTCCGGCCAGAAGGTTCTGCCAAGAAGTTCCTCGTATCTTTCTTGGTTCCGAAGACTTAGGAAGCGTGAGGCATCAAAACCCCCTTGTGGTCTCGATCCGGATGCCTCACCCCTTGAACGTTTTCCTACTGGTCTTGGTGCCATCTGCAAGGAAAAAGATAAAGTCAGTATACAAGGCTCATGATTGTAGGTGATATGGGGTGGAATTGAGGGATTTGGAGAAGAAATAGTGGGAAACAGAGGTTCTGTTTCTGCTACAGTCGCACTGCGAAGGTAGGTTCGCAGTGCGAAGGTACTCGAAAATTTCTGGGCTGCCCAGAAAAAGGTCGCAGTGCGAAGTTGAACTTTGCTCTGCGACCATGACAGCAAAGACCCAGAAATCTGAACCTACACCTCTTGGCTTAAGCTTCTAACATACAATGCATGCCACTAAACGACCTCAGAATCAACGAATGGGTATCAAAAGGAACCCTTTAACAGCTCTTTTTCTTTAAATTTTCGTAAATGGGTTTTCAATAAAAACAATTTGGAATTTGAAAGAAAAAGGCCAGTTGCAGATACCCATGATGCATGCTTGCTAAAATCCAACTTAATACAGTAAACTAAGGCCTAAATGCAGCTTATTATGAACTTAAATTCTAAAATGGGAACTTTTAAAATCATAAACCCTAAAACCCCTAACAGTTGCAACACAAACTAAAGATGAACAGAGGGAAAGAAGAAAGGAAACTCATACCTGGTTATTGATTCTGAGAAAGATACGAAATTAATGGAGGGAAGATTCAAAATGGGTATGCTTTTCTCTTAGATTTGAGAGTTTTTTTTTATTTTTTTGAAGTTATGGGAAAAAACTTTTTGTTTTTTAAGAGTTAAAGGAAAGAGAAAAAAAACGTTTGGAAAAACAAAGAAAGATAGTGGAAAAAAGTGGTTGAGGGGAAGTAAATGAAGGGTCAGCTGGGCTGACAAAAATTCGCGTACTTCGCACTGCGAAGTACCTTCGCACTGCGAAGTACTTGCATTTTTTTTTTTTTTTTTTTTTTTGAAAATTTTGCTACCCCTCAACCATTGGCCATTCATATCCCCAATTATGATTATAAAAACAAGTAATAAACAACTAAAGGCTGATTGCCCCTGATAAAATAAAACATAGTGTAGCAAACACGAGTGAATGCGAATGGATAATGTGTGGAGGCTCGGAATTTCCCCCCCCCATCCTCACATGTGGGCTCTAAAAATGGTGAAATCTCCTAAGAAGAGGTCCTTAGAGTCATAGACCTCACATGGAATTAGGGTTGTCTATGGACATACGTCGACATGACTTCAATTAATTCCACGTGAAAATCTCATCTAAGCGGGGTTGGACATCCTACCTCACGGACATACGTCAACGCGGGCTTCCGCACACAACCTCCTTCTAACTTAGTTTTTTTTCTCAAGCTCGGGTAGAGAGCCTCACACGTCCGGCATTAACCCGAACAATGTGGAGTAACATCGCTCAAGTAACCCCCACATTTGATATATATGATATGAATATAAAGCAGATAAAGCAGATATAAACATAAAGCATAAATATAGCATGTATGAATAAAATAAATAAACATGGCACGCAAAGGAAATAAAACAATTGGCTTTAAACCAAATAGGTTAGGCTTGACTCACTAGTGGGAACAGGGTCCCCAGTGAAGTCGCCAGCTGTGCGCACCTCGTTTTTTTCCTCGGGAAAAAGACGCGCAAATCCTCCGAGGTCGTTCGCAAACGCTCGGAGGGCCTTTGTGAAGCCGCCACCAAAGTTTTTGTGTAAAGGGAACGTTGATAAACCCTTAAGTTTTTTTTTGTAAAGGGAAACGATAATAAAACCCTTTAGACGATGAGGATAAGGATTTGGTCATCGCAACCATTGTCGGGTTCGGGAGTCGATTACGCAAGGGGAAGGTATTAGCACCCCTCACGTCCGTTGTACTCAACGGGAACCTTCTATTTGGTTTAAAGCTTGAATTGTTTTTTTTAAATACTTTGCGTGCATGTTCATTTATATTAAAAATAATAAAGGGGGGAAAGAGATAAAAACAAACGAAAGAAAGAAAAAAAGTTTTTTATTATTGCGCTTGACAAGATGTCGATCTTGCTCCTACGTATCTCCCGGTAGTCGGAGAATTCAAAGCGTACGTAGTTCTTTGGTAGAAAAACGTACATGTGTTGGTTGATTTTAAATGGACGATGTTTTAACCGAATTCTTGCGATTAAAACGTAGCTTGTATGCTCGCACTTGGAGACTTATTAAGCGTTTGTTCGTGAATCACATTAGAATTGTTAAAAGGTACGTCCGTTATGGTAAAGGGTTGATTGGTCGCTATGGGACCAAGGGAGGTGCAATGGACTCAAACGAGTCAAACATTGACCGAGTGGACTCAAACGAGTCGGGCGATTGTTCGATTGATCCGCTGAGATCAAGAACGGGTACAATGGACTCGGATGAGTCGAACATTGACCGAGTGGACTCAAACGAGTCGAGGGGTTGAGTCTAATGGCCAACGGGGGACCAAAAGGTTTGGATTGACCACAAGGGGCCAAGATTTGGTTTGGTTAGGGTTGTACGTATTAAAAAAAAGGGGAATGACGATTGTCCGAGCGACGAGACATACGTCACGCATTCGTACAATCGGGGCGATGGAGAGACATACGTCACACCATCCCTTTTTCATTCATGTTTTTGGGTTGAATTCTTTAGAAATCCCAAGGTATGTCAAAACATTTGGTTTGAAAACCCAAAATGGGAAGGTTTAGCAAATTTGCTAAAAAACGCGCAAGTTCGTCTCATTTTGCGAAAGTGCGAACGTAAACGGTGTATGTTCATCTTTGAGTTTTGAACATCATGAACAATATTTATTGTTCAAGTTTAGATTGAAATGATGAACATAGCTTGTTTGTTCATGTGGTTTTGAAAGTTTGGGAACATAACTTGCTTTGCAAGTTATCCACAAAATGGTCATACGAACTTGTGATTTTGTCAAAATTATGCAAAATCCTTGTTATGGTTTGAAGAACATGGATTTAAAAACTCTTAGGCTCTGAGCTCTGGGGCTAGAACCTCAAAAATTGGTTGTTTTGACACAAAAACTCAGGTTCTGAGTTCTGTCATGGTCGCACTGCGACCATGACTTCGCACTGCGAAGCATGCGAAATTTTGGGTTCAGAAGCTGTTTCTGAACATTTGTTCAGAAACAACTTCTGAACACACTCAGGACCTTATAGGTGGGTGAAAAACTTTGAGTTTTTGGGATGAAAAAGGCTGGACAAACCAGTTTTGATGTTTTGAAAACCTTGGGATTTCTTTGAATTCAAAAGGGGTTTTTTAGGATCAAAAGGTTTTGAGCCAAAATAGCTATGCAAACACAATTATAAATGCAAGATAAGTGCTTTAGAAACTTACAGAACTCCTTAGCAAAACTCCAGCTGCACTTGATTTGATTTGATAAAGGGCTTTCACAAGAGGTTTGAATATTGGTGATGGTTTTGGAACTTTGGAAAGCTTTGTGTGGATTGATTGTTTCTGGTTATTTGTGGAGATTTGTAGGCTAAAATGAGTAGAGTTTCTGCTCTTGAAAATGCTGTGTTAACTGTGTTTGTATCCTTGGGCATTGCCTTCTATTTATAGGCCAAAATCAAATCTTTTTCATCATTACACAATCCCAAAATTCAGCTGACTTGTGGCCAAGATTAAGCTGAATCCCTTTGCATTAAATGCTAATGGATAGAGGCAACCCTGCCTTGTACCAAGGGGCAAGATCCAGCTTGATTTCAGCCACAAATTCAACTAATTCTAGAAGGTAATGATGAAGAACAAAGCTGATTTGCAATTGGCTAATGCTTGGGGATCAATCCTTGCAATCTCAATGGTTGGTCAATAAAAACGTGCACTGTAATGTGCAGAGATTGAGGGGTGAAAAGGCTACTTATGGCTGGTGTGAGAGGGTGAAAAGCTGCTGCAAAACAGAGTAGGCAATCATGGTTTTTTCAAGTGAAAAATCCAGCTGGTTTGACTGGTTTTGGGGGAAGCAAGCAGGAGGAAAGTCCTCAAGCAGGTGGCTGGCAACCTTGTGGTGGTTAGCAGGTCACCTGGGAGGGACTAGAGCTGCCCAAGGGCAAGCCCACTTGCTTGTCACATGCTAGGTTGGAAGAAAAAGCTTCCAACCTTGGCATTAATGGCAAGTCCTTCAACTCTGGCTTTGCTTGGCCCAATTAGCCATGAATGCTACTTAAAATAATTATGGAAGTGATATGCAACAAATTCTGGAATTAAATCAAAGAAACCAAAAATCTGCAGAAAAATCGCAGACTTCGCAGTGCGAAGTGACCTTCGCAGTGCGAAGTCCTCAATTTTGAAATGTTGACTTTTCTGTTGACTTTTGTTGACTTTTGACTTTTTTCCCCTCTTTTGATTCTTTTTGATTTTTGTTTTAAAATGCGTAGGACAAAATTAGGGTACTACAGTCCGGTCCGTTCATGATAAAGGAAGTGAAACCTTATGGAGCTGTGGAACTAGAGGATCCTATCACCAAGTCGACATGGACAGTGAATGGACAAAGGCTTAAGCCATATTTTGGAGGTGAAGTTGTTCGGCACACGACAACGATTTCCCTCATCGATTCTTATGCGTAAGCGAATCAGGCGTCGATCTAATGACGTTAAACAAGAGCTTGTTGGGAGGCACCCCAATTTTGTAAGTATGTTGTATTTTCAGTGTTATTTTACTTCTGTATAGTTGTTTTTGCATGTTGGGATAGTGGCAAGAACTCCAAATTTTATTTTTCTGTTTCCTGTCATGGTCGCTACAGCGACCAACTCATCGCTGTAGCGATGGAATTTACACTACGTCGCTGTAGCGACGCACTTGTCGCTTGTAGCGATGGAATTTGCACTTGCGCTTGTAGCGCCATTCCACGCTTGTAGCGATGGGCTTTTTGCCTGTCGCTGTAGCGACAGGTCGCGCGCTTGTAGCGAGCGTATCAGAAAACCGTTTTATTTTTTCAAAGCCACTACTGTCGCTTCAGTAACCCCCAACCACCTTCTTTAATGCTATAGCCGTTGTTTTCTTATAATTTCGCACCCTTTACACTTCTGTAACATTCATTTACATTTCTGCATTGTGTTCTCTTTCTATTTCTGCACAAACCTGCTAATCCACTCTTTACCTGCATTAATCTTGCTCAATCTTCACTCAGGTATGTTATTCGACCTTGTCTGTTCCTATTTATAAGCTTTTTACTGTTTTTTGGTGCTAGCATGTTGATTTAGAATTTTAGGGTTTAGGGTTTTTACAAATTTTGAACTTAAGAATGCCCTGTTGATTACCCATGTTATACATAGTTTAAACTGTTGTAAATGAACGAAAATCACCTAGAAAACTCCCTTTAATCCTCTTGTTCATAGAAATCGTATTTTGGAAAAACCCTTTGTAAAAATTCAAATAAATTAGGGTTTTTGAGGATTTAGGAAGTTTAGGTGATTGTTAGTCATTTATTTTAGCTTTAATGTTAATTTCGCATGCTACAACCAAGTTCAAATCAGAAAAATCATGATTTTTGAAAATGGGTTTCCTCGCTAGAACAGCGCTACTAGCGAAGGAAACAGGTATTTTCTGGGTTTCGTCGCTACAGCGACGCAGCTGTCGCTTGTAGCGAGCGAACCCAGAATTTGTTTTATTTTTGTTTTGATTGAAACTTGACTTGTGTCCTACCTGATTTTCATCTGTTTTAAATCATTTTGTAGGAATGGCACCTAAAACCTCGTCTAAACGTCAAAGGAACGTTGAAAGCTCCTCGTCACGACCAAGAGCAAACATTCAACCACACGATGCGAGTCGTTTCCTAAGCTGGAGGAACCAAGAACGCTACGAGGAGCTGAGGACAAGACGAATCTGGTCTGAGAAGCGGTTCGAGATATCTGAAGAGGGGGAGTATGGTGGCATAGCAGCAATGATTAACGAGAGGAAGTGGGGGATTCTTTGCACGCCACCCAGGAGGATTAATTATGACATCGTGTGCGAATTCTACGCGAACGCAATCCCCTCTGATCCATCTGATGAGTTTACATGGACTACCTACGTGCGAGGGCGCACCATCAGGTTTGATCGCATGTCCATCAACGCGTATTTGGGCAAGCCTCTGGAGCTAGTTGATGACGAAGAGGATAATCTGCTTGCACCCACTGCGCTTTGTGATTTCTGTGAGCATCAGAGGAGTGGTGATTGGGATCACGACAGCATCGCACGAGATATCTTCCAGGAGGGGAAGAGTTATGATTTGAGTAGGGCTTCGGGTAAGCCTTTCCGAGCATTTAGGGAGGATATGACCACTGAGGCTCAGGTAATCCTTACCCTTATTTTGTATAACATCCGCCCCAAATCTCACACCTCTTCCACCACCTTAGATGTGACCCCTCTTGTTCATTATATCCTCACTCAGCGTCAGGTTGACGTTGCTAGGCTGATAGCAAATGAGATGAGGATAGTAGCTGAGAGTGGTATTTTACCCCCGGGCAAACCAAAATGCCCTCTGACTTTTCCCGGGTTGATCATGGGACTATGTAGGCGAGCTAGAGTGCACATGCCATCACAGGTTGATGAAGAAATTAAAAACCCTATTGATGATAGATACATCAATAGGTACTGCTCTACACCTGCACCTGTTGCCCCACCTCATCCTTCCTCAGCTGGACCATCATCTTCAGCCGGACCTTCTCATGTACCACCACCACCACCTCAGCATACTAGCCACCCTAGCCACCCGACCATTCCACCACTGGACTTCTCGAGTTGGGACTCTGCTACTGTGAGCTCTTTCCTGTTGGCGCAGAATGCGTCAAATCACCGGGCACTTACTACGATTCAGAGCCATCTGCACGACAGTGGCCAAAGCCCGTGGACACCTGCTTTCTTCTCTGAGCACATCACTTGGCCTGGGGACAGGCCATTCTTTCCAGGAGGGGCAGCTGCAGCTGATGCTGGTGATCAGGATGCTGGTGATGAGGGTGATGACGACGCTGATGTGGATGATGATCTGGATGATGACTCCTCAGCTGCTACAAATTCTATTGATCGCATGGCAGCTGACCTGATAGACTCTGAGGACGACATGGATTCAGACTCAGATTGATGATGCAGAGCTGCAGATCTTGATTTGTTTTCTCTTTCGTTTTATTTATTCAGCTTTGTACTTCTTTAACATTTTTATTTATGCTTTGTACTTTGATTATGTTTCTTTTGTACCATGGATGATGTACCCTTTTTATGTTTATGTTATTTAATTTTTGTTATAGCATGTTAGTATAGTTATATTTTATTTATGCTTTAGTATTTATGTTAAAAAAAATTTTGGAATGATCCCAACAAATTTTGAAAGAAAGATGAAAGATTCAAAAGCCAATGCTTGAACTGTGAATCATCTGAGTGATAATGATAGAATGAGTGTTAAAGCGCGCAGCTAAGGTACTCGTTTTCTTGTTTTTCTAGGTATATTCTTAAATGTGAATAAGTTCTTTACACACACAAGTTAATTTATTCAGTTTTTAAGCAAGCATTTGTTTAGTTTTGAACCAATATAGAACTAGCCAAAAATGTGAGGAATCCTCAACCATTGTATATATATGCAGGAGACCAATATCATGTTTAACTCAGTTATATTATGTTAAATCTGTTGTTGTTTTAATTTGTATAAGAGCATTGAAATGATCAAGGCAATTTTTTTGAAATTGAGAGAAATACTTGACCAAATGAACCTACCCTGTGAGATGTGTGAGTATCTGTTAACCCATCTGAGCCTAATGGAATCAGAATTGTTAACTGTGGACTGTCAATTTAATAAGCTCATCTGCTTATTTAAATTGCCGGAGTTTGTAAAAAAAAATTCAGTTCATAGTTAACTCTTTATTAAATTCTGATAGTTGTTTTCTTTTGAACCCTTATCCATCGTTTTTATTGACCTTTGCCATAATAACAAAGGAACATTCGATTAGGGTATCATTGAAATAAGTTGGGGAGAAAGGAAGGTTTTATTTATGTCAATGTAAGGGTGAATGTGTTAATTGATCTTGACAACTAAGAAAAGAAAAAGAAAAGAAAAGAAAAAAGAAAGAAAAGCAAACCAAGAAAAAGAAAAGAGAAAAATGAAAAGGTTTGCAAGATTTCAAAGAAAAAAAGTTGTCAAGGATCAATCAAGAATAGAAAAGTTGGAAATTCACCAAGTGTTGTATTGGAAAAAGAAGGAAGTGTAATTAGATTGAATGTTTCCTTTTGCTTGGCCATTTGAATTCAAATATCCCACATATGACAATTCTTTTGTAACCTAGCCCAATTACAACCTTTAAAGACCTTTTGATCAATGCCTTTTATGCTTTTGGAAATGATAATTAGATAGACACATAATTTGATTGTATGTTATCATGTTTATTGGATGAGTGTTCATAACCCTTACAAATGATTTCAATTGTTCATATACTTTATATAGAAGTGTGTTAGGTTTGGTTCAAATTTAAACATGTTGCTTGTTTAGGATTGTATGATTTAATTTCTTGTGTTTAGAACTAGTTCACATTTGTATAATGTATCTTGTTTAATGAGAAACTGAACTTTAGCTTGTGCAATCACATTTGAATCACTCACTTGATATTTATTTCTTTGCACTTTTGAATCCTTTGCTAATTGCTCAATACTGTGGTTTCAAAGCTATGCAAATTTCCTTTTGTTCTTTGGTTTGAGGACAAACCAAAATGTAAGTTGGGGAGAGTTTGATAAGTGCTTAAAAGTTGTTATATTTTGCTAACTTTTAGGGCACTTATGATTACTTGCTTTACAAGTTACCTTAGGATTTGAGCATATTTGTGTTAAAAATGCAATAATTGTGATCCTAGGCCTTACCCCATGTGATTATGCAGGAAATACATGCTTGAACCTGATTGAAGCAAAAGATTGAAGCATTTCTTGATGCCATCGCTACAAGCGCAGAAGCCATCGCTAGTAGCGAGGATAGGCAGGGATTTCCAGACATCCATCGCTTGAAGCGCAGCATCCATCGCTAGAAGCGAGCTTAGGCAGGGATTATCAGGAGTTCATCGCTTGAAGCGATGAACTGGACGCTTGAAGCGAGCCTAGGCAGGGAATTTCAATGATCCATCGCTAGTAGCGACAGACCTTGTCGCTACAGCGACCAAAGGGGCGGTTTAATGCTGATGGTGACGTGGAGCTCTATGATTGGCCAATTGAAGTCCTCGCTACAAGCGACAGGACTGGTCGCTTGTAGCGAGCGTGATTTTTTCTCAGCATATTTAAGGAATTTTAAGCTCATTTCTGAGAGATAGTTTTTTTATCAGTTTTAATATTTTCCAGAGCTTAGAATACTTGTTATCTTTGAGAGAGAATAGGCATAGAGGGAGAAAAACTTCAAATAGCAATTTGATTTGGATTGAAGAAGATCTTAAGAAGCTTTGAGACATCAAGCTCTCACATATCTTCATCTTCCTTTCTTATTTTGCAATAGTTGTCATGACAATGATCAACTAATCTCCTTTGTTGGGATTAATAGGTAATCAATCATTCATGTTGTAAACTTTTGATTATTCAATATATGATTCTAGCAATTTTTATATACCATTGAATTTCTTCTTGCTTTTCAATCTTATGTTTGATTTAAATGTTGTTGAAAAAGACTTTTGAATCTAGGTTTAGAATGATTTTCTATCAAGATAAGAAATTCTAGAAATGGGATTTGGTTTTGATAATTACATTAAAGTATTGGTTCGTAAAGCTTTTGAATAGTTTAATAGATTGAGAAATCATCGATTAAACGATACAATCGATCTCACGACGTCATTTGGGAAATCAATGATGTTGTTGAGCAATACGTAATAATGTCATATATAAGAAAACGCTAGAATCCGTATTTATGATCAATCGGATATAAACGATGTTTGATTGATGAAAGTTAATCCTAACACCTTCTATGTCCTATTACTCTACTATTTATTTATAAAGTTTTTAAAATGATGAGTAGTGTAGTATAAAAACAAGTTAAACCCTAACTTAAGACGATAATCGAAGTTGAACGGTTTATGATATCACATTAATCCCTGTGGAACGATATAAAAACTAATACTTACTTTTGTTCATTCAACACATTCCTTTTTGTCATGACTCATCTTGTATGAGGGAATTTGATGTGAAAACCTATATAGTTGATTCGGTAGAATACATGTGTTGTGTTCTCTTCATTTTTTTGAGTTTTCAAAGAGACTTGCAAATTTTTACACTAAGTATAAGATACTTCAATGCCAACATTTTCGGTAAACTTTCTAGAATTTAATTTTAATCCAACATCATGATGATACAACATATTTAGGGAGAATGTAATGTAATGTAACGCTTCGTTTATTTGAACGGAGATGAAATTATAACTAAATAAATTTGTCGTATTTGAAATTCTGGCAATTACTGGTTCTGAACTAAAAACAGAGTATGAAAACTAATGTTCAGAAGCAGAAATAAAAAGTGCAGAAAGTAAAGGAACACAATGAATTTGTTAACCCAGTTCGGTGCAAACTTCACCTACTCTGGGGGATACCAATCCAGGAAGGAAATCCACTAAGTAGTATTAATTCTAAGACTCTAAACACAACCCCTGTTTTTCAGTCTTATCACTTAATCACTACCCGTCTAGACTTCTACCTAGGAAACCACATAGATATAAGAACCCACTTACTTCCTAACCAAGCAACCACAACCTAGTGATTGTAAACTCTTCAATAAGAACAAATACGATGAAGGCACTCTTCAACAAAACAAAAACATCATTCGTACTTAAAAGCTTAGAATGATTTACAACTCAAAACAACTAAACCAACTCAGATGAGTGGTGTACAAAACAAAGCCTAAGCTTACACAGACAAAAACACTAAAACACTTAATCTCTGATTCTGGTTTTTGACTCAATCCTCCCATTCTTCAAAGCAGCACGTCCTCCTTATATAGTACTTCAGCAGCTCTCATAATTCTGAACATAATCATCCTCAAAGATATGATTCTGAAATATTATAGAAACTCATAGAAGAAACATATTTCTGAATTATATTTTACAAAGATCCTTTGAAAATATATTCATCAATAAACACGAAGCCAATCTTTAAATAAGATCTTCTCAAAAAATTATCACGCTTTTGGAAACTTCAGCCTGGATGAACCTTGAACAAATCTTCGAAAGATACGCAGAAGAAATTAACAAAAGGAACGCAAAAACTCAGCTTCTGAAAGGCAGCTTCTGAAGGTCAACATAAGTCAACGTCTGAAGTTCAGCTTCTGAAGGTCAACAGAAGTCAACATCTGAACAGTGCGTCTGAAGACCTGTTCAGCGTCTGATGAACAGTTCTGCGTCTGATGAACAGTAAATCCAGTTTTCAGCTTCTGATACTTCTCAAAACCAATATCCAGCTTCTGAAGGACCAAAATAACATCTGAGGACGCTTTGCTTGCATACTTTGATTTTACCAAACATTTAGCCAACCTTTAAATAACCAACAATCTCCCCCTTTGGCAAATTTTTGGCTAAAATCAAATTCTTCATAAAAACAAGTCCTTCACTCAACAAAATAAATTCAACCATGAAGAACTCCACATAATTCAAACATAGCAGCAGAGTCAGTAGCGGATAAATGCTATGTTAAACATAAACAATCAGCTTCAGTTCAACTCACAATCATACAAACACATCCTGAAGCACACATACAACTTCTCATTATCTGAAGTACACAAATACCACAACTCTTCTGGCACAAACACACTCCCCCTCAACACACAGCAACAGTTTCAGGATCCCTGAAACACATCACTCAGGAACTCCCCCTGAACAGCTCAGCTTCTGACAGAACACACATAAACTCAGGACCACTTCCCCTGAACCAAACAGATCAGCACACATATTTCTCCCCCTTTTTAGCCAAACAAGTTTGACAAAACACCATCAAACACAAGGAGCAAGAAACACAACACAGAACACAAAGAACCCAGCACATCACACTTGCAAACCAGAAATACAAACAGAAAACCAGGACTTCAGTCACAAACTAGACAGTCTTCAGACTCAGCATCAGAAATTGCTTAGTCTTCATTAGACACAAACATCAGATGTTGCTCAATTGATATGTGCCTCAGGCACATTCAGAACCTTCTTCCCAACAATCTGCTTCTCAAGATCAACAATTCTCTTCTGAACACAGGTCACACCATCTTCAGACTTACTAGAAACTAGAGCCTTCTGATCAGGAATAGGAACCAACATTTTGCTCCAGACTTTGGAGGGTCTAGCACCAGAACTCTTCTGTGCTACAGGAATGGGCTTGCTGTCAGCAGCAACAGCCTTTCCTTTCCCTTTGTTCAGCCTCTGAGCAACACTTGCACACTTTGGTCTCCATTCTTTCTTGATCTTCCTTTTGTTCACAGCTGGTACCACTTTTCTGTGTTGAAAATGCTTGGGGTATCCATGCAGCTTGTAACAAAAAGGTTTAATGTGTCCCTTTTTACCACAATGATGACATACCCAAGGATGAGTTTTCTTCTTGTCTTTAGATTCCTGAGGTTTGTTCTTAGGTTTTCTCATCAGTGGAACATGAGTAGCAGCAGGTATGAACCTCTTAGCAGGTTTTTGTTGTTTGATGTTCAAATTCTGATCATTAAACCCAATTCCATTTGGTTTTCCCTGATTCTGATTCTCCAAAATTTCTTCCAGCACATCAGTAGCAGAATTCATCATTCTAACTTGCTTCTTCATCTGATCAAGTTGAGAATTCAGTTGAATTACCTCATTACTGAGAACACAAATCTTCTCTAAGTGTTCACCCCTTTCAATCTGAAGTTGAGTGTTAATTTTCTTCTGTTCTTCCATCTGCTTGCACACTTCATCAAATTGATATTGCATCTTCTTGCAAAAAGCAGCAGGATCTTTGTAATAGGTAGCCAGATCTTCACAGGATGATTCTCCATCACTTGACTCAGACTCTGAAGAAGTTTCTGAACCCATAACTTCAACATCAGGGATGCATTTTCCAGTAAATGCAGCAACATGCCTGGCTGATTTATTCCCCACTTCTCCTTCTGAGTCCTCTTCATCAGACCAAGTCACAGTCAGACTCTTCTTCTGTTTCTTGAGATAATTAGGACATTCTGACTTGACATGACCAAATCCCTCACACTCATAGCACTGAACTCTCTTTGACTGATTGCTCTTCTCATCAGTTCTTGACTTCTGCTTCAGGAACTTCTTAAATTGTTTACTCAGCAACACAAGAGCTTCTGATGAGCTATCATCATCCACACTTTCAGTATCTGCTACAAATGCAATACCTTTACCCTTCTCATCAGTTCTGCTTATTTCAAAGTTCTGAAGAGACCCAATCAACTCCTCAACCTTCATGCTGGAGATGTCATGTGCTTCTTCAATTGCAGTCACTTTCATATCAAACCTCTTGGGTAAGGATCTGAGAATTTTCCTTACAAGCTTCTCATCTTATACTTTTTCTCCAAGTGATTCAAAAGAGTTAGCCATGTCCAGAATATTCATGTAAAAGCCTTGTATGTTCTCATCCTCCAGCATTTTGAGATTTTCAAATTTTGTGGTCAGAAGCTGAAGTCTGGACAGTTTAACCTTTGAAGTTCCTTCATGAGTGGTCTTGAGTATCTCCCAGGCATCCTTGGCAATTGTGCACTGCTTGATCATTCTGAATATATTCTTGTCCACTCCATTGAATATAGCATTCAGGGCTTTGGAATTTGCAAGAGATAAATCATCTTCATCCTTGGTCCAATCTTCTTCTGGTTTCAAAACAGCTGTCTTATTACCATCTTTGTCAGTCACAACAGGATGTTCCCAACCTTTTAGAACAGCTTTCCAGGTCTTGCTATCAATAGATTTTAGGAAAGCACTCATACGAGATTTCCAATAATCATAATTTGTCCCATCCAGCAGAGGTGGACTGTTAACAAATCCTCCTTCTTTCTCCATGAAGCCAGAAAATATCTCCCTGGAGACCCAAATACAGGCAGGGTGCCTGCTCTGATGCCAATTGAAATTCTGGCAATTACTGGTTCTGAACTAAAAATAGAGTATGAAAACTAATGTTCAGAAGCAGAAATAAAAAGTGCAGAAAGTAAAGGAACACAATGAATTTGTTAACCTAGTTCGGTGCAAACTTCACCTACTCTGGGGGATACCAATCCAGGAAGGAAATCCACTAAGTAGTATTAATTCTAAGACTCTAAACACAGCCCCTGTTTTTCTGTCTTATCACTTAATCACTACCCGTCTAGACTTCTACCTAGGAAACCACCTAGATATAAGAACCCACTTACTTCCTAACCAAGCAACCACAACCCAGTGATTGTAAACTCTTCAATAAGAACAAATACGATGAAGGCACTCTTCAACAAAACAAAAACATCATTCGTACTTAAAAGCTTAGAATGATTTACAACTCAAAACAACTAAACCAACTCAGATGAGTGGTGTACAAAACAAAGCCTAAGCTGACACAGACAAAAATATAAATAAAGGTACAAGGCTCTAAGAGAGAGCCATGCTGAAGGAGAGACCCGAACAGAGACTGGGACGAACAAACAGAGACGCGAAGCGCATCGAAGAGCTTCGTTAAGCCCGTTAATTCTGATTTCTGGTTTTTGACTCAATCCTCCCATTCTTCAAAGCAGCACGTCCTCCTTATATAGTACTTCAGCAGCTCTCATAATTCTGAACATAATCATCCTCAAAGATATGATTCTGAAATATTATAGAAGCTCATAGAAGAAACATATTTCTGAATTATATTTTACAAAGATCCTTTGAAAATATATTCATCAATAAACACAAAGCCAATCTTTAAATAAGATCTTCTCAAAAAATTATCACGCTTTTGGAAACTTCAGCCTGGATGAACCTTGAACAAATCTTCAAAAGATACGCAGAAGAAATTAATAAAAGGAACGCAAAAACTCAGCTTCTAAAAGGCAGCTTCTGAAGGTCAACATAAGTCAACGTCTGAAGTTCAGCTTCTGAAGGTCAACAGAAGTCAACGTCTGAACAGTGCGTCTGAAGACCTGTTCAGCGTCTGATGAACAGTTCTGCGTCTGAAGGTCATTTCTGCGTCTGATGAACAATAAATCCAGTTTTCAGCTTCTGATACTTCTCAAAACCAATATCCAGCTTCTGAAGGACCAAAATAACATCTGAGGACGCTTTGCTTGCATACTTTGATTTTACCAAACATTTAGCCAACCTTTAAATAACCAACAGTATTCTATTAATTTTGGAATTTATTATGCGTACTTGTGTATTTTCATTCATCCATTCATTATTCCATTTTCATCTATTTTTCATCCATTCAATCAATAACTCAATCATTCATTCCTTTAAAGTTAAAATACACAAATTCAATCATAGTTATAATACAGCAAAATAAAACTAAAAATGTACCAAAATGTCATAAAAATGCGCAAAGGCGCGAGTGTAAATATAATACACCAATGTCATAAAAAAATAACTAAAAATATGCAAAACTACATCAGTCACAAGACCTACTCCGCTGGACTATGGCTCATAGTCCTCCTCTAGGGAACCCCCTGCTCCTGCAAGATGAGATACTCCGACTGGATGTCCTGCATAATTGTGGCAACCGTTGGATTCCCAAACACATCTGGACAAGTGAAGGCACTATCCATTCTGCGTCTGATGTTCTCAATGATCTGCAATGGGTTGGGAACCTGTCGGGCATACTGCTGCTCAACAATAACCTCCTCGTAAGGAGGGACAATAAGGGCATCCTCTGCAACGATATCAGGGTCGATCATCATGGAATGGGATACGCTGTATAACCATATAATGTACCCATCATGACACCTCCACCGTCGAGCCTTTGATGTCCGCCGACCCCGAAGTGCCTGTGGAAGTACATGGAGCAAATAGTCCTGAAAGGCCACTTTGACCGCCACAGCCTGAAGAACTTGATGAACGGTAGGAGATCTAGGGACCGTCTGCACGTGACCGTACTGCCGGAGAACCCGCTCTGGCAAGTGAAGGTGCATAATCTGATTGTCGGCCATGATCCAACCAGAGTACCAGAAAATGTCCTGGAAAACGATGATCTCTCGCCGGTCCTCGTACGACATCCAGGTGACATCATCATTGACCATCAGATCAATGAGGCCACGATAGTGTGCAACATCAGCATGACCCCTGTGCGGTCTCCAGCTAGCTGCAAGGGGAGCGCCAACCTGATACCCCTGACTCAGACACCTCATATACATGTTCCTAAAATGGGCCAAAATCCATCCCTACAAACAAATATTTCATCACCACAAACTCATAAACATACACAATAATATCGTAAGTCATTTAAAAAATGTTATAGTAAAAAGAAAAGAAATGCTACCATGAGTAGAGTCGAGTAACCACCAACGACTTTCATCCTCAGGACCGTGACATGAGAAAGCTCGTGGTAGATGTAAGAAAGTGCCATCCCGCCCCAGGACCACTGACCCAACGTGTCCAAATCCATGATGCACTCCATCCACAACAGATGAACGCTTCAGTTGTTCCTGTTGACAAAAGTAGTGATGCCAACCAAGTACAACAGAAACACCTTGGTGCACTGCGCCCTCACCGTCACCGTCACCTGATCCTCAACCTCCTCATCATCAGCAGGAAGATTCGTCAACTCATTGCACCTATGCAAGAGTGTGTCATAATGCATCCTCAAGCTAGTTATACTGATGTAAGCACCCCACTGTGCCTTTATCTCCTCATCGGCATTGTTGTGGTTCATACCCAAACCGACCTCCAACAGCTCCACACCTCTCTCATATTCTACCTCGGCAGGACTCAACTCCAGGAGCCTCCCAACGACGGGGATGTGTAGAAGACATGCCACATCATCGAGTGTGACGGTCATCTCCCCAACAGACAGATGGAAGCTGCTGGTCTCCTCATGCCATCTCTCTGAGAAGGCGGTGATGAGGGCAGAGCTGATGCTCTCGTACCCAATATGAAGGAGGGGTAGAAGACCGGATGCCTCCACCCGCTGCCAGAACCAGGCCTGATCGTTAGTCGGGACTGGGATCCTCCTAACTTTCTTCCCGTGAGAAACCGCGCTGCATTTACGCGTCCTCTGCAACTGAAATACAAAAATTAAACGAACTATAAACCGTTAAAAATATAAACATTTCAATAACTAAAAAAGACATAACAATTTAATCGTAAAAAAACGCACGCCAATTTAATTACACGCGCCAAATTTAATTAAGTGCGCCAATTTAATTATGCGCGCCAATTAAATTAAGTGTGTTAATTAAATTACGCGCGCCAATTAAATTAAGCACGTTCATTAACATATTTTAACATAAGAAATAAATCATAAAAATGACATGCCACTAAATAAAATAAATTGTAATTGACGCGTATTTAAATAAAATTAAACAATTATACTTATTTGAGCATCGCTCCAAAGCTGACATGTCATGTGTCTACCGAAACCCGGTAGGAGTGACAAGTTAGTAGGACCCCCGGGAAAACTCTGTTGCTGGGCCTCCTCCTCAGCCTGACCCATCTCCTCAGCCTGATGCTGGGACTCACCCTACTGCTGGTGAGCTGCCTCCTTGTACTGAGGTTGATGCTGACTCGGGTCCACCATCTGGGACACATATGTCTGGGACGACGATCCCACCTCCTGCTCTCTCATAACGCCATGTCTCCGTCGAGTAGCAAGAGGGTGCGCAACCGCCTTTTCGGCACGTGCACTCCTAGTCATGGTTTCCCTGTCACCTCTAATCATGTCTGGTCTCTGAGACATATCTACACAACATTTTTAAAAACAAAAATCAATGCAAAAATAAAAATTCAATCTCACTATAATCAACATTAATAATCAAAATTAACAATCTAATTTCTAACTAAACCCTAAACTATCACATTTCACTCAAACTCAATATAATCAACATTAACAATCCAATTTCTAACTAATTTCATCATTAACTGTTGGATATTTGTATGTTGGCTTCATTTTTGCTAAATCAAATATACAAGCAAGATGTTGGACCCAACGTTCCAACATGTGGGTACGACTTCAGTGTGCCTTGATTTCGCGCCTTGGAGCTGTTTATTATCACACCTGATCTTTTGAAGATTTGATTGAAGAATTCATTCATGTTACTTGTTCTCCAAGTTGCGTGTGTTTCTAGAAGGAAGATATTTTCGAGAGTTATATTTTTCAGATTGGAGATTTTTATTTGTGTAAATATATTTTCAAAAGAGATCTTTGGAAAATATATTTCTGAAAAATATTTGTTTCAATATATTTCTGAAAAGAATATTTGATACAAATATATGTTTAGCCTGAAGGAAGATTTAATTGTGCAAATATATTTCTAGAAGAAATCTTGGAAATATATTTCTGAAGAATTATTTGTTTCAACATATTTCTGAGAAGAATATTTGATTCAAATATATGTTGCTGCTGAAGGCTATATAAAGAAGACACCACTCTTGAAGAAAATAATTGAAGTCGTCATTGAAAGAATATTTTAGGGTTTCGACTTTAGGTTGTCTTTGTTGAGCCGTGTGCTCTATTCTGTATACCACTCTATTGCTGCTACTGAATATCAAAAGATTAGAGTTGGTTTGTTTTTAGTTGAGTTATAATATTGTATACTACACCTAAGCTTTGAAGTACGGTGTTAGTTTGTGTATGAAGGTGTCTTCATCATACTGTTTATTGGAGTGTGTCTCCTCGTTGTTGGTTAAGTCTAAGATCACTGGGGTAGTGATTGATTGAGTGGATGTGAGATGAGATCTCAGGTCTAGGAGTTCCTAGGCTGAAGTCAGTACGGGTAGTAGCTAGGTGATAAGTTGTAAACTTGGAGTTTGCTGAGAACTTAGAACTAGGACTACACTAGTGGATTTCCTTCCTGGCTTGGTAGCCCCTAGAGTAGGTGTGTTTGTCACCGAACTAGGTTAACAAATAACCTGTGCCTTTTACGTTTCTGTCTTTTATATTTTCCTTATTCTGTTTGTTTATAGTTAGCCTGATGTTGAAACATTAAACTCAACTTTCCACCTGAGTCCCAGTGTTGGAACATTACATACAACATCAGGAAACTACCGTGCCAGAATTTCATTAACAATGCAAAAATCAAACAAATTTTCATTGAGACATTTTATCAAACACCTAGAGTGCAACATTCAATCAACATAAAATCCAACAATTTCTAAACCCTAAACTACCACATTGGAGTGAAACTTACTCTAAACAACATCTAAACTACAATTCTTAACTTAATTCATCATTAACAATCCTAAAAAATCAAACCCTAAAATTGTGAAATTTCTCCAAAAAAACCAAAATTTAAACCATAAAAAACCAATGCAATAGGATAATAAACACTTACTTGATTTTGGGTAGAAGTTGATGTTGATTGTCACAAGAATGGTTGAAATCACAAAAAGGGGGAGAAAGTTCGATTTGGATGAGCAAGAACACAGTGGTTCTGTGTTCTGGTCGTTTTGTTCTTATAACAGAACTCAACGTGACTTAAGTCACGCTGGTTTGTAGCGAGTGTGAGTTAACTCACGCTGGATCAGCGTGACTCAAGTCACACAGATGTTACCGAGCGTGAGTTAACTCACGCAGGGGTAGTTTCGTCTTTTTCTTTGGGATTGAGCAATATTGGTTGGGAAAAGAGCAATTTTCTAGATTTTTTTGCCCTTACCATGTGACCGAGTCTGATGTATTAAGTTGTAACTATTGTTTTTTTAGTAGTTTTTTGTTATTTTAATGAATAAATGCTGTAATTTACTTTTTGAGTGTTCAAACAAGGGTTTCGATACGAGGAAGAGTATTGTAAATATCAAGAAATATAAACAAAACATTTGACTATAAACATAAATTAAATATAAAATTTCCGAGAAAAAATAATAATAATAATAATAATAATAATTATTAGTGAAGATCTCCTTGTAAAATTTCAATTTTGCAAGTAATTTAATTCCAAGCAATGTGAGCAAAGTCGCACTCTTAGACTAATGGCCAATTACAAACTTTTCGTAATGAATGTAAGAAAATAGCCACAATCTTCTACAATGGCGAGTCACCTAACTAAACCAAGAGGAAATCCCAATCAAACAAGTAATATAATACAGATCAATTACTGATTATTGCAACTTTGCTTAACTTTTTTTTATTGTTTCTTTATTCAATGTAGTTCAGATTTGATAGAATTTCCAAGTTGATGTGAGTTTGGAATTCTAGCTAGGAAGTTGGTTACAAAGTTGGTGAAATAAAAAGAAATCAACAATAAAAAAACGTGTTTGGTTGTGTGTTTTGTTTTTTAGTTTTCAAAATCTATTTCCAAAACCAATTTTCAGAAACTGTTTTAAAGAAGAAACAAAAAAAAAAAGGTGTTTGGCAATCCTTTTTGAAAAACTGTTTTTGAAATGAGAATTTGAGAAAACTTGTTTGATAAATTTGATTTTTGAATGTATTTTTCTTACGGCTGTTAGAATGTATTTTAAAATCTAAAAATTGGAAAATTTGTTTGATACATATATGGTTTTGTCTGAAAAAAAAAAGAATGTAATAATTACAAATGAATTCCTAAGAAAAGGTTAATTCATTGAATTAAATTTTTTTTACAATCAATAAATTTAGACGGTTTTTTTTTTCAAATATGACACATGATTAAGCTATTCGATTCTGATTCCACTCGGATCAGTGGTGAATCTCTTTTATTTAGGCGGTTAGACGG
Source organism: Medicago ruthenica (assembly GCA_018208015.1). Lineage (NCBI taxonomy): Eukaryota > Viridiplantae > Streptophyta > Magnoliopsida > Fabales > Fabaceae > Medicago > Medicago ruthenica. The sequence continues at coordinate 2,412,629 of CM031373.1, read as the reverse complement.
TTATGCCTTACCTGACATGTTATCCATGTAAACTGACTCTTTGTGCTTTTTCATTGCTTCGCTGCTCCATGCTTTAGGTGATCCACATTTGACTAGACAAATTACTAATTATAAATCAAGTTTTTTTTTGGTCAAATAAATCAAGTTAATTATATATTTAAAAGATTTCCAGCTCTAAAAAAAAAGATTTACAATAATAAAATAATTCAGTGATATATCAATCGTTAAAGGTTTTAAAATCGAAAAAAATCAAGTTGGAAAAATATAAATAAAAAAAATGATGCTTCAAACAAGTTTTTTGTTTTTAAGTTTTCGAAAACTAAAAAAGAGTTTTTGAAAACTAATTCAAACATGCCTAATTCATAAACTTTGCACAGTGAATGTAAGAAATTAATTGGTAAGGAGTCGTCTCACCCATAACCTACAAAGTCCAACTCACCTGCAAAGTCCTATTATTCTTTTAACAAACCACCTAATATTTTCTAAACAGAATAATCCAAATATTTCATTTAATTATCTTTTTTGACCCAAATACTTTTATTTATTGAGTAAAACAATTATCTTAGATAAACTACCTCTACCAAACATGTCATGCACATACCTACAATAGTCAACTTGGTTGTTTCAACTTCCATATTTCTTCTCAATTTGAACACTTGATCACAAAAATTTTCCTTCTTAAACTCACTCACTCACTCATGAGCCAAAAATAATGAAATCTACACAATGGCATCTTGCTTGAAACCACAAAGCAGCAATGAAGATGACTCTGTCATACTCTTTTCAACTTCTAATTCTTCCATTAGTCCTTCTTCCTCTTCTTTCCACCATTCACCACCACCAACTTCATACAAACTTTCTATTAAAAACCTCACCTATACTATACACCCTTATAAAACCATTCCCTTGTCATTTCATAACCTTACTCACAAACCACATCCTGTAAACATACTCAAATCTGTTTCATTTGTTGCCAGAACTTCCGAAATTGTCGCAGTTGTCGGACCTAGTGGCACAGGCAAATCCACCCTTCTCAGAATAATCGCGGGGCGAGTAAAAGACAAAGATTTCAATCCAAAAACTATCTCAATCAATGATCACCCTATGAGTACTCCATCTCAATTAAGAAAAATATGTGGCTTTGTTTCACAAGAAGACAACTTGCTTCCACTTCTAACAGTGAAAGAAACTTTGCTATTTGGTGCAAAGTTTAGGCTAAAAGAAATGACACCAAAAGAAAGAGAATTAAGAGTAGAAAACTTAATGCAAGAGTTAGGACTTTTTCATGTAGCACATAGTTTTGTTGGTGATGAAGAAAATAGAGGTGTCTCTGGTGGTGAAAGAAAAAGAGTATCAATTGGTGTTGATATGATTCACAATCCACCAATTTTAGTCTTGGATGAACCAACATCAGGACTTGATAGTACCTCAGCTCTTCATGTTATTGAGCTTCTTTCTTCAATGGTTAAATCAAAGCAAAGGATAGTGATACTTTCAATTCATCAGCCTAGCTATAGAATATTGCAATATATTTCTAAGTTCTTGATCCTTTCTCATGGTTCAGTAGTTCATAATGGTAGTTTGGAATCACTAGAGGAAAGAATATCTAATTTGGGATTTCAAATTCCAATGCAACTTAATGCCCTTGAATTTTCAATGGAAATTATACAAAGTTTAGAAGATTCTAGTAGTTCCATCGTCAACGAAAACGAAACTTCTTTTCCAAGTTCCATGTGGCCAGAGGAAGAAAATATTGGAAGTGAAAGTTTCCAATCACAATTTGAAAATGAAAGTTTTGGATATCTTTGTTATGTAATCATGATGGAGATAATATTTCTGTGTTCAAGATTTTGGAAGATTATTTATAGAACAAAGCAACTTTTTTTAGCAAGAACAATGCAAGCATTAGTTGGTGGATTTGGTCTAGCAAGTGTTTATATTAAAGTAAGAAAAGATGAAGATGGAATTGCAGAAAGGTTAGGTCTGTTTGCATTTAGTCTCAGTTTTCTCTTATCTTCAACAGTTGAAGCACTTCCAATATATCTTCAGGAAAGAACTGTTCTAATGAAAGAAGCATCAAGAGGAGCTTACAGAATCTCTTCTTACTTGATAGCCAACACTTTTGTTTTTCTTCCTTTTTTGTTTGTAGTTTCTTTACTTTTTGCAGTTCCTGTTTATTGGATTGTTGGACTCAATCCTTCACTCTCTGCCTTCACATTTTTCACTTTTGTTGTTTGGCTCATTGTGCTGATGGCAAGTTCTTTAGTTCTCTTTTTGAGTTCTGTGTCTCCTGATTTCATTTCAGGAAATTCACTCATATGCACAGTTCTTGGAGCCTTTTTTCTATTCTCTGGATACTTCATTCCAAAAGAGAGTATTCCAAAATATTGGCTTTTTATGTATTATGTGTCACTTTATAGGTACCCTTTGGATGCATTACTCACAAATGAGTATTGGAATGTTGGAAATGAGTGTTTCTCACAAGATATACAAGGCTCTTCTTCAGTGTGTTTGGTTACTGGATTTGATGTCTTGAGGAGTAGAGGAATTGAAAAGGATAATAGGTGGATTAATGTGGGGATAATGTTTGGATTCTTTGTGTTCTATCGTTTGCTTTGTTGGGTCATACTTGCTAGAAAGGCCTCCAAGACTACAATATAACACAAACTTGTTTCTATGTTCATAATGAAGTGGACAAATGAGGCCTTTTCTACACAAAACCAATCACTTTCAAGTTTCTTTCTTAGGCTATTATTTGTATGATACGATATTCTAATATATATATATATATATACACACACACACACACACACACACACACACTTGTATGAGACCCTGTTGCACGGGAAAAAAATACAATAAAATAAACTTTAAAATTTTGCATTAGTTATATTAATTAAGAGTAAATATCATTATTGGTAACAAATAGGAAATTAGATCATCATAATCAATTGAAACTAAATTTGAATATTACATCAAGAGCTTAGTTGCAGAATTCATGAACCTATTACATCAATATAGTCTAAATAATTTTACATCAATAATGTATATATCACATTTGATTAAGCCGACATTATCTTGTAACCAAAAAATGGATGGTAATAGATGTAGCACATTTGATTATAGCTCCAAGGTAACTGCACCAAGATTAATAAAACACATTAATACAGTAACCATGTCAAAATTAACCAATATAAAACATGACACACACATATAGATTTAGTTTAGAGTAATTGTAATACCTGGGTATCAGTGGATGTTGCTAAAGGTTATCAAAAACTTCTTGATAAACAACATTCTTTGTTGATGTGCATGGATTGCCATCTTCATCCAATATCAACATTTTCAAACATTTTTTAGTGGTTACTCTGGATACAGCAACATATAGTTGTCCATGTGTAAAAACTGGTCGAGGTAGATACAATCCTACCTTAGACAATGATTGTCCTTGACTCTTGTTTATTGTCATAGCAAAACACAACGAGACAGGAAATTGTCTCCTACAAAATTTGAAGGCAAAGAGACAATGTCGTAAGACAGAATACACAAACCTTTTGGAAGATGATGCCATATTGGTACTTGAAAGTAGGGGTGTTCATAAAATATGGAAACATTGCCACAAACGCGATTCTCAGAAAAGCGCTTCTCATAAACACAATTCAGTAAGCAGCGATTCAATAGAATCCGGCCAGAATCGTGTTTCGAAATTGAGTGTAAAAATTGAGTATTCATTAAATTTATGTAAAAATGAATGAGAAGGGAAACAAATCTTAGATCTAATTGAGTATTGGATTGATTGATTTTTTATGAAGAGAAGAAGAAAGAAGAGTAATTACATCGGTATTTTTGATGAAAAGAAGAAGAAAGAAAGGGTATTGATTTCAAAATCACTTTTGTTGGAAACTCCATATCATAATCACTTCTTTCTCTCACTGGCTTTTGTTGGAAGCCATTACAAATTTTCAGACTCCAATCTTCAGACTCTGAACTTCAGACTCCAGTCTTCAGACTCTGAACTTCAGACTCCAATCTTCAGACTCTAGTCTTCAGACTCTGAACTTCAGACTCCAATCTTCAGACTTCAGTCTTCAGATTCAGACTTCAGACTATAGTCTTTACTCTGAACTCCAGACTCCAATCTTCAGACTCCAGTCTTCAGACTCTGAACTTCAGACGTTGTTCTTCAGACACTGTTCTTCAGACGCTGTTCTTCAGACACTGTTCTTCAGACACAGTAATAGTAGGAGTTGATGCAGTCATTAAAATAAGTGAAAAAGTTGAAACCGTTTGAAATGAGAGATCACAGTATAGAAACTAACAAATGTCAAATATTACAGAAACATAATTTGTTTCAGAAACTAACAAATGTCAAATATTACACAAACAAAATTGTTAATTAAAAACGAACAATTTTGGTCTATAGTCTAATAACAACAGTACATAACATTAAAATTTATTGAAATGGAAGTGCATATTAAACATATTTCTTTCACTGAAGAGGATTTGAGGCAGATGCAAATGTTGAGAGCTGATAAACATGGCACATAGAGTGAGGGTTATTGGTGGTAAATTTGAATCTGATGATTCCTGGCTGGAAGTTATTAGTTTGGCAGAAAATGTCCCAATCTAGTCCCAATTCAACAGTATAATTTTCATCGTTTCGAAGAAGAACCTGAAACTGATTGTAATATCCATTATCATTGCAGCATGCAAGCATCTCATGGTAATATTGTTTCAGAAAGTCACCAAATTTTTTAGTGAGAACCTGAAATATTAAAAAATTGGAATTAGACCTTGAATTAATTTTCTTAAATATAATAATGAATTAATAAAATAAGAGTCACTGATTATATAATGTATAGCATTAATTATGAACTTAACCATTTTAGGACTTTTCAACCAATAATCATTAACATGAACATCAAAGTAGAAAGTTTCAACTTTTTCAATTATTTTAATGACTGCATCAACTCCTACTATTACTGCGTCTGAAGAACAGTGTCTGAAGAACAGCGTCTGAAGAACAATGTCTGAAGAACAGCGTCTGAAGTTCAGAGTCTGAAGACTGGAGTCTGAAGATTGGAGTCTGAAGTTCAGAGTCTGAGACTGGAGTCTGAAGTTCAGAGTCTGAAGCTTATTAATAATGATAATTTGTTGTGTTATATGAAACCCCTAACGAAACTTATTAATAAGTATGAGTATTTTGTACAATTGTTAAAATTTGCTAAATTGAAAATATTTGTAGGCAGGAAATAAGATGGTATAGACGAAAATATATAATTAACTGCATATTATAATATAATATCTCATGTGAAATTACAATTTACAATTCCTGAATAAATTGGAATTTTATTTTCAATGGCAATTTAAAATACACATGAAAAGATATATCACAATCATTGTACAATTATATAATGAGAAAAGTACTAAGTGAATTCATCTTGAGAGCTTTGATATAGACTGCTTTGAGAATACCACACAACTCCAGACCAAAATGCTTATCATGTTCCTATACAAAAAAAATTAAAAATATTAAGTGTACTGCATTATAGTTATAGCAATGGTTAGTGTATACAATGGAATAAAACAGAAATGTTAAAAAATATACCTTTTTGAACTGTATTCAACATTTATATATATAATATAAACTAAGCATGCATTCATAGAAAAGAAAATAATGTAGATAGATATAACATTATAGATAAGTTCCCAAATGTGCTTGGTGCAAATATTACATCATTACATCCCTTAATCAAAAAGTGTTGACATGGAACACTGACAAATTAACATATTCATTACAACCCTTAATCAAAAAGTGTTAACATGGAACACTAAGAAATTAAAACTGCATGAAGTTCAAAGTTACAAAATATTCAGGAAAATAATAATAGTTCAACAAATTTAGAATCATAATAGATAAAGCTCAATTGAAATGCCTAGAGCTTTTCCATCTTAACACTCCTTCTAAGTAACTTGAGTGGTATGTTATCATCTTCATCCTCCTTGACAGTTGGAGAAACCCTTTTGGTGGAAGTTCCAGCCTGAATTGGAGTAACTTCTTTATCATCCCTTTCAGCTTCAACACCAACAAATTTTGGCAGCAAATCCTAGAGATAGATTTATTATAAATCTTTTAGTTTGTTGACAATCTTCAGCAGTCAACTAAAGACTAAGATCCAATGCTAAATATACATGAAAAATGTCAATAAACTAACCTGAGACACCACACCATCAGTTTGAAACACAACTTTTCCTTTGGACTTCTCAATTGGATCAGATAGAGATATTGCATCCAAACACCAACATGTGATTATAAAGTAATTAGTAAACAAACATATTATATGCACACAAAAAAACTATAAGGATCTTTAAAAGGGGTACAAAGATTCAAACATGAAAATGAGATACATAATGCAAGTGCACCAGTGAGAGCAAATTAGAGGATGACCCAGTTAGCAAAAGTCCTTTCCCTTTGTCCATAAGCTCACTCAGAGAAGCACCCTCCTAAATTGAACAAAAATGAATGTTACTGTAATAATGGAATCCGTAAAATAGTTAATTAACTTCACTTGATAACTGTTAAAGAATTGACTCTTACATTGGTTTTTTTGCTAATAGAAGCTTCTTCCCTATCCCATTTCTTCTTAAACTCACTAATCACATGTGGATCAACACAAATTTTTTTGACACGAAAAGTTTGTTCAAACCTATTACTAAAGAATTGCTTGGTTTCCACCTTAAAGAGATAACTCTTTTAGACCAACTCAGAAATTTGAAGAGGAACTTCACCCAATGCCACAACCTGGATTTTGAAATAACACCAAAAGTTAGTAAAAGAATACCTCAATGAATAAAAATGGTTCTAACGTAACAGAGATGATATATAGCAAATTACATGTTGATGTTGTTGAAGCATATCTGAACAATTTTTGTTGAAGAGGGAAGTTGCATCTCTATCAAAAACAACTAAGGTTGCAGAGTCAGAGTGGTCAATCACTTTAATCCTCAAGCAGTACCTATCATTTTCCAAAAAAATAAAAAATAATAATAACAGAGTTCAGCAAAGATTCAATAATTTAAGTTACTCTACTAAAATTTGGAATATATTAGAATGAGGAAAAAACTTATTTACCTAGGTACAACCCTACTAACATGTTTATCGCATTTTTCACAAAAAAACAATTGAGAGTCTGGAACAACAGCCTTGTTGCAGAGGCAAGCTATGTACCAAAAGGTCTCCCCATTGATCACCCTCTCCACAGTGCCAAGAACCACAAAAACAGAATCCTATAAAATCATAAGTATATGCATGAAGGATTTTGTGAAATGAAACTATACAAAGTGTGATATATATACCCAAACTATTATAAGAGATTAACATGTCATTATATATAAGTTTTTCAATTAAATTTAAACTTATAGTGCATGCATCCTTAAGGCCTTGGATTGTGATTCTAGGAGTGTTAAAAAGGAACTCTTCCAAAGGCTCAACTCTTGGTTTAGAGACCAGTTTGGTTAATGTCATGTTAGGAGGTGTATCAATAGCTTCAACAATCCTGGAAAAAATTATGTTAAATTGTAAGTAATTAAATTTTTATTTAGTAATACTAAAAACTAACAAATCTAATTTGATATAGATCTTTTAATAGACCTGTTCCTCATGGTGAGCCCTTCAGCACATTGTGGGTTGAAGATCACACGTGTACAATTCAAATAGTTTTGGACATGTATCTTATCTACAAATTCGTAATCAATAACTTCAGCATTGAATGAAAATGCAAAACAAATATAATCAGTCCAGTTTTTTTGTTATATTATGTATCACAACAAACTACTCCAACATTTAGGACTAACCTTGAAAGCTCTTGACTTTGGCTAACTGTATTATAACAATAGTATTCTGAGTATCACCAGAGGCTATGAAAGTGTTCAAGTCATCCACATAAGTTCCAAAGAGTGTACATTGGATCTTATGTCTGAAATGATTAAAAAAAAGTATGAGATAAAAACCAAAATATGGAACTTAGAACTCAAAATATTAAACAATATAGAAAAAAACAAATATTATAGCAAACAGATTACCCATCTGCCTCTATCTCAATGACATTTAGCTTTGTAGTTTTTCCATCCTTAGTCAACTCCCTTTCATTGCCAACACCACACAACACACCTATAAGATCTGAACAATTCCAAATTGAAACAAAATACAGTTAGAAAAAAAAATCATGTTCATTACTAAAAGTTTGAATGAAGAGAATAATACATATTTTGCTTTAAAACATAGAGAAATAAATTTAACCAAACTAACCAGGCAAAAAATTGGTATCATAGCCACCAGACACAACTTCAGAGATTAGAACAAAATGATAAGGGGATGCATAGATTTTCAAGTTTGGTAGGTGTTGAACCTTAGAGTTAAACTAAAAATGGAGTTTATAGTTATGGCGTGTAGTCCTATAACTACCACCATTGGTAGCCACTCCCAAATTTTCAAATGAGTAAGTTTTTCCCTCAGAAATTTCATTCTTAAACTTGTACAATAAAGTCTTTTTTATGGTAGCATGAATCCTACCACCAGCAGAATCAAGTAAAACCATTTCTATTGAAAAAGGTGCAGCGTTTCTGTTAAAGTCAGAAACATTCCACAACCTAATAACCTTAGCCTTAATGTTAAAAACACTTTTCTCACTTGAAATTTGAGAAATCTCAGAAAATTCAGGAACAATTACCATTGCCATTATGAAAGAGATTAATGATTTTTCAGACCCAAACAATTGAAAACACAAATGCAGAACTAAGATTTAAAAAAAAAAACTTAATAAAATTTCACAACAAAAGGTGGAAAGAAAGAAAGAAAGCAAGCAAAGTTTGCAATGTTGGGGCAAATTGTACTCTGACCCAAACACATCCTTATATAGCATCATGTCTCTACCTAGGGTTTAATAAAATACTCAGAAAAAAAATTCGTTTTGGGGGGAAAAATTCAAAACTGAAAATTTCAATTGTTTTACCTCAATATTTGTATCCTTGTTTTTGCATAGCCCAATGAATCGTTTCAACGCTGATTTTGTTCCAGAAAATCTTTGATTAAAGCCAAATTGCATGGAGATAGGAGCATAAAAATGGCAAATTTGGGATGTTGGAGGATAGGCGACGGTGACGTGTTAGGGGAATTGATAATCGTTTGGGTTAGGTTATGCTGAGATGATATCAGAGGCTTTGTGATGGTGTTTGTCTTCATGCTGGAGTATATTATACAGAAGAGGAATGAGGGAAAAAATTAACATGACAAGGAGAAAAATTGTACTGAAGTAGGCAATGGCATTAAATGCTAGCATGTTGTGTTTGTTAAGGGCTGGGTAGAAAAACAGTGGGCCAGACTAACATTGGGCCTTTTTTGCAATGTATTTTTTATTTTTTTTCTAAAATACCACCGAATGTGTTATGTTGAAAAAGGATGAAGTAATTTTGAAAAAGGAAAAATCATATTTAATGTGTTATGTTGATCCTTCTTAGCTAAAAGAGGTTAAAAAAAGGATGAAGTAAAATTGATGAGTTGGCATTGATGATCCTAGAGGTTAACACATAAGCTAAGTTGCCTATTTGTTGTTCAATGGGTATATATTATTAAGATATACAGAGGGTGTACAAATGAGAGGATGTGTTTTAATGAGAGGTAAAAGCATTAAATAATAGCCATTGGATTGAAATAAACGGTGGAGATATAATGTTTCATTAATCTATCTGTCTTCTTTGATTATCTTCTCCACGCGCCTGCATTATGTTTTTTTCTCTCTTAATCGCCCAAAAAAAAAGAGCAACATCTTTCAATTGGAATTGAATTAAAAATCACTTGTTGCATTCATGGCCTTCGTCAATTACACAGTCAGGCATAGATGAGAAAGAGTAATCTATTAATTGCAAAATACCTAGATAGAATTCGATTATGACTTTGATTTATTAAAATAAGTTGGCATTAGAGGGAGTTAAAGGGAGGTAAATAATGGTTTGGGATTAGAGATGAGAAAATGTCCTGGATGAGATCCAACGACAAATAAATTCGGATATGACTTTGATTTAAATGGGTCCAGGAGAAATCTAAGGATGAGGAGATCGAAGGTGGTGCAGGTTGAGTCGGCATCGGCCATTAACGAGATCATTGAGTTGTTAGAGTTGAGAGAAAGGTGATATGTCCGGTGAGGAACCGATCGAGGCAACAGTGATGGAAAGTGCTCCGGTACGGTGGTGACGAGTCTTCGCGGTGGAACGAAAGGTGTCTGCAGACACGTTAGCACTCCGACTATCAAATCAGTAATGGAACTAAGAAAGAGTGTGTGAAAAGTGTGTAAAGTGAATCGTACCTTGGGGGTGAAGCTAACTCACCCTTATATAGACGCACACGAGAATAACTGCCTCCGGAATATGTGGCATGTGATTAGGGAGCGGTTATAGGACACGCGTACGATATCCAATGCACGGAAGCGTGCTATGGTGCGAGGATGTGCATTGTTGTTGGTGTGTGACTTCAGGCGACGCGCCTTCGGGTGGTGGACGTTTGGTCCATGTGTCACTGTCTGATTAGCCTTCTGGCCGGTCCAGAACAATTGTCCCCCAAGCCGTTGACACGTTTATGGCGCAATGGCTTAACCATGCGAGGCGCTCGATTGGGGCGTTCTCGGATATCGGCGTCCTCGAAGCTTTTTGAAAGGGGTTCCGCTGCCGTCCTTCCTCAGTGGGGATGGCGCCCTGGAAAGGTGAGTGAGGGTAGTTGCATTAATTGCCCTGAACTGGTGGTCGTTTTTCCTCTAGTGGTTACGGAGGCGAAGCTCGGGTGCGGCAACATCTTAGGGTAGGAGTCGGTTTTAAGTTTTCCCTAATAGCCTTAGAAAACCATGTTGTGGTGACCGACTTTGAGGGGGATGCCTTGTACTGCGAGATGAGAGAATCCCTTACTGCATACTTGGAGCGCCGCCCTTCTCACAGAGAAATTATCTGGTGGTTGGAGGAATGTTCTAGTGCCTGTATTCATGGTTTCCCCTATCTTTTCAAGAGGGACGAAGCTGGGAGGATGGAAAGGGATCGAGGAGCTTCCCGCCCCGAGGCGGACTACAACTGGGTTCATGAGGATGTCATGGATGCCGTCACTTATTACCAGATGGATGAAAAACTTGATGAGATTGAATGGTGTTCCGGTCAGATGCCCGCCAAGTGGCAGCTCGAAGGCCCAAATCGAAATAGGAGGGTAAGCAGTCAGTTCAAAGGGTGTTGCTTCACTACTTATGATATTCTGAACTGGGAGCTTGGCGTTTCAGTTCCTTTCAGCAACTTTGAATTAGGGGTGCTCCGTCATCTGAGCGTGGCGCCCTCCCAGGTTTACCCTCTTTCCTGGGCTCTGGTGAAGGTCTTCCAGTTTTGGTGCGAGTACAGGAACCGACAGCCCTCTCAGCGCCTTTTCTTCACGTTGGTTGGGGTCCAACGTACACGCATGGCGAAGGTTCATGGTTGGGTGAAGCTTTACCAGAAGACGAGGTTGTTCGAGAGCTATGCAGACTCCCTCGAGCCTTGGAGACATAAATTCCTGGTACTCCGCCCTGTAAGCTGCCATGCTCACGAATGTATCTGCCGCGTCCCTTCCACCTACCCAGAAGAAGAAATCGACTCTGACGACACTACGCCCGCTCCTGGCTGTCTGTCCCCTACATTAGCGTCCTCTGAGCAAGTTGTTCACCGATCTCTTTTTCCTCATTTTTGGTCCAGGGACCACTTTGACAAACCTGCCGCCGCCTATTCCTTTGAGGAAATGGCCCTTAACCCATTAGGGCAGCGCCTGAAATCTAACTTAGAGAGTTTCGTCGCTTCTTTTGAATTAGAGCAAATTCCTGACCCTAAGTATCTGAGGGATCCTTCAAAAACGATTTCCAAACTGAGGCTCGTGGATACTAGGCTAGTTATCCGCGGGAGGGATGCCGCCTACCACCGGGTGATTTTTGGTGAGTGAAAGGGGATCCACGAGTTTTCCTTGTCATTAATTGTTGTCTTTTTCCTTTGAATATTTGGCTTATTCCTTTACTTTCCTTTCTTTACAGATTCCATGAACAGTCGGGAAGCACTGAAGGCTTTGCAACAGGGCGGTGCCCCTCCTACTGCCATGGGCAAAGCCCCTCAAACCCAAGCTGCGGTGGGGGTTGTCCTTCCTAAGGCTGCTGCGAAAGAGGTAGTGCCTTCTTCCCAAAGTAAGTCTCAGGGCAGCTCGAGAGACGTTTTGAAGTCTTTGAGGAAATCTGATCCTCCAAAAGACCCTCGGACGGAGTCCCAGACGAATCCCAAAGACCGCTCCAAGCCTTCCTCGAGCGCCCCTGGTCACCAAGGAAGAGGTTCGAAAAGGGATGCTTCTTGCAACGATGGGGGAGAGAAGGCCGACAGTCGGGAGCGGACCAAGAAGCTCCAGACTGAAGATAAGGGGCCCTCTTGTACTGAACACCAGAACATTGGTGGGAACGGTCCTAGTGTCAACCTCCTAGTGGAACTTATGTCATTTATTTCTATTTGCACTTAAGTTGAGTTTCTTATACTTAGAATCTTAACCTTATGTTGAGTTATGTATTACGACCCTTCTTTGAGTTATGACTCTATGTCTTGGTAGCATCCTATGATCCGTGTTACAATCTTTCTTCGAGTTATGATCATACATTTTTGTAGGATCTTATGATCCGTGCTACGATCATCTGAGTTACAATCTATTATCCTCCTCCAAATCCTAATTAAGTTATGAGTTTGACAACATAGGAAGCTAAGAAATCATTTGATGAAAATTTTATGGAGGACAATTTGAGAAAGTCTAATGTAGATTATCTTTTGAAAAAAGAAAAGGACTCCATTAAATCATTATGTGTTAACTTAAGTTATATTACAATTACAACTAGATTACTACAACTTCAAATCATTTAGATATTGGTTAATCCTTAATTAATAGGAATCTCTCCCATTGCACCTCAGAAACAGAGACATAGAAAGAATAAACTATAACTATAGGGAAACCATATATTTAAATTCTCATTATTTTTTAAAGAAAGCATATTGCTTTTTCATATTTTGAATAATTTTTTTATTAGAAACTATTGATTTCAATTATCATTCCCTCTCATGCTATTGCTACATAATCTTATTTTATTTTGGTCCTATGGTTTTGTGTTTGAAGATTTGGACGATCTTGTAGTCAAAGAAGGCTTCATCTTCACTATATTTTCATCACTAACTCCCATTTTCTTTGCATAACGACCTGCTTCAAAGAACCTCTTAACTGCTTCATCCATATAACATTTTCCTTGCTTAACACTCATGTCTTTCCCTATAGTATTTGGATAACTAGTGAAGATATTGTCTCCTTTTAGCACTGCTGCAAGTTGGATCAACTCCTGCTGAAATTCACTTAGCTTTGCATCTTCATTTGCCTCTCCCTTTCTTAACTTTATTGGGGTTGGAAGCTGTTCTGCACCAAAGTACCAATATCAAGAATCAGCGAAGAGCAAAACATGTTTGAAAGATTTAATTCATATATATGGTCAATGTAAAGAGTTTGTATACCGTCAATTAATTATAACTGTCAAATTATTATTAACGTATGAATTCTATCATTACCACTTCTGAAGTCACACACATGATTGGTTATGCTATATAATTGAAGTGTAATATATTTATGGTCCTTATAATATCATATATAGTCTACAAAATATTCTCATAAGCTTAATCCCAAACTACTTATTTAATGCTTTGAGAATTGATCTTAGCTGTTTGTTGAAGCAAAAGTGAGCAACTAACCTGGGCAATCAGTTCTGGGCTCTGTCCTTGTTTGGACAATACCTTCAAAGGTTCCAGCCCATTCATCTCTCTTGGTAAGAAATTTAGGTAAATTGAAGATCTTTTTAACCGTTGCTGCAATGGATGAGTGTTCATATTCTGATGTAGGAGTTGGTGACCCGTTTGGCCCATGAACAACTGCATCAATAACAAATCAGCAAAACCGTTTCAATAATTTCAATAAGGTATAGTTTTTTTTTAGGAGTTTGATAGTATGTGTAACAAAAATGTTTTGACCTGAAAAAATGACACCAAATAGATAGTAAATTATACGATTTTGGTTTTTCTATTAATTTTTCTGTCCTTTAATCTAATCAAAACTTTGAAAGAGCCCAGAAGTTTCCTCATCAAATAGAAAATTGTCCATAAGTTTGATCTAGGACAAAACCAACTAATGGATCATATTATTTACTATCAGAAACCAACCCAAATAATTCAGAGACATTTGTATCGCATTGACACTCTCAGCTTCGACATACACCCTCCGGTCACTATTATAATAAAAAATTTACATTTTAAATTCATTCAATTAATGATGTATGTAGTCCACATACATCATTAATTGAATGAATCTTAAATTTAAATTTTTGCTTATAATAGTGATCGGAGGTATACATATCTTAATTTATACTTAAAAAATGTAACTCTGTTTTCCCTTTCGAAAGCTTTAGTACTTTATTATCGTTTTATCATTCTCTTTTCTCTATCGTTTTATCATTTTGTACCTTCAATATCAAAGGTTCACGTCAATAGTCTTGGAAAATATTAACATAAGATACTAACATAAGTCAATAGATTCATAATTCACCTCAATTAGTCTTGCGTAACACATTCAGCAACTGATTTGATACATTATGCTGATACCTAAGAAAACTGGCAAGATATCAATGGTCCCACTCCCACCACTACATACATTATATAGATTTGTCCATTTTTAAAGTAGTGTGAAAATTAGATGGCTATGTCACACTACTTTATAACTATGTAAAGCCAAAAGAAGTGAAATCCAATTTGAGTGAGAAGATGAGAATTAGTTGGGTTCGCAATTACGTAGACGTGGGGAATTGTCAAGATGTTTTTTTTTTCTTCATGTTAACAAATGTCTTATAGATAGTTTTATATTCTCTCCACTTCTATTTGTTTTATAGAGTTTTATATTCTCTGTATTTATAAAAGAAATTCAGATCAACAAAAATTAATGTATCTGATTAAAAAATTAGATCAAATACATCAACTTTTGTTAGTTCAAATATCTCTTATAAATATGATTGGAGGAAGTGTTTAAAATTATTCATTTTTTATAAATGATCTTGTAATTATAGATGAATTGAGTATTTTTTTTCTTTTTGTGGGGTACTGCCAATATGTTGCCAATATGTTAGTAGTTTGTAAAGAAAAAAATCTATAATATGCATTGTGAATGCAATCCATATGTCTTGAATAAATGACTCAACCAATTTTATGATGGGACAAGATAAAGATAAGATGAGAATATTCTGATAAAAAATAGAATCCCAAATAAAACCATTAAAACTAAATTAATGTGAGTATTTTATATCTTTTTTCGTTTATATTTCAGCAAAATTACACAATTCTTCCCTTAACTTAATTTTAGGTAATATTTTCATTCTTTATCTTTTTTTATTTAATCCTTATGTTATAAAATGTCAACATCATTATTCTTTTTTATAAAAAAAATCAAATACTCAAAAAACTTATTCATCAAACTCATAAACAAACCTAGATCTTCATCGTACAAAGCTAGAAATCCAGATTTCATTGAAAAAAATCTCATAAACTTAAAAATCCATAAATCCATTATTATTCATAACCTTAATCGTATTTTTTTTTTCCACTCATCAACAAAATCAACCATGACCAAAACCAAAAAACAATCATAACTAAATTCCAACTTGATACCCAAACAAAAGAAACTGAAAAAAAATCAAAGAAGGATTGAAAAAAGATAAAGATCTTTTATGTTGTTGGAGTGTCAGGTTGATTGATGAGAGACAAAATGAAGAAGATGAAGCTCTTGGTGAAATTCAATGAGTTTTGATGAAGTTATGAATTTTGTGATGATTTTTCTGGGTTTTTGAAGAAGTTTATGGATTTTTAGTTTTTTAATAAAAAAAGTAATGATGTTGACATTTTAAAACATAAAAGATTAAATCGAAAAGAAAAATATATAAAGAAAGAATGTGTTTTCTAAAATTAAATTAAGCGATACATTATGTAATTTTGCCTATATGTTTTTACTAATAATTTGAAATAGACTTACTTTGTGATGAGTTAATTTAAGATTGAATGCAAAAAGAAAGACTTACCGGTGCCCTTTTCAATCCAAGGTGAGATAGCAATGGTAGGAACCCTCACTCCCAACCTATTAAAAGTGAAGTTAAATGGTTCTGGCCCTACAATCCCATCAGGGCTTGGCACCCCACGCACAGGCGTAGCAACATGGTCGTAAAACCCTCCATGCTCATCATACGTAATCAAGAACAGGGTTTCGTTCCACTGTGGGCTCGCCCTCAGCGTCTCGTACACCTCCTTGACGAACATTTGTCCTTGATACACATCATGCGACGGGTGATCATCATTGGCGGGGAGCAATTTAGTGTCGGTGTACCGCTGCTCCACCACAACATAATTTGGCAACTTCCCTTCCTTGGCATGATTCTTAAATGTCAAGTCGTATAGGTGAAATTTAGGCACGTACTTTAGCTTCCTTAAGTTCCTATAGAACAATGTTGCTGGGATATTTTGGTAATATATTCCAAAGTCGAATCCATTATCATGTAGATTGTCGAAAATAGTTTGTTGTGGGTAGCCCTTTGCGAGCAGGGATGCAACGTTACTGGTGGCGCCACCGGATGTTGCCGAGTGCACGTAGAGTCGATTAGGTTGGGTGGAAGCTGGCACGGAGGCAAACCACCTACGAACATATGAAAGTTGCGATAATTAAGGACATGAAATACCAAGAATTTTTCTTCTTCATGATAATGCATCAATAATAACCTTTCATGTTATAATAGATAGTGCATCAATGATAACCTTTCATGTCACAGAAGATGGTGTTGTTTTCCGGGTTCGAGTCTTGTGAATGTTAATATTAATATTTTATTGATTTAGTGAAGTGATATATAATTTGTCACGAATTTGTTTCAAAGTGATATGATTTCTCATATGGAGGAAGTATTTTTTTTTCAGCTTCCTAATTTGTGCCGGCATGTATACTAATGATTTTTTTTTTTTTAGGAAATGTATACTAATGACCATACACTCCAATTCGTTTTGTCTCACAACTTATCAATATTTTGTTACCAATTTAATGCCTCGTAACTTTTTTTCACGAATGCCTCATAACTATTGTTTGGTCTTTTGTGTGGAAAAAATGAAAACGAAAAGTTAGAGTTACATGGTTAATAATATATTGTATATGAGTGGTAATAATTAAAATTAAAAAAATTGAGGGTGAATAAAATAATACTATGAGCATTATTTTATCAAAACAATATCATGTGAATTATTGTTAACAAATTTATCATAGTTTTTACAAAGAGTATATGTATGACAAACACGTGATTAAATAAACGGTATAATAAAAAAATGGTATAACTAGCCAATTTGAAGTTTTTCCAAATCCTACAACATGCAACAACAAAATTGCATGCAAACTATGGCATCGTGTCATTTCATTTCTCAAATTGATTTTTTGATAAAAGGCAAGATATGCGAGTTTGATAAAGAAGTGTATTTAATAAAGCAAAAAAGGTTAACAAAGCGTTTTGCTAACATATTATAAAGTCTTTCAAGCAACCACTAATTGAATTATTATACCTCTAAAAAACTTGAATTATTATTATTTTAGTAGCAACACTAATCCAATCTACGATATCATACCTTTTTTAACCCTCTGCTATTTGTAATTTTTATTGATTTAATATATTTGGACTTTCTTGCAAAGTAATTCCTCCTCCATAAAATATACTAACTCCACCTGTAGTATATTAATTAGATTCACATAAAAATATCTTTAAAAAATTTAAGCCAGTCAAAACTAATAAACCAACTCCTTCAAAAGAAAAAAAAAAACCAATAGCAACTTTTTTCGTTTTAAAAAATAATAATCAAAGGTTAAAAATTAAAATTAAAACGCTACCCCCAAATAAAATAATTTAAAACTTCTTTAAGAAAAATGATTTAAAACTATAGAAGAAGAATAGAATATGAATAGTTTTGTCGTACCTATCAAAAACAGCAAACTGAGAAACAAGTGTCTTATAAACAGCAACATGGTCTGGTTCAAATCCATTCATCACTTCCTGAGACATTTTGGTCGTATTATCCATCGAATAAGCTTGTTGAGCAAATCCATTCATCGGAGCCGGGTCAAGTGACGTGTCCTCCGACCCGAATATTTGTTCCCTTATCGCCTGAAACGAGTGACCCGGATCAGGATCCACATACTTCGCTTCGTTCTTGAAGAATATCCGTTTTGAATTCGGGTCGGATACTGATAATTGAGCTGATTCTAACCCGGTTACACCGTTTATGTTTGGGTTTAGTTTCTTCATCCAACCAAGCATGTGGTCGAATGAACGGTTTTCCATGACTAAAATGACAATGGTTTTTATTGGATTTTCAATTGCATGGGAATTGAGAAGGGAAAAAGTGAAAATGGTGAAGAATAAGAGTTTAGAAGTAGAGTGAGTTTTTCGGGTACCCATTTTGGTATGTTGATGGAAGAAAAGGTGAGGTTTTATTTTGGTTTTGGGACGGTGGAGTTGTGTTATTGTGATGAGAAGATGAGAGAGAGAAATATATATAGATAGATAGATAGATCATAGAAGGGAGAGAATATGATTAGGTGACGTATGTTAAGAACACAAAGGACACTTATTTGAACTCTTTAGATGACATGGCAAGCATTTCTAACTTAAAGTGTACTCCTTGCCCTTGGTATAGTATGTAAGGAACAAAAACAATTCTCCTTGTTTTAAATATAGAGAAATCATTTTATTACAATCTTTGTCAACTTTCTTTTTTAATACATAATTATTTTTCTATTTTATCTCTCTATTATTTTGGTTTGTATGTCAATATATATTTTTCTTTGTAAATATATGACTGTGATATAAATGATTATCCAAATAACACATCTTTTAAATATAAGCAAAAGTAAATTATAATTACTATATTGACTTAATTGAACATTTGGTCCTCTAACTTATTTGTAGTTTTCAATTTGGTCTCATAACTCTAAATTTTTCCCGTTTTGTTCCTTATTTATGCCTCCGTCAGTCAAATTTATTTTCTCCGTTAGTTTTTTAACGTCTAATATTCATATATGATTTCAGTCATTAGATTGCAGGTCCATTGTATGTAACCGTGAACCACCAACACCATTTTTTTTTTGTTTTTCGTCATCTTCTCCTCCATTTCTTCTTCATCTTCTTCATGTTCTTTCTCCCTCTCACATCCTCAAAACCATAGAATCAAATCCATAAAATCCAAAATCAAATCCATATCTTAAAAACCCGTATCTAATTTTTTTCCTTATTCTGAATCAAATCCATATCTTCAAAACCCAGAATCAAATCTATAAAATTCATGTTCTTTCTCCCTCTGACATCCTCAAAACTCATATCTAATTTTTTCCTTATTCTGATTTTTTTCCCAATTTTTTCTCACTCTCACATCCTCAAAACTCAGATCCAATTTTTCCCAATTCTTTCATAACAACAACGGTTATAGTGAATTCTTTCCCAATTGTTGTTGAGTTGTAGTGAATTATTTCCCAATTCTTTCACAACAGCAATGGTTATAAAATCCATGTTCTTTCCCAATTCTTTCCCAATTGTTGTTGAGTTCTTTCCAATTTTTTTTCCAAATTCTTTCAATAACCCAGAACCGAGTTTTTGAGTTGTTGTTGTGGTGATGAATCGATGGGTTTACTGGGGAACATGAAGAGAGAAAGGGAGCGACCGTGAAGAGAGATGAGAGGGATACTGGGGATATTGAGTGATTGAAAGTTTTGTGATTCAGAGATTTGTGGGATTGAAGGAAAAAAATTGGGGATGAAAATGGGTCAAATAAATTTTCAGGATTTGTTGTTGTTGTTGATAAATTTATGTGTTTTTAGAGAGAAAAAATGAAGATTGTTGTTGTTGAATTTTTTGAATTTGTTGTTGATGAATTTATGTGTTTTTAGAGAGAAAAAAAGATGAAGATTGTTGTTGTTGTTGAATTTTCTGGATTTGTTGTTGTTGTTGATGAATTTATATGGCTTTAGAGAGAAAAAAAGATGAAGATTGTTGTTGTTGTTGTTCTTGAATTTTCTGGATTTGCAAAAAAAAAATGAATATGATATGATGATGAGGGAGGAGAAGATGAAGAATTGAAAAAAATTAGTTATTAACGGTACATCGTAAGATATAATATATCTACATGATCCAACGGTCTCCTTTATGATAAAAAAAATCAAAGGGTCGAAATTAACAAAATTAATAAGGTCTACGGTGGACCATATATAATATTGGTCCACCATAGACATTTGAAGTTAAATTTAATAGACCTAGATCAATTTGGTTGACGGATGTATATTTAAGGGACCAAACGAAAAAAATTTAGAGTTATGAGACCAAATTGAAAACAACAAATAAGTTACAGAACCAAAGGTTCAATTAAGCCTAGTATATTTAATGTTATTATTTCAAATCTACTCTTAAATTAATTTGCTATAACTATTCATATTCCAATATTTTTAACACTTTCCGAAGCACTTTCAAAGGTAAAATTGAAAAGGGTTGTTTTATGATAACTTGAATGCAATTAAACCAATTTCTCATATGAAGTGTTTTTTTTTTTGCTTTCATATGAGATCAGAGAGCAAAAAAAACACTGAATGGGATATTTTGGTCGGTTGCGGTTGGGTAAAATACACCCACGACAACCCATATCCGACCGATTATCACTGTCCAAAATAAATAAATCATTATTTCTTCTATATGTGTAGGGTACCATCCTAATAAAAATTGTTAGATTATTAAGTCTTGAGACCCTCGACTGAGACACTTCACATGTTAAAACTCCGTTTTCTCTTATTACTTTTTTCTTTTCACATTACCACTCTCCCCAACAACTCTCTTCCCATCCCTTTCACACTTCTACTTCCAAACTATCCCTCTCTCTCTTTCAAACTCCTTCCTCGTTTTCTTCTTCTTCATAATTCTTCTCTTATTTTTGGCTTAATTGAACGTCCAATCCCTTAACTTAATTCTTTTTTTAAATTGGTCCTGTAACTATTAAAATTTTTAATTTGGTCCTTTATCTGTGTTTTCGTTGATCAATTTGGTCCTATTTCATTAAGTTTAACTCCTTCTTAAAGGAGACCGTTGGATAAAGAAGGTTCATTAGATTTAACCGTGTATCACCAACCCCTAATTTATTATATTTTTCTTATTCTTCTTCCCTCATCTTCATCTTCATACAATCTTCGTCAACACATAAAAAAAAATACAATCTTCATCAATCTTCATAAAAAAAAATCTTTTTTTTTTCTTTAAAAAAATTATCCTTTCAACTTCAACAAAAACCACGTAATCAAATCCTCAAAACTATAATTAACAACACCACATAATCAAAATTAACACTCATTTATCAAACTCATCAGCTTCAACACAAACTCAATTCAAAACTACCACCCATTTTTATTTCACCTTCAAATTTCTCTCTGACAATCGATAAGGACCTGTTTTATCAAACCCAGATGATGATTTCCCATGATAAATTATCCATTAGTTTTTGCCAAACAGAACAAGTAAAACAATTAAATAATAAGGTAAATTAGCAAAACAATTAGTCAAACCCAAAATTCTTTTCGTTCTTAACCCAATTCCACAGAGTTTCTGAGAAGCTTCAAGAAATGAAGGGAAAGAGGATCCAGTCCTAGAGTCAACAACCGGAACACCATTATTAGCCAAACTGAGAGAACCCCAAAGAGGCAAGGAATTGTTGGAAGTGAAGAAAGAATTCCAAGGCATTTTGTAGAAAGAGACGGTGGCGGTCATTAGAGGAGGAGACGACGATGAATGCGGCCATGGCGGCTGCTGCAGCGGCGAATTTGGAGAAAGGGCGTGGGGATTGAGGTGGTATGGGGTTACAAAATGTGAAAGGGAAGCGTAGTGATACCATGTTTGTTACGGAAGTTACAAAGTGTTTCGGAGTGAGATTATGGAGACTGGAAAATTACTGATGGTGATGAATTTGCTAAATGGGTGTTAATTTTGATTGTGAATTAGATGATGTTAATTTTAGATTTAAGGGTTTGATTATGTGGTTTTTGTGGAAGTTGAAAGGATGAATTTTTGAAAGGAAAAAAAAAAGTTTTTTTTTTTATGAAGATTGATGAAGGTTATATGAAGATGAAAATGAAGATGAGGGAAGAACAAGAATAGTAGAATAAATTTATGTGTTGGTGATACACAGTTAAATCTGATGAATCTCCTTTATCCAACGGTTTCATTTGAGGAGGAGTTAAAATTAACGAAATAAGACCAAATTGATCGACGGAAACACAAATAAATGACCAAATTGAAAATTTTAATAGTTATGAGACCAATTTAAAAAAAATTAAGTTAAGGGATCGAACGTTCAATTAAACCCTTATTTTTCTATTCACAATTTTAATTGCTCAAAAATCATCATAATGCCTTCACACTTCCACTTTTCCAGACTCTTCCACTTCTCTTTTCCCTCTCCCACAATCCTTTTTTCTCCACACACAAA
The DNA here is from genome assembly GCA_018208015.1 of Medicago ruthenica. Classification (NCBI taxonomy): domain Eukaryota; kingdom Viridiplantae; phylum Streptophyta; class Magnoliopsida; order Fabales; family Fabaceae; genus Medicago; species Medicago ruthenica. The sequence goes on along the minus strand of CM031373.1, from coordinate 2,389,982 downwards.
GTGCAGCACAATCATAATCTATTCAAGGTTCTTAGATCTATACAAACTTTCACATTTGATTTAAAGAACACAAGCTTCTTTAAGAAGTTTGACAATCTTCTTCATTTTTGTTTATGGTTATGGTTGTTGTGGGGGATGGTTGTTGTGACAAACTGCGTTCTTCTTCTTTAGATGTTGGTGTATGGCTGTTGTGGTGAATTTCTAAATCTTCCTGTGCAAAGCTTTGAAATTTGGCTTGCTTAAAATTGAGTTTATGTTTAACCGCATCAACCCACCCGCCCAAACCGTGTTTCGCCCAACCAGACAACCGCCGTAACCGAGTGCTCTAACAGTCGACAGTGGATTCCTTTCTGTCACCCACGTTTGTCTCCCGGTTTGGGGTTTTGAAACTGATTTCCGACCGAACCCGGCCGTTGTCCAACCCTATTGTAGCATTAGAATTTATAGCAAAAGTTTTTTGTCCATTTAACTTTCACAAAGTTCGAGATATTTTTCTTCAAGAAGGGACATCAAATTAAAAAATGTAAATATTAACAAGTGTTTTTAGGCATTTTAACAAAGTTTAAAAATGAAAGAAAAATGTTAATAAGTGTCTCGGAACATTCTTTAAGCATATTTAATACTCACTTCGTCCCAAATTATATGACGTTTTGGTCATTTCACTTTTATTAAGAAATGTAATTAATTTTGTATGAAAAAGAGATGTTATGAGTGTTTTTACAAATTTGTCCTTAACAAATAGTATGAGAAAGATAAATTAAAAAATTGAAAGAAGGGAGAATAATAAATAGTTAAGCATATAATAGGAAAAGTAACATTAATGTTTCATTGGTATTGTAAAACGACATATAATTTGGGACGAAGTAGTAAGTTTTATAAAAATGTGTTTTCAATGTATTAGAATTTGTAATATTTGACTTTTGTAGAAATAATTTTGAAATTTGATATCATTAAACAGTTTACCGGAGGCACACCTTGAGAAGACCTAAAAAAAATTATTTAAAAAATGGTGTATTAAATTAACATTTTAAACAATGGTCATATTAACAAATATCTTAAGACACTAGTTAAGAAATAAAATAAAATTGAAATTTTACATTAAAAATAACAAATTTTGAACAACCTGAAAGATGACTTAAGTTGAAAACTTCACTTTTTGAGAATAAATTTCTAAATTTGTTTCTGACTTTGGCAAATGTCCTAAGCAATTTCCTTTTTTAAAAAGGTGTCATTTAGGGTGGAAAAGAGAAAGATATTTCCACCATAGAAAAGTTCCAATATAAAGGACATGTGTAGGTTATGACTTGTTGTATTAAAAAAATAAAAAAATTTAGTAACATACTTTTAATGCCAAATGCTGTACCCTGCCTTTTCTAATTCACTCACCTCCCATCTTTGTGAAAAACAAATACACCCCCTGATTTTGTTTTTGTTTTTTGTTTTTATCTAAAACCTGATTTTATTTACTGTTGTACTTGTACACCTATTCCATTCACAATGCACTATTTCATCCTTTTTACTGGACTTAGTTTCACTTGAACAAGTTTTTGCTTCATCTGGGTAATAGTTCATTTATTTTTGACACTAATATTTGTTTTAACTAAACAAATTTAATTAAATTTTGTTAAAACAATATACTTGCGATTTTTAAGCGATCCAAATTTATAAAGCACTTAAATACAGATCAAAATAAAAAGAACACATATGATTATTTTTTGCCACTACCTATTACATTCTTTTTAAAATAGCTTTAATTAAATTTTGCTAAAACAATTGGCATTTTACTTTAATTTTTCAACAATATAAAACAAATTTATAAACCAGTTCATTGTTGGTTGCATCTAATTAGTGAACAATACTTTTTTTTCCTCAAATTATAAGCTTTCATTGAGAGAAAAAAATGTCCTGCAATATAACATAACATTAAATAATATTACTACTTTACTACTTTGCTTTAGAATATGAAAATTCAATTGTAAATACATTTGTACACAAAGGACAATTTAGTAATAATTATACACAAAATATACATATCGATTATTTCATCAACTTTTCTTAGTATTTGTGAAGAATGTCAATAGGTGCTTATGAAAATATATTAACAACTTTTCTTAGTATTTGTGAAAAATGTCGGTGGGAGCATATCAATGGGAATATTATTTTTTCTTAAAAAGTTTGTGGTTTAGTATTGCAAGATATTATAAAGTATAAAAGAATAGAGAGAAATAGAACAAGAGAGAACAATAGAATATATTGTATTACTTCACAAGTGTATCATTACACTAAAATATGAGTTCTGTTATGAATAATAATAATTTAGTAGATGTCCATTCTTAGTCTTCCACCTTCCTATAACTCCAATTAGTGAATGAATGTATAGTAGTCTTAAATTACTTTTGATCATTCATTTGCTCATTTTGTGTCCTATAAATTGGACTCATATTTTAGTGTAATGATACACTTGTTAAGTAATACAATATACTCTATTGTTCTCTCTTGTTCCATTTCTCTCTATTCTTCTATACTTTATAATATCTTGCAATACTTTTGATTAATTTCATAACACGTTATCAGCACGATGCTCTAACCATTTGAGATTCGATTATTTGTAACATGTAGTTTTGTTTGAAAGAAGAACTAGGGCATATAATTCGGTAACACACAGACTGGTTGTTCTTGTGGTAAGCCTTTTGAACCATTTTTTTCTTTAGTTATATAATTATAATATCAACATTTACATCTCTTTTAGAAAATAACATTTAGATAACCATGACTATGGAGGTTCTAATCTCATTCATATCTATAGTTATATAATTTTTGTTTTGCACATAAATTTTGTTGAAAAAGTTATTTGACTTGTATAATTATCATATATTTTTTTTGTTTGTTCTTGTTAAATTTTAGAAGAATTTAACACTGAAGTTCTTTAACTTATAATTATCATATATTTCTTTCTTTATTTTTTTTTTTTTAAATTCCAGAAGAATTCAACAATGAATCATCCCTGAAGGATAGTTCAAACAATGAAGATAATTTATTATATAGTTCTTGAAGAACTATTTTTCCTTTTAATATTAAAGCATCCATGAAGGATTGCTCAAAGAACGAATATATATTTTTTCATTGATTTGAGATATAGTTCTAAAAGAACGAATAATTTAATATCAAGCATTCGTAAAAGATTGCAAAATAAAAATATTGTGATTTTCCTTTGTTATTCTCGATAGAGGTTTGTGGTGAGTTCTTGAAGAACTATATCTTTGTTAACATCTATTGAATTTATATTTTATCATGCTAATATTTTATATTTTTAATAATTTTTTTTATTGAATTTTATTCAGTTAACATATTAGCATGTTTGATATTCTTGATAAATTTTTGAATAATTTAACATCGAGTATCCCTGAAGGGTTGCACGAAAGAATTGTTTTTGATCATTATGAAGATCATGTATAATTCCTGAGGAACTAAATGTATATGAAGATCAAAAGAATTGTCCCTGAAGGATTGCAAACAATCAAATTTTTATCATTATTTATGAAGGTTTGAGATATATATAAGCTCTTGAAGAACTAAATATTTAATATCAAGCATCCTCGAAGGATAGCAAAATCATGACATTCCTTGGTGTTGATAGATTTATGGTTGAAAATAAGATCTATTTTATCTTTGTATTATTATTTTTTTTTATAAAAAAAAGGTATTGAAGAGTTACACATTGAGAATGTAATGTAGTTCTCGAAGAATTAATTTGTTTTTTTAGGATCCCTGAAGGATCGCTCAAATAAAAGAATTTTCTTGTTCATTGTTTATGAAGATTTGGATTATAGCTCATGAAGAACTAAAATTTAATATTAAATCATCCTTGAAGGATTGCAAAATTGTGATTTTACTTGCTTATTGTTCATAGACGTTTGTGGAGTTCTTGACCACAATTTAAATATATAAGATCTATTTGATCGTAGTATAAATTCTATGAAAGAATAAAGAAAAAAATAAATTATTTATGCCTCTTGAATGTGCTCCTGACGTATCAAAATTGAGAAAATAATATCAAGAAAACTTTGAAAGATAAATCACATTTGTGATTGAACATAAGAGTAGTCATTGATTGAAAAGATGAAGTCTCACATGATAAATTAAACTTTATTTCTAGATTGAATCATCTATACTAGTTGTTTCGTATAATTTGTGCTCCGCATATTTATTTATTTTTTGGGTAGAATGCTCCACATAATTGTTTTTCTAATGAAATATTAGGTATTGTGTTTATGAATTTGATATTAATGCTACTTTTGAAACGATTAAGATTTACAAACTATATTGTTTTAAAATGAGAATCTTGTTAGTTTACTAAATAACTATAAATCATATTTGTATTATGGATTCCTTCTAAAAAGTATGTCTATGCTTTTTCGAGGTTTCGTTCAAGTATTGCTCCTAGAACTTGTACTCACTAAGGAGTACAATAATTTTATGTATATTTTGTTGGATATTGTTTGTAAATGAATGATTTCTTATGTAAAAGACTATAAAAAATTAGATGAGTGATAGAAAGAAACTAATTTTATTATTATATTTGGCATTGCAAAAATTATTAAAGGCTCTAGAAGAGTCAATTTATTGTTATATGAAGGAATAGAATTACACATTCAGACTACATTATATTCCTCTAGGTCTCCTAGAAATTATTATCCTTCTAAATGGATATCATATTGAAATAAGAAATAAATGAGATGTTGAATATCTCTATTACGAGATATGTTTTGGATAGAAATAAGTGTAGATAAAAAATTACATGTCTTCATATGGATTGACTACACTTATATTAGTGCAATTGAAGCACGTAGTATTGTAAAATTGAAATTTACATATCATATTAAATTTATTGTTGGCAAGACCGGTTGGGTTATCCCGGATCTATTACGATGCGAAAATAGTTAAAAATTTATATGGACATGTATTGAAGAACCAGAAGATTCTTCAAACCATAAATGTTTGAGTGTTATTACATTCCAAAGTAAGTTGATAATCTGAGAAAATAAGTCTCTTATATATATTAGGTGATATTTGTGGATGAATACACCGATGATGTGAATCATTTTGATACCTTATAACTTGATTTAATACATCGACTAAATGATCACATATATGTTTATTGTCAACTCACAACCAGAAGTTTGTGAGATTGTTTTCTCAACAAATTTCACTAACTCAATTTTTTTGGAGTTTTGAGGAAGCATTTAATAAGTATCATTTCTCAATTTAAATTGATATTGAACATCGTGTAGTATATGTTCATAAAAAAAATGGTCTTGAAGGTCTATTCTTTAGACGTCTAAAGTTAATTGTATGAATGATACTTATGAGAACATAACTTCTAAATTCTACTTTGGGAACATGTAATCTTGTATGTTGAGATATTGATTCGCATCAAGCCAACACATTATTATGTGTAAGTCCTCCCCTTAATTTATAATTTATTTTAGGTTAAGAACCAAATATTTTTCATCTAAGTGAATTTTTGGATGTGTTGTGTATATCACAATTGCTCCAAAATAATGCACTAAGATAAATATTGAAAGAATATTGGGAAAATATATTTGATATGAATCCCCTACTATTATAAATTGTATTGAGCCAACTTCAGTAGGCCGATTATCGATTGATGGATTAGTTTTCCCAATATTAGGGGGAGAGAATAAGCAGCTGAAAATGTGAACCCGAAGTTCAACTGAATGAAAATGTGAATCCGAAGTTCAATTGAATTATTTGAAAGGAAATATTATTATCTCATCTTGATCCTCAAAATATCACTTATTTGCAAAGTTAAATAAATAAAATAGCAGCTGTTAATGCTCCAAACGAAATAGATGTCTATGTAGGATAATCTAATATTGCAAATGAGTCTCAATCATGCATCAAGCATGGTAAATCAATCGGTTTCAAATATAAAAATCCTCAAATAAGAAAAGGACCCAAAATGAAAGATAACCCAAATGAGGATATAGAAACTCTAAAAGAGTCGTCTAACATAATGGATTTTTTTAGTTCCAGAAGAACTTATCAGGTACCTAAAATTTATGAAATATCGATAAATTATGTCATGAATGAAAGATCTCAATGAAATGAGATTGAACCGAAATGGAGTCAATGTTGACGGGCTTTTGCATATAATATAGCACTATATGTGATAACTAAATAATGAGGATCATGAGTTAAAGTCTGAAATTTCTGGCAGGTCCTGATTCTAAACCGTAAGAGTAGAACAGAGTACAACAAAACAGTAGTTCAGAAGCAAAATAATAACAGACATAAATAACAGACTGAAAGTAAAAGGCACAGGTGATTTGTTAACCCAGTTCGGTGACAAACACACTTACATCTGGAGGCTACCAAGCCAGGAAGGAAATCCACTATGATAGTCCTAGTTCTAAGTTCTCAGCAAACTCCTAGTTTACAACTTATCACCTAGCTACTACTCGTATTGATTTCAACCTAGGAACTCGTAGACCTGAGATCCCATCTCACTTCCCTCAGTCAATCACTGCCCTAGTGATTATCAGACTCTAATAACAATCAACGTAGGAGACACACTCCAAATACGTAAACAGTCACTCTTGCTTAAAAGCTTCAAGTGATTACAACTCAATAAAATAAACCAACTCTAAACAATTGAGTGGTGTACAGAAACAAAGCACAAAGCTCACAACTAACAGACTCAAAACCTAATAAAACTCTATCAATACTTGCTTTGGTTTTGGTTGAGTTTCTTCAATAGCAGCGTCCTCTATTTATAGTCTTCAGCAGCAACAAATAATTGAACCAAATATTCTTCAAAGATATATTTCCAAAATTCTTTAGAAACATATAGAAGCAAATATTCTTCAAAATATATTTTCCAAAGATTACTTTGAAAATATATTCACAAATAAAAGAAACCAATCTTCAGAAAATATCTCACGCAAATATTCTTCCTTCTAGAAACGCAGCTTGGAGAATTCTTCAATTAAATCTACAAAAGATCATGTGATAAAATTAACAGCTCCATGGCACGAAAACAGAACGCAGAAAACCAGCTTCTGAAGGTACTTCTGAAGAAGTGCTTCTGAAGGTCTGCGTCTGAAGTTCTGCGTCTGAACATTCAGCGTCTGAAGGTTGCTTCTGCGTCTGAAGTACTGTTCAGCTTCTGAAGACCCATCTTCTGAAGTACTGTTCAGCTTCTGAGGACCCAGCTTCTGAAAACCCAGCTTCTGAAGACGCACATCTTGCTTATATATTTGATTTTAGCAAACATGAAGCCAATAACCAAATATCCAACAATCTCCCCCTTTGGCAAATTTTTGGCTAAAATCAATCTGAGATCAAAAGCAAGTTCTGAACACATCAAGAAGAACATAAACGTAGTAACACAATAGCAACAGAGTCAGCAGCGGATAAAACACTACTTTTCACACATATACTCCCCCTGAACACATCAGCTTCTAACAAGAAACACATAAACTCCCCCTGAAACATATCATTCAGTAGCAGCTTTTGAAAACATACACTCCCCCTGAAACTGAGACTCCCCCTGAAACAGATCAGCAGCAGCTTCTGACACACTTATTTCTCCCTCTTTTTAGCCAAACAATTTTGACAAAAATAACCATGCAATCACCAGGAGTAGAAACACAGAGATACAACAGAGGTTACAAAGGGAACACACCCAGAAATCTAAACAGAGGATATAAACATCCATCACAACACCACACACAGAACCCACATCAGAACCATCAACAGAACCATCATCAAAACCATCAGCAGGATCAGAATCACAAAAACATGGTACCCACACACAAAGTCTTCACAGAAGATAAAAACAAAAGAACACAACCGCAGAGTATAGCACAAAATTGTAGACCAGAAGCACAAAATGAAATCCAGAACATAATCCAAAAAATTGACAGTCTTCAGACTCAGCATCAAAAGTTGTTTCATCATCAGACACAGCATCAGATGTTGTTTAGTCAATGTGTGCTTCAGGCACATTCAGAGGAATCTTCTTCCCAGCAATCTGCTTCTGAAGGTTAGTAATCCTCTTCTGAACATAGGGCATGATGTCTTGCTCAACATCATCCTCAGACTCACTAGGATCCACTTCCTTTCCTTTTAGTGCCTTCTTCTTAGGGCGAGGGACCACCACCTTGCTCCAGCCTTTAGATGATCCAACAACAGCACTCTTCTTAGCAACATGAGTAGGCTCTGCTGGCAGCAGCAACAGCCTTTCTTTCCTATTCTTCAGCCTCTTGTCAACACTTTCACATTTTGGTCTCCATTCCTTCTTGACATTGACTACAACATGTTCAGATTTTCTTTGCTGAAGGTGCTTGGGGTATCCATGCAACTTGAAATAGAAAGGCTTTATGTGCCCCTTTTTACCACAGTGATGACATATCCAAGGATGAGATGCCCTCTTGTTCTTAGATCCCTGAGGTTGGTTCTGGTGTTCCAACTTAGTTTTGCTCATCATTGGATCACATGTTTTAACAGCTGCAATGAACCTTTTAGCTGGATTTTGTTGTTTGTTGTTCAAGGTCCTATCATCAAATCCTATACCATTTGGTTTCCCTTGGATCTGACTCTCCAATATCTCTTCAAGCATATCAGTACCAGTGTTTGTGTTCAAGTTGAGAGTTCAGCTGAGTTACCTCATCTTTGAGATCAGAAATTTGTGCTAGATGGTCACTTATTTCAGCATGCAATTGACTGATAGTTCTTTTCTGTTCCTCCAGTTGCTTGCAAACTTCTTCACTTCTGAGGTATAGTTCTTTGTAAGAGGCAGCTGGTTCTTCAAAAAACAATTCTTCATAACTGGATTCAGTATCTGATGATGCTTCAGAACCTGATAGTGCTTCTGAATCCTTAACTTTATCATCAGACATGCATCTACCAGTTAAAGCAACAACATACTTAGCAGACCCATTCTCCACTTCTCCTTCTGAGTCATCTTCATCAGACCAAGACACAGTCAAACTTCTCTTCTGTTTCTTGAGGTATGTTGCACATTCTGTCCTAATGTGGCCATAACCTTCACACTCATGACACTGAACACCTTTGGATTGATTGTCTTTCTCATCAGCTCTGTCTTCTTCAAATCAATTGAATTGGATCTCCTGTCAGCCTGCTTCAGAATCTTGTTAAACTGTCTACCAAGCATCACAAGATCCTCTGATATGCTTTCATCATTTGCTACAAAAGCAACACCTTTCTCCTTTTTGTCAGTTCTGTTATTGAAGGCTATCTCAAAATTCTGCAAGGATTCTATCAATTCCTCAACCTTCATACTGGAGATGTCTTGTGCTTCCTCAATGGCAGTCACCTTCATATCAAATCTCTTAGGTAGAGATCTGAGAATTTTTCTCACAAGTTTCTCATTAGACACTTTTTCTCCAAGTGAATCAAATGAGTTAGCCATGTCCAGAACATTCATATAAAAGTCTTGTATGTTCTCATCCTCCAACATTTTGAGATTTTCAAACTTGGTGGTGAGAAGTTGAAGTTTAGACATTTTTACCTTGGATGTGCCTTCATGAGTAGTCTTGAAAATCTCCCATGCATCCTTAGCTACAGTGCACTGCTTGATCAGTCTGAACATATTCTTGTCCACTCCATTGAATATAGCATTCAAGGCCTTGGAGTTTCCAAGAGCTAATTCATCCTTCTACCTTGGACCACTCTTCTTCTGGTTTCAGATCAGCTGTCTTCTTTCCATCTTTGTCAAGCACAACATGATGTTCCCAACCCTTCAGAACTGCTTTCCAGGTTTTACAAACATTAATGGTTTGAAGAATCTTCTGGTTCTTCAATACATGTCCATATAAATTTTTAACTATTTTCGCATCATAATAGATCCGGGATAACCTAACCGGTCTTGTCAACAATAAATTTAATATGATATGTAAATTTCAATTTTACAATAATACGTGCTTCAATTGCACTAATATAAGTGTAGTCAATCCATATGAAGACATGTAATTTTTTATTTACATTTATTTCTATCCAAAACATGTCTCGTAATATAGAGATATTCAACATCTCCTTTATTTCTTATTTCAATATGATATCCATTTAGAAGGATAATAAATTTCTATGAGACCTAGAGAAATATAATGCATTCTCAATGTGTAATTCTATTCCTCCATATAACAATATATTGACTCTTCTGGAGCCTTTAATAATTTTTGCAATGCCAAATATAATAATAAAATTAGTTTCTTTCTATCACTCATCCAATTTTTTTTATAGTCTTTTATATAAGAAATCATTCATTTACAAACAATATCCAACAAACTATAAATAAAATTATTGTACTCCTTAGTGAGTCCAAGTTCTAGGAGCAATACTTGAACGAAACCTCGAAATAACATAGACATGCTTTTTAGAAGGAATCCATAATACGAATATGATTTATAGTTATTCAGTAAACTAACAAGATTCTCATTTCAAAACAATATAGTTTGTAAATCTTAATCATTTCAAAAGCAGCAATAATATGAAATTCATAAACACAATACCTACTATTTCTTTAGAAAAGCAATTATGTGGAGCATTCTACCCAAAAATAAATAAATAAATAAATATGTGGAGCACAAATTATACGAAAGAACTAGTATAGATGATTCAATCTAGAAATAAAGTTTAATTTATCATGTGAGACTTCATCTTTTCAATCAATGACTACTCTTATGTTCAATCACAAATGTGATTTATCTTTCAAAATTTTCTTGATATTATTTTCTTAATTTTGCTACTTCAGTAGCACATTCAAGAGGCATCAATAATTTATTTATTTTATTTAATTCTTTCATAGAATTTATACTACGATCAAATAGATCTTATATATGTGAATTGTGGTCAAGAACTCCACAAACCTCTATGAACAATAAGCAAGTAAAATCACAATTTTGCAATCCTTCAAGGATGATTTAATATTAAATTTTAGTTCTTCAGGAGCTATATTCCAAATCTTCATAAACAATGAACAAGAAAATTCTTTATTTGAGTGATCCTTCAGGGATCCTAAAAAAAAATTAATTCTTCGAGAACTACATTACATTCTCAACGTGTAACTCTTCAATACTTTTTTTTAAAAATAATAATACAAAAATAAAATCGATCTTATTTTCAACCATAAATCTATCAACACCAAGGAATGTCATGATTTTGCCATCCTTCGAGGATGCTTGATATTAAATATTTAGTTTTTCAAGAACTATATATATATATATATATATCAAACCTTCATAAACAATGATAAAAATTTGATTGTTTGCAATCCTTCAGGGACAATTCTTTTGATCTTCATATATATTTAGCTCCTCAAGAATTATACATGATCTTCATAATGATCAAAAACAATTCTTTTGCGCAACCCTTTAGGGATACTCAATGTTAAATTATTCTTAAATTTATCAAGAAATCAAACATGATAATGTGTTAACTAAATAAAATTCAATAAAAAAAATATTAAAAATATAAAAGATTAGCATGATAAAAATATAAATTCAATACTCCCTCTGTCCCTATTTATAGGAGTAGTTTACAAAAAAGTTTTGTCCCTAAATACAAGATCATATACAAATTTCTAGATGCATTAATTACTCTTTTTCCAAATATACCCCTTGTTAATACTATCAATTTGTCTTGGTATATGAAAAGTTAACATTAAATATATATTTAATTAAGGATAATTTAGTAATAATCACACACATTTGAGACAACTTTATTACTTTAACAACTTTTCTTAATACACGTGATTTTTGTAAATTACTCTTATAAAAAGGGACGGAGGGAGTAGATGTTAACAAAGATCTAGTTCTTCAAGACCTCACCACAAACCTCTATCGAAAATAACAAAGGAAAATAATAATATTTTTATTTTGCAATCTTTTACGAATGCTTGATATTAAATTATTCGTTCTTTTAGAACTATATCTCAAATCAATGAATATATATATATTCGTTCTTTGAGCAATCATTCATGGATGCTTTAATATTTTGTTGAAAAATATATATATCTTCATTGGTTGAACTATCCTTCAGGGATGATTCGTTGTTAAATTCTTCTGGAATTTAAAAAAAATAAAGAAAGAAAGATATGATAATTATAAGTTAAAGAATTTCTGTGTTAAATTCTTCTAAAATTTAACAAGAACAAACAAAAAAATATATGATAATTATACAAGTCAAATAACTTTTTCAACAAAATTTATGTGCAAAACAAAAATTATATAACTATAGATATGAATGAGATTAGAACCTCCATAGTCGTGGTTATCTAAATGTTTTCTAAAAGAGATGTAAATGTTGATATTATAATTATATAACTAAAGAAAGAAAATGGTTCAAAAGGCTTACCAAGAACAACCGGTCTGTGTGTTACCGAATTATATGCCCTAGTTCTTCTTTCAAACAAAACTACATGTTCCAAATAATCGAATCTCAAATGGTCAGGGCATCGTGCTGGTAACGTGTTATGAAATTAATCAAAAATATTGCAAGATATTATAAAGTATAGAAGAATAGAGACAAATGGAACAAGAGAGAACAATAAAGTATATTGTATTACTTTACAAGTGTATCATTACACTAAAATATGAGTCCAATTTATAGGACATAAAATGAGCAAATGAATGATCAAAAGTAATTAAGGACCACTATCCATTCATTCACTAATGAGAGTTATAGGAAGGTGGAAGACTAAGGATGGACATCCACTAAATTATTATTATTCATAACAATATATATATATATATATATATATATATATATATATATATATATATATATATATATCATTATACCTAAAAGTTGAATTTATATCATTACACATTTCACCTAATAGTATACATTTAATATAATCTGCCCAAGATCTATGCTAACATCATCAAGATTAAAGCTTTCATCCTTTTCAATCTTCACACCATCTTCAACCTTCTTCTCAGCAACAATCTTCTCTTCAGGATCAAGATTTTCAATAATGTACAAATCTTGGTCATCTCCTACTACCTCATAACCCGCCGCCAGACATAGTGCATTATACTCAACCATCCGATGGATATATCTATCATGCCACTTTTTTGCATCATCTCGACAGTATTGTCTCCATAGTGAGGAAGTGGGAGGAACTTGGACAACCATCCTTCAAATATATCATCATAAAATGGTTGTCATTCACATGTGCCAAACACATCAATCAGTCTCTATGTGACGGTTCACTGCATAGAGGGAAAAAGGTTTACGATCGCCCTTTGTCAACGAAAAAAGGCTTTCGACTGCACATTCAGAAACAATAGAAAAGTCAAGTAAATGGATAAAGTTACCATTATTTGGTCGAAATTTAAATAAACTTACCACTGAACTTTTGTAAGTTTTTGAAGTAGTTGTTTTTTCTGGATTTCTTGCTAGCAGCCCCTGATACTGCTGACTCACTAGCTCTTTTTCGACTCTGGAAAAGAAAAACATACAGGTTATTGACTTCGACATCTTAAAATTCGACCATATGTTAAATGGAGAAGATGTTAATTCTTACTTGTTTTTCTTGGGTTTCCTTTGCTTGTTTGACTCATTATCTGAGTTTTCTCGAGTAGCAACATTGGTTTGAGTTTTTCGATGATGAATAGCTACATGAAGTTGTTTACATGTTAGATGAAACATGAGAAAGTAACAAAAAATAAGAGGAAATTTGTTAAGACATTTTATGTCACCTGCTAAAGGTGTATTTTCTCTGACTTCGACATGTTGAAGATCAATGTGTAAGTGCCCTTTGAAGTCGAATAAATACTGTTTAGCCCAGACTAATTTATCCTTCTTTGGTTTCAAAGTTTCTTGGATTTTCTTGTAACCAAAATGAAACCAAGAAGGACAGTTTGGTGAAAAGGCTAGAGTGAAGTCTGCACTAGGTAATGGTGGAAATTTTACACAATCGAAATCTAAAGCTAATTTATACTTATTTTCTTTATCTTTTACAAGAAGAGGAAAAGTTAGCTTTGGAAGTTTTTCAGTTACTTTTTCTTTTAAAACTAGTGCAGCTTCTCTTACAATTTTTTCGACATTCATTGGATTATACACAACTTCAAAAAAATATTGAAAAGCTTGAATTTCTTTGACATGCATACCTGAAGATTTCTTCCCTTTTTTTTGCAAGGAAGGAAAAGCATCTGTCAGGTTGGTGAGCAAAGTTCTCTCATCAACTAGCTTCGAATAGAAATATTCATTCCACAACTGAAGAAAGCTTTCAGTGCACAAGTGAGATACTTGAAAAGATATGGGATGGAATTGAGGGGCTTGTTCAATCGAATCTTTCAAATGTTGGAAAAAATAAGCTTTTGTCATTTTAAAATAACCTGTGCAAATTTCTTTGGGTTTTTTCCATATAGGGGAAGGGCGAAATTGGCTCAAGCCAAATTGTCTTGACACTAAATTGGGGAAATAGTTTATTAACCCCAAGTTAGATTTGCATGTGGTTAGCCTGATGGAAAAAAAGGGTTGGAGTCAAGTAATTTTTCAAAATTTCGACGTTCTCCTCAAAGTATTTAGGGTTTTTTTGCAGGGAATTCCCTTTGAAACCATTTAGGACCTACTTTTCGACTAATGAAAGGTGCCATAGCAGGGTCGAAAGAAGTACAGTTAAGGAAAACATTGAAGTATTCTTTGAAGACTTGGTCTGTTGGGAGGTTGATTTCTCATCTTCTGAGGTAGGCCAGTCTTGTACCTTCTGTGGTTTGCTTATCCACCTCCTCTTTGTACATTGGAGAAACAAAAAAATTCAAATCTTTCTCAAAAGTGGCCACTAACCATAGTTGAAATAACCACATAGGCCCGGAAAGGGCTAAATCTTTATTTTCTAGAGTAGTTTGTAGTAGTTGGCCTACTAATCCTAGGTAGTCATAAAGGCAACCTAAGAGTAATTTGCTCAGGCAAAAGCTATTTCCTTCATGCAATTGAATGGCCATTCCTTTGAATTTTTTGGCTACTTGAAGAGACCCATACAAAATGGGAAAGCCAAAAGGTGAGAAATGCAATGTGTTCTTGGTCAGAGACCTCATTGGTATTCCTGTCGAAGTAGTCAACTAAGAAATTACTATAACTAGCCCTTTGGACAGTAAAGTCGAAGTCACTGTCCTTACTTACAATGTTAGGGTCGAAAAGATCTCCAGTAGGTCGAAGCCCAGTGATGGCAGCTACGTCGAAAAGAATGGGGGTAAGCATTCCACACTTCAGTTGAAGAATGTTGGTCGAAGCTTCCCAAAAATGGACAACAGTTATTAACAGGGTATCATCATACCTAAGTCATGTTTTCGACAGCTGAATTAAGTCGAAAATACCTAAATCTTTCTTTGGTTCGACTTTCTTTAACCAATTCAGATAAGTCGAAGTGTTGGTATGAGAAGGAGCTGATCTAAACACCCTATGTGGTGCATTCATGAAATGTATGTTGTAAGGTGCTTTAGTAAAAATCCTAGGTTTTCCAGTTTCAAAACTAGGGAAAAAAATCTTTAAGATGTTCTAAATCTATGCAAAGATCTAAAAAAGGTCCTAAAAACCCATAAACAGTGTTTCCTACTGAATAAGGAATCAATACCTGTGATTGCAAAATCTTGGTTTTTTCTGCATCCAGATAAACTTATGGAGCAAAGCTTTGCATGTTCTTCTTATGAAGACGCCATTGGAAAGCTTGGAGAAAATGGTGAAGCTTTTGTGAAGAAGGAAGTAGTTTTTGCAGAGATCTGAAGGTTATAGTATGTTAAAGCTTGCGAAAATGCAGGAGTTTTTTTCTTGAGTTTTCAAAGAACAAGAGTTTGGAGAGAGAAAATTAAAAAAAAAAGTGTGAAAGGAGGAAGAAGATGATACTTATAGGGATTGGGAAGAGAAAAAGCTAAGAAAAAACTTTAGAGTTCTGAACCACTAAAACGATGCCACTTGGTCGAAATGGAAGATAATGGAGGCATGTTACGAGGTGATGACACATGGCTTCCCACTAACTTTTCATTTCTAATGTGGTGACCAACAAAATCCCCATAAAGTGGCGCAATAATGATAAAAAAAACTAGGAAACAGTTTCAAAATGACGTTTTAAGCAAAAATGACGTCATCGTTCAGAGAATATGTAAAGTTTTCCAAAAATGCCAATTTTCTCCCTCATTTTTTCAGTCGAAAATGACATTTTTTGGGGCAATTTGTTAGGCTATATTTTTTTAAGTGTTTGGTTTTGACTGGTTTGTTGGAGATTGAGATTGTATATTGTGCATAAAAAAAGGTTGGAAAAAAGTTTTTGCCTAATATAACCTCATTTTTGCTTAGGTGACAATTGATTTTCAAGGGACAATTAAATAATTTTCCTAGCATTTTTTCCTTAAATGAATATTAAAATATTAGACTTTTTTTTTTGCTGAATCAAGAGGTGGATAAGTATCTGAAAGAACCGCAAACATCTCAACTAGGTTGGTAGCTCCATCCTACCTACTCATAAAATAATATTATTAAAAAAATAGAAAAATATGTAAAAAAAAGGGGGGGCTAGGCATGACCCTCAAAGCAAAATAAAAGAAACAAGAAAGACTAAGAAAAGTGAAACGTAGGCAAACCTTAATATGGTCCCTAAAAAAAAAAAATCCTCCCTAAGGTAAGCAGGTAAAGGAGTCGACCACCAAGATCCCTGAATAGAATGGCCATGGTTGGCAAGCTTGTCTGCGCACCCGTTGGCTTCACGAAAAAGATAAGATGAAATGACCCCATAACTCCCAAAGATTAGGTTGCAAAGGATATCTGTTATTAGTGCCAAATTTTATGACATTAATACTATTCCAAAACCAGACCGGCACTTGCTCAAAATATATCCTAGGCTCCGCAACAAAAAAGCAAATACGGCGTATGAGTGTAAAATAAATTTTTTAGAGCCACTCGGGATTCAGAGTTGCCAAAACCCCGGATATTCCAATAGAAAATAATCATTGATGAGCGGAGGAAGGTAAGCCCCTGGAACGGGTTAAATAAGCATCTCGTATGAGTTGTTGTTTTTGTTTCTTAGTTAAATATGGAGTGAAGGGAGGTTCAGCCCCATTCTCTTGCATATCCTTAATCTGCATAAGTAAGTCAACTTCCTTTTGTAACAATGGATTGTTGTGTGGTGGAAAAACATGCGCCATCTCATGTGCGGAACCAAAATTCATTTGAGATTCTGGCATTGCCTCCTCAAGAGAAGAACTAGAAACGAAGGCACTTGTATTCAAAGGCATACCTTGTGGAGGTACTATTGATGGAGTCACAAACTGCATGTCATCATGCGCTACCATAAGGGAAATAGTTGATACAGCCGAAACTACTGGAGAAACAATATGCACGTCATCGTGCGCTACAACATGACGACAAATTAAATTCAAATTAGAAATCTCTATCGCATCAGACAGGACAAGACCCTGCACGTCATCATGCGCTACAAGAACCTGGTGGGAGGGAGAGTTCACATCCGAGTGAGAAGATGAAATAAAATGCACGTCATTGTGCGCTTCATGTAACTGTCGAGGGATACAATCAACAATCGGTTCTGCCATGGTAATTATAGGAGCACAGAACTGAGCAACTGAGCTTGGAGAAGAAGTATTAAGCACGTCATTGTGCGCTTCACTTAACTGTTGAGGGATACAATCAACAACCGGTTCTGCCATGGTAATTATAGGAGCACAGAACTGAGCAACTGAGCTTGGAGAAGAAGTATTAAGCACGTCATTGTGCGCTTCACTTAACTGTTGAGGGATACAATCAACAACCGGTTCTGCCATGGTAATTATAGGAGCACAGAACTGAGCAACTGAGCTTTGGAGAAGAAGTATTAAGCACGTCATTGTGCCCTTCACTTAACTGTCGAGGGATACAATCAACAACCGGTTCTGCCATGGTAATCATAGGAGGGCAGACCTGAGCAACTGAGCTTGGAGAAGAAGTATTAAACATGTCAATGTGTGCTACACAAATAGGCTGCGTAGTAGAAACCACTGCAGCTGAAGTCTTTTGCATGCATGTCATCGTGCGGTGCCGCATGCTGAATAGTAGAAACCGTAGAAACCTGATGCACGTCATCATGCGCTACCCAATCCGGATTATTAATCAATTCCAAAACAAGACTCGAAGGGGGTGGCAGAGAGCCACGAGGAATCTCATCCATAACATTCTGTAACGCAAAGCTAAATGAGTTGTCTGAAAGAGAACCAGTGTTACTATTAGAGACCAAAGCCAGTGAGTCAGTAGGCGCCATACTGCCAGCGTATCGGTCTTCCGGAACAGCATGAACAACCTGTGTAGAATTAGACGTTCCCTCTTCAGCATGTTGCACCCGGGGCTGCCATTTTTGAATTTGTTTAGGAGGAACCTGTTCAATAGCAAGCTGCTTCTTTCCATGATCAAGTTTTTCTTTTTCTTTTGCCTTTTCAGGATGCAGCCAGTTGCAAGTAGTAACATTATGACCAATCATAAAACAGTGATGACAAAAGGGAGGTCGTCTCTCATATACTGCACTTCCACCTTAAAAGCAAACCCTTCATGTTCAACAAGTATGTCATCAAAAACCCGCTTCGACATATCAATATCGACTAACATCCTTGCATAATGCCCAATGGAATGATTCCGTGTAGGAGCATCTAATTCAATGGGAGTACCAACAGAGCACGTGACAACTCAACTAGGCCAATCCAAAGTTGAGCATGTGTTTGCTTCTGCTAATACTAATTAAAATCCTTTGTCCATTGAGAGAGACGAAGGAGTCCTGGTCTTAGTTTGACCGTCCCAACAGCGCATATTTTGCGTAGATCCTCCGCAGAATCGAAATGGAAGTCATAAAAACCTTTCCCCAACGAGACCATCTTCCATTTGCGGGAAGTTTTCCAATATCTACCCAGTGTTGTAACCTTTGCTCAGAATCAGTCTTCCCCCAAGGGCTTGTTGGCCATCTGCGAGACATTTCTAATATTCTTCTTGATCAATCTGGATGCACAAAGAGTCCCCCTTGATACAGGGAGTGGGTAGAGGAGCGCTATCCTGTTGTCTCACACCATCTAGGGCTTGTGCATAGGATTTCTTCTGAGGATCAACATGCTGTGAGTGAGTTGCGACATCCGCCACACACGACCATGGACAAGAAAATGATATGCCGGTGTAGAAGAAGAGGACGAACACTGATAAACAAGAATAGAACACGAGTTACTGCCAAGAAGGTTCAAAGTAAGGAAAATAGCGTGGGTCAATCTTTGTAATGCACAAAAGCATTAGCGCGATTGCGCTTTTCCAAATTGATTAAACCCTCTGAACAGGAGCACAGGCTGCGAAACTGAGAAGATTAGCAGCGCCGCCGTGAAAGACGGTCAGGGAAGCTACCGGCGGCATAAAGTCAAAACCCTAGCAGAAGCCCTACACCAATTTTCCTCTCATCAAAAATATTGTTTATTCTATATTAGATTTGATACGATTTTTTGGTTTATCGAAATTGGGTTAATATTATGATTTATTTCTTGATATTAAAGCATGTTAATTTAGTGATTAGTACTTTGGAAAGAGGATTGTTAACAAAAAAAGAATCGTTAAATCAAACAGAATGCACCGAAAAAACCAAACTATGAATGAAAATTATGAACTAAATTGAATTGGTTCTATTCATGAAATATCTATTACAATCCCATGTTGTTTGGTTTAACAATTTGATTTGATTCAATTTTTTTCTTTCTTTCATCAATTACCCATTTATAATAGCAATTTGATATAGTTCGATTCACAAAGAATTAATTTGATTCAAAAACGTATAAATCATTTTTTTTTTGTAAATGTAGTTTCGATTATGTTTGAAACCAAAAATCTGATGCATTCCTAAATTAAACCATAAACCATCCTATTTGCCATAGACAACGTAATGTTGTTATATGAGGACAACACTATAGGTATTAACTTTACGGTCTGATAGTATTTGAATTTCTAAATTTAGGTAACTCAAGAGCCTAGATACAATTTTTATAAATTTTTAAGAATAAAAATACTGTAGCAACTAACAAAATGAAACCTTGGTCAACAAGATAGGTTATCATCTTCTTTACCTGTTCCATAAAAAATATATCAATTAATTAAGCACAAAACAAGGTAAAGTTGCCAACAATTAGTTTGAAACTCACATCAAAGAAAAGAAGACAGGAATATGTAATACTAAAATCACCTCAAGTTTGAATTCTCATGTCTGCCTTGCCTTGTGATTCTTAGAAAGACGTCGAAACTCATCCGTTACATTTTCTGGGGACACAGTCTACAACAACTTTTGTGCATGACGACAAGATTTTACAATATAGTGATTAGAGTTCTTAACTATAGATTCAATCAAAAAACTAGAACCTATATGTTTTTTACTTATATTTAAGTCAAGAGAAAGTATATGATAATAGATGTTTCACCTTTAAGACTTTTGACTAGCACCGGGAACCAGAGGTGATTTGTTTGTGTGGCTGCATAGAGGCACTTTTAGGTTGTTTTGTTGTGATCGAAATTGTTTATCCACTTCAAGAGGTAACAATACTTTCACTGATTCATGTCATATTCATAATGATCCATGGAAAGGAAATCAAAATTTTAATTTTCATTGTCTTTATGATCATGATTTACCTTCAATATATATATATATATTTATATATATATATATATATACACACACACACTCAGGCTCAGTCCTGGTCATGTATGACACTTCATACCCATAATATAGTCCCACTCTCTCTTGAAACCCATACTGACTTGGGCGACAGAGCATGTGTAGGTACATCACCCCCCCTCCAGTGGAGAAGAACTGTTGGATATTTGGTTGTTGGCTTCATTTTTGCTAAAATCAAATATACAAGCAAGATGTACGTCTTCAGAAGCAACTTCAGAAGCAGAACCTCAGAAGCTGAATCTTCAGAAGCAGAACCTCAGAAGCTGAACCTTCAGACGCTGAATCTTCAGAAGCAGAACTTCAGACGCTGAACCTTCAGAAGCTGAACCTTCAGACGCTAAACCTTCAGACGCTGAACTTTCAGAAGCACTTACTTCAGAAGTACCTTCAGAAGCATTCTTGTTTTCGCGCCTTGGAGCTGTTTATTATCTCACCTGATCTTTTGAAGATTTGATTGAAGAATTCATTAATGTTACTTGTTCTCCAGGCTGCGTGTGTTTCCAGAAGGAAGATATTTTTGAGAGATATATTTTCCAGATTGGATATTTTTATTTGTGTAAATATATTTTCAAAGGAGATCTTTGGAAAATATATTTCTGAAGAATATTTGTTTCAATATATTTCTGAGAAGAATATTTGATTCAAATATATGTTGCTGCTAAAGGCTATAAATAGAAGACGCCACTATTGAAGAAAATAACTCAAGCCATCATTGAAAGAGTATTCTTAGGTTTCGAGTCTGTTAATTGTGAGTCTTTCTTGTGTCACCTTGATGCGAGCTTAGGACTGTGTTTATTGAGTTGTAATTGTGTATATCGCACCTAAGCTTTGAAGTACGGTGTGTGTTTGTGTCTGAAGGTGTCTTCGTCTTTGTTACTTAAGTCTGAGATCACTGGGGCAGTGATTGATTGAGTGGGTGTGAGATGGGATCTCAGGTCTAGGAGTTCCTAGGCTGAAGTCAGTACGGGTAGTAGCTAGGTGATAAGTTGTAAACTTGGAGTTTGTTGAGAACTTAGAACTAGGACTACACTAGTGGACTTCCTCCTGGCTTGGTAGCCCCCAGAGTAGGTGTGTTTGTCAACGAACTGGGTTAACAATTTCCTTGTGCCTTTTTATTTTTTTGTCTGTTATTGTTTTGCGTTTATACGTGTTTTAATTATATCTTAACATTGAAACATAACGTAGAGACTACTGCGCTAGAATTTCAAGAACCATTGGCGGACGACGCAACAAAGCAAGGCTTATGGAAGACAAAATAAAGCTCGATCCCTCTACACAACGGATCTCACCCGACAAACCATCTTCTTAGGTCCAACCATATTATTTCCCCTTTTAATCCTCGCTAGAGGTACATCCTCTCTTCATATAAGAAAACACCTCTTCTACGAGCTTCCACTATAATGTTGAAAATGTTTACAAGAGTCAATTACAAAGGTTCATTCAATTTACGAATCACCACGATACTAAATCTTCTACACTATGCAATCACTCCAACTGCCTCCAATATTCAAGCTCATTGAAATTGGATGAATCCCAAGGTCTTTGAATCAAGCAAGCATGTAATCCTTCGATTTTCTTACCCAGGAAAACTTCTTTGTTATGACTCCGCTATTAACAACCCCCCTCAACCTTGATTGTTTGAGAAACAACCCCCACTATTAACTTTGAAGGTGAAAAGTACCTTCTTTTTCTTTAGATCCTTGATGCTCCACTAAGATCATTGAATGAAACCAAGCTTACAATTTCCCTGTAGCACCTTGTTAGGAAAAGTGTTCAATCTGAAGAGGTTTGTAGAAAATGAGAGAGAAAATACTTTAAAGTGATTTTTCAAATTGATTCAATAGTTTTTGAAATGAGTGGAGATAGCTATATATAGGTGAGCACGATATGAGCAAGTTGGGCTAAAAATTTAAGTGAAAAACTGACTTTGTTTCGAAGAGAATGTTTGATTTGAATGAAACAGCGTAACTTTGAAATCTGAGATGCAATAAAGATTGATACGATTGCCAAGAACGTTTATTCGAATCAAGGGTTACTAGATGAAGATTGATACGAATCAAAAGTATTTTGATTCGAATCATATTTCCAGAAGGAAGTGATAAATCGAATCATTTTTCCTTTTAAACAAGTTTGATTCGAATCAGAGACTTGAGACACCAAATAAAATAAACCAGAAGGTCGTAATGATTCGAATAAAAAATGTGCAAGATATCTTGATTCGATTCAAAGCTTCAGAAATCAAGATTCTTTGTGGAAAATTGGTAAAACAGAGCCTAACTTGTTTTTAAAGCTACCTAAGATGAATTATTCAAAATCGACAGAGACACACATGATTCGAGAGATTTAGACAGCAATAGGGTGCTTTACATACTAAGGAAAGACAATGAAACAAAAACAACATGTGAAATTCTGGCAAGTCCAGTTACTGAACCGTAAAACAGAGCTGAACAGAGTACGTAAACAGTGGTTCAGAAGCAGCAAAATAAAAGACAGAAAGTAAAGAACACAAATGATTTGTTAACCCAGTTCGGTGACAAACACACCTACGTCTGGAGGCTACCAAGCCAGGAAGGAAATCCACTAAAAATAGTATCAATTCGAACTACTGTGTAAACAGCCCCTGTTTCTCACAGCCTTCTCATTTAATCACTACCCGTGGAATTTCTACCTAGGAACTCCTAGATATAAGACCCCTCTTACTTCCTACTCAAGCAATCACTGCCACAGTGATTGTAAACTCTAACCAACAAAGATGAAGACACACTTCAAAACATCAATGTCACTTTTGCTTAAAAGCTTCAAGTGAATTACAATCAATAAAAACTAAACCAACTCTAACAGATGAGTGGTGTACAGAACAAAGCACAAAGCTCACAGACTCAAAACTTAAGTATGACACTCTCTATAATAACTTCTATTTTGATTTAGTTACTTCAATCAGCAGCATCCTCTATTTATAGCTTCAGCAGCAACCATAAATCTGAACCAAATAATCTTCAAAAGATGTTGTTCCAAAATTCTTTAGAAGCAAATAGAAGCAATTATATTTCAGAAATATATTTTCCAAAGATTGCTTTGAAAATATATTCTTAAATAAAAGAAACAAATCTTTAACAAATATCTTCACGTGAAATAATCCTCCAAATGCAGCAAGTAGAATTCTTCAATTAAATCTTCAAAAGATCACATGAGAAAATAAACAGAACGCAGAAAACCAGCTTCTGAAGGTACTTCTGAAGTCTGCATCTGAAGTTCTGCTTCTGAACATTTCAGCTTCTGAAGGTTGCTTCTGAAGGTCAGCTTCTGAAGTACTGTTCAGCGTCTGAACATCAGCTTCTGAAGGTTCGGCGTCTGAAGTATTGTTCCAGCTTCTGAAGACCCAGTTTCTGAACCAGCTTCTGACCCAGCTTCTGAAGACGCACAACTGCTTGTATATTTGATTTTAGCAAAACATGAAGGCAACAACCAAATATCTAACAATCTCCCCCTTTGGCAAATTTTTGGCTAAAATCAATTACTGAACAGAGAGACAACAAAGTACAAGCTTCTTCACACAACAAAGTATTCAACCATGAAGAACACACAGCGTAGCAATCAGCAAGTAACAGCAACAGAGTCAGCAGCGGAAAAGAACACACATACTCCCCCTGAAACACACAGCTTCTGTCATGACTCCCCCTGAAACAGAGACTCCCCCTGAAACATATCACAACAGCTTCTGAACTGCAAATTGGCTTTCTGAATTGTAGTGCTTCTGAAACTTCTGAAATACTTCTGAAACTTCTGAAATACTTCTGAAACTTCTGAAAACAAACACTTATTTATCTCCCCCTTTTTAGCCAAATAATTTTGACAAACCACAGTCCTCACACAGGAAACACAAACTGACTTAGCATCAGACTCTGCATCAGACACAGTTTTTGCATTAAGACCAGTATCATCTTGAGCTCCCTCACTTCCTGCTTGCTCACCCTCAGCATTCTGTAATTGCTATAATTCCTCATACAGACAAACTCCCAGTTTACTCCTTAAATTTTCAAATTGCTTGGCATCCAAAGCTTTTGTAAATATATCAGCAAGCTGTTCTTCTGTGTCAACATGTTCAAGCTGCACAACCTTATCCTCTACAAGGTTTCTGATGAAATGATGACGTATATCAATATGCTTAGTCCTGGTATGTTGTATTGGATTTTTTTGAAATATTGATAGCACTTAGATTGTCACAATACAAAGTCATAACATCCTGTTCAATATTATATTCCTTCAGCATTTGCTTCATCCACACCAATTGGGAACAACTGCTACCAGCTGCTATATACTCAGCTTCAGCTGTAGATAGAGACACACAATTCTGCTTCTTGCAGAACCATGAAATCAGACTGTTTCCCAGAAAGAAGCATCCACCAAAAGTACTTTTTCTATCATCTGCACTACCTGCCCAATCAGCATCACAATACCTAACTAACATAGGACTTCCACTGTGTGAGTACATAATACCATAGTCATTGGTACTACTGACATACTTCAGAATCCACTTCACTTGAGTCAAATGACTCATTTTTGGCTCAGCCTGGTATCTAGCACAAACTCCAACAGCAAAGGTTATGTCTGGTCTGCTTGCAGTTAGATATAACAGACTTCCAATCATGCTCCTATACAGGCTTTGATCAACAGCAACACCTTGTTCATCTTTGGTCAACTTCAAGTAAGTGGCTGCAGGTGTTCTTTTATGGCTTGCATTCTCCATCCCAAACTTCTTGATTATATTCTTTGCATATTTGCTCTGTGAAATGAACATTGTATCTTCCATCTGCTTGATTTGAAGACCAAGAAAATAGGTTAGTTCACCCACAAGACTCATCTCAAACTCAGACTTCATTTGCTGAACAAAGTGTTGAACCATCTGGTTTGACATTCCCCCAAAGACAATGTCATCAACATATATTTGTGCTATCATCAGACTTCCATCTTCTTCTTTCACAAACAGTGTCTTGTCAGTTCCTCCTTTTCTGTAACCTTGAGTAACAAGAAACTGTGTGAGTCTCTCATACCATGCTCTAGGTGCTTGTTTCAATCCATATAGAGCTTTCTTCAACTTGTAAACATGGTTAGGAAAATTAGGATCCACAAATCCCTTTGGTTGTTCAACATAAACCTCCTCATGTAAGTACCCATTTAGGAAAGCACTCTTCACATCCATCTGAAACAGTTTGAATTTAAGAATACATGCTACACCCAAAAGTAATCTTATGGATTCTAATCTGGCCACATGTGCAAAGGTTTCATCAAAATCAAGTCCCTCCACCTGAGTGTACCCTTGAGCAACTAGCCTTGCCTTGTTTCTAGTCACAGTTCCATGTTCATCTGATTTATTTTTGTAGATCCATTTAGTTCCAATGACATTCATCCCTACAGGTATTGGAACAAGGTCCCACACTTCACTTCTTTTGAATTGATTCAGTTCCTCTTGCATTGCATCAATCCAGAATTCATTAGTAAGTGCTTCTTTAATATTCTTGGGTTCAAATTTTGACACAAAGCACGAATCAGTAGCCACTTCCTCTGATCTTCTGGTTCTGACTCCTTGATCAAGGTTCCCAATGATTAGTTCTTTGGGATGATCCTTCTGAATTCTGATTAAAGGTCCTTTACTTGTTGATGCATGATCTGGATTATTTTCTCCTTCTTCAGACTCTACTTCATGTTCCACAACAGGTGCTTCTGACTGATCTTCTGATGTAACTGTTGGAACAAAATGTGTTTAACAAGTCTCTTATGAATTAAGGGGAGATTGTTGAAACATTTATGTGTAAACATATCTCTCTTTATGGTTTTGATGATAACAAAGTGTTAAATAGAAAATTGGTTATTTGCTAATGCTTTGTTCAAGTGTTTTCAGAACCATGTGCTTTATGATTAATTATTAAGAATGGTTATGGAAGAACAAGCTTAGAGCAAGGAAGGAAAGCTAAGAAGCAATGTTGCAAAGCTAGAAGGAAACTGGGTCTGAAGAAGTGCTCCTGAAGAAGTGCTCATGAAGTAGTGGTACTGAACTGAGAGCTCCTGAAGTGGTACTCCTGAAGTGCAGCTTCTGAGTCTGAAGGCAGCTTCTGATGTCTGGGTGCTTCTGAAGAAGTCAACGCAGAGTCAACGTCTGAAGCCAGCTTCTGATCCGTACAAGGCAGCTTCTGATGCAGCAGCTTCTGATGCATTGTTCACACAGAAGCTTCTGAAGCTGATGTGGCTTGGAAAATGACCAGTACTGTGCGCATTTAATGCCTGGATGTGTCAGAACAACTCAATGGAACAGTTGTCTCCCTGACCCAAACATTCTCCAGCTTTTAAGGTAGGCCATTTCAAAAATGGCTGCTGCTCTGTTTTGTTTGAAAAAGTGCAGCACACATTTGCAGAAATACTAGCTCAATTGCAACGGCTCTTTCCTCAAATCAAGCAAATCTTCAACAGCTATATTTCATCTATAAAAGGAAGAAGATTTGAAGAAGAAAAAAGACTAAGACTCTTGAAACGTATTGCTGAACCTGTGCTCTGTTTTCTGTTGTAAAACTGTCAAGTTCAAAAACTCTTAGAAATTCTTTAGTTCTGTAACTTAGAATTTCTTAAGGTTAAGAGTCTTAACCTGTGTTGTATTAAGAGAACACCTCTGATATTTTATCAAGTGTTCGTCCCAAACTCCTTTACTTGTAAACCAGTTTGGTCCTTAAAGTATCAGCCTGTATACTGAGCATTTGTAACCTCATTCCTTTGTGGTCTGAGTCATAAGCCTCTTGACTTAGTGTCTTGAGCATTGAGAAGTCTCTTGACTAAGTGTCTTGAGCATTGGAAGTCTCTTTCTTAGTGATTGAGCAGTGGAAGCCTCTTTCTTTGTGGTTGAGCACTAGAAGCCTCTTCCTTGGTGGTTGAGCAACTGGAAGTCTCTTTCTTAAGTGATTGAGCAAGTGTAATCTTCAGATTATAGTGGAACTCTCTTGTTGGAAAACAAGGGGACTGGACTACTTCTCACATTGAGAAGGAACCAGTATAAAATTCATGTGTGTCTCTCTTCCCTTATCTTTTAACTTGTTAATCTGCTGCATTTAATTCTGATAACAGTTCAGAACCTGGTTCTGAACTAGTGTTAAGGTTCTGAAAAGAAAAGAACAAGTTTTTGAGTCACACAATTCAACCCCCCTTCTTGTGTGTGTTTTTCTCACCTTCAGTTGGTATCAGAGCTCCGGTTCTGGTATTAACACTTAACAGTGTGTCAGTAGGATCCTGAGAAAAACATGACCTCAACTAGTGGTTAACCTCCACCCTCTCCCAGAAATCAAAGATCTGTATCTTATGACTATAGTACTGAAGAAAAGAAGTCTAGGTCACACAATAAACCTCCTATGTTTACTGGTGACCCAGAAAAATTCTCTTGGTGGAAGAGTAAAATGTATAGTCACATTATTGGGATTGATGATTCTCTATGGGATATTATTGAAGATGGAATCACTATTCCAGTTGATGAAGAAGGTGTTGCTGTCAACAGAAGAGCTCTAAGTGATGCACAAAGAAAAATCTATAGGAAGCATCACCATGTGAGAGGAATCATTGTGGATTCATTACCTCACACTGAGTATCAGAAGCTAAGTGACAAGTCAACTGCTAAAGCCATATTCACATCCCTCTGCTCTAACTATGAAGGTAATAAGAAAGTTAGAGAAGCTAAGGCAAACATACTTATTCAGCAATATGAATTGTTCAGAATGAAAGAGGATGAAAATATTGAGACAATGTTCTCAAGATTTTAGACTCTGGTTTCTGGACTTCAGATTCTGAAGAAGAGTTATACCACAGTTGGTCATGTGAACAAACTCTTAAGAAGTCTGCCATCCAAATGGAGACCAAAAGTGACTGCCATTGAGGAAGCTAAGGATCTGAATACTTTAAATATTGAGGATCTGATAAGCTCCCTCAAAGTGCATGAACTGGGACTCAATGAGGATGAGTCTGTTAGAGAACCAAAAACATTAGCTCTGAAGTCTAAAAGAAAGCCTGCTAAAGCTTTGAAAGCTATTGAATCTGAAGAAGAGTTTCCTGAGGGAAATTCTGATGAAGATTCAGATGCTGATGAGCTTGCAATGCTTTCTAAAAGGCTTCAGTATCTAATGAATAGAAAGAAAAAATTCTCTAACAGAAGCAGTAACTTTAGAGGATCTGGTTCTGGTTCAAAGAGGGATATCCAGAAGGAAAGCTGCTACAACTGCAAAAAGCCTGGCCACTTCATTGCTGATTGTCCTGATCTTCAGAAGGAAAAATCAAAGGAAAAAGCAAAGAAGTCCAGCTCAAAATCCAGCAGTTTCAGAAATAAGCTCAAAAAGAGTCTCATGGCAACATGGGATGATCTGGATAATGAGTCAGAATCTGATGAAGAAGAAGCAAACCTGGCCCTGATGGCAGCTGCATCTTCTGATACAAAATCATGCTCAGATTCTGATGAAGAAGATGAGGTATATTCTGAACTCTCTAGATCTGAATTGATTGAAACAGTTAATGATCTTATGAGTCATCTTAAAAGCAAGTTAAAAGAAATTAAATCTTTGAAAAATCAAACTAACTTGCTATCTGAGGAAAATCTTAAACTTCAGAATCAGATTTTTGAATATGATGAAGAAGTTGAAGAACTCAGAAAAGAGGCTCATAAGAAATCTGAAGAGGTTCCTAATGAACAGGAAATAGCTCTTCAGGATTTCATATTAACTGGATTCAATAGAACTAAAATTGCCTCTATGATGTATAATATGATCAGAAACAAAGGTGAAGGCATTGGCTATGATTCATTTAAACCTTCAAATGAATTAAACTCACCTTCATGTTCTGAAAATATTTTAAAAGGCAATGGTATATGTTTTGTGCCTGCTTCTGATAGCTTTGAGAAGTTAAAAATGTCAGAATCTGAGACTAAGTCTGAAGTTCTGAACAACTCAGACTCTAAAGCTTCTGAACCTAAGGGTAAGATGAAGGCAGATGTTAAAACCCTGCCTAAATCTAAGCCAAAAGGTCCCAAGCTTAAGAGTAAGAGGAAATCAGACTCTGAACCTGATAATGTTCAGAATCTGAAGTGCTCAGAACCTGAAACTAGCAAGTCTCAGAAGCTGAATAAATCTGATTCAAATTTTTCAAAAACTGGGTTTGTTAAAACTTCAAAATCTGTTAAACCAATCAATGTAAAACATTTTCAATCTCAGAATGTTAAGCAGAGCAAGCACAAGCAAATCAATCAGTTTTCTGCTTCTAAATGTTTTAAGAATGGCAAAACTGAAGCTTGCATTATGCCTGAAGTAAACAAAGTTAGAATTCTGAAGAGATCAGAACCAAAGTGCTCAATGGTTCAAACTCTAAAGGACTCAGAACCAAAGACCTTCAAGTCTCAGGTTCTGAAGAAATCTGAGTCCAAACCCTTGAGAACTCAGGTTCTGAAGCACTCAGGTTCTGAAACTCAGACTTATTCAAGATATAAGGATCCATATCCTAAGTATCAGAACAAGTTTGAATATCATAACTTCAGACACAAGAAGCCAAAACCTTTCAGGACTAACCCCAAAGGACCCATGAAAATCTGGGTACCTAAGTCTGAGATAATTTCAATTGCATATATGCTTAACATCCAAAGAAAAGGAAAGGTCCTGGTACCTGGACAGTGGATGCTCGCATCATATGACAGGGGACAAGTCTATGTTCCAAACCCTAACTCTGAAAGAGGGAGGAACTGTGGGGTTTGGAGGAAGTCAGAAAGGAAAGATCATTGGTACTGGTAAGATAGGTAATTCTTCCCTGTACATTGATAATGTTTGGCTGGTAGATGGACTTAGACATAACTTACTTAGCATAAGTCAATTATGTGATAGTAATTATGAAGTCATGTTTAATAAGAACACATGTACTATAATCAGTAACAAAGATAAGTTTATAGTGTTCAGAGGCAACAGGAAAAACAATGTTTACAAAATAAATTTTTCTGAATTGGCTCAGCAGAAGGTAGTTTGCCTTCTGTCTGTGAGTGATGAGAAATGGGTCTGGCACAAAAGGCTGGGACATGCTAACTGGAGACTCATCTCTAAGCTTAGCAAGTTACAGCTGGTCAGAGGCTTACCCAGCATTGATTATCACTCAGATGCTCTGTGCTCAGCATGCCAAATTGGAAAGTTTTCTAAAACCTCTTTCAAAGCTAAAAACATTGTTTCCACCTCAAAACCTTTAGAACTCCTTCACATTGATTTATTTGGTCCTGTTGGAACAGCTTCAATCAATGGGAAGAAATATGGACTTGTTATTGTTGATGATTATAGTAGGTGGACTTGGGTTAAATTCCTCAGAACCAAAAATGAAACATATGATGTGTTTTTCAAATTCTGCAAACAAGTACAAACTGAAACTGATTTGAAAATTTTGAAAATCAGAAGTGATCATGGTGGGGAATTTGAAAATGAACCTTTTGAAAACTTTTGTGAAGACCATGGAATTCTCCATGAGTTCTCATCTCCTAGAACTCCACAACAAAATGGAGTTGTAGAGAGAAATAACAGGTCTTTACAAGAAATGGCCAGAACCATGATCCATGAATCTAAAATTGCTAAGTACTTTTGGGCAGAAGCTGTAAACACAGCATGTTATATTCAGAACAAGATCTATATCAGACCCATTCTGAATAAAACAGCATATGAATTGTTTAAAGGAAGAAAACCAAGTATTTCTTATTTTCATCAGTTTGGTTGTACATGTTACATACTAAACAATAAGGTCTACCTAAAGAAATTTGATGCCAAGGCTCAAAAGGGTACCTTTTTAGGATACTCAGAGAGATCTAAGGCATACAGGGTGTATAATTCTGAAACACACGTTGTTGAAGAAGCTATACATATTAGGTTTGATGATAAGAAGCCTGGTAATGAAATACCAGAGCTGGTTGAGAGTTTTGCAGATATCAGAATCTCAGAAGAGCCTTCAGAAGCTGAACCCAGTTCAGGTTCTGATGAAGGTTCAGAAGCTGAAAACAATGAAGACTCTGAGAAACTCTCTGAGAATGATGCTACTCCTGAAGCAAACCAAGACCAGCATGGTTCTGAACAAATCCCTGATGGTTCTTCAGAAGCTAATCCACCCAGAACCTCATTCAAGTACAAGTCTTCACATCCTGAGGAGTTGATCATTGGAAACAAGAACAGTCCAAGAAAGACAAGATCAGCATTCACTCAGAATGAGTCTATGCTTGGCCTGCTATCCATGATTGAGCCTACAACTGCTGATGAAGCACTTGCTGATGATGGCTGGTGTCGCGTCGAATTTCGGATGTCAAGCTATTGGGAAGCATTGAATCACTAAATTTAAATCACGACTGAACTTTTAATTTTTTGGGGAAAAAGGAAAAAAGTTCTAAATTACCTTGAGAAAAGATTTTAGGTTCGAAAGTCGATTATGCGAGGGGAAGGTATTAGCACCCCTCACATCCGTTGTACTCAACGGGAACCTCTTAGTCGGCTTAGGCTTAAAATGTTTCGATGTTTTACTTGCGTGTTTAAACATATATATAGAAGGAAATATAAAAACATAATGCGAGACGAAGAAAGAGATAAAAACGAACGAAAGGGAAAAACAGGTTTTTTATTAATGGGCTTGACAAGATGTCGATCTTGCTCCTACGTATCTCCCGGTAGTCAGAGAATTCAAAGCGTACGTAGTTCTTTGGTAGAAAAAGTTTGTGTGTTGGCTCGTTTTAGTTAAAAAAGATTTGATCGCGTCCGAGCGAAAAAGTTTGAAAAAAAAGAGAAGTAATGAAAGTAAATGTCAACTGTTCGGGTTGCTGCCGAACTGGCCATTGACGACAATGCATAAAAATAAAATGATTTGATAAAAGGATTTTGCACTCGGACTTGAGCAAAGGTTTTAAAAACGTACGAAGACGTACAAAGCTTTAAATGGTGAAAGATGGACGCTGGGCGATAAACTCGCGCAAGGCGTGAATGTTTTGAAAAAAATAAAAAGAGGACAAACGCACAGAGGCGTAAAAAACTTGAAAATAAACGACAAACGCGAGGAGGCGATAAATTCGCGCAAGGCGTAAAAAGATAAAAATAAACGCGCGAAGGCGCGAGAGGTTCGGATTGACCACGAGGGCCAAGAAAAGGGTAAAAATGGCCACAAGGGGGCCAAGGGAAGGTTGAGCGTGCTAGACGCGTCAAGGGTGGAATGACGGTTGCCCGAGCGACGAGACATACGTCACGCATTCGTGCAACCGAGGTTTGGGGAGACATACGTCAAGCCATTCCCGTTTCATTCAAGTTTGGTTTTGTTACCCGGAGAAATCTCAAAGGGAAACAAAGCTTTTAAAAGGAAACTTAAAGAAAAGAAAAGAAAACACGAACAAATTTGTTGTTCGATTTTATTAAAAATCATGAACATTACTTGTTGCTTAAGTTATTGAAACTCAAGAACGAGTATAGTTCAAGTTTGAATGGTAAACACAATCATAAAACATGCACAAAAATTGGAAAATTCACAAGTTCGGCTCAATTCGAGCTTGGTTTTAAAAGAGTGAGCAAGCTCGGCTTAAATTCGCGTTTAGATTGAAAATCATGAACAACATGGTTGTTCAAGTTTGTTTTGAAATAGACGAACTTTTGCTTGCTGCTCAAACTTGGTTTTGAAAATATTAAGAACATAACTTGTTTCACAAGTTACTCAAAATTTGTCGCACGAACTTGTGAAATGTTCAAAGTTGTGCATGATTATGAATTGGGTTTGGACCAAAAAATGGTTTTAACCCTCTTTAGGTTCTGAATCAAGGGCTGGAACCCCAAAAATTTGACATTTGAATGCCTGATTCATGTTCTGAATTTCACATACTTCGCAGAGCGGCCAGAACTTGGCTCTGCGAAGTCAGGTTCTGGTGTGTTCGCAGTGCGAGCAATACTTTGCTCTGCGAAGTATGCGAATTTTCAAACTCAGAAGCTGTTTCTGAACAGAAGTTCAGAAACTGCTTCTAAGCAAGCTTCAGAACCTAAAGGGGGTTAAAAAGCTTGACAAAATGGAAGAAAATGGGGTGGAAAAACACAGTTTCAAAGCTTGGCCCCTTTGAGGTCCCTTTTGAGTTTCAAAAAGGGTTTTTGTGCACAAAGTAAAATTGAACAAAACAAAGGATGAAAACAACAAACACAAAGCAAAATAAAGATTAAAGGAGACTTACAGAACTCCTAGCAATGCTTTAGCAAAAGTTTGGAAGTGGCTTGCTTGCTTGATTGATGGTTAAGAACAATGTTCTAATGGGTGTTGGCTTTGTGTATGAACTGACTTGGTGCTGCAATGTGGTGGTTTTTTTGTGTGGATTTCGTGTGTATTGGCTCTGGTTTTTCAATGTGTAATGGCTCTCTGAATTGGTATCTAATCCTTGTGCATTGCCACTCCTTTTATAGGCCAAAATGCAAATCTATGTAATGATGGCAAATCTCTAGATTCTAGCTGGTTTGTGGGCTAAATCCAGGCTAAAACACTTTGCATTTAATGCTAATGGATAGAACTTGCTTTGCCTTGTGCCAAGGGGCAAGGTCTTGACTGATCTCAGCCACAAATGCCATTAATTCTAGAAGGTAATGATGAGAAAAAACTGTAAAACAGGGCAACTGCAAAAGGGGTGATTCTTGGGATCAATCCTTGCAATCTTGGATGGTCAAGCAATGAAAACGTGTACTGCCATGTACAGGGAGATTGGGGGAAGCAAAATGAGCATGTGGGCTTATGTGTGGGAGGAGAAATCCAGCTCAAAACAGGGCATACCAAACAGCTTTTTGGGCAAGAAAACCACTTGTGTTTGGCTGGTTTTGGCAGAGAAAAAGGGAAGGAAAGGGATCAAGCAGCTGGCTGGCAAGCTTAGGTTGGGTGATGGGTCAATTTGGAGGGACAAAAGCTGACCAAGGGCAGCCAATTTGTTTGATCACATGAGAGGTTGGAAGAAAATCCTTCTTTCCTTTTACCTTTAATGTCACACATTAAATCTTGCCTTGCTGCACCAAATTAGTCACAAAATAGCAACAATAATAGTAATAATACTAGGAATAACAATTGTAGTTGAAAGCAAAAAGGATAAACCAACATATAAAATTCTGCAGAAAATTTCACAGAGGTCGCAGTGCGAAGGCGATTTCGCACTGCGAACTCCCCTTTTTTTGGATTTTTGTATTAAAAAATAAAAAGGTGGGAAATGAATAATAATAAATAATAATAATAATGATAATGAAAAATGCAAAATGCAAATGATAATGATAATGAAATAAAATAGTAAATGACAATAATAATGACAATGATGATAAAAAATAAATAAAAAAGATAAAACTTAATAATATTAATTAAAATAAAACCCTAATAGTAGTAAAAGATAATAATGATATTATTAAAGAAAAATAGAATAATATAACATTAATAATATTAAGGATAATGGAAATGCTAATAATGATAATAATAAAATGCAAATAAAATACTATAGCAAGAATAAAATAATAAAAAAGGTAAAAAATAAATAATGAGATAATAAAAGATAAAACTCATAAAAAATATAAGTCAAAAAATGGGGTATGACAGCTGGATTGTAGCAATGCAAGAAGAACTGAACCAGTTTCAAAGGAATGATGTATGGGATCTTGTTGCAAAACCTGATCAGAAGAACATCATTGGAACAAAATGGGTGTTCAGGAACAAGCTCAATGAACAAGGAGAAGTGATCAGAAACAAGGCTAGATTAGTAGCTCAAGGGTACTGCCAGCAAGAAGGAATTGATTACACAGAAACTTTTGCTCCAGTAGCAAGACTGGAAGCAATCAGGTTACTTCTTTCTTATGCTGTTAATCATGATATCATCTTATATCAAATGGATGTTAAGAGTGCTTTCTTAAATGGTGTAATTTCTGAAGAAGTGTATGTAAAACAACCTCCTGGTTTTGAAGATGTTAAATATCCAAATCATGTTTTTAAACTTAAGAAGTCTTTGTATGGTCTGAAACAAGCTCCCAGAGCTTGGTATGAAAGGCTAAGCAACTTCTTAATGAAAAATAATTTTGTAATAGGTCAAGTTGACAATACACTTTTCAGGAAAACTGTTAAGAAAGAAATCTTAATTGTACAAATCTATGTTGATGATATCATATTTGGTTCTACTAATGCCTCCCTTTGCAAGGAATTTTCAAAGTTAATGCAGGATGAATTTGAAATGAGCATGATGGGTGAGCTGAAATTCTTCTTGGGAATTCAAATCAACCAATGCAAAGATGGTGTTTATGTTCATCAGTCAAAATACACCAAGGAGCTTCTGAAGAAGTTCCAGCTGGATGATTGCAAGCTGATGACAACACCAATGCATCCTACCTGCACCTTAAGCAAAGAGGACAATGGCTCTAAAGTAGATCAGAAGCTGTACAGAGGTGTGATAGGTTCTCTCCTATACTTAACTGCTTCAAGGCCAGATATTTTATTTAGTGTATGTCTGTGTGCCAGATTCTAATCAGATCCTAGAGAATCTCATATGACTGCTGTCAAGAGAATCTTCAGGTATCTGAAAGGAACAACTAATTTGGGACTTCTGTATAAGAAATCTCTAAATTATAAGCTAGTTGGATTCTGTGATGCTGACTATGCTGGGGACAGGATTGAAAGAAAATCCACCAGTGGAAACTGTCAGTTTCTTGGTGAGAATCTGATATCCTGGGCCAGCAAGAGACAAGCAACCATTGCTTTGTCAACAGCAGAAGCAGAATACATCTCAGCTGCAAGTTGTAGCACACAACGGCTCTAGATGAAACATCAATTAGAGGATTATCAGATTCATGCAGATAATATTCCAATTTATTGTGATAACACTGCTGCTATATGTCTGTCTAAAAATCCAATTCTGCATTCTAGAGCCAAGCACATAGAAATAAAACATCATTTTATAAGAGATTATGTTCAGAAGGGTGTTCTAGATATTCAGTTCATTGATACTGATCATCAATGGGCTGACATATTCACAAAACCCCTAACAGAAGAAAGATTCAATTTTATTAAAAAGAATCTGAACATGCATTTTATCTCTTGAAAATGTGCTTGAATCTGAATGAAATTCTTGATTCTAAGTTTAACATAAGCTAAGACTTATCAGACACTCACATTCTGAGAGTCTGAATAAAGTTAAGCCTGAAAAACTTCAGAGTCTGAAGGATCAGAACCTGGATTTTCTGACTTCTGAATCTGATAAAAATCTAATGTTGGTCAGAATCTGATAAGTATAGCTATGGGCAATGATGATTAAAGCTTTGAAAGTTTATACTCTAATCCTCCCAAAGTCATCAATTTAAAAATGTGATTTTCTGTTCTGATATTCAATGTTAAAATTGCTTAACAAACAATTTTCAATTGGTATCAGTCTGTTTTCAAACTGTTTAAGCACAGACACATTTTTTTTATGCTCAAAGTGTTTCAGATATGTTCAGTCTTAAGAACTCATTTTATCTTGGTATCAGTACTGAAATGTCAATTGGGTATCAGACTCTGAGATAAACCTTCATGTTTTGAAATCAGGTTCTGATACAAGTTCAGCAGTATTAAAACTGTGTTTTGGTATCAGACTCTGAGATAAAATCCTCAATTGGTATCAAGCTCTGATATAACCTATCAGTTGGTCTATAATCTGAACTATTTTGTTTTAAAAATGAGTTAGACCTGCTCTGATCTGAACTATTTTCTTTAAACCAGCTCAGATTTGCTCTGATACCCTCTTGCAAGATTTGCTCTGATACCTTCTTGCATGTCTTGCTCTGCTACTGAACACAACTTGGTTGTTTTGCTCAGATACTGAACCAGTTATACTGAACAAACCATGTCTGAACACAGAATGACCTGATCAGAAGCTCTAAACCTTTTTCTGCTTCTGAACAACATTCTAATTTTCAATGCAATGTCATATACTCATTGAAAATCAAGTATGCTCTGATACTCATCTTTGCTGCTTGATTATCCATATGATTGCATAAATATCACAAATTTTTGTTCAACCCCCTTAATTCTGAATCTTTTTGAAATATTTTCAAAATTGGTGTCAGAACTCTTTTAAAACTCTTTTAAAAAGGGGAAATTGAACTGCTCTGATACATGTTTTCAAACTCTTTTAAAATCCTTTTCTGCTCTGATACAGATGTTTTCAAACTCTCTTGACAAAGGGGGAGAAATTTTCTGTGTTGGGGGAGTAAGTAAAACTTTTTGTTGATGACAAAAGGGGGAGTAAGGTAAAACAAGTATTAAAGCACCTGAGCTCAAAAATAAGTTAAATTCTGTCAGTAATTAACTTACGAAAGGGGAGTAAAAGTTATTAAAGCTTGAGGCTCTGAACATAAGTTAAAGCAGTTAAAGCTCTGATACTGATTAGTTAAAGCTCTGATACTGATTGAATCTAACTTATGAGAACTGCTTTTTAACTCTTAGCCTCTGAAGTGTAAATCTGGCTCTGATACCATTCTGTGAGATATACATTACTCCTAGTGAGTAAATTGAATTTAAAATAACTTGGATAAGACTCAGGGAGCTTACAAAACTCATCCTGTGGATTATCAG
This sequence comes from Medicago ruthenica, assembly GCA_018208015.1. Classification (NCBI taxonomy): domain Eukaryota; kingdom Viridiplantae; phylum Streptophyta; class Magnoliopsida; order Fabales; family Fabaceae; genus Medicago; species Medicago ruthenica. Next base: position 2,351,644 of record CM031373.1, on the reverse strand, counting down.
ACTTAGGGGGAGAGCTTACAAACCTCAGAACCTGAAGTCAGCAAGTTATTTAAAATTCTGAGTGTTAATTCCACTATATTGTTTTAAGTTAAGCTTAATTAACTTGGATAAGAATCAAGGGGAGCTTACAAACCTAACCTTGAGGACTGTCAGACCTAGGGGGAGCTTACAAACCTCTCCTGAAGTCAGATTGATTAATTAAACTTAACAACAATTCTGAAATTTTCACATTTGTGTTTTTAACTGAACTTAATTAACTTGGATCAGACTCAGGGGGAGCTTACAAACCTCACACCCTGTAGTTAACTTGTTAATTAAGTTAACAACACTTTTCTGATTTAATACTTATGTTTGTCATCATCAAAAAGGGGGAGATTGTTGGAACAAAATGTGTTTAACAAGTCTCTTATGAATTAAGGGGAGATTGTTGAAACATTTATGTGTAAACATATCTCTCTTTATGGTTTTGATGATAACAAAGTGTTAAATAGAAAATTGGTTATTTGTTAATGCTTTGTTCAAGTGTTTTCAGAACCATGTGCTTTATGATTAATTATTAAGAATGGTTATGGAAGAACAAGCTTAGAGCAAGGAAGGAAAGCTAAGAAGCAATGTTGCAAAGCTAGAAGGAAACTGGGTCTGAAGAAGTGCTCCTGAAGAAGTGCTCCTGAAGTAGTGGTACTGAACTGAGAGCTTCTGAAGTGGTCCTGAAGTGGTACTCCTGAAGTGCAGCTTCTGAGTCTGAAGGCAGCTTCTGATGTCTGGGTGCTTCTGAAGAAGTCAATGCAGAGTCAACGTCTGAAGCCAGCTTCTGATCCGTACAAGGCAGCTTCTGATGCAGCAGCTTCTGATGCACTGTTCACACAGAAGCTTCTGAAGCTGATGTGGCTTGGAAAATGACCAGTACTGTGCGCATTTAATGCCTGGATGTGTCAGAACAACTCAATGGAACAGTTGTCTCCCTGACCCAAACATTCTCCAGCTTTTAAGGTAGGCCATTTCAAAAATGGCTGCTGCTCTGTTTTGTTTGAAAAAGTGCAGCACACATTTGCAGAAATACTAGCTCAATTGCAACGGCTCTTTCCTCAAATCAAGCAAATCTTCAACAACTATATTTCATCTATAAAAGGAAGAAGATTTGAAGAAGAAAAAAAGACTAAGACTCTTGAAACGTATTGCTGAACCTATGCTCTATTTTCTGTTGTAAAACTGTCAAGTTCAAAAACTCTTAGAAATTCTTTAGTTCTGTAACTTAGAATTTCTTAAGGTTAAGAGTCTTAACATGTGTTGTATTAAGAGAACACCTCTGATATTTTATCAAGTGTTCATCCCAAACTCCTTTACTTGTAAACCAGTTTGGTCCTTAAAGTCTCAGTCTGTATACTGAGCATTTGTAACCTCATTCCTTTGTGGTCTGAGTCAGAAGCCTCTTGACTTAGTGTCTTGGCATTGAGAAGTCTCTTGACTAAGTGTCTTGAGCATTGGAAGTCTCTTTCTTAGTGATTGAGCAGTGGAAGCCTCTTCCTTTGTGGTTGAGCACTAGAAGCCTCTTCCTTGGTGGTTGAGCAACTGGAAGTCTCTTTCTTAAGTGATTGAGCAAGTGTAATCTTCAGATTATAGTGGAACTCTCTTGTTGGAAAACAAGGGGACTGGACTACTTCTCACATTGAGAAGGAACCAGTATAAAATTCTTGTGTGTCTCTCTTCCCTTATCTTTTAACTTGTTAATCCGCTGCATTTAATTCTGATAACAGTTCAGAACCTGGTTCTGAACTAGTGTTAAGGTTCTGAAAAGAAAAGAACAAGTTTTTGAGTCACACAATTCAACCCCCCCTTCTTGTGTGTGTTTTTCTCACCTTCAGTAACAACTGGTTCCACATCAGCCACCTTTTCCGTAGGTAAATCATCTATTACAACATTGATAGATTCCATTACCACCTTGGTTCTGGAGTTAAAAACTCTGTATGCTCTGCTGTTTGTTGAGTAACCAAGAAAGATCCCTTCGTCACTCTTTGGATCCAATTTCCTCATGTTTTCTCTATCTGCCAGAATGTAGCACTTGCTTTCAAATACATGAAAGTACTTGACAGTAGGCTTTCTTCCTTTCCATAATTCATACAGAGTAGTTGTAGTGCCTGTCTTCAGAGTCACCCTATTGTGAACATAGCATGATGTATTCATTGCTTCTGCCCAGAAATAATGAGGTAAGTGTTTTGCATGCATCATAACTCTGGCTGATTCTTGCATGGTTCTGTTCTTCCTTTCAACAACACCATTTTGCTGAGGTGTTATGGGAGCTGAAAATTCATGCTTGATTCCTTCAGAGGAACAGAATTCAGAGAACTTACTATTTTCAAATTCCTTCTCATGGTCACTTCTGATCCTGACAATGACACTATCTTTTTCTCTTTGTAATTGAGTGCACAGATCTTTAAACACATCAAAAGTGTCTGATTTTTCTCTAATGAAGCTTACCCAAGTGAATCTTGAAAAATCACCAACAACTACAAAAGCATACTTTTTTCCTCCAATGCTCTCAACTTGCATAGGTCCCATTAAGTTCATATGTAACAGTTCAAGAACTTTTGTTGTTACCTGATGCTTCAACCTTGGATGAGACTTTCGTGTTTGTTTACCCATCTGACATTCACCACAAATGATGTCTTCATTGATCTTAAGTTTGGGTAGACCTCTGATGGCTTCCACTGACATGACTTTCTTGAGACCCCTCAGATTTAAGTGCCCAAGTTTCTGGTGCCAGAGTCTGACTTCTTCTTCTGAACTTATAAGGCATGTGGATAGGCTTGTTTCTTCTTGAGGCATCCATAAGTAACAATTGTCCTTTGATCTACTACCCCTCATCAGCACTTCACCTTCTTTACCAGTTACCAGACATTCCTCTTTGTTAAAGTTCACTTTCAACTCTTGATCACACAGCTGGCTTATGCTGATCAGATTTGAAGTTAGTCCTTTTACTAATAGCACTTTGTCTAGCCTTGGTAGTCCATCACTGATCAAGTCTCCAATTCCAAGAATTTCTCCTTTAGCTTCATCACCAAAAGTTACATAGCTACTGGAGTAAGGTTTTAAATTGCTTAAATACTTCTTCACACCAGTCATGTGTCTGGAGCATCCACTATCAAAATACCAATCTTCCCTAGAGGAGACTCTCAAAGATGTATGAGTTATGAGGCCAACATTATTACCTTTGGGTTTCCATACCTTCTTGACATTGATTCTGTTTGCAACAGGTTCCACTTTTCTGTGCTGAAAGTGCTTGGGGTAACCATACAGCAAGAAACAGAATGGCTTTATGTGCCCCTTTTTACCACAGTGATGACATACCCATGGATGAGAAGCCCTCCTGCTCTTAGCTCCCTGAGGTTTGTTCTTAGGTTTGCTCATTGTTGGATCATAAGTTTCAACAGCAGGAATGAACCTTTGAGCTGGATTTTGTTGTTTGATGTTCAAAGTCCCATCAACAAATCCTATGCCATTTGGTTTCCCTTGGTTCTGACATTCCAATATCTCCTCCAGCATATCAGTACCAGTGTTTAACATTCTGACTTGCTTCTTCATATGATCAAGTTGAGAATTCAGTTGGCTTACCTCATCTTTGAGATCAGAAATCTGTGCTAAATGGTCACTTCTTTCATCATGCAGCTGTTAGCCCATATTTTTATGAGCCAAGAATATGCTCTAAATATGCATTAAATGCTGAAGGGAATCTTGCAAAGATTCTGTTTAATCGAAGAACAAAAAAGAATCTTGGAATTGTTCACAGATTCGAAAGGATATTTACAAATACAAGGCTAAGGCAAAGAACTTCGTCTAATTCAAACCAGAAGGCAGATCGAACTAGCGTATGATCGAATCGAAGCAACAAAGTTCTGGACTTAGCACAATTCTGACAAACTTTCACAACACTCAGTTCGACTTCGAAAGATACAACCGTTCTAAGGAGCAGTTAAGTGCATGCAAGGTGTACGTGGCGGGACATTTGGCAGTAGTATAGTGTTCGACCGTTAGGGCAGTTTATTTTCGAAAGTCTATATATAGTAGTTTTTTAGTCAGAAAACAGGTCGCAATTCATTTTATACAAAATCCTTGTAAACTCAAAGTACCCACGCTATCGAGAGAAACGAGTGAAATGGGATCCATGTATGAATCTGTGAACCATCTTTTTTATGTAAAGCACATTTTACAATTCAATGCAATTTACTTTTTCATGAAATGTATCTTTTAAACACTTTAAAGTTTCATGCAAAGTTTAACTTTCTCATTTAAATTCTGTTCATTTCTGTTTCGATCGAAACACAGTATTTATTAAACAGGAACTTGTTTTTCCTTGTTATTTGCAATCCAAGTAACTTTTATGATTAATTCTCCCAAAAACTACACTAAAATGTTTATGCGTAATGGACATTCATATAATTTAAAGAATTCAAACAAAGCACTATGCTCCTGAGATTCACTAGTTGGTCTCGCAAGCAATTAATTTAGACTAGCGGTTGTTTACCAAATTGCGGTGTAAACAAATTGGCACGCCCAGTGGGACCTGTGCTTTAATTGAATCTTTTCTATCAAAAGTATTTTCGTTTGGATTTGCAAATTGCTATTTGTGCATTCTTTCTGGAAATTGTGTTAGTGCATGTTCTTGAGGAGTGGGAAAATACTCCCTGAAATGGTTAGACCACCACCCAGAAATACAAACACAAATAATATGGAAAATGCAAATATGAATGATATCAATGTGTCAGCGCCTTCGAGTGCGTTGAACACTTCGAATGTGACTGGAGCGACCATTTCCGCTCCCAGTTCTTCGACATTGGGCGTTACTATGCCTATCATTGCATCAACAACGATGCCCTTTACCACTGCAGGCCCTGCAGTTTCGATACCCGAAAATTTAGGGAGCCAGCCATCCCCAGCAAGAGGAGGAGGCACAATAGGTTCTACGTTCAGTGTGCCTTTTTCACAATATACGAATCAAGGCAACAGTAGGAATATACCATATGGTATGCCTACAACGCTGATGCAAGGGCTACAAACCAACCCTTCATTATATTCAGAAACTGTGCCTGGCGTCTATTCGCCTACAAACCAACGATTGGCCTCCAGTTCTGTTAATCGAAATGCAGTGCCACCACTAACTAATACATCCTTGATGTCTTTAAGGCAACAAATGGATGAAAGTAATCATGATATGGTTAATATGTTGACACAACAAATTGGTACAGTGTTTAATCCTTTGATACAAAATACTAACCAGTCTTATCAATTGTTAGCCACCCAGATGGGTAGAATGGCTGATTTCTTTGGGGCTCCACATGTCCCTAATCAACCAGTCCCTCAGATCCAGAATCTAGCACCCATACAAAACATCCAAGTACCAAATGATGCTATGGTGCCTATGCCCAATAACTTAGTGGTACAGCCTAATCAAGGACAATTACAAATGGGTCCAATCGAACCATACGCTCAACCACAAGTACAACCACAAATCGAACCAAATCCAGGGATAGTCTTAGTAAATCGAAATCAAAATGCTGATGAAGTGGTTCGAAATGTCCAACAAAATAATTTAGGGGCACAAAACAACATAGCAAATTTGGTCGAAGCTATCTTAGTCCAAAATGGTTTGAATGTAGGTTTACATAGACCAAATTTTGTTTCTGCCTTGTCAGAGTATGTGCTTCAGACTGAACTACCAAGGGGTGTCAAAATCCCAAAATTCACTAAGTTCGCTGGTGACACTAGCGAATCAACTGTTGAGCACATTGCAAGATTTCTGACAGAAGCAGGAGACATAGCCAATAATGAAAATTTAAGGATGAAGTATTTCCCAAATTCTTTAACAAAAAATGCCTTTACATGGTTTACAACCCTCCCTCCACATTCCATACATAATTGGAATCAATTAGAGAGAGTTTTCCATGAACAATTTTACATGGGACAATCGAAAATAAGCCTTAAAGAATTAGCAAGTGTTCGACGTAAAGCGCCTGAGTCCATTGATGATTATCTCAATAGATTTAGACTTTTAAAGGCAAGGTGCTTCACCCAAGTCCCTGAACATGAATTAGTCGAAATGGCTGCTGGTGGCCTAGACTATTCGATTAGAAAGAAATTAGACACTCAGTATTTGAGGGACATGGCTCAGTTGGCTGATAGAGTTCGACAAGTCGAACGGCTAAAAGCTGAAAAGGCTAGGAATTCTAAATTCCATAAGAGGGAGAAGGTTGCATATGTCGAAGCAAACGACAGTGACCAAGAGCTCGATGTCACTTATGAAGATATCGAAGACAATGAGGTTGATCTAGCAGAATTAAAACCTGGACCTCCTTATGTCTGTAAACTCCTTAAACCTTCGAATGGGAAAAATCCTGTTGAGCCTAAGAATGATAAATTTGTGTCTAAAACGTATACATTTGACATAACCAAATGTGATGAAATATTTGATTTATTAGTTACAGATGGCCAGATTATTGTGCCTAAGGACTTAAAAGTACCCCCAATCGAACAACAGAAGAAAAGGGGTTATTGTAAATTTCATAATTTCCTTGGCCATAAAACCTCACGTTGTATTCTTTTCAGGGATCTGGTCCAAAAGGCTCTCAATGAGGGGAGACTCAAATTTGGTGAGAAACCAAAGACAACTCAGGCAAATGTTGAGGCACCAACAGCTGTTGAAACCCTCTATGCGGAACCTCAAGGAGTAATGATGGTCGAAGCCATGGAGGTGTCTGAAGTGAAAGTTCAAACCATATCTGAAGAAGACTACAGCGAAAAGATGAAGGTGGGGTATCCTCAAACTGAAGAGGATCTGATCGATTTTCTGAATAGATGCAAACTCGAAAACAAGAATGTAATGCTGTGTCCCCGCTGCAGTGCAGTGTGTGATAGAGAGGCTACTGAGGGCCTCAAGAAGTACCAGGTTGTCAACAAGGGGGCAACGCAAAACCAGCGATTCGATAAAGGCAAGAGGACTATGGTGCAGTCGAACAACGGCCAGAAATCTGGTCGAAAGACTACCTTTATTCCTCCTGGTTCTATTCCTGTCGAAAAATGGATGCACCAGGGGCTCATAAGGTTCAACAAAGGAACTATGGAGGTAGGTGGTTCCAGTGGAACTAAGCAAGTTGGCCCACAGGAGGCTAATAAGTATTCTTACCGAAACAATTACAAGGGTAAGAATCCTATGACAAGGACCCAATGGCGCAGGTTTCAGCGTCAAAAGAAATTGGCCGAACAGAATCTGCAAACTGGCCAATATAAGGATGTGTCCAGGAGGCCAGCAAAAGAAAGACTCTTTCCTCCGGTGAATGAAGATAAGATGGAGGACGAGGATCTACTGGACTCTGAACCTGATTTCGACGTTATCTGCGTGGTATCCATCTTGCCGTCTGAGTATGATGTCGAATCAGAAGTGACTGAGATCGAAGGCGAATTCGATCACCTTGATATGGCTGACCCAAAGCCTGTGTGTTACTATATGATGAACAATGGCTGCATTGAGGAGCAACTAGCCTCCTTTGAGAGGCCAAGTCTAGGGATGAAAAGCCATCTCAAACCCCTTTTCATCAGAGCAAAGGTTGAGAACGTTGGGATCAACAAAGTGCTCATTGATGGGGGAGCAGCTGTCAACTTGATGCCTCAATCTACGCTCTACAGGATTGGGAAATATGACAGCGATCTATCTGCCCACAACATTGTGCTTTCTAATTATGAGGGCAAAACTGGCTATTCGATGGGAGCCATACAAGTTGATGTTGCTGTGGGCAGCATAGTTCGACCAACTCTTTTCCTGGTGGTTCAATCCAAGGCTAACTATAACTTGTTGTTAGGAAGGGAATGGATCCACGGAGTTGGGGCAGTACCATCCACTCTCCACCAGAAACTGATTGTTTGGAGGGAAGATGGGATTGTTGAAAACATAGAGGCAGATCAAAGCTTCTATAAGTCAGAGGTTGACATTGTCACCCCACAAACCTTTGACAAAAATTTGGCTAACATAGCACCTTGTGGTGACAAGGATTCTGCTTTCGTGCCAAGTGACAATGTTATTCATTCTGTCAAAGCTCCACCCTGCCCATGGCTTTATATGGGAAGAGAGAGGAAATTAATGATGTTTCTTCTGAAGATGGAGTCGTTCCACCAACTGGGTGGAATATACATGAAAATTACTATGACTGAGGCCACTGCATGGGCCAGGATTACGGCTTATATGGCCGAAAATAGATTAAATACGGCCCTTGAGGCTGAGTTTCAACAAAAGTATGGCAGTAGAAGCCAAGATCAAAGATCTGGAAGTCAAAGAAACAAAGGATCGAAGACTTGACTGCATCTATGACGATGAGCCGCTGGGGTTCGAGAAGGATCCTATGAGCGAGGCGCCAAAAATGCAAGCACAAGATCCTTTGGAGGAGATCGATATTGGAGATGGCTCGATTAAAAGGCCAACTTATATCAGCGCCAATATCACTTCAAGTCTAAAAGAAAAGCTGGTGCTGCTTCTTAAAGAGTTCAAAGACTGCTTTGCATGGGATTACAACGAAATGCCTGGGTTAAGCAGAGAAATGGTCGAACTGAAGTTACCCATTAAAGAAGGGAAGAGGCCAGTGAAACAACTACCAAGAAGGTTCGCACCAGAAATTATGTCCAAGATCAAGGATGAGATCGAAAGGCTGCTGAGGTGTAAATTCATCAGAGCTGCCAGGTATGTCGAATGGTTAGCAAATATAGTCCCTGTTATTAAAAAGAATGGAACTCTTAGAGTATGCATAGATTTTAGGGATTTAAATAATGCTACACCTAAAGATGAATATGCTATGCCAGTAGCAGAAATGTTAGTAGATTCAGCAGCTGGTTTCGAATTTTTAAGTATGTTAGATGGTTATTCTGGTTATAACCAAATATTTATTGCTGAAAATGATGTGTCAAAAACAGCGTTTCGATGCCCTGGCGCATTAGGCACTTATGAATGGGTTGTTATGCCTTTTGGCTTGAAAAATGCTGGGGCCACTTATCAAAGGGCCATGAATTCTATGTTCCATGATTTTATAGACACATTCATGCAAGTTTATATAGATGATATAATCATCAAATCTTCGTCCGAAGATAGCCATTTGGATTACCTGAGGCAGTCTTTCGAACGGATGAGGAAACATGGATTAAAAATGAATCCATTAAAGTGTGCTTTTTGTGTGCATGCAGGAGATTTCCTTGGTTTTGTGGTGCATAAAAAAGGCATCGAAATAAACCAGAACAAGACGAAGGCTATTCTTGAGACAAAGCCTCCTTCGACCAAGAAACAGCTTCAATCTTTGCTAGGAAAAATCAACTTCTTGAGAAGATTCATTTCGAATTTAAGTGGCAAAGCTCAAGCTTTTTCGCCATTGCTTCGACTCAAGAAAGATGAACCATTCAAATGGGATGAGGAGCATCAAAAGGCTTTCGATGAAATTAAAGAGTATTTGATTAAGCCTCCAGTACTAATGCCTCCGAGTCGAAGTAAAGATATGAAGTTGTACATTGCTGCGTCTGACAATACCATTGGGAGCATGTTGGCTCAGGAAGATGAAAATGGCGTGGAGCATGCAATTTATTATCTTAGTCGTGTATTAAATGATGCAGAAACTAGATATACTGCCATAGAAAAACTTTGTCTTTGTTTGTATTTCTCTTGTAGTAAACTTAAGCAATATATAAAGCCTGTTGATGTCTATGTGTATTCTCATTATGATATTATTAAACACATGTTATCGAAGCCTATTTTACACAGTAGAATTGGAAAGTGGGCTTTAGCATTAACAGAATATTCTTTAACTTACAAGCCCTTGAAATCGGTTAAGGGTCAAATTGTGGCAGATTTTATTGTAGATCACTCAGTGATCGAAATGTCTCAGGACTATGTAGATAATGAACCTTGGGTTTTGTATTTCGATGGTTCTAAACATAAACATGGAACTGGGATTGGAATCTTAATAATATCTCCCACAAAAGTCCCAACTAAGTTTAAATATAAAATTAAAGGTCTTTGCTCAAATAATGAGGCTGAATATGAAGCTTTAATCACAGGCCTTGAAATTTTAATTAGCTTGGGGGCAAGAAATGTTAACATAAGGGGTGATTCAGAGTTAGTGTTGAGACAATTAACACAAGAATACAAATGCGTGAAAGAACACTTAGCGAAATATTTTGCTATAGCAAGTTCTCTTCTGAATCATTTCGATTATATTAACATTGAACATATACCTCGACTAGAAAACCAAGAAGCAAATGATTTAGCCCAAATAGCTTCAGGGTACAAGTTGTCAAAGGAAAAATTAACTCAGTTGATCGAAATAAAAGATAAACTGGTGTTACAAGAGCCGTTGACCAATGCATTATCAATGCCAAAACTTGTGGGGGCAAGTACACCACAGGGTAGTGAAGATGAAAACGTAGATGATCTTCAGGAAAAAATCCAAATTTTGGCCATTGACAATATGTTGGATAATGATTGGAGAAAATCCATTGTTGAATATTTGGAAAATCCAACAGGTAACGTGGCTCGAAAGATCAAATATAGGGCTTTGAACTACGTGATTATGGGAAATGAGTTATTTAAAAAGACTGCAGAAGGAATTTTATTAAAATGCCTAAGCGAATCAGAAGCATATTTAGCAGTTTCCCATGTTCACAGTGGTGCTTGTGGATCACATCAAGCAGGCCATAAAATGAAATGGCTTTTATTTCGACAAGGTTTATATTGGCCGTCTATGCTAAAGGACTGCATAGAATTTGCTAAAGGCTGTCAAGAATGCCAAAAGCATGCAGGGATACAGCATGTACCTGCTAGTGAGTTACACTCCATAATTAAACCTTGGCCTTTCAGAGGATGGGCTCTGGATTTAATTGGTGAGGTTAAACCTGCTTCGTCAAAAAACCAACGATATATTTTAGTTGGAATAGATTATTTTACTAAATGGATTGAAGCAGTGCCTTTACCAAATGTTGATCAGGAGGTAGTAATTAGTTTCATTCAAAACCATATTATTTATAGGTATGGTATCCCTGAAACAATTACCACTGATCAAGGTTCAGTCTTTACTGGACGAAAGATGCAAGAATTTGCTCAAGAAACTGGCTTTCGATTATTAACCTCAACACCATATTACGCGCAAGCAAATGGTCAAGTCGAAGCAGCCAATAAAATTATCATTAACTTGATTAAAAAACATATTGCCCAAAAACCAAAAAATTGGAATAAAACGTTGGATCAAGTTTTATGGGCATGTAGAAATTCTCCTAAGGAATCAACTGGCACTACCCCATTTCGACTAACGTTTGGTCATGATGCTGTACTTCCAGTCGAAATACATTTGCAATCAGCCAGAATACAAAAACAAATGGACATACCAATTGATCATTATTGGGAAATGATGTCAGATGAGTTGGTTGATTTAGATGAGGAGAGATTAAGAGCGTTAGAAGTCTTGACTCGGCAAAAGGAAAGAGTTGCAAAGGCTTATAACAAGAAAGTAAAGTCAAAAACTTTTAATGTTGGAGACTTGGTGTGGAAAGTCATCCTGCCCATGGATAAAAGGATCGAACCCTGGGCAAGTGGTCCCCAAATTGGGAAGGACCATTTAAGATAGTTCAGATTTATTCGAATGGTGCTTATGAGATAGAGGAATTAACTCCCGATCAACGTACCTTGAGCATAAATGGTAAGTATTTGAAAAGATATAGACCAGTGCTGCAAGAGGTTCGAATAAATCAAGAATAGTTCAAAAATAAATAGCTAAAGTGGCAACTAGCGAAGATGCCATTAAAATCAAACATTCGAATTAAAAATGGTGGGTTTCATCCCTCAACATACAAAGATTTTATCTTGGATTTTCTACCCATCATAACTAAGATTTTATTCGAATTACAAAAGGAAAAGTGGCACGTTAATCTTGAATAGGCCCTCATCTAAAAGAAAGACACGTTGATTTTGAAGGGGCTTTCATTTCGAATCTACTTCTGAGTCTGAGGAACGAAGGTACTCCTTGTTTTCATCATAAGTAGAAAGGAATTCTGCCCAATCAGGATCCGTACTATCAGACTCTGAGGAAGAAACCTCTGGTTGAGCATTCGAAGGTGTTTTCCCTTCAGGAGGAGGAGGAACCCTGCAGGTTCTTGAGCTTTCGCCCTTGGAAGAAGGTTTCTTGGTCTTCTTTGAAGAATCAGCAGCCTTTTTGTTGTCTTTCTTTGCAGATGTTGCTTTCTGTCTATCGGTGTTCTTCGCAATTTGTTTGCCTTTACCCATCTTTCTCTTTCAAAATTGATGATACTGGCTATATTATTATGACTTGCAGAGTGGAGTGAGTAAAATGGATAGAGAATGACCATATATATAATGGTAGAATCATTAATGATTCTTCAACCGTTTCCTAATTTTTCTCAAAATTCACGCCAGTTCAGCAAGTTTGTTTGAAAACGGATGTTTGACTCGTTTTGAAATTAGAGCCAGTCAGAAATATGGCTTGATAGTTACGCGTTTTGTTGTACGCACAATCTTATCCGTTACTAAAAAAGAGGTGTGTCGTTGTGTATCATAAATGCTTCGATATCTGGCGTTTTTAAATGCTAAAATAATCAAAGTGATTCGAAGTAAAGATAACCGCAGAATAAACTTCAAAAGAAATTTCGAAATGATGGTTAAAGAAACTGCCACAAACTGGGCATGTCCTGAATATTACAATCAAAATGTGCCAAAAGATGTTCGAAATTCACAAGAAAATTAAGGTATTACAAGTGCTTTACAGACTCCCAGTACAAGTTGGTTAAGCTGTTCATCTCCTTGTCGAAGACCTGACGAGCACTTTCCAAACTCTTAACCTCTTCAAGTAGTACTGCAGAAGCACTATAAGCTTTAAGACCCTCCCGTCCCTTCTCATCAATTCGAGCCTTAATCGAATTGTTGACGTCCTCTTCGAGTCGGTTGCGTTTGGCTTCCTCTTCAGCAATTTTCTTTCTATAGCTGTCGATTTGAAACTGCAACACGAGGATATTATTTTCCCAATCGGAGATGTTGTTATTGCAAGCCTTAATATCAGGGTGCACTTCTTTGGTGAGATTTGCTAATCGATCAACCTCAGCCTGTGCAGCTTTGGCCCTTTCGAGCAAATGGTCATGTGTTCGTTGTTGAGCAACAAGTCTCATGGCACTGTCCTCATCATGCTGCACAGTTTTGGCTAGTTGATCAATAATTGATTCGATTTGAATAACCTTCCCTAAGGTTTCGTCAGTAGTCAAGGGATTATGGAGCTTCTTCAAAAAGTTGAGAAGTCCAAAAGCGGTGGAGGGATTTGCCTTGATTATGCTGGGCACGTCTTGTATTACAAAATCTGTAGTCAGCTTTAGCAGAAGCGAGTCTTGGCGCGCAGATGAGTTAATTTCTTCCGCCGACTGAGTCGAATCAGTGGCCCTGTCACTTGAAGTCTGAGGAGGGGTTTGTCTGGCAAGCAGAAGTCGAAGGGTCGCTGCTGGGTCTGAACTTTGCATATGCATGAATTCCTCTTCAGGCAACCCCAAGCTGGCAGAAAGCTTCGAAGTCGAAGACTCCGGCAAAATCTCTGACCCTCCTACCTCAGCCTCCTTGATAGTCTCATCATCGAATTGGTGTTTCTCAGGGGAGAGCGAATAACCCTTGCTCGACTCAGTAGACACAGCAGCCTCTGCTTGTTCAGTCTCACATTCGACAGATTTGCCCCTCCAACCACTAGGACCTTCAGACGCAGCTGGTTGATCTGGTTGGTCTTCTTTCTGTGGGTCTGCCTCAGCAACAGCTTCAGTTCTTACAGGACTGGGAGGCTCTTCGATAAGGGGGCTTGGAATTTTTTCTGTCCCTGCTGGAGCACCCTCTGCTGCATGACCTTCCACCTGATTCGAAATATAAACGAAATAAATAAGGATGCTACTAAAGGCAATTTTATTCATAAAAGAAGAAGTTTATGTATAAATCTGTACCTCAACCTCTGCAATGATGGGATTTGGATTAAGGTCTTCAGGAGTCTTAACCCCTCCTTCATCCTCTTTGTCTTTAGGCTCTTTGTCAGCCTGATTGTCAACCTCAGTCGAAGCAGGCTGAGATTCAGAAGGAGTTGCTTTCGAATGATCTCCTGAAGCCCTAGAAGACTTTTTCTTTTTCTTCTTCTCAACAGGCTCTTCTGCTTGTCGATCTGCAGATTTCTCAGGCCTGGCTTTCTTGTCTTTCTTCCTTTTCTTCTCTTTCGGCTCCTGAGCCTGAGAACTACCAAGACCCGTCTGTTCGACGGACTCGGTGGGTGTCGAGCTGGGGGGCGTTTTTCTTTTCCTAATAAAAGAAATTTCCTCCTCTTCCTGTGGAAAAGAAAGAAAAGAGGAGATAAGAAAAGACAAAGGATTGACATTAGATCAAAAATTGAGGAAGTTGAAAACGCTCGAATGGGCTTACTTCTTCTTCATCTATACTATAGATGACCTCAGGTTTTGATTTCGTAGAGGTTGTGGTAGCCCCAGAGCTACTCTCTCTTTTCCGACTCTGCCATAATCGAAGTAGAACGGAGTTAGAAAATGTTGGAAATTAAAACAAGGTAAACAAAACTAGTTACCTTTTCTTTTTTCTCCTTCGGGGCTTCCAGGATCTTTATGCCAGTTGATTTTTTGGGCTTTTCCCCAGCTCGAGATGATTCGACTCCCTTCTTTGTCACTGGTGCTTTGCCTGAACAGATGAAATCGAAAGGCATAAATAAATGGAACTAGCATATATCAATAAGTGACAAAATGAGTTTGATACCTCGAGCAGGGAGCTTCGAACGAATGTTCTCAATGATTGGCTGAGAAAAGCCACTTTCCAGTCTAGAGATCATAGCTTTGGTATCTCCCACTGAGTGACCAGAAAAATGCTTCCCCCACCATCTCGTGAATTCTGTGGTGCAGAAGAATGAAGCACTGTATTCGAATGGGTGTAATTCGAACAGGAGCTCTTCGGATAACTTCAGAAATTTCTTGTAATCTTTATCTGAGAGGTTAGCTCCCCTCAAAAAATGTCTGGGGTCTGAGAACATACCCTTGGGTCGAAGTTGAGAAAACCCAAACTGTCTTGATACTAGATGAGGTTGGTACCCAACCAAACCTAGGTAGTTCGATTTCACCCCAGTCCTACAGGAAAGTACGGCAGGATACAAGTAAGCTGACCATACTTCGTTTACTTCGTCTTCATTGTCTGGATTAATGGTGGGGAAATCTTCCGTAAACCAAGATGGACCAAATTGTCTCTTATGGAAGGGGGCATGTTGTGGAAGGAAGTGTTTGAAGTCCAGGAAGATTTGCATATATGTGAGAAAGAGCCTCCGTGGGCTCTGGACTAAGATCCTGGGCGTCAGGCGAAGTGCCCTTTGCCCCTCAATAGAACGATTTGCAACTTCTTCAACGTAGTCTTGTGGGATGAACAATCCCATTTCCCTTTCGAAAGTGGCATTAAGCCACAGTTGAAGAAGCCACATTGGGCCAGACACCAGGAAGGAAGAACCATCCTTCGATTTTTTCAAGTCATCGCAGGCCTCCCCAATCGAATCATAGAGGACGGCCAGCAAGAGTTTACCGAGCCCAAATGCCCTGCCTTCTCCAATTTGCTGGGCCATAGGAATAAATCTCTTTGCCACTTGCAGAGATTTCGAACAAAAGACAAAGTGCGACAGCCACAGGGTCAGGAATGCAACATGTTCTTCGAAGGATACTTCATCATCATCATCACCCCTGTTCTCAGCTATGTATTTGGCAAAAGTTGCCTTCTTTAAAGTCAACTTTGATATCATTATTAGTGATGGTAGGGTCATAAGTATCCCCAGTAGGCCTAAGGCCTGTAAGAGCAGCTACATCGAAGAGGGTTGGAGTAAGCATCCCACAGGAAATTGGAACGTGTTGGTTAGAGCTCTCGAAGAAATGTAGAGCAGCAATAATCATCTCTGGTCGATATTCTGGACCAGTTCTTGAAAATTGGATAAGGTCGAAAATTTCGTGTCTTTTCCAAAACTCTCCGTAGTCTTTTTCGACTCGATCAAGCCAAGAAATATAATCTAGATTGCCTACGTAAGGAGCTGATCGAAATAGCTTACTTGGTTTGCTTAGAAAATTGAAGTTGTATGGGTCACTTAAGAAGATCCTGGGTTCACAAGTTGTGAACGAAGGAATACCTTGTCCATAGCCTTCGATAAAGCTGACTGGTCTGGAAAAGGCCCACCAAAAGCGTAAGGTACTGGCCGCCCACAGAAAATGGGATCATTACGTTTACCTCCCAGACGGCTTTCTTTGCGGCGTCCCCATGAGGTTCGGGTACCATATCTTTGCCATTCATTATTTGTGATAACGCTTGGCCATCTTCCAGCTATGGGAACTTCTTGGATCTTCTGAAGACATTATCGAAGAAGGAAGATGAACAGTTACGAAAAAGGGTTTCAGAAGACGAACTGTTTGAATCAATGCCAATGATTTTGAAGAGAGAGTTTCTTTACTAGAAATCCAAAAACGAACGATGTTAGAAGAAAACAACAGATTGGTTTGATTCGTAAGGAGTTAAGAAGATTAAGAAGCGAAAAGTGAAAAAAGCAAGAACTCTGAAGGTTTTTCGTCTGGAAAAGTTCTTCAATGGCCGTTTCTGGCCTTTTATAGGGTTACTTTTTCATTTTTCATTTTTTAAAAAAAAAAAAAAAAAAATCTGTTAAATCAAAATCACTTCGACTTCCCAGTGTGACACGTGTCCCACTTTTTCCTAGAAAGTTGGAACTCATGATGATAGTGGGAATCGAGGTGACAGTTATACAGTGAAACGTGCCATCATGACGTCGTTACAGTAAAACGTGCCATCATGACGTCGTTTCAAGTAAACGTGGCCCATCAGCTTTCGAGAAATGGCGCCATAAACTCGTTTCAAATGAAAACAACCCTCCGTTTCAGTTTCGTTAGAGTCGAAACTTGTAATTTCTCATTCGACGCGTAAGGTTACAGTGTCGAAATGTCATTGTTCAAATCAAATATGTTTCATTGTTCAAATCGAATTTGGAGATAGAAAGCAATAGGAAATAAAAAAGGCATTAGATTGCATTAAAAGTCGAAGCATAATGACATCGAAAGAGAGGTTATATCCTAAATGCCTAAAGAACCTAGAAACCTTCGATCTCCAAGAAGTGAAATTCATGCAGGAACCATTTAACTTCTAGGTCGAGACGACAGTAGAAGCAAAGTTCAGTCCCATAGTACTCATTGTCTGAACCAGGTAAGGGCCAGAAAATCCCAGATCTTCTCCCATGTCCTTTGCATTTTCCCTGAAGCAATGCAGGTGAAACGAATGACCAAGCCTGGAGGTAAAGGCCTAATACCACGATGAGGTCTGTGTGGCAAAAAGTAGGGGAAACCTGGTCCTCCACAAGTAGATCTTCTACATTCTGCTAGCATTCGACGATCGAAAAGATCTTTGAAAATGGGAAAAACTTCTTCCATTGAGAATCCATCTTTCGAAAGGATTTTCAGTATCATCAGTAAGTATTTTGCCCCTTCCACGCCATGGGAAGCTGCTTTGCGCAAAATACGGAGAATGCCATTCAAGTTGTTAGGTTCATCATAAAGGAGTCTTGCTGTCTCCACTAGGCTGAACGATTCGTGACCACTCTGGATCATTCGTTGCATGAAAGCAAGTTTCTCAGCAGGAGGAAAATGGTCATAGAAATACCAGACACAGCTACGAGGCAAAGCCCTAAAAACTGTCTTCTTGTTCGCCAATCGACGGTGAGTAACGGAAGTTGCCTTGAAGTTAAGTAAGTTTTGAGTACCAGTTGCTGCTACTTTTTTAGTAATGATGATTAGTAAATCTTCTGAAAGTTTCTCCATGATAGAGAGAAGAAGAAAGTTGGTTTTTCTAAAGAGGTTTTTTCTGGAAAGGAAATGACAATGGGAGAAGTGAAAAGTAGATTTTTATACTCATTACTGAAGGGAAACTGAAAAGACTTGGTTGAAAAGTTGAAAAATTCAACCACGTGGCGAGAGGAAAACTGAAGGGTCTCTGAACCAAGCCGTCGGTTACTTCTTCTAGGAGCAAATCCGAAAATAGTGCTGTAATGATAACTGGTTTGGGAACTGCTCGAGGTAAATGACGTCATCGTTTAAGAAGATGTAAAGTTTCCATCGAAGGTTACAGTTTTTTCAAAAATGTCAGTTTTCTCCTACATTACATTCCGTTGAACCTAACATTTTGGGGGGCAATTTGTTAGCCCATATTTTTATGAGCTAAGAATATGCTCTAAATGTGCATTAATTGCTGAATGGAATCTTGCAAAGATTCTGTTTAATCGAAGAAGAAAAAGAATCCTGGAATTGTTCACAGATTCGAAAAGATATTTACAAATACAAGGCTAAGGCAAAGAAGGAGGACTTCGAACCAGAAGGCAGATCGAACTAGCGTATGATCGAATCGAAGTAACAAAGTTCTGGACTTAGCACAATTCTGACAAACTTTCACAACACTCAGTTCGACTTCGAAAGATGCAACCGTTCTAAGGAGCAGTTAAGTGCATGCAGGGTGTACGTGGCAGGACATTTGGCAGTAGTATAGTGTTCGACCGTTAGGGCAGTTTATTTTCGAAAGTCTATATATAGTAGTTTTTTAGTCAGAAAACAGGTCGCAATTCATTTTATACAAAATCCTTGTAAACTCAAAGTACCCACGCTATCGAGAGAAACGAGTGAAATGGGATCCAAGTATGAATCTGTGAACCATCTTTTTTATGTAAAGCACATTTTACAATTCAATGCAATTTACTTTTTCATGAAATGTATCTTTTAAGCACTTTAAATTTTCATGCAAAGTTTAACGCTTCTCATTTAAATCCTGTTCCTTTCTGTTTCAATCGAAACACAGTATTGAGTAAATAGGAACTTGTTTTTCCTTGTTATTTGCAATTCAAGTAACTTTTATGATTAATTCTCCCAAAAACTACACTAAAATGTTTATGCGTAATGGACATTCATATAATTTAAAGAATTCAAACAAAGCACTATGCTCCTGAGATTCACTAGTTGGTCTCGCAAGCAATTAATTTAGACTAGCGGTTGTTTACCAAATTACGGGGTAAACAGGCTCGCCTGGTCATGTAGACACTTCATCCCATAATATGTCTTCACCTCTCTTGCAACCCATACTGATGGTAGAGATCGTGTAGGTACACCACTCCCTCCAGTGGAGAAAAAAACCATTTCGACGACGCAACAGAGCAAGGCTATGAAGACAAACAAGCTTCACACTCTAACGGTTATTGTTTCAACCTCTGATAATCTTCAGATTCTGAGAGTTGCTTCGGTGAAGCCTTAACCTATTACATTAACCTTGTATCCTCGCTAAGGCACATCATCTCTTATACAACAGCATCTTCTACCGCTTCCACCTTAATGTTGAACATTTTACAAGACCAGAACACAAGGTTTCTTTTGTTTACGAAATGTGCTACATTCTACATATGACAATTCCTCAACTCATCATGAACTCATTGATTGATGATCTTCCATCAGGTCTTGTCTCTTCAAATCATTTTGTTGCTTACTGATGTTGAATCTGTTGTTATGACCATTTGATTTGGATCTCCTGTCAACATGTTTCAGAATCTTGTTAAATTGTCTCCCTAGCAACACAAGTGCCTTTGATAAGCCTTCATCATCCTCATTAATCCATTGTTGATCCTCAACATCAGTATTTACTGCAAAAGCAACTCATTTCCCTTTCTTATCAGTACGGTTACTGAAGGCTGTCTCAAAATTCAGCAAGGACCCTATTAACTCCTCAACCTTCATACTGGAGATGTCATGTGCTTCCTCAATGGCAGTCACCTTCATGTCAAATCTCTTAGGTAGAGACCTGAGTATTTTTCTCACAATTTTCTCATCAGACATTTTCTCTCCAAGAGAATCAAATGAGTTAGCCATGTCCAAGACGTTCATATAGAAGTCTTGAATGTTCTCATCCTCCAACATTCTGAGATTTTCAAACTTGGTGGTGAGAAGTTGAAGTCTGGACAACTTTACCTTTGAAGTGCCTTCATGAGTAGTCTTGAGAATCTCCCAGGCATCCTTGGCTATAGTGCACTGCTTGATCAGTCTGAACATGTTCTTGTCCACTCCATTGAATAGAGCATTCAAAGCTTTGGAGTTTCCAAGAGCCAATTCATCTTCATTCTTGGACCATTCTTCCTCTGGTTTCAACATAGTAGTCTTCTTTCCATCTTTGTCCAGCAGAACAGGATGTTGCCAACCCTTCAGAACAGCTTTCCAGGTCTTATTGTCTATAGATTTCAGGAAAGCACTCATACGAGATTTCCAATACTCATAGTTGGAACCATCCAATAGAAGTGGTCTGTTCACAAATCCTCCTTCCTTGTCCATTATGCCAGAAAAACCTTCCCTGGAGCTCACCCTAAAACAGGCAGGGTGTCTGCTCTGATGCCAATTGAAATTCTGGCAAGTCCTGTTACTGAACCGTAAAACAGAGCTGAACAGAGTACGTAAACAGTGGTTCGGAAGCAGCAAAATAAAAGACAGAAAGTAAAGAACACAGATGATTTGTTAACCCAGTTCGGTGACAAACACACCTACGTCTGGAGGCTACCAAGCCAGGAAGGAAATCCACAAAAAATAGTATCAATTCGAACTGGTGTGTAAACAGCCCCTGTTTCTCACAGTCTTCTCACTTAATCACTACCCGTGGAATTTCTACCTAGGAACTCCTAGATATAAGACCCCTCTTACTTCTTACTCAAGCAATCATTGCCCCAGTGATTGTAAACTCTAACCAACAAAGATGAAGACACACTTCAAAACATCAAAGTCACTTTTGCTTAAAAGCTTCAAGTGAATTACAACTCAATAAAAACTAAACCAACTCTAACAGATGAGTGGTGTACAGAACAAAGCACAAAGCTCACAGACTCAAAACCTAAGTATGACACTCTCTATAATAACTTCTGTTTTGATGTAGTTACTTCAATCAGCAGCGTCCTCTATTTATAGCTTCAGCAGCAACCATAAATCTGAACCAAATAATCTTCAAAAGATGTTGTTCCAAAATTCTTTAGAAGCAAATAGAAGCAATTATATTTCGAAATATATTTTTCCAAAGTTGGCGTTGAAAATATTTCTCATAAAAGAAACAATCTATCTTCACAAAGTCTTCACGTGAATAATCATCCTCAAATCAGCAAGTAAAATTCTATTAATTAAAATCTTCAAAAGATCACGTGAAAAATAAATCAACGCAGAAACCAGCTTCTGATGTACTTCTGAATTCTGAGTCTGAACATTCAAGCTTCTGAGGTTGCTTCTTTCTGAGTCAGCTTCTGGAGACTTTTCCGTCTGAACATCATCTGTCTAGGTTCAACGTTCGTGAAGTACTGTTCCAATACCAACATCCGCTTCTGAGACATACATATGAATTTCAGCTTTTTGTGACCCGCTTCTGAAGCCCTCCCAACGCTTGTATATTTGATTTTAGCAAAACATGAAGCCAACAAACAAATATCGAACAACATGAATCAAAGTAAACATCATCAAAACCAAACTTAACCAATTCTAGAGGATCAAGGTAGCGAACTACAAAGGCAAAGGCGAAGGGTTTGCGGTTTGTGTGAGAATTTCATCTGGTTGGAAATCAAGGTCTTCTTCCTCATCACTCAAAGAGATGGTGATGAAGATATGCCATGATTAAAAGTGGGGTCGAGGAGGAGGTGATGCTAGGATTGCTTCTCACAAGGAGAGAATGATAAGGTTTAGGAGAGAATAATTTTAATTAAGCCAAATTTATTTATATGTGTGCCATTCGATGAGAATGGAGTATTATGTGTTTTTGGTGGTAATGAGTTTTTATTATAGTTAGATAGATATATATTAGATTTTAGACTTAATTACATTTTTGGTCTCCATATTTTCACTCACTCATAGAATTGGGCTAAGATTATCTGGAGACCTTGCATTCCTCCATCTCATTCTTTTATTTTCTAGTCGGTCTCTACATAGTAAATTGCCAACAAATGACAATTTATGGGCGCACGGACTGCTATGTTGTATCGGTTTGTGTTCTTTGCATGTCGGCAGCAGAGTCTCTACATTTCATATTTTTCTATCATGCCCTTTTGCGGTTGCTCTTTGGACTTGGTTGGGTGAGTTGCTGCATTGTCACTTTGACCTTTCATCTATTGTATCTTTATTATCTCTCATTCCTCTCCATATTAGCTCACAAGCTCTTGATAGTACTGTTTCTAGTGTGGTTCATACTTTACATGCTATTTGGATCGCTAGTAACGCCATTCGATTTAATAATAGCCGTGTTAGCCTTCATGCTGCCCGATCAAATATTTTTAAAGAGGTTGCCATGACTGGGAATATATCGACTGGTTATTGTCTACCTTCAGATGCGCCTCTTTTAGACGCTTTTCAGGTTAATGCATGCCATCGTCGACTGAAGGATATTGTTGCGGTTGTGTGGCAACCGCCGACTTTCCCGTGTGTTAAGGTCAATACCGATGGATCAGTCCTCGGAGGTAATGCTGCTAGTGGTGGGATTTTCCAGGACCACCATGGAACTTTTCTTGGTTGTTTCTCTTGTAACTTGGGTCCTTTATATGTTTTTTAGGCTGGGATTATGGGTTTTCTACATGCTTTGGAGCTAGCATCTACATATGGATGGTTGAACCTTTGGGTTGAGGGGGATTCTACCAGTGCTCTTGCTGTTTTTAAAGACAAATCCCTCATTCCTTGGCAAATGCACAATAGATGGAATAATGTTATTATGTCTGGTCTTCAGGTAGTCTCTTCTCATATTTTCCGTGAAGGCAATTGTTGTGCTGATAAGCTTGCTAATCAGGGCCACTCTGTTCAGGGTTTGTTTTGATGGGATTCTTTGCCTAGTTTAATCCGGACTGATTTTTTTAGGGACCGCTTTGGCCTTCCCAACTATCAGTTTCCGTAGTTTGGTTTTTTACTTTTGTTACTTTGTTTTTTTTTTGTGGAAGGGTTTTGGTTTGGTACTCCCTCTTGTACATATTTTCTACTTTTTTAATAATGTATTTTATGAGTGAAGGGTAGATGATGAGGGTTTCTTATGGGTGTCAATCTAGTTGGGATGTTCAAGTCTCCGCTTGATGCTTCCCTCACTCTTATTTCACAAAAAAAAAAAAAACTCATAGAATTGGTCCCTACATTTCAAATCACCTAGTTTGAGTCTCACTTTCAAAAATATTAACTAAAAATTGATGATATATCATATTTAAATTGATGTTTGTAGGGATTTTCATTGTTGTTGATCATTTCACATCATCAAGTTGTATGACACATCATGATTTTTTAATTAAAAAGCATGAGAAAAGGGCCAAAACTATGTGATTTTAAAATAAGGAAACCAATTCGGTGAATTAGTTAAAATGGTGCACTAAAATTTTTGTCTAGTAGTTTAGTGGCTGAAGCACACACATTTTAAATGTAAAGAAGGAAAGTGTTTGAAGTTCGAACCCCGACCCTTACATATATTGTACAATATCCCTATCAACTAAGTTAAGATCACGCTAACAGTTAAGCTTAAATGTTAAAGGATAAAGATATAAGATTCGGTCAACAGAAGGCGTTGTTGAATATTGAAGAAAGTGGGTGGAAACACTAATAAATACAGATAAGCCGCCGCTTGCAACTAAATTATTGTTTATTTCATTATTGGTGTCACCCTCTTACATGTAACGCCAAAAATATGTTCCTAAATCTCAACCAATTCATCAATATATAAAACCAAAAGTCCAAAATCCATTTATTTTTCCTTTTCCTATTTTTGCACTTCACACTTGTTTTTGTAGTCAAAATCTGACCCTTCCTTAAATTGACACTACCCGTTCTTTCAATGGTTCTATGATAAATAAAACATTACGATCTTTTAAACTTAGATATTATTATTTTTTAATTATAGTTTCTATTTTAGAAAATACTTCCTTTGGTCTTTATTATAAGAAAATTAAAAAAAATGGTCTTATGTATAAGAAAATGTTACAATTTTTAAAGTGTAGTTATTGAATAAAAGATTTTTTTACCCACCATTTAATGCTTCTCTTTAAAACATTAGTGAGTGTATTTAATGTTTCACGATTTTTTATGAGGATATATTTGTAAAAATATTCAAAAAATTACATTAATTAATGATTATATTGGTTTTGATGTTTTGGTTTTTATAATAAGGACTGGATGGAGTATTAAAAAAAATAGTATTTTTATTCATCAACGGACAAAAATAAAGTTATATAAAAGTGACACCGAAAGTCTGAAGCTGAAAGGAAAAAACTAACAAGTGTTCTTAATATAGTAACATTTACATTGAAAATTGTGTAATTATAACTTTTATATATGTTTGACTTGTATTTTCAAGACAAAAATTCTTTTTGTATTTTTTTTAAACAATGTCCTTATAACCTTTCGTCACCGGTGGTCAACCTGAAATTAGAGACTAATTTCAGAAGTCATGAATAAAATGATATTTAATCCTTTGTTGTTTCTCTCTGAGGTTCATGATAATGTTGACCACGTTGCTTATTCAGCTAATCATAACTATGCCGTGTACATTTTCTTGTTGCACAACAAATCAGATAAAAACTTTCAACTTTGAGACTTTTCCTTCACACCCTTTTGCTCCCTCTGCATGAGTTTTGTTTGTTTGTTCTAGCATAGTAAAAACAACAACATTTTATCATATGGGAAGTTCTTGTACAAAACCTGTTGCTCATGTCTCTTCATCAAACATTTCTGGTTAGTTTCTTGTCATTTCATTAATCTTTCTCTTCTTTCATGCCACTATACATACATGTTTCCTCTTCATTTCTTAATTTCAACTTTTTGGTTGTTATGTGTAATACTGTGACCTTTCTCCTAATTTGTTTCTAAAGCTTAAAATTTTTGTTTATATGTTTTAAAACTTGAGATTATTGTTTGTTTTATTTATTTGTTCTTCTCTATACATAATCCTTGGTGGTAAAATAGAAGATTCTGAGGCTGCTTTGCATTCAGGTTGCAAAGAATGTTGAACAATTAATTCTGAATAATATAATTGCTTGATGCATGTTTAGGTGAGGCCAAGAAAGTTTGATCCTTAGGCAAATTAGTATATTTTGTTGATATCCTTCCAATATT
This sequence comes from Medicago ruthenica, assembly GCA_018208015.1. NCBI lineage: Eukaryota > Viridiplantae > Streptophyta > Magnoliopsida > Fabales > Fabaceae > Medicago > Medicago ruthenica. The sequence continues at coordinate 2,326,432 of CM031373.1, read as the reverse complement.
CAACTACAGATCTTAATCTAATATGAGTCAACTACAAATTAGAAGCACTAGAACCCTTCTAATACTCCCAAAACCTCTTCTTTCATGTGCAAGAATAGTTCTAAATTGCAACCGCAAATGCGGCTGCAATAATAAGTGTTTTAATGGTTGATCTGTACAAAAACATCACAATTGCGTCTGCATCAGCCGCATTTGCCAACATTTTTTACCGAAATATCAAGGTTCCGAGTGTAATCTTAACTGCGACTACAATTCAGAACTATGTTACTGATTTTAGATTTAGAGTTTTCTTGCCACTTACTATAATATAAATTATATCCATGTATTTGACTATCTACATAATCTTAAACCATAAACTAAGTAAAATCTTGATCCTACCTTTTTAATTTCACCTGTTTCTGGCACTTAATATTAGTTGACTTCAACAACTTGCATGTAAGTAGTTCTATGCTCTAGATTTTATACATTTAATCTCATGATTGTTTTCATAATAACTTTCCACTTATTTACTCATAGGAAGTAAGAAGCCTCAAAGCACGAGCACCGCAAAGCGGTATTCAAATTCATCTGAACAAAGAGCTTCTTTCCAAAGTTCACAAGAAAAGCGGTATTCAAATTCATCTGAACAAAGAGCTTCTTTCCAAAGTTCACAAGAAAACGTCGATACTTCAATCTCCAACAAACTTAAATCCTTCAGCTTGAATGATCTGAAGGAGGCTACTAAGAATTTCCGACGAGAATATTTAATTGGAGAGGGAGGGTTTGGGCGTATCTTCAAGGGATGGATTGAAGAGAACACATATGCTCCCACAAAACCAGGGAGTGGAATTGTAGTGGCCATCAAGAATCTCAAGCCAGGAAGCTTTCAAGGCCACAAGGAATGGCTTGTATGTGTAACAAGACTCATACATCTTTCTGAAAACATTTTCAATTTTTACTATATACGTTGGTAGCTAGACTGAGATTTAGTTATGATTTTTGTTTTTAATTGCGATTGAAAGAAAATGGAAGCTTAGTAGAGAAAAATGCATTTTTTAGAAAACGCAAAAACAATGTTTTGACATTTTTTTCAGAATCTATCTTTTTTTAAAGTGCATTTTCAAAACTTTTATAATGTCTTCTCTAACTCAAATGTTTATTTTAACTGCGAAAATGGAAATAGGAACACCTGAATTAAGCGGGACAATAATTTTATTTCCCTTGATTGAATAGTATTGCTAGTTAGTAGTTACTGACTGATTTTTTTTTTTATCCTTTCTATTGGCAGGCAGAAGTAAATTATCTAGGTCAGCTTCACCATGAAAATCTGGTGAAACTCATTGGTTACTGCTTGCAAGGAAAAAACAGGCTTCTAGTTTATGAGTTCATGCAAAAAGGAAGTTTGGAAAATCATTTATTCAGAAGTAAGTACATTTCACACTACATTAATCGTAATTGGGTCGTGATGCCTGATATGTCGGAGAATCGTAGTCAAATATAGTTGGAGAGCCTCAATATCTATTGTATTGCGTTTGGTGAAACTCAAACACATTGATGTTGCTCCTGCGAGCCTTTTTTCCAAACCTTGAGTGCAACACTTTGTTTAGGACTCAGTGATAAATAGGAATTTATTAGTAATAATACCTTATATTTTGTTTTTGATTTGTGCAGAAAATGTTCAACCTATTGCCTGGGCAACTCGTGTCAATATTGCTGTTGGTGTTGCAAAAGGATTAGCATTCTTACATTCCTTGAATGCCAATGTTATCTTTCGTGATTTAAAGGCCTCCAATATCCTACTCGATTCAGTATGTCAGATTGAAAGTTTGGTTTATAGAAAATGTAGTGACCACTGACCCTGTAAGTTTCCATTCTGAAAGAGCTGTCCAATTTTTATGTAGGATTTCAATGCAAAGCTTTCGGATTTCGGATTGGCAAGAGATGGTCCTACTGGGGATAATACTCACGTTTCAACTAGAATCATTGGAACTCAAGGTTATGCTGCTCCAGAGTATGTTGCTACAGGTATAGTACCTTTCTCTTGATCAAATGTCAAGATCTAAATATATAATTCAATATTTATCACCATCTAAGCATTTGTAATATACTACGCCCTCCATTCTATTTTAACCGTCTTTTTTTGTAGAAAGTTTTTGTTCCTATTTATTTATCACTTTCAAATTTCAATGCAATATTAACTATTGTTTTGTCAATAACATTCTTAACTATTTATAATAGAGAGATAAATAGGTGATTGTGATAATGAATAGTTAAGAGTATTACAAGAAAAAGACAAATACATCCATCAAAAGTAACAAAATCTAATGGTTTTTCTATATGTGTAAATAATCTTAAAACGAAAACTAAAAGGAACAATTACTCGGTGGTGTCATTGTATGCTAAATTTGGTTGGTTTCAATTAAACAGGTCATTTGACACCGAGGAGTGATGTATACAGCTTTGGCGTTGTCTTGTTAGAGTTACTAACAGGAAAGCGTGCAGTAGAAGACGTGAGACCTGGATTTTCTGAAGAAACTCTTGTGGATTGGGCAATGCCTTTCTTGAGTGATAGCAGAAGAGTTTTGAGAATCATGGACACGAGATTAGGTGGTCAATACTCAAAGAAAGGTGCACAAGCTGCAGCTGCACTAGCATTGCAATGCTTAAACTCAGATCCTAAATTTAGACCACCTATGGTAGATGTTCTTGCAACATTGGAAGGACTTCAATCATCAAATGCATTCCAAAGGACACCAAAATATGTAAATGAGAGTCCTGCAACCAAACATTCTTCTCATTCCCTAGGGTAAAATGGAAGGATTACAAACAAGTATGAGCTGCTTTATGTACCGGCACATATGGTTACATTAAAATATTTCAGTGTCGTTTCTGGTGTCTACGTCAGTGCTTCATAAGCTGCTTGTCTTGTCTTGTTTCCACTTTTTTTACAATGCTTCTGCATGCCTCTAGGAAAAAGAGCAACAGAATACAGTGTTGTTATTATCCCATAATTAATGCTTTGTTCTTTCATTTCTGTTCCAGAGAGAATGATTACCATTTGTGTGGGTTGTTCATTTTGTAAGTATTATTACTTTGTGGAAGCATAGCAGCTATAGGTTCTTCTGACATTGTTTGATTCTTTTGTGCTTTTAAAATCTACACTGTTGTTATATACAAATTTTGAAATAGTATATAAGTTTGCCTGATTACTAAGAAATTTAACCTCTCCTTTTTCCCCCACCTAATTTGAACATAAAACTGAGAAGACTCGCTAAATCTGAAGGTAAAACCAACTCCCACCCCAACCACCTATGTACATGATACCACACCCGGCTTAAAAAATGACATCTAACAAAAAGGTGACAAACTGACTCTATAGACTCATTACAGAAAACACAAGAAATACCACCAGGATCAACTACAATTGTAAAACCCCAAATTTTTAATTACTTAATTTAGTTAAGTTAAATGAGTAGCGTCTTAATTATTATTGTGGTGACGAGGCATTTTAATTGAAATAATATGTTGATTGATGAGAAAGAGATGAAGTTGGTGATTAATAATATTGTGTGTGAATTAAAATGATGAAAAGAATAATAGAATAATAAATAGTAGTGATGGGAGGTGGGAATAGAGGTAATAAAATAAGCGGGGGAGGGGGGAAGTAAAATTATGATAAGAGGATAAGCGAAAATAATAATAAGTGGACTAGCCCAATTCTCTAGTATAAATAGAAAAAATAGAAAAGTCAGAAACATTATTGTAGCTGCACTTGAGAATCAGAGAGAAGGGGAGAGGAAAGGAGGCAAACCCTAGCTAAGGAAGTGTTGAACCAAAGTTGCGTCTTTTTTCCGGAAAATTCGAGGTAAGGGGGAAAATTTCATCTTAGGGTATCCTATTACGAATTTAGGGTTGATTATTGTCGTATGATTTATTGATGTCGATGTCATATGATTATAGGGTGAATAATGGTGATGTGATAATGTTGAAGATGTTCCTTGTTGTTGTTAAAAGACTAAATTTGAGAAAAGCCATAGTTAGGTTAATTCATATGAGAATTTGATCATGAGAAAAGAGTGTAATTGGTTAGATAGAGTGGAGATTGGTGTTAGAATGATAGGGAAACCTTAGGAGAGTTTAGGATCGAAAACGGAGTCCAGAGAGGTCCCCCAAGGAGAAATAGTAGAAAATATACGATTTCCTGAACATGATGTGTGCGCACAGTCGTGCCATAGGGGTGCACGACCCGTGCGCAACTCTCTGCCATTTTGTTGTTTTGTGTTGTTTTGAGGGGGAACGACTGTGCCCCCAAAGAGCACGGTCGTGCACCCTTCCAAGGCCTAGAAAACCCAACTTTTCTTCCCCAATTGAGTTCCTAAATGGAAATTTGATTACAAGGTTTGAATTACAAGAACTCCTACAATTATCCTAATTTTCAATTCCTATGCAACCACAACCCCCAATCTTCAAATACCCTTTGAAATTGGTGTTTCTTCAAGTCTTCGAATCCTCAATCACCCATGCAATCCTTGAAGCTCTTCCCACGAACTCTTCTTTGCTATGTTTGGTAGTTGGATCCCCTTGAACTTGAGAAGATTAGAAAGAACCCCCAATACCCTTGGAGTGAAATGAAATTACTCACTTCATTTTAGATCCTTGATTCCCAATTAATATCCTTGAAAGCAATCAACTTACAATCCCTATAGCACTCTAGAAATCTATGACTCAAGGACCATAATGATTCTTAGAAAAAGTGTTTAATCTGAGAACAAATGGAAAATGAGGTTTGGAGACTCTAGAGAGAATAGATTCAAATGATTCAGTAGTTTGGGTGTTATAAGGATATGAGTATATATAGAAATGAGTGGCAAGTGCAAAAATTTGGCCAAAAACAACACAATGAATCGAATCACTAAATGTGTGAATCGATTCAGACAGCTAAAAACAAGCAAACTGAGCCAAGAAAATTGATATGATTCAGACTTTATTTGAATCGAATCATATTGTCCCAGATGAAGGTTGATACGATTCAAAAGACTTATGAATCAATTCAACAAGGCACAAAGCAAGACAAGAAGAAACCAGTGATACAAATCAAACTAATTTGATTTGATTCATGAATGATATGATTCATCAATGTTGGAACAAAACTGGTTTGTACAATTCCTCTAAGGTTTTGTTGATAACAAAGTATTGAAGAACAATTGGATATATTAATATTTGTTCAAGTGTGCAGGATCGTAGAATATATCCATCAAAGTATTGAACATGTATTAAAGCATTAGAAACACAAGAGAAGCTTAAAAGACTATGGTAGAAGATCTAAAGAAAGGTCAACCATAAGTCAACATATTGAATCAGAAGAAAAGGACGCCTCTCAAAAGTTAGAGATTAGCCTCATTAGACTCTGTGGAGATCATCAGACTCAGAAGACCTAGCCAGACACATAAGACCCCATCAGACTTGGAAGACCTTCAGACTTCAGAAGAACCTGATGGACCCAAACTCCACGTCATAATTTTTGTCTTCTATAGCTGTCTCCATCAAAGGATCTGAGTACAATTTTGTCTTCTTCTGACCACGTGTAGAAACAGACAAAGAACTTCAAGGGCAATAAGAATGAATAAATACTTCCACTTTCAACAAAGGATTTTTGAATGACTATCCAACGGAACTATCCATATTAGGCAATGGCTCAACATCCTTGATTTGAAGCTTCTCAACGACTCTAAATGCATTGGAACTCTTCTCCAACGTCTCTCAAATCCCTGCCTAAATAAGGAGCTGAAGACCTGAAGAAGATTTACAAGAATCTGCTATTTTTAATGTGTCATTACTCTGCCAAATCAAATAGCTCAAAACACTTAGGATTTTCGTTTCAACTTTTGTATCTTAGAAATCCTAAAAGTCATAAGAGTATGTTCAACATTGTTCAGTTTACACCAACAATTATTTATCCAGTGTAAGAACAAATTTTTTTTATATTTGTTGTAAACAAATAGAAGTCTCTTGCCAACAAAGCTTGAGCACCAGAAGTCTCTTTCACTTCTGATTGAGCAATAGAAGTTTCTTGGCGTTTCCCTTGAGCATTGGAAGTTTCTTGCCTACGTGCTTGAGCAATAGAAGTCTCTTGGAGTTGTCCTTGAGAAGTGGAAGTCTCTGGGTAGTGAGTAGTGACCTTGAGCATTAGAATTCTCTTGATGTGCTTGAGCATTTGGAAGTCTCTTGGAAGAGTCCTTGAGCAATTGTAATCTAGTGAGATTCTAGCGAAATCCTTTGGAAGTGCAAGGGGACTGGACTACTCATGTGTTGTGGGAGGAACCAGTATAAATTGCTTGTGTCTGCTCTTTTTCTTTCTCTATCTTTTATCTTTATGTTTTGATATTCCGCTACACTCAGACTCTTTGTCATAATCTGACCCCTCACAATCTAACCAGTTTTAAACACTTAGAAAAAGAAACCAGAAAAAGCCAACACAATTCAACCCCCCTTCTTGTGTTTTTCTCACCTTTAGTTGGTATCAGAGAACGGTCTGTGCTCAGCCACTTAACCGTGCCACAATCAAAGATCCAGTGAGAAAGACATGTATACTTCCACTTCTGATCACAACACTTCCACCTCTGATAAAAATAGTTTCTTAGTGAGGCCTCTATCTTTTAATGGAAATGTTGCACAATTTCCATGGTGGAAGAGCAAGATGTATAGTCACATCATAGGTATTGATGATGAACTATGAGATATTGAAGATGGTGTCAACTTTGAGGTAGATACAGAAGGTATAGTGTCAGACAGGAAGAGTCTGACTGCCATCCAAAGAAAAAATGTAGAAAAAGCATCACATAGTACGTGGTATACTAGTATGCTCTATCTCATGTTGAGTATACGAAGATTGTAGATAGATCTGCAACTAAAGAAATCTTTGAATCTCTATGCTTTACCTATGAAGGAAACCAACAGGTCAACGAGGCAAAAAGTAACCAATTGGTTCACCAATATGAGCTGTGTAGAATGAAGGAGGACGAAGACATTGAAATCATGTATTCAAGGTTTCAAACTCGTGTCCGACCTTCAAGTTCTAAAGAAGAGCTATGGTGTGCCTGATCATGTCAAGAAGATTCTTAGGAGTCTTCCTGCTAGATTTAGACCGAAGGTTACAATCATACAGGAGGCAAACGACCTGGACAAGCTGAGTCTGGAGAACTTGATAAGCTCTCTCAAGAGTCATGAGATTAAGCTTGATAGTGATGAACCAGCTCAGAAGTTCAAGTTTATTGCTTTGACCTCTAAATGAAAATCAGTCAAAGCTCTTAAATCTGATGAGGAAGAGATTCCAAATAAAGGATCATATCATGATTCAGATCTGGAGGAGATGGCTTATTTAACTAAGAGGTTCTAGTATTTGACCAGGAAAAGAAAATTCATAGGTAGAAGCAATGGTTCCAAGATATCAGTATTCAAGACGAAGGGTGAAGACCAGGATGGCTGCTACAACTGAAAGAAGACTGGGCATTTCATTGTTGAATGTCCAAAGCTATAGAAGGACTGGCCAAGAAAAGGAAGTTCCAAGTCAGGAAGCTCTAAGAAGGAGAGCTACAAGAGCAAGCTGAAGGAAAGTCTCATGGCTACATGGGATGAATTTGATAAGAAGGCAGAATCTGACAAAGATGAAGAAGGAGCAAACTTAGGTCTTGTGGCTACAACAGCCTCTGATGCTGAGTTTGGATCAGATTCTGATGATGAAGACAAGGAACTTCACAACCTCACTAATAAGGAGTTAGTAGGTGCTGTCAAAGAGCTCGCTGGAAGATGTGTGAACAAATCAAGAGAAATTTGCAAGTTAATGAAAAAAATTTGATTTTTTAGAAGCAAGCAACAGTTTCTTGGACAAGGAGTATGATCGCCTTCTAATCAGAAATGACATCTTGGAGTATAAAAGATTTACTGATCGTGGTTCTGAAGAAACTGATCTAGAAAGGGAGTACGCCATTGCAATGGAACATCAACAAGCTATGAGAGATCACATCAAGGAGCTTGAAGATAAAATTGAAGATAAGCTTGTTTCTGAAACTTGATCCTCTTGAACCACTGTTTCTACCTGGAAACCTTATTTTCTTGGTCAGGTATTGGAACCTCTTGGTTAAATAAGCCATCTCATCAAGATATGAGTCATTGTCAAATTCTCCAGCTGGAGTTTCTTTTTCTGACTCAACAGACTGAAGAGTTTTGGCTGCCTTTCCCTTAGAGGTCAAGGCAATAGACTTGGATTTCTTAGTTGGTTCATCCCCAACAAGCTCAATCTCATGACTTTTGAGAGAGTGATAATCCGCAAATAAGTTGGTTATCACGTTGCACTTATCCCCCATAATGGACAAGTAATTGAGTGATTGCAATGCCTTAAACATCTAAGCAGTGCCTATTTTAGGATTTCATAGTTTTAAGTGTTTTTAGTACTTTGGAACTAGTAATGCTTGTTCATGATGTTTGATGTTGTAGGTTAAGAAATGGCTCTAAAGATGTGGGAAGCTGCAGCGTGGATTGAGGATGTATCACTGAAGATTTGGAAAGCTGCAGCGACCTGGGACTCTAGTCAGGTCGTACATAGTACGAGTATGTGGGTCCAGTCTGTCCATTGCTTAATGAGGAAGAATATGAGTTGTCCCCAATGATTGGAATCCTAGGAAGAATAAAGTAATATGCCAAGGGTATGAAGGATTGGATATGGAGGGATGGATAAGGACAACTCATGTAAAATGATCAAAGGGTACAACTTGTAGTGGATGGCCTTGTACTATAAAAGGACACCCATGTGTTAGTGCCAAGGGTCCGAAAATTGTGAGAGAATTGGAGGTACCAGGTTGCGGCTAGGGTTAGCAGCTTTAGAGATCTCATTCCATCTCATCTTCTTCATAGATGAGCATATTGGCTAGATTTTAGAATTTTTAGAGTTAGATTACTTGGTGATGTTTTGGCTCACCACTCTTCTTCAAAGATTGTAATCTTGTCCTAACTCTATTTAATCTATCAATTTAGTTTTCTATGTTTTCATTTACGTTCATCTTCATTTCCATTTACATGGTTCAGCTCACCATGAGCTAAACCCCTTCTAGTGGTTTAGACATGGTGAGCTTATGCTTTGTTTATTTACTTGCAATATATAAAGCTATAGCATCGGGCTTTGCTCTAACAAACTGTTTTAACTCAAAATCTTTAGAAATAAATTCTGATCATTTTTATTTCTAATGTTATAGCTCCCTGATCCCGACAGGGTATGGCAGTGGAAAATGTTTGTTAGATATGAATTTGTCCTTAAGCACAACACCAGTGAAAGGATCAAGAGAGATTGTTTGAATGATTATCTTGAACTTAGAAAAGCCTTGAGGCTATAGGAAATTATAGCTAAGCGCTAAGTTATTGGTAGGACTCTTGTCATATGGCACATAAGACCTGATAGCTTAATACCTTAGTGCGGAAAGGTAGGGCACCTGAACCTAGCAACTATTGTGTGTTAAGTATCGTGATTGAGCCCAAAAATGAGTGTTGTTATGCTCTTAACACGATGGATGAGGTAACACTCCTTAAGACCAATTGGTTCGCCAAAAAGTCGGTTATATAGAGATATAGCTCTGTGAATCGCAAGGTTGCGAGAAGCTAGAAACGGCTGCAGCTCTGTGAGTCATAGATAGCTATTAGGGATATAGCTCTATGAATCTCAGTTAGCTTAAGAGGTTACTAAATAGTCATAGCGTTGAGAGTCACAAAAGTTGTACCCAGCTATAGCTCTGTACATCACAGTAATTTTTTATCGTAACTGAACCTAGATCTAAACCACACTTTCCATCTTGAGATTTTCTAAAGACTTTTACTGCTTTCCCAAACTTAACCTTTTATTTTTATTGTTATGATAAATGTTTTATTTTATTTTCTTACAAACAAGTTTTCTGATGAAAAGCTACGCGAAGCTATAGCTCCACAGTCCTTGTAGGATCAATATCTTTTTATACTATAACTTGGACAATGTATACTTTCACTTAGCCTTTCCACCTTAAAATACTCATATCCTTTTGAAAGACACCAGAGAGCTTATTAGATTCTCCAAGCTTTCAGGTCCTTTGCCTTCTGAATGGTTGTAACATTGGGTCTGAACCTAGCAGGAAGACTCCTAAGAATCTTCTTGATATGGTCAGACACAACATAGTTTTTCTTCAGAACCTAAAGGCCAGACATAAGAGTTTGAAACCTTGAATACATGGTTTCAGTATCTTCATCTTCCTTTATTCTGAACAACTCATACTGGTGAAACCTTAGCCTCCTTGACCTATTGGTTTCCTTCCTAGGTAGAGCAAAGAGATTCAAAGATCAATTTTGCAATAGATATATCCATAATCTTGGTGTATTCTGAATGAGGTAGAGCATCCACCAGAATCCCTCTTACTTTATGATGCTTCTTGTATATCTTCCTTTGAGCAGCAGTCAGACACTTTCTGTCTGTCACAATTCCCTTTGTATCAACTTCAAAAGTGACACCATCTTCAATGATATTCCATAGTTCATCATCAACTCTTATGATGTGACTGTACATCTTGCTTTTCCACCATGAAATTTGGGCAGCATCTCCATTGAAGGATGGAGGTCTTACAGAGAAACTGTTTTTATCAGTGGTTGAAGTGTTAGAATCGGAAACAATGTTAGATCTTCCAGAAGTTGAGGTTTCACTTTTAGGAGCATACATGTTTTCTCTCTGGATCTTTAACTGTGGCACGGTTAAGTGGTTGAGCACAGACCCTTCTCTAATACCAACTGAAGGTGGGAAAAACACAAGAAGGGGTGGTTGAATTGTGTTGGCTTTTTCTAAAAAAAAAATTCTAAGTGTTTCAGAACTGGTCAGAGTCTGACTCAGAGTTTGTATGCAGCAGAAATATCAAACACAAAGATAAGAGAGAGAGAGAGAGAGAGAGAGAGAGAGAGAGAGAGAAAGAGCAGACACAAAGCAATTTATACTAGTTCCTCCCACAAAACAAGAGTATTATAGTTTCATTGCACTTCCAAGGGATTTCACTCTAATCTCACTAGATTACAATTGCTCAAGGACTCTTCCAAGAGACTTCCAAATGCTCAAGCACACTTGCAAGAGACTTCCAATGCTCAATCACATCTGAAAGAGACTCCCACAGCTCAAGCATGCAAGCAAGAGACTTCTAGGTGTTTATAAATAAACAAGATATGTTCTTACACTTGATATACAATCAAAGGTGTAAACTGAACATATCAGAACAAACTCTAAAGACTTAGAATTTCTAAGATACAAATTTTGATAAGAAATTCTTAAGTGTTTTTGCGCTATTTGATTTTGGCAGAGTAATGACACAGTAAAAATAGCATAGTCTTGTTATCATTCTTCAAGTCTTTAGCTCCTTATACAGGCAAGGATTTGAGAGACATTCGAGAACAAATGTTAGCGCATTTAGAGTCGTTGAGAAGCTTCAAATCAAGAACGTTGGCCCTTTGCCTGATATGGATAGTTTCGTTGATTAGACATTTGAAATTCCTTTGCAGAAACAGGAATTATCCGTTCATTCTCTTTGTCCTTGAAGTTCTTTGTTTGTTTCTACACGTGGTCAGTAGAAGACAAATTGTACTATTACACTTTGATAGAGACAGCTACAGAAGTGGACAAATCTGACATGGAGTTTGGGTCCCTCAAGATCTTCTGAGTCTATAGGTCTTCCAAGTCTGATGGAGATCTTCTGAGTCTAATGATTCTTCATAGTCTGATGAGAGTCTTCAGCTTTTGAGTAGCATCTTTTCTTCTAATCTAAGGTGTTGATCTTTGGTTGACCTGTAACACCCATATAGAGATTGCCTAGGATCTCATACGAGTATTAAAATTTCGTAATGGATACATTAAATACAATACAGAAAGTTTACTTGTAAAATATACATAATACGAGTCATTAATACAATCTGAAATCTGATACAACATATTCTTGATAATATACATCATATTACACCATCAGAGTACAAATATCCATAAACAAAGAAGTCAGCACGATCAATCCAAAACTTGCTCTTTACCTTTGCGTCGTGCTACTTGTGAACCTGCACCAGAAGGAAAGGGATGAGACATAATGTCTCAATGAGCTCCGGCCCTACCTACTGTTGGCAACCTCAAGGAAACCTAGGGCCGCCATGCACTAACTTTGGCAATCTGGGGATACCTATGATCGCCGTCTTTTATACATATATTTCGCGATCAAGGATAACTAGGATCGCTAAAAGTCTTTCTCTTATTTTCAAACTCATACTTAGTGATTTGAGGGTATTCTACGATCACTTTCATTTGCATTGGAAGTTACTTTGTCTTATTTCTCAATATATAATAAATATACATATTCCTCTTTCACTTCATTAAGTTAGAAGTTAGCGTTGAACAATCAATAATTATCTGGGTTCATTTTATGGAGTGCATCCGGGTGGAGTAACCCCGAAGTACATCTCCCTTCTTACCGGTGAAATTCATATCATATCAGGCTAACACCGGACTCCTCTTTCTTTTGTGTGGCTGTCCTCGCGGACGGTAACTTCACCGTTCCAGCTGTCATTTAAGACGGTAACTTCACCGGAACCCCCTGTATTCTAACTAGCGAGACTACAGGAGACACATTAACTTTCTTGACTTGGATGTGTAGCTGCCCTCACGAGCGGTAACTTCACCATTCCAGCATAAACTGGAACCCCTTGTATTCTAACTAGCGAGACTACAAGAGACACATCTAGTCCTTTAATTAACATTATTTCTCATTCTTTAAATGATTACTCTTGTATACTTAACCTATAAAAGGTTCTGAATTTGAGTACTGAATCATTCTTGTGCTTGCATATATTTAATTGAGTGCATAAAATCTGCTTTGTAAGGGGTAAACCTGAAAACTAACCCCTTAACCTCTATATTAACTTATGAATCAAAATATTCATTTCTCATTACATGCCTATCCTCATCCTGTATTAGTCCTTGAAAGTTCATAAGAATTCTTGTCCCAATGCATATCAAAGATTATAGCATGGCTCAGTTGTTTGAAAATAAAAATGCCATTATGGGTGATTTCGCTCTGCGATCCCCAGACTTCGCTCTGCGAAGTCCTGCGTCTGAACCTTCAGACTCTGAAGTTCAGAGTCTGAACCTTCAGAACCTGGTGTTTCTGAGTCTGAAGCTTCGCAGAGCGTGGGAAAACTTCGCTCTGCGAACTCAGCTTCTGATAACTTCGCAGTACGAAGATCTAGGCGATGGCTAGGCAGTGGTTGGGCTCTGCTACTTCGCTTTGCGACCCTGGCGTCGCTCTGCGACTGTAGCAGAACTCAGAATTTTCTGGAAAAACATGTTTTCAGTTTTAAAACTTAATACCCACTACCCAGTGATCTTTGATAGCACGACAGGGACTCATTATAAGACTCTAAAACATACTGAACACAAGGAATAAACAGGATCAAAGATATAATTAAAATAGGGGCAACTAATTATTAATTCCTTAGTAACTTATAAATTCAGTTGTGATCCTCACTCATAGTGGGTTATAAAACTCTGTGGAGCTCACCTCAGAACTTGATTGGTGCTGGCTAAACTTTAACTTCAAAACCCTAGCTTGATCTCTTGATCCTTTCTTGCTTTTTTCTTAACTTCTTCTTGTTCTAACTCCTTAAACTAAGCTTTCTAGCCAAGATTCCACAAGATTGGATGATGATTGGAAGGATGGTGGTGAGGGATGATGGTTACCGAAAATTAGAGAGAGAGGGTGGAGGAAATCATTTGGATTAGAGAGAGAATGGAAGAGGAAATATGAGAAAATATCTCATGTTTTCCTTATTTAAAATCTTCTCTTCCATATTTACAAGTTTGCCACTACTTACTCATTAATCCTCTAACATCAATTAAAGTTACGTCTGAGCGGGATATTACATGACCTTTCTTCAGATCTTCTACCATTGTCTTTGAGCTTCTCCTGTGCGTCTGATTCTCTTATACATGTTCAGACCTTGTTAAATTTTAATTTATGGTCCTGCACACTTGAACATATATTAGCATATACAATTGTTCTTTAATACTTTGTTATCATCAAAACCTTAGAGGAATTGTACAAACCAATTTTGTTCCAACAGACGTCACTGAAAAGCATAAGTAGCCAAGGTTTAGCTTCCCTTCCTCTTCCAAGTTAAGACATGGTTCAAGGTGGACGTTTTCTCAGCGCGACACTCTCCCTGATTGGTGGCTAGGATGTTTGCAACTCCCTCCCCTTGTTGCCTAGCCATCACCTTCATTTTCCAAAGGGTGGATTCAACTTATGGAATTTGGAGTCACCGAGTTTTCGTTCTATTCGACAGTCGCTCTCGTTCCAACTGATTTATTTTTCCCTTCGTATTTTAGGGTTTAGTTTTAGCTTTGTTGGAGTGTGAGCTTTCTCTATCTTACACAAATAATGATGGCAATTATTTCGAGAAAATCATCTTTTTTTTATTAATATTCAAACTGGGTATTAGAATTGGTCCTATATGTCCTGTATGTAAAATGTAAAGACAAAATACAATATAAAATCGAACAAAAACTAAAGTAATACTTAGTTATAGTAACGCTTGAGTTTTTCTGCGTTCCAAGTCTTTGGAATGGGATTGTTGTCAAGTGTTTCCAGTGTGTACACTCCCTTTTCAATACTTGTTGTCCCCTCTAGTTGGCTCCCCCCGCTTAACTCGCCACCAACTCGTCTACTTACTATTTTTTTAAAAAATTCATTCAATAAGTCAGTTAAAATTTAAAGTGAAGCGACCCAATGACCCATCATAACTCAAATTTGTCTCATAAGTTTGTTTCACCACAAATTTATTTGTTGTCAATTATATTCTTTTTAAATAACAGCATCATAATTTTTTATATAACAACAAAATTGTCAAAAAAAATTCATTAAAAATTATATTTTGTTTGATGGACCGGCTTGCCAATTTGTCAGCCCATCACTAAACGGTTCGGGCTGACCCATTTTGACATCCCTAAGTTACTCCTTCGGTTCACACATGTCAATACACAATTTTAACCATTAATATCTTAATTATCTATAATAAAATATTAAAAAATTATATTTTAAAGATATTCATCGAGACAAATCAAACATCTTACATGTTAACATTTGTATTTATATATTAGCTAAAAATTATGGTCAAAATAAGTTATGTAAATAGTGCACATTGTAAAAATGCTACATGTATTTACAAACGGATGAAGTAGTATATTATTGAATCGTGTTCAACATTCAAACACCTTATTGTGTTCAGAAACCTTGAGACTAGCTAATTCATATGCTTACTTGAATAGAAAAAACAATTAATTTAAGGAACAAACAACATGGAGATATCGTACAAAACTTGTTCAGAAAGAAATCCTCGGCATTTTTAATAGCAACGAGTTTAGTACACATAATTTCTAGGTCCCAACATGAAAGGTTGCTTCTATTTAAGAAAAAAAATCACTTACTTATCTATGAGTTATATACAGAGTTCAAATCTATACACCAACGACGTTAAACACACAAAAAAATATACTCAAAAGACCGGGTGTCTCACTGTCTCTGTGTGTGCATGTGTGTTGTAGTGGACTTCCTCAGGCAATTCAGACACAAAAGCCTTCTTTTCCAAGTAGGCCTAAGTAAGTTGATATTTTTTTTATCTCATATTACAATTGAAACAGCTAGTTACAGTGATTCGTAGTCTGCATTTAAAGAAAACAAAATTCAGTACGGTGGTGTATACAACTACAATAACAATCTGCAGATTGCTTTCATTCAAACAAGCTGCAGATCTAAGTCTCAAAACTAAAGGGGCCAAATATTTTAGGAGCTTCACAAAGAATTCCAGATAGATAAAGTAATGATCATACTGTTATATAAACAACCAAGAAAGCTAAAATCCACGGGAACAAGATGTTTTTCCCAAATACTCTCAATCTATCATCTCTCATCCCATTACAACTCCTTATCAAGAACCATCTCAGATTATCACCAAATCACAACAATATCAATCGTCGAGATATGAAAATGCTCTACTGCTGCCAACCATATTGTTGGTTGCGATTGCCACCCATCATGTTTGACCCACGGCCAGCAGCCGATCCACCATGTGGAGGACCACCTTGAGGATAATTTGGACCTCCAACCCCATAGCCACTGCCACCTCCACCGCGAGGACCACCACCGGGTCCTGCAGGCATACCACCAGACCCATAAGGTGCCCCCCGCCCTTGAGGAGGATATGGCCCACTACTGTAACCAGCACCCCCTCCTTGACCTCCACGATTTGGATGATTGTAACCCCCACTAGGGTTCCCACCAGGAGGATATCTTCCTGGCCCACCAGAGGGACGAGGCTTACCATAATGATGGCTAGGTCCTGCAGCGACTGCTGGTTGAGATCCATGACTAG
This sequence comes from Medicago ruthenica, assembly GCA_018208015.1. Taxonomy (NCBI): domain Eukaryota; kingdom Viridiplantae; phylum Streptophyta; class Magnoliopsida; order Fabales; family Fabaceae; genus Medicago; species Medicago ruthenica. The sequence continues at coordinate 2,309,995 of CM031373.1, read as the reverse complement.
GGTGGGTAGGACCATGCCGCATTTGGGCATGATGTCCACCCTGCTGAATCGGGGGAAGACGAGTATGCTGCTGCGGATGCTGCATTTTAAGACGCTTGGCATTTTCTTCATTTTGCCTTTGCTGCTGACGCTTTTTCTTAGTCTGAAACTCATGTGATGACTCATACTTGGGTAAACTATAGAAAACATGATAGTAGTAATGAGTTGAAAAAACATTGTAGAAGGAAATAATAAACGTTAGAGAGGAAGGAAGTAATGGGAATTTATCACATGAAGATCATGTTAAGTAAATTTTTGTATTTTGAAAATGAAAGACTAGTGCATGGGAGGTACAAACCTCTTGGGATCGCATGGTAATGGATCAGTCCAGAAGTACTCAGCATCAAGTGCGTCCTTGGCAGAAATTCTCTGTGATAAATCAAAATGGCAAACAAATTATATGATGCAGATCAAGAAGTTAATTATTCATAATAAAAGCTTTTGTAATTGGGATGCAAGATTGTGCATACTCTTCTGTTTTAATGCCTATGCCAGTAAAGTAGCTCTGTAATTGCTTTCAATTTTATTCTCTAATAATCACCTTGAAGACAAGGTGATAGTTTTTTTTTTTTGGGGGGGGGGGGGTATTGTTAGATATGAGCCCTTAGTTAGAGGATAGCAATAATAATGTGCCTTGTTAGTTAATAAGCAGTTTTTATTAAACATAACTGCAGTTGCACTTAGAATAGGAATTAATTAACAAGGAGAATGAGAGTGTGTCCTATAAATAGAGAGGGCGATTGAGATAGAGGGGCCATTTTGGGATTAGGGACGTGCAGACCCTCGAAGTTCTGCGATATCATTCTGTAATCAAAGGGATTTCCCCTATTTCATTCTTCTATATTAGTTGGTTTCTATCATAAACATAATCAAATTAAAAGAGGTTGTGACAAAAACCTGAATTAAGAGACGAGAAAATAGTATTATTGATTGAAAATCGAACTATTACAGAAGATTAACCCCTGTAATCCCAGAGCAAATGCTCCTCAGAGAGGAGATGAAACTCTCCCTGCCTAACCCAAACGGTTGCCAAATGCAATAATAATCCCCCATAGTTATGGCCAAATGGCCTTATTTATAATACTAATAAATAAACTGCCTGTAACTGCTCCTAACCAAAACAAATAACTACATATTAAATAACTGTATATTAAAATAACTAACTCCATAAGCAGTTGCCCTATCTATACCACCCGATGCCTAACAGGTTGAGTAATGTAAGATAAATTGTAATAGCATGTATCTTTACCACGTACTAAAATAACAATTATACATTTATTAGCAATTAATAGATAGGACAGACAAGTGATGAAGCGATCTATACCTGAGCAGGATCAAGTGTGAGCATCTTCTCCAACAACTCCAATGCATGGCGATCAAAACTAGAATTCAAGTCACAGACAAAAGCCATTCAGATTAATTAATCAGTTAAAACTAAAAGCTAATGAAAGAGAATACAACATTTCATTACTTTCTTTATAAAAAAGTATATATACGAATAATGATGCTCGTAGTTAGATACTTACTGTCTGAAAGCATCCCTCAGACGCCTTTTCATTGGTCTTGTTGGCTTAAACTGATTGTACCAAGGAGTCTTTTGAACTCCAGGCCAATTCACCTCATCCGGTGATCCACACAGCTCAAAAATCTTATTTAATTGCTCTGGCTACAATAGTTACAAAGACAACAAGCATTACCCTCAAGTTAAATTAGACAATTACCATTCGCATACACTGAAAGGCTTGCATTGTAAAAACAAATACATAATAAATGTGAAAACATACAACAACAACAACAACAACCAAGTCTTATCCCACTAAGTGGGGTCAGCTACATGATCAAATTACGCCATAATGTTATATCATAAACCAAATGTGGGTCCAACTCATTAATCTAATAAATAACTCAATTTTGAAAAGAAAAAAAAACAATTGAGTAGGTTAGATCTAGCAATCATGCCAAACATTTTATTAACATATCTAGCCCTGTGAGCCATATACAGATCATTTCAAAGGTTGGTTTTAAGTATAAAATGTAAATACATACATCATTTCACGGGTTGTTTTAAGATTATATGTATGACTAACCTCGTCTTTTCCAGGAAAGATGGGTTTCCCGTGAAGAAGCTCAGCGAAAATGCACCCAACGGACCACATGTCTACAGCTGGCCCATACCTTGTTGTACCCAATAGTAACTCAGGGGGTCTAAATATATGATGAAATATATCAATGTGTGCCTAGGCCATTTCATAACACCACCCTCCCAAATGGAAGTTACTCAACCGTAGTGACATGATAAAATGAAGATCAATTACCTGTACCATAATGTGATGACTCGATTTGTAAGGTTTGCATTGTGCTCATTCGAAAATGACCTTGCCAATCCAAAATCTGCCAGCTTCAGATTACCTTCATTATCTATGAGAAGATTTGAGCCTGCAGAGAAACAATATACATCACATGTAAGTAATAGATTTGGTATGATCTAAATCAAAATCTAGACATGTAACACTTCGGATGGAATTCACAAAAGAGAACCTTTAATATCACGGTGTAAAACTTGATTGACATGACAATAGTGCAGTCCTGTCAAAAGCTGCCTCATGTAACACTAAGCAACAAACAAAAAAACCCAGGCATCAATAGAATAACAAGAGAACTGCTAGCGTCAGTCTCTCATACACTCGCGATCAAACACTCGCTCATATACTGTTGCCACATCAGCATACTTTCAACTCTAAAACAAGGCAACCGGCTCACTATTTTATTTTTATTTTTTATGGGAAAAAGGGGGCAGAGTCCTCTCTTTTTGTAATCGATAACCTCTCTCTTCCTGTTAAATCTCTCTCTATCCACCGTAACAAAAAAATCAACCTCTCTCAACACAAACCACTCCCTCATCCTCACACTCACCCACCAATATCCCACACCTCCGATCAAACTCCAGTCGTCCCACAACACAGGTAACCACCACCTCACACGGCCACAACCTTGCTGTGCTTTTCCGGTCTAACCCATCATCAAAAATAAGAATTTACCCAAATCAATAACTCCCTTAAATCTGACAGTAACAACAAATTATGACTTTGATATAGCTAGTAAAACTACCAAAGATTAACAACACAGAGAACTCAAGAAAAGGATCAAAGTACCAGCCTCACCAAGGAAAAGTGAGAGAACTAGTTTCACAAAACTGGTGTTATGTAACGAGATTCAACATATAATGGATTTGTTCTGAAAAAAAAAACATAAAATAGGGATGATTATGGTTTTGAAGTTTCAGGCATGATACAACATGGAGGTGGAGATTTTTTTTGTTGGAGATGCAGAGCACAAGAAAAGGCGTGTTATTGGATTTTTAAAATTTCCTTGACCGACTGAACCTGTTAACAGGTATCAAATTAAAAAAATCGACTGACGTGGGTTGACATACGAGCGATTGTTTAACTGCGAGTGTAAGAGAGACTGACGCTAGCAGTTCTCAAATAACAATAATTAGTATATGAATTCACACTTCAACGGTCATACCTTAATCTGGGGGACAGTAAATCTCATGCCAGGTCGGTCTGCAAGACCGGTTAAATCATGATCCATATAATCAAAGACCATATATATGCCCCCTTTATATTTGTTGCCATCTGCGTAATCCCAAAACAAAAACAAGACAAACAAATTACGGAAACAATACGATACAAAAAAGCAGCAATGTTAATACGATGAAAAAGAATAACTTGCCTGGCCTTCCTTGATCATCTTTCTCAGGGCCAGGAGACGTAACGATTTCCTTTAACTTGATAACATTTTCATGGTGTAATTTCTTTAGAATTTTGATTTCGCGTATAGCAGTAATAGGAAACTGCACTCACAAGCATAATTTAGAGTATAATTACACAGAATTGCACATAGGAATGAAAATGTTTGAAAATACATTCATACATACATACCCCTTCTCTTTCATTGTCCATTCGTATTTTCTTGAGAGCAACAATTTCACCGGTTTCGATCTCTTTGGCCATGTAAACTTGACTGCAAGAATAATAAACATTGGAAAGAATTGAAGAAAAAGGTGAAAGTGAAATTGAGAAAAAGTACGTACCCATAGGTGCCTTCGCCGATTTGTTCGAGTTTCTCAAAGCAATCGACGCTACGGGAACCACGCGAAGGTGAATCAACAACGTTCAGTTGCCCTGCTGCTGCCATTGCTATTTGCTCACTAACAACAAACCCTAAAACCAAAACGAGAGAGAGAGTGTGAAAGGAAGTGATGATTGATCGATGATTTAGGGTTTTAATTTAAATAAATAAATGGCTACCCTTCCTTCAATTTAATCATCTTTTCAAAATCTTTATTTTTCTATACTTTCTTTTCATGTACTATGACGACACACTAGTATTCGATACGTATTCTGCATTAATATGTACATGATACATGATTTTTCTATTATTTTGTTTTCCTTTTTCTTTTAAAAAAAAGAAACATAATTTTTCTAATTTTTTTCTTTAAAAAAATAGAAAAATGAAAAAACCTTATAACATATACATATGCAATGATGTTGTTTTTGAGATATAATATAGCAATGATGTTTTTTTTGGATATATGTAATTGATTAAGCATGTGTTTGGTTTCAATTCTAGAGGGTCAAAAGTGATTCTAGAGGTTATATAATCGATTTTATTATGTTTGGATGATTTAAAGTAGAATTGATTTTACGTGTAGAATTGATTCTACTTGAAGTTACAATTTGTAGTTATTGACTTCTACAATTGATTTTAGCCTTAAATTCATTGCTAAATCCACTTTTACATAAATATATTCAAACATAAATCATTTTTCATTCAACTCACTTTTATCCAGAATCAATTTTAAAGAATCATTTCACACAAAATCAATTCTTGTAAAAGCTGAACCAAACAAGTAATGATGTTATCTTTTTCGGATGTATGTAATTGACTAATAGTAACTATCTTTATTATCAATATTACTTATATTTATATATTTTGCATTTAGATATTTAATTTTTTATTAAAATATCTCGACCGTATCGTATCTTAAATTTTTTCTTTTTTATAAAAGAGCTCAAGTCAAAGACATTATCAACAAAAAATATGGGGTCTAGGAGATTATTTGCTCCTAATTCTATAATTTTTTTTAAGAGACAAGAGGATATATAATAACACAGCTCCCTTTAAGCATAAAGAGTATCAAAAAGGGATTAAAAAGTATCAACAATACAAGGTATCAAATATCAAACAAAAGACTCAAAAAGATAATTACTTATCAACTAAACCAAAACAAAACAACGATTTAGACCACCACAGATGAAAATCGACGGAAGAAATAAGTTGGTGAGTCTTTAGCCACCACCACGGATCATGTTTTATGCGGTCCAATAACTGCTCCCTCGAAAGCTCTTTGTTACATGAAATTCGAGCACTACGCTCCTTTCAAATAATTCAAATACAAGACCACTAGATTACATGTAAGCAAGAACGAATATCCTTCATGAACACATGTGTGGTACCAAATTGATGAGATAGGCAAAGGGGATAGGCGGCACCTACATCATAGCCTACAAAAAACCTCAGCTTCCACTGAAGCGTTCAACATCACATTCATACTTTCCACCGCTATAAGTAATAAGAATGGCAATAATGGATCCCCCCTGCCAGAGACCTTTACCCAAGTGAAACTCATCTATAAGGCTACCATTGACCAAAATCGAAGTTGTTGTTATACTGACACATTACAAAATCCATCATTGACATTTAGGTGGAATCCCCATCTTAACCATCACTGACTCTAAATATCCCCATTCAGTTGAGTGATAAGCCTTTTCAAAATCAATTTTACATAAAATGAGCTCCTTCTTCCTTTTCTTAACGTCACCAACCACCTCATTAACTATAACAATACCATCCAGGATCTCCCAACCCTAAACAAAAGCTAGCATCAGATATTACACAACCAATGACTGACTTTAATATATTAAGGATGAACTTTGCTAATAGTACATATATCCAACTAGAGATATTTTCATAAAATCAAAAACTTTTTGAAGAGAACTCACATTTGGAATCAGAGCAATAAAACTGCAATTAGTACCTTTCATCAACCTACTATTATGATAAAATTCACAAATGAATCTCAATATTTGATTTGATGTCAACCCAGGTTGGAATATTTTATTATATTTCAATGTGATTATGTAGACAAATATCTGTATAATATATTAAAAGTTAACAATCAAGAAGGAGCCAATCTTTGTGTGAAGTTCTTTTCTCTCCTATGTGAAAAGATCTTTTACACCATAAATAAACATCAATCTTTGCAAACTATCTCTTGATCCAAACCTTGCACATGATCACTGAAACTCTTCTACAGAGACCTACCTTGTTAACCTTACTTTCATGGATTTTTTTAAGCACCTCCATCTAGAGGATGAGGAAGATGAAATGGTGATTGAAATTAAGTAAGTGAATCAAGGAGATGTAATGTTATGATGTTAATAACATGTTGATGAATGTTAAGTGACGATGTTATGTGTTAAGTGACGATGATATATGATATATGGTAAGTGACGATGTTTGATAAGTGACGATGTTGATAAGTGACGATGATATAAGTGACGATGAAGTGACGATGAACATATGTAGGATTGTTGATGATGTTAAGTGTCGAGTCATATGTATGTATGTGATGTTGAGTAGTAATGTATGAACATGCATTCATTCATGAGTCAAGTCCAGTGACGATGAGATCCCTCGGATAAAAGAACTCCGATATCCAAAACCCGGTACCACATGCATGTAGAGTCGTTAGGCGCATTGCATAAACATGACGAGTCATATATGGCAATGTTTTGGTGTGAAGTTGTGCTTCAATGTGGTAATTGTATACTTGATGATATTGATTGTGAAGTGATTGGCTTATGTTTGCTTGGGCAATTAATTATTGATAATAATTATGTTATGTATATTATGAGGATCTTGTTGAAGTCTGGATATAACTTGACTTGATGATGTAATTAATGATTGATTGTTGATGAATATATGTATGTTTGAGAATCTTGAATTGATGTATGAGAGTAAACATGCTTCTAATCGAATGTAAATATGTATGCATGATTGCAAGATGAACCATGCTTATTATGATATATGATTATATGATGATGATGATGTTATTGTTTGGTCTGGACTTATATGTATTTATTAATCTTTTATGTTGAACACATATCTTACCCTCCAGTGACTTTTGTCGCCTCATCCTTGTGATGTAGATGTGCAGGTTTAGGAGTAGCTTTTGCTTGTGAGTATTGATGAGGACGGCGTGATGCCTACTCTTGTTTATTGCTTTCTCGAGGAGTCTAGATTTATGAGCTCTGATCTAGGACTTGTGAATTTTTCTTTTATATTGAGTTTGATGCTATGAGATCTTTTGATCAGACTGATGTTATTATATTTATGTTGAGATATTATGTTATGATCCGAGACATGACATTTGAGTTATGATTTTATTTCTGCTGTGCTATGAATATATTCGATGAAATTTTTATATTAGATAATTATATGAGATGTATGTTGAGTAATAACACCTTGATGTTAGATTTATCGTTTTATTAATGTTCTCGGGGATCGAGGTGTTTCAGCCACCGCCTCCGCCGCCGTCGACCTGTCATGAATTTGCCATCATAAGGTTTTTTTTTTCTTTATCTATTTCTTTTGAATGATTGAAATGCTCATATGATTGAGAACAAACCATAAAAAAATCAAAATTTCAATGAAAATAGAGAATGGAAGCACTTGATTAGAAAGACAAAACAAACCTTTTTGAACTAGTTTCAATTCATTAGGATTTGATTTTGAGAAATTTAGGGTTTTATTTGAGGATGATATAGAACCCCTTGCAATATTACATAAACTCTGTTTTTTTTAATGGCTTGACTAATGTTGTTGTAATTGTTGTGAAATAGGCAAAGGAGATTGATTGATCCTTGAGAATTTGTGTCCTTATCATTCATTCTTTCTTAATGTTTTGTATGCACTGTTTGATTGATCACATGCCATGAGAGACCCCTAGTTCAATTCATACTTCAAAATACCATGCCATGATGATTTTAGTGTTTCTGTTTTATGATTTTTGCGTTTATGGTACTACGTTTCTGTGATTTTGGTGTTGCGTTTCTGGTAATAATTAAAAAAAATGATTTGTTTAGTTAAGGATGATATACAATGCCTTGCAATGTTACATAAACTCTGCTTTTTTTTTTTAATAGCTTGACTTATGTTGTTGTTCTTGTTGTTCCTTGGATAGTTTGATCAAACATGGCATCTTCAAATGTTGATTGGAAGCCAGAGATTGGAATGAGATTTGATAATATGGAAGAGGCTAAACAATTTTGGCTTGCTTATGGTTTACGTGTGGGCTTCAGAGTTAGAGTACGTCTTACAAAACAAGAAGGAAGACGGTAGTGTAACGTCGTGTAGGTTGGTTTGTTATAAGGAAGGGCTAAAGAAGAAAGAGAACAAAAATGCATATGAAGGAAAATATCAAAGAGCCGATACTAGAACAAATTGCCTTGTAAGAATTACACTTTCACGTCGTAAGAACGGAAAGTTGGTCATCCATGAGTTTGTAGATGAACATAACCATGAACTACAAAAACCAGAGACAGCACACATGCTTCGATCACATAGAAAGATAACTGAAGTACAAGCATATGAGATTGATATGGCCAATGACTCTGGATTAAGACAGAAGTCCACATTTCAACTTATGAGCACACATGCAGGGCATATAGCTAATGTAGGATTTACAGAGGTGGATGTAAGAAACTACATCACTGCAAGAAGACAAAGAAGTATGGCGTATGGTGAGATTGGATGTCTTTCATAATTTTTTCAACGACAATTGTTGGAGAATCCATCCTTCTTTCATGCATATCAGATGGATGAAGAAGAACAAATTACAGATGTGTTTTGGTGTGATGCACATATGATTTTGGATTACGGGTATTTTGGTGGTGATGTTTCATTAGACACCACATATTGTACCAACCATCTCCTTCCCTGGACATTCAATTTGGAGACACTCAACAATTTCACTATCATAATCATCACTCCTACTTGAAGGTGTCAAGTCTTCTTTCTTGACAACATTAAACACAATTCCATTATGGATTCTCTCAGGCTGCAAAAGATCACCTTCAGTTACCATTATGCTAGATCCATTCATGGCAACCCTGTTGCCATTTTCTCTCTGATCGGGTTCTGAGTTCTCGGAGCATCTATCCCGTGTTGTTAATCTGGGACTGTGATACTGAAAATCACGAGGGCTAAAATTAGTTCTCATTCCTCTATTTAGTTCAGTATCAACTTCTAAGGTTTGGACAAAGTCGATGAACATATCTGCCGAAGTAGTTCTCATCAAAGGACCACCAGATCTGGTCCAGGTATTCAAGTCAGCACTTTCGGATTCACTGTCACTTACATCATGCATGATGCGATGGTGCTTGGAATTTTTACCGGTGGCTCCACTTGAACTACTAACCCCATGATGAAATGAAGCAGCAATGTCTGCAAGAAAGTTTTCAATAGATCCTGTAGAATTCTCTCGCGCCATGACATTCCATGATGGAATTCTTTTTGAAGCATTAAATTTGACAGTACTAGGATGACCATGAGAAGCAGAAGCAGCTCTCTCGGCACTTCTTTTGAGTCTTCTCATATGATTGAGAATTGCAACATACTCATCAAGACCAAGCTCAATTCCACAATTTGCTTTAATGGTTGAAAGCTTCTCCCAAGTGCATCTTCTCCCTTGGTTAGCTGCCTTTTGAAGCTCCACATAAGAAGGGTTCTGGATAATTTTTGAGTACTGATACAGGATGCAGGCAACATACATAAGTTAACCATTATTTCAGTGAACCGTCCTTAATAAATGATACATAAAAAAATTCCTTAATCTTTTCCAAAATGTAAGGGACTCTTTGGTTTGAGAGTTTGTTTTCTGTTTTCATCTCTCATTTTCACTTGTAATTGGAAATCTGCCCATTGATTTCAACTTTATTACCTGCTTACAAAGATTTGTACAGGAAGCATGCACAAGAAAACCAAAAAAGTTCTACTTACTATTTTTTTATACAAATCTTTAAGAGCTGGAAACAAATCGAAAACAGAAGGCAAGTTTGCAATTAATAGTGATAAAGTCATTTTCTCAAACCAAACAAGATATAAAAAAGTCCATCATAATTTTTGCAAGATTATATTAAAATTTAAAATGACAAGTGACACCAACACTTTTTCTTAAAACTAATATCCAGTTGAAGTTATCTCTTTTAGAGGAGTGCTAGCAACACACTTTCATTTATCTTCAAATAAATATCTTGTTTGTTTAATTGTTCTTAAGCGGCCTCTTACATCACCTTCCCAGTCTTGAGCAAACAGCTTGGCAAGTCCACCTAATGGAAAACCAAGTTCCAGTATTTGATTACATCGATGGTTCATGCTTTCTTGGGGAGCAAACTGTAATCCCAAGAACTCGACCTGTGATGTCGTAAGCTTCTTGAAATGTAAGATTGCTTGTTAGATGCCTCAACATAATCTGCAACTGTCTGATCTCATGAACTGCACCAAATGTTGTGACCCTCTTGACGAATTTGATCAAAAAACTGTAACGAATGCAACGAATCTTCAAAAAAAGCTTTGAAGCTCAGGCCAAGACCTCGTAGCAACAACAGAACACATAATAGATCCTACACTTGAACCAGAAATGATCCTAGGCATAAGTTTATGTTCCACAAGTGTTTTAACTACACCGACATGAAAAGCTCCAAGAGAAGCACCCCCACTTAAAAGCAAAGCCGTTCTCCCAAACTCTCTCAATCCCAGATTATATCTCATTCTAGTAATTTCACATAAATTAAGAAATGTGATTGATGTAGTAAAGAAAAGAGTAATTATAGGTTATTTTACAAAAAAAAAATCTTTATTAATGGTAGAGAAAACATACATTAAAAGAATTAAAAAAAATAAGAAGTGATAAACAGTAGATATTATAATGGAAAATAAGTATTAATGATTAATTGATATTGTAAAATGACATACAATTTGGGGCAAATAAATTTTGTAGAATGACATATAAATTGGGATATATGGAGTATTGTTTTTGCAATTTTATCATATAAGAAAGAGAGAGTTAGTATAAATTTTCAACATAATATTTTTTGTTGATTGAAGAAAATGATATAAATTAAAAGGAATATGTTAGTAAAAAATAATTAGATTTCTAGTTTTGTATTTTTAGAGTTTTTAAAATAATAATTTTTTTTAATAAGCCAAATTAACCCATTAAAATTGACACAGTTAGAATTGAATTTGAGATATTGAGATGAACAAATTTCAAGTCTCAAACCAACACCACCTGGCCAACCCAAGTGGGTTGTGTTTTCAAATAACAATAATAATAATAATAATAATAATAATAATAATAATAATAATAATAATAATTTATTCTTTTATAATATATATAAAGAGAATACATGGTTTTGGTGACTTTTTAACTTTCAATTATACCATTTAACAAATTTGTCTAAATGAAAGTTATATTATTGGTTTCATTCAAAAAGATAAAAAATTATAGGCTTAATTGCACTTTTGTCCCTTATCTTTTTCCAATTGTGCGATTTTGCACCCATCCTTTTTTTTTGAGCGATTTTGCACCCTATCATTTACCCCCTTTCTGATTTTGTAGCCCCTAATGTGTTTTTTTGCTGATGTGTTGAATTTTGCTAATGTGTATTCATTAAATGCTTGCCATGTGTGTAATTAGTATTTTAAAAAAAAAATTGACCTAATTGCACTTGGAGGTTAGTGGTCACACACCCAAATTTTGAAACCCTTTTCACTCAGACCTCTCCACTTCTCCTCTCCTCTTCTCCCATGGCAAATCACCTTTTCTTCTTCTCCTCCCCCCTCATTCACCAAGGCTGAGACTCTCTAGCTCTGCTGCTAGTGCTCTTTCCTCCGCCTCCACAAGCTACGAACTCTTCGTAGTAGCGCGGGATTCTACTGCTTCTGAAGGCCGGACTCACTCGACTTGGTCTCCACTTACCAGGTGTGCCAAACCACCTTAGTCTCTTCACCCTTGCAGCCTCCGAAGATCAGAATTCACTCAAGTGAAAGGAGCCCTCTTTCCCACTCTCGCTAGGGGCCTCGATCCGGAACCCGTGAGTCTAGCTTCACGCTCGATACAGGAAAGAGAAGCTAGAAGCGGAGGATGTTCTTAATCTCAGCGCTAGTTATGACCCAATCAAATGAGATACCATCTTCTGACCCAATCAACACAAATAAAATACCAGAATCTGACCCAACCAGCACAAATAAAATACCTGCTCATAACCCAACCAACACATAATGGTCTACCAACCGCCGCGATTCGGGAACAAGCAATAACTGCTGCTTTACTGTATAAACAGCATGAACAGAATCAACAGTTTGATCGATCAAGTTCGTTTTTATGTTGTTGTGGTAGTGTGTTGTAGTGATGGAACCCAGATCCGAATTCTTCTTTCTTCTCTATGATGAATGAGTGAATGAAAGAAAAAGAAAAGGGTTGGAGAAGAATGAATGATTTAGTGATTACTGATTTCGTTTTTAAGTTTCAACTATCAGATCCAAATTTCATTTTTGAAATTTTGTGAATTATAGTGAAGGGATTTAGGTTTTTGGGAAAAAAATTCTGGAAAAGATTGATTTTTTAAAAAATACCAATTACACACATGGCAAACATTTAATGAATACACATCAGCAAAATTCAACACATCAGCAAGAAAACACATGAGGGGCTACAAAATCAGAAAGGGGGTAAATGATAGGGTGCAAAATCGCTCAAAAAAAGGATGGGGTGCCAAATCGCACAATTCGAAAAAGATAGGGGGCAAAAGTGCAATTAAGCCAAAATTATATTATATTTATTATATTGTTGATTTGTTTATGTCATTGAAAAATATAAGAATAGTTTGTTATAATATAAAGATGCACAATATTTATACTTTTTTTTGTTAGAATGCAATACATATAATTTAACCAAAATCAAAATCTCATGAAAACTCTTGTTCGTAATTTATACGCATTAACACGATAAAAAGAGCGAGCATACACAGACTGAACCATAATAGTAATAATAATAATAATAATAATAATGGTATACGTTATAACTTGTTCAATTGTCCAGTTTTTAATGGAATGAGAGTTTTATTTTATTTCTTCATAGATTACTAAAACGATGGAATAAAATCTCCTTTTCGTTCCACTTAATTTTATTCCAATATATATTCACAATATATATATATATATATATATATATATATATATATATAGGAGAAAACTTATATACGGTACCCTACATCATGTTGGTGTTGTTCTCTAATCAACACTTGACACATCAATTATTTTGTCCACGTCAGCTGTTGAGAAATTAACATCGTAAACATCCCTTTTCGTTACTGTTCCTTTCCGTCTCAACTTCAACTACAACCGATTCTTCTTCTCTCCGCACTAACATCAACGTATATGCATCAAATTACATGGAACACCAACGCTTTAATCTATGGTAGATAACAAATTCTAATATAATCAAACAAAATTCCATAGAAGATTTAATTTATGCCTCGATGGTTTAAGAGATTTTCCATTCCCTCCCGTTTGAAGTTTCTTAATTTCCTATTTCTTTCCAAACCTTTCTTCACCTTTTCAAATTCCTGCATCTATGTTTTCTCTTTTCTTTTATTGTGTTGGTTACATTTTCCTTCCGTTTTTGCATCGTAGGATCAGAGAGTTATACTTATAGATCTGTTATCCACTACCGTCTTTAATTCATCGGTTGCAAAGACGAAAAACATTGGAAAGAACGGAAAGGAATTAACGGACATTAGATAATCTAATAATAATTAAATTAAATTTTTCAGGTGTCTTATTCCTATTTGTGAACAGTAAAAACTGTACCTATATAATTGTACACAAGTTTTGTCCATATATATATATATATTGTAACTAATTTGTTGTTATGGTTCGTTGAACTAATTAGTAAAATCACGTAAGTTATACTGATGGATTTATTATTGTTTTAATCAAACAAAATAAGTTTTGGGTTTTTAAACTCCATGGTTGATAATGTATTTCACTCTAGCCGTTTCTTTTCCCGGTGGTTGGGAGTTTATAGACATGTTGAGTTTGAAATTTTTAGCTAAGATCATTTGGACATCTTTGCAAATACCGAAGTATTTAACTAATCAACCCGAACTTAATCTAGGGGATTTAAGGATTTCTCCAAAATCAAAGATGTCCAAATGATTATATATATATATGGAGAGGGATATATTGACTTCAAGAGTTAACTCTTTAGAGTTACTCCAAATATTATTCCTTGATTTTATTTTAATCTAATGGTCCTTGTTAATCACATTAACTAATTGTCATACCCCATTTTTTGACCCATTTTCGTCTCATTTTACTCATTGTCTCGTTTTATTCATTTTTTTAAAAGCCGAGAATTTTCGTCGTTTCAGACGAAATTTCGGCAGGGAGGTATTTTAAAATACCTCATGTCAATTTTTTGTCTCGTTTATTTATTTTATATTTTATTACTTTTTAGTTTTACTTTTAATTTCAATTTTTGTCCTTTATTGTCATTAATCACATTTTTTGTATTTACCATTATTACCATTTATTTATTTTTACTATTGTCATTATTATTATTTATTACTCTTATTATTATTATCATTTTTATTTTTTATTATTTTTGGTCCAAGGTCAACAGTCAACCAACAGTGGCAGGGGCGCCCCCAATTCAAGTTTTTTCATCATCATTTTTCATCATTTCCTTTTCATCCAAATCTTCCAAATCCTATCCAAGATCTGCATACAGATTTCAACTTAATCTTCAAGGTCAGCAAGCAGCTTAAGCAGCTCAGAATCTCTCTATAAAACAGGGACAAAATTAACAAAAAAAAGGGAAAAGAAATTTGGAACAAAACAGATTTTTTCAACAGAAAACAAACACAACACAAAAGCTTCCAACTCTTCTCCCCCCCCCCCCTAAGTTTTTTCGGCCAACAAACATCACCCAATACAAACCATTTTCGCACACACCAGCAGAACAAACCACCAAAACTCAACACGCCCCATACCACACCCCAAACCCACGTCCCAGTAACCTAACACTAACACACCCATTCACACACGCTCGCAAAACAGACCCACATACACACACATTCACACACGCTCGCACACAGTACCACAACTCACGCAAGCAACCACCCAGGCACGCACCTACACACACACACACGTAGAACACGCACGTCACACACAACCAGCAATACGACCCAAGCCTCAAACCACACGGCCACAACCCAAAAGAAAGCACAGAACCGAACCACAAAGAGGGAAAAAAGGTGATTTTTTTTGTATTTTTCAAACCTAGATCTACACGTTTTGGTAAGGATTTTCGAAAAAATAGGTTCGGATTTGGGTTTAGAAGGAAAAAGGATGTAGGAAAAGAAGAAAAAATTTTGAAAAAGGAGAGATTTTAGCTCTCCGGCGCGGTGGCGCCGCCGCGTGGGCCGGCGGCCACCACGCCGGAATACCTTTCCGGCGAGGAAAGTTAGAGAGAAGGGGGAGAAATTTTCGGCCAGAGTGAGAGAAGAGAGAGAGTGAGGTGAGTGAAATGAAAGAAAATGAAAGGGAAAGGGTATATATACCCCTCCCTGTTTCAGTGTGACAGGGTGTACGTGTTAGCGTACACCCACGCCCTCCAGGCCCTCTGATTTTCAATCGTATGGCCCTGCTTTCTTTACCCTGTGATCAAATCAGGGCCGTCTGATTAATCAGACGGCCCAGATTAATTTACGCAGGCCCAATACATTTTGGGCCTTTTCTTTCAATCTGATTTATTTTCTACTACCAGCACCCCCCAGGTTTATTTTTACACCTCCTTATTTCATTTCTTTTATTTATTTTCTTTGCAATTTATTTTCCTTTTTATTACTATTTCCTTTTTATTTGTTCTTTTATTTTTAACATCCCATTTATTTACTTATCATATCATCTCATGCATTTTATTTTTTTATTTCTAATTGTTCATTTTTATTTTGCATTTTTCTATGTCATTAAAATATACATGCATTAGGAACAAAGTAATATAAATATGCATTGCATTATTTTTTCATTTTTCTTAGTTTAAATCATAATCCAAAAACAAAAACCTTTTCATTTTAATCCAACAATCGTTTTATTCTCTCGCGTTTAGTTTTTTATCGCACTTATTTTCTTTCTAAACTCCAAGTAAAAAATCACAAAAAAAACCAAAAACATTTCAAATATTCAAAAACTTCATCAAAAAATATTCTTCATTAACAAAGCCTTGGATTTCAAACCAAGCAATTTTATTTTAATCAATCTTAATCATATTAGACTTTATTTTTGCAATTAAAATCAATCAAACTTCATTCACTCGCCACTTTGGCTCATTTTATCTTTCACAAACATTTTCAAGCTTTAAAATCAACATAACAAATCACTCGTTTTTTTTAATACCCGAACTACATCGGTTTTGATCCCATTTGGGTATGTAGGCAAAGGACCTTGTCCTTCCAAACCAACCAAACAAAAATCAATGAAAACAACAAAAACATTTTCTTTCTTTTTTAACTTGAACAACAAGCTTGTTCATTTGGTTGCAACAACTAATTTGAACAATTAATTCTTTTCGTTTGAGTTCTAAAAACGAGCGTTTTGACAGTTTATACATTTTCTTAAAATTCAAGCAAAAATTGAATGAAAAAGGGTGGTTTGACGTATGTCTCTCCTTTCCCCGATTGGATAAACACTTGACGTATGTCTCGTTGCTTAGACGATCGTCATTCTTTTCTAGCTTCCCCAAAAATATGTTTTTTAAATTCAAGCAAAAATTGAATGAAAAAGGGTGGTTTGACGTATGTCTCTCCTTTCCCCGATTGGATAAACACTTGACGTATGTCTCGTTGCTTAGACAATCGTCATTCTATTTTCAAAGCGAGGCATAAAACAAATCCAACTCACCAATTTTGGCCCTTGTGGTCAATCCGAACTTTTCGTGCCTTTGCGCGTTTCTTTCGTCTTTTACGCCTTGTGCGAGTTTGTCGCCTTAATGTGTGTTCGTCTTTTTACGCCCCTGTGCGTTTGTCTTTTTATTTATTTGTCAAAACATTCACGCCTTGCGCGAGTTCATCGCCTTAGCGTCCATCTTTCATCATGTTAAAACTTTGTACGTCTTCGTACATTTTAAAACCTTTGTTCACGTCCGAGTGCAAATCCTTTTTATCAAAACATTTACCTTTACGCATTGTCGTCAGTGGCCAGTTCGGCAACAACCCGAACAGCTGACATTTACTTTTCCATTTCCCGTCGTCAATGGCAAGTTCGGCAACAACCCGAACAGTTGACATTTACTTTCATTACTTTCTTTTTTTCCCAAACTTTTTTTCGCTCGGACGCGATCAAATCTTTTTTAACTAAAACGAACCAGCGTACAAACTTTTTCTACCCAAGAACTACGTAAGCTTTGAATTCTCCGACTACCGGGAGATACGTAGGAGCAGGATTGTCATCTTGTCAAGCTCATTATTAAAAAATCTTTTTTTTCTTTTTTCTATTTCATTTGTTTTTATCTCTTTCTTCACCTCACATTATATTTTCTTGTTCCTTTATATATATATATATATATGATTAAACATGCAAGCAAAACGTCAAAAGACATTTTAAGCCTAAGCCAACTAAGAGGTTCCCGTTGAGTACAACGGATGTGAAGGGTGCTAATACCTTCCCCTCGCATAATCGACTTTCGAACCTAAAATCTTTTTTCAAGGTAATTTCGAACTTTTTTTCCTTTTTCCCCGAAAAATTAAAAGTTCAGTCGTGATTTAAATTTAGTGATTCAATGCTAGTCAATAGCTTGACATCCGAAATTCGACGCGACACTAATGCATCTCGCCTGATTACTTCCTGTTTCCCTTTCTCTCGATCATTTGCTTGTGGTAAAAATTTAGGGTTTTGTTCCTTCAAAACCAGATCGCCTAAAAACTAAATTGTTTGGTTTCAAGTTTTATCAAAAAGTGATTTTTGGGGTGTTGCTAGAAAACATCTAGTGGATTTCCTCAAGCAATTCAGACTCAAAAGGTCCCTTTTCCAAGCAGAACTAAGTTGATATTTTCTATATTCAAATTACAATTAAAACAGGAAAATACAATGTATCCTTAGACTGCATGTGAAGAAAACAAAGATCAGTACGAACAGCAGCTTGTAACATATCTTGATATAAAAAAATACAATAAGTTCTCTTCTTTTTCGTAGACTCACAATTTCAAGGACCGAGTATGTTAGGAGCATCACAAAGGCTTCCATACAGATAAGTAATAATCATACTGTTATATAAACAATCTAAAATCCACAAAGAACATATAATTTTCCCAAATACTCTTCAGTCTATCATCTCTCATCCTACTATCACTCCTTATCATAAACTCTCTCATGGAGCATCACCATATTACAACAATATTAATCGTCTGTGATAAGAAAATGTTCTACTGCTGCCAACCATACTGTTGGTTGCGATTCCCACGACCAGCAGCTGATCCACCATATGGAGGACCACCTTGAGGATAATTTGGAGCTCCAACTCCAAAGCCACCTCCACCACGAGGACCACCACCAGTTCCTGCAGGCATACCACTAGACCCATAAGGTGCCCCCCGCCCCTGAGGAGGATATGGTCCACTTCCATAACCAGCACCCCCTCCTTGACCTCCACGATTCGGATGATTGTATCCCCCACTAGGGTTCCCACCCGGAGGATACCTTCCTGGACCACCAGAGGGACCTCGAGGCTTCCCATAATGATGGCTAGGTCCTGCAGCACCTGCTGGTTGAGAGCCATGAATAAGGTGGTTAGGACCTTGCCGCATTTGGGCATGTTGTCCACCCTGCTGAATCGGAGGAAGACGAGTATGCTGCTGTGGATGCTGCATTTTAAGACGCTTGGCATTTTCTTCATTTTGCCGTTGCTGCTGACGCTTTTTCTTGGTCTGAAACTCATGTGATGACTCGTACTTGGGTAAACTAAGGAAAACATGAGGGTAGTAATGAGTTGAAGAAGCAGAGTAGAAAATAATTAATTGATGGATACAAAAATCTTAGGAGAGGAAGGAAATAATGGGCGTTTATCTCATGAAGATCAGAAAAGTAATATTTCTATTTTGAAAATGAAAAACTCAAGTGCATGGGAGGTCCATACCTCTTGGGATCACATGGTAATGGATCAGTCCAGAAGTACTCAGCATCAAGTGCGTCTTTGGCAGGAATTCTCTATGGCAAAGAAATTAAATGAAGAAATCAAGAAATTAATTATTCATCATAAAAGCATGCTGGATATTAATGCCATCGGATACACCTAAAAACAACACAACCCAATTCATTCTTATGTGTCACCAACATTTTGTTATCAACTATTTATCAGATTTTGATCACATTACAAAAGTCACTCAACCAAACTAGATGTATAGTATTTTATCTTAAACTCAAAAAGCAAGTTGGCAACAAGGTGCGTAATATTACTGAAATGGTAGACAAACTACCAATAAACATGATCAAATTAAAGAGGTTGAATAAATTAAGATAAATTGTAATAGCATGTACCCGTACCATGTAAAATAACAAGTATACATTTAATTATCAATTAATATATAGGACCCACAGTTGATGAAGTGATATACCTGAGCTGGATCAAGTGTGAGCATCTTCTCCAACAACTCCAATGCATGGCGATCAAAACTAGAATTCAAATTACAGACAAAAGCTATTCAGATTAAATCAGCTAAAAGATAATGAAAAATAATATAACGTTTTATTACTCTTTTTTTATAAATAAAAACGCACATATGAATAATGATGCTCGTAATCTGATACTTACTGTCTAAAAACTTCCCTCAGACGCCTTTTCATCGGTCTTGATGGCTTAAACTGATTGTACCAAGGAGTCTTAGCAACTCCAGGCCAGTTCACCTCATCTGGTGCTCCACACAACTCAAAAATCTTGTTTAATTGCTCTGGCTACAATAGTTACAAAGAAAACAAGCATTACCCTCAAGTTGTATTAAAGACAATTACCATGCGCATAAACTGTAAGCCTTGCACAGTAAAAATATTGAGTAGGTTAGATCTAGCAATCATGCAAGACATAGTAATTAATATGCCATCTAGCCCAGTGAGAAATATAAAAATCACATCACCAGTTGGTTTAAGCATATAATGGAAAAACATACATCATTGATCTGCTTAATAAAATGAACATTTTCAGACGTAAACCAGTATTCAGATTGGCACCATAACTACAAAGCCACTAAGATAAAGACAGAGAGGCTGAGCAAGTGATATTAAAAATCTCTCCCTTATAATGCATAGCTGAAGTGAGTTCTGAAATTGTAAAGGATTAAACCAAACCTGGTCAAAAAGAAAATTTCAAGACAATCATTGAACACTTTACCCCTATCTCTGCTCAAGATTATATATGAAGTATCGCTAACCTCATCTTTTCCAGGAAAGATGGGCTTCCCGTGCAGAAGCTCAGCGAAAATGCACCCAACAGACCACATATCAACAGCTGGCCCGTACCTTGTTGTCCCCAATAGTAACTCAGGGGGTCTAAATACATGATGAAATAGATCAATGTGTGCCTTTGGCCATTTCATAACACCGCCCTCCCAAATTAACTTAGGCAACACTAATATTAAACCCAGCACTAGAGACATGATATAATCAAGATAAATTACCTGTACCATAAAGTGATGACTCGATTTGTAAGGTTTGCATTATGCTCGTTTGAAAATGACCTTGCCAATCCAAAATCTGCCAGCTTCAGATTACCTTCGTTGTCTATGAGAAGATTTGAGCCTGCAGAGAAACAAAATAAATCACATGCGAGTAACAGATTTGGTAAGACCTAAAATCAAAATCAAGATCTTGGACATGTAACACCTTGGAAGAAATTAACAAAAGATAACCTTTGATATCACGATGAAGCACTTGATTGACATGACAATAGTGAAGTCCCGTCAAAAGCTGCCTCATGTAACACTTTGGAAGAAAATAATAACTCAAGATTCAATATGATATTAATTATTAGTATATATATGAATTTACATTTCGACTGGCATACCTTAATTTGGGGGACAGTAAATCTCATGCCAGGCCGGTCCGCAAGACCTGTTAAATCATGATCCATATATTCGAAGACCATATATATGCCCCCTTTGTATTTGTTGCCATCTGTGCAATCCCAAAATCAAATGATAAACAAAAAATGAGGCAGGAAATTATAAATAATAAAATAATCCAAAGGCAAGTAGTGGGTATATATATTATGAGCAGTGCTATATATAGCACGACTCCTTTGCCGACGAGTTTTGACGAACGTGTGTGTACTCTTACTCCTTTAGTCCTTTTCCTAACCGTGGGTTTAATGTTTTATTTGTTTCTCACAATATAAATGGTAAGAAAATATTATATCTTTTTACAAAAGAAAACTTACGTCTACCATTGACCATTCACAATTGAAATCTCCGGCAACGAGTTTTGCAAGCATTGACCGAAACCACAATCTGTTGTGAGATTTGTTCCATTGTTGCCATTTTCATCTCATCAATTGGATGCCATCAACCAATTTCATTTGAAAAAATATTTCAAATCAAGAAAGGATTGACCTCAAGTATCACCATATGACGGAACAACAGAACCCACACCAATTCCTCACGTAACGGCCTCAACAAATAAAGGGAAGTTGGAGGGTATGAGGAAGATGAAAGTGACATGATGGACCTTGTGATTGGATTTGAGAAAAGGGAGAGAGTGAAAAGACAAAAAAGGTCACCGCAAATAACAGGGATGAACGCACACAATGTTGTTATGTTTATGGTATGCAGTTTGTGACAAAGATGTTGTTTTGTTTAAAGAGAGAATGAAAAGGGAAGACGAGAGAGATAGAAGGCGAGTGAGTTTGTGACTCATTGAGTAATGAGCCCAGCAAGGCTGTTGTGACTCGCTATTTGCTTTATGACAGTTGGATTTAACGCGTCATATTTATATTAAACGTTAATTAATATAACAGTGGAGAGTTTATAGCGCTTGGGATCCTACGTCGTTTTGATATTCGTGGGGTTAGTGCAAAAATGAAGTCTCATCATTTAGCATTTTCCATATATAATTTTTTAAGAAGCTGAATTAGCCCACCTAAATTGACATGGAGAATCGAACCTAAGACGAGCACACTCCAAAGTCCAAGCCAACACCGATCGAGCCAACCCAATTGGGTTTTAGCATTTTCCATATATTATATAGTCAAAACAATAAAGCATATGATATGATTAATATGATGAAAAAGAATAACTTGCCTGGCCTTCCTTGATCATCTTTCTCAGGGCCTGGAGACGTAACGATTTCTTTTAACTTGATTACATTTTCATGGTGTAATTTCTTTAGAATTTTGATTTCACGTATAGCAGTAATAGGAAACTGGAATCACAAGCATAATTTAGAGTATAATCAATTACACAGAATTGCACATAGGAATGAAATGTTTGAAAATACATTCATACATACATACCCCTTCTCTTTCATTGTCCATTCGTATTTTCTTGAGAGCAACAATTTCACCAGTTTCGATCTCTCGAGCCATATAAACCTGACTGCAAGTATAAAAACATAGAACAAGTGGTTTTTGAATACATAAGTGAATAGAGAAACAAAAAAAAAAAAGAATTGAATGAAAAAGTACCCATAAGTGCCTTCGCCGATTTGCTCCAATTTCTCAAAGCAATCGACGCTACGAGATCCACGCGAAGGTGATTCAATCACGTTCAATTGCCCTGGACCCGCCATTGTCATCACCACAAACTCAACAAACCCTAAAATTGATAATCGATAGATGATGAATCGGTTTTCGCTTTGATTATGTTATGTTGGTTAGGTTACCTTCAATTCAATCTTCCTATATTTTTATTTTTCTATAAGCATATCAGACACATAGTTAGTCTCGGTCCGTTCGAGGAAATTTTACCCCATACCCTTACAATTATGTCTTCACCCTTACATTTATTGTAAATTGTCCATTTTACCCTTATACTAAAACCTTTTTAATTTTTTCACTTTTTCATATTTTTTTTGGAAATCATATTTTTTTTTCAAAAAACTTGTAATGACATTATCGGTTTAATATTTGTTTCCAGGGAATGTTCATCACATCACTATTCAACAAATAAAAAAAATGGAGAACACTTCATGATTGTACACCTCCACTGCCTTCTCTTTCCTTGCTTCTTCCATCTACCCAGGAATCCAATCACGCTCCTTCTCCATCTCTCTCTTCCTATATTTTTTATTTTTGAGGAGAATCTTCTCTAAACAAATTCGACATATATTCATTTATTTTATTTTTATTCCTTCAAAAAAAATTATTTTTATTTTTTTGTAAGCATCTTTCATTAAGTCAAATGAACTTGTCCGACACAGCGAAAACCCATTCATCAATTGAGTAAAGTGTAAAGTAAAAAAAATCAAGGGTTACTATTAAATAAACTCATGATTTGTTAGGAGGTATCTACACTATCTACTTTTGACTTATTAATTAACCGTGGATATTATCTCATAAGCTTATAGATCGTTTCTATTATGTCATGAGAATAAATCGAAAGCATTGAAAGAAAAGTTTTTGGATATGAACTGATTGTTACTCGAAGCTTCTTTTCAAGCTCTTACTCAAAGACGTAATCTATAGATTAAGGTTTTATTTGCGAGTTTGGAGGGAAAGAGAGATGAGGGCATTGAAAAAAATGAAGGAGCAAGTGGAAGAAATAGATGACATTGGAAGGGAAGGACTTTGAGGGTTTATTTTTCTTCATAATACAAAATTCTCTTCATTTGGAAGAACTCAAAAATTGTATTGAATGAAGGTTTTTAGGGGTTTTGGATGGTTTAATTATTTGAATACTCAAATTTAATTTATGTTGTTATAATATTTTTTTTGACAAAATATTGTTATAATATGTTGGAATATTTTTTTATTTAATTATATTTCGATATCATTATGTGGGCAAATATCGTAATAATAATTATATTAGTTATTTATCAATTGTGAGCCTTAATTGATTAGTGATCAAATTAAGTAATAAGGCTATTAGATTTCTAATTGGATAATCAATTAAATATTTAATTAGTTGATATGGAATCAATATGAGTGGATGTTTAGATGACCCATTAACGGAATAATGAGAAATTCTAATGGTCATCCAATATAAAAGAGGATATGGTCCTCAATACACTGAACACAACAAACTCTCTCTTCTCCCCATCTGAAGAGAACTTGAGGCATAAAGATACCGGTTGAGGAAGAACCAAATCAATCAGTCGCCGCTAACTCTATTGTGTGTTTCAGATCACCTCCTCTCTTTGGTTATCATTGTTGATGAGAGGGCTGTCATCAAAGCTTCATTCAAGTATTTCTAATATCTTAATTCTTAATATCCTTGATAATTGGTTAATATATGTGCTATATCCAATTTTTAGTCCAATAAAAGTGTTGATCCTTTATATTTACACTTGCTTACCGAAGGATTTCATAAAGAAAACCGTTTCATTTTTTGGATCAAGTGTGAACTTTTGGAAAATAAGGATATGTATTTAATAATGATTTGAATTTTATTTTGTTTTTGGTAATTTGATTTAAATCAAATCTTTTGGTCAATACAATTTTCAAATATCATTATCATATCTTGCAGTTTAATTTCTATTTGAAATTAGTTTTGATTCACGAAGATTTTGTACATAAAGTTTATTTTGATAAGTGGGCAATTAAAGATTAAAATATATTTGTGATATATTTGCTGCCTTATTTAGGAAATGGTTGAGTCTAGAGTTTTTTTTTTTTTTACAAGAAGAAACTTATTGCATTTCATTTAAAATAATATTAGAGATACAAGATAGAATCTTAATATGAATATGGAAACTAGCATGACGCAAAGCCGCCCTAGCAAAGCTATGAGCGACTTCGTTGGCTTGTCTCCGAATAAACCTAACATCAGAGGTTACTAAATCAAAGCTAACAGACGTCTACAGTCATTGATCACTGAGCTAAAATTAGAGATGCCACATTTACGGCCATAAATACTATCCACCACAGTTTTGGAATCAAGCTCAAAGTCCACAATACTCAGCTGTAAATCACGAACTCAATACAAAGCTGATAATAAACCTAAAGCTTCACCCAAATTCACATCAAGGAGTGGAATCAGTCATTCAGTTTTGGCTAAAACATAACGACCTTCATCATCTCGAATACACACATATACCAACCCGATTCAAAGCTTGAGAGAAGGATGCATCAACATTACATTATTTTATTTAAAGAATCATTTGGTATGTGAATCAATTGTGGCATGAATATTTTTGGTACATATAAGATTCAATTTTCTTTTGATCTAAAATTGAATATTTGGTTATAGCATGATTATCATATTTGAGTTTATTGTTATTAAGTTTTCTACAATAATATTGTCTTGATCATGCATTTTGGATATGTTTCATGCTATGTTTCTTGTTGTTGCTTTTATGTGATATCTGTAAATGTATTATCATACACACATTGGTGTGAGTTTGACTTGCATCTTCTTTTGAATTCTTGTGAGTTTGTCTCACACTTAAGGGTTGTCGAGTGGCCTTATGGTTGCTTAGCGACATAATGGACTAATTCGGCCTACATTATGTTAGTAGTGCTTTGTAAATTTAAGACCATTCCCATTTAATTTATTGTGAAATGTCTAGTAATTGCGGTTGTTTTGGTTGAAAAAGCATGTTGCCAAAGTAACCTCTGTTGCGTAGATTTTGATTCAACTGAACTTACAAAAGACGTAGTATGCAATTATTCATGTGAGTTGTCGCTCCTAAGGAAGACACAACTTGGCCGGATAGTTGCATGCATGTGATAATAAAAGTGTGGTGATTATAAAGTAATTTTCCATGTAAATAATAGGATACCCGAATGTGACTATTATTTGACAGGACTTATCATCCTATTTAATATATATTAAAATTATCTAGTAATTGCGGTGGAGTCGGTTCTGGTTCCAGACTCCGGTTGGCTGTCATAAACAACAATGTTGCCCAAGTAACCACTGTTGCGTAGATTCGACTCAACTGAAGTTACAAAAGATGTAGTGTTTAATTATTTATGCGAGTTGTCGTCGGCCCCAAGGAAGGCACAACTTGGCCAAATAGTTACATATCTGTGATGATAAATATGTGGTGATTATAAAGTATTTTTCCATGTGGATAATAGGATGCCCGGGTGACTATTATTTGACGGGACTTATCACAAATGTTTAATCATTGCGTTTAGAGTACCGCTTGCAGTTAATTTTTACAATTCGAAGATTGGAAATTAATGGTGTGTTTGGTATCGTGTTAAGGTCTTTTATTTACAAATAAAGATGCACGTTTCTATAATATTTTATTGACATGTGTGATAATGTTGTGTGAGTGTAAACTTATTTATATATTTAAGAGTTTACATTCACACTAATATAATGGTAAACATATGACAATTATAAGAATTTATTTTTTGTCAAAGTAAATTGACATTGTTTGATCATTGGTGTAAAATACCACTAGTAATTGATATTATTGTTTAAAGACTTGATATTAATGGTGCACTAGGTATTTTGGTGAGTGTTTTTGCTACTCTTGTTCTCTTTAAGCTAATATAGTTTATGTATCTGTTAATTTGAGTTAAATTTTTAGTTCTTAAAAGTTTAACTTTTAGGAATTAAAGAATAATATTAACATTGTTCTTGGATCTAGACCTAAGATAAGGGTGGTGAAACTCACATTCTCTCTCAAATTCAGCATCTAGTGTGAGAATCAAGTTTGACAAGTGAGTATACACCAAATCTCATAGGTCACGTGTGATCATAAAGCTAAAATATCATATGTATTAGAGGTGTTATTTAAGATGAAATTTTTTTTTTGTCATATTTTCTTTGCTTAAACAAAGGTGCTTTTAAAGCAATATAGAGAAATACAAACTCTCGTTGGAGAGTGGGTATTTCATTAAGGTTATTAGGCAAAGAAAGTGTTAGGAGCACATTATGTAAACATTTAATCTTGCTAAGACACTATAATTTCGACTATCATATGACTTGTTCGAAAATTCAGTAACTTCGACTATCATATGACTTGTTTGAGAATTCAGTATTTAGTATTCCCTTTGCACAATTAAATTTATAACTGTTTCAGTTAGAAATGATCATTTAAATGATCACTTCATAAAGTGTGCAAATAAGGAAAAGTTGAAGCAAGAGAAAATAAAATAGTGCTCATTCAGAAAATACCTCAAACATAAGGGCAAATAAAGAAAAGTAGTCTTGACTGACTTATGTCCAATGATGTTGAAAGATATATCAATTCAGAATGGACAAAGTCGATAAAGATTGCTTTATTCATTTTTAACTATTTTTTAGATTGTCATTAATGGATTATTTTTGTATTAAAAAGACAATGTGAATCATTACTTGGATTGATTTTTGTTTTAATTTCTCTTTGAATAAATCAATATATTTTGAGTTTTATTTTCAAATAATGATTTGTGTCTTTTAAGTTAAATTATTAAAGTCAATTCAGTTATGAATTGTGACATTCTATAATGTTTAAGGGTTTGAAAACTATAACTTTTTCGTCCCACAAATTAAGGAAATTTTGAGACATAAATTGTTAAGTTTTCTTGAGGATATTGAGTTTGGGGGAGAGATATGATAATAGAACAAAATTGAATGAAGACGAATTGGTTTTAAACTAATTCATATAGTTACTATTATTATAGTTTATTTAGATCCTCATGAAGACATTATTGTTCTTCATCTCAATCAAGTTAAGAAGTTAATTCATATAGATTAAACTCAACACCATCAAGAACTAGGGCTTCTGGTGTCATAAAGAATTGACTGATAAGAGAAATTCTATTTAGTATATTTGAAAGACTCTATTAAGACAGTCATGATCCTAGTTTGCTTGTTATAATTTTGGAGCTGCATAAGATGAATTTCAATATAGTGTTTCTTAATGGCGACATTAATGATATAATGTGGTGCAACTGAAGAAAACTTTTGTGTCAATTAATACAAAGTAGATGGTTTGCAAAGTCATGAAATTCACTTATGAATTAAGAAATTTGTCTCTTTATTGTTGCTACAAGTTCTCATAAAGCAATTGTCTCATTTGGTTTTGAGATAATATTATGGAGAGTTGTGGATTTAGTAAGCTCAGTGGGAGTAAATTTATATTTCAAGTTTAATGTGTCGATTATATTTTATTTAGTCAACAATGATATATATTAGTTATGTGAAACCAAGAAAATCTCTAACGAATTAGCGATGAAAGATCTTGTGGACACTTCTTTTGTATCAAGTTTTAGATACTTAGAGATTACTCTCGAGGTATCCTTCAGATGTCACAAAAGATTTATATCAATAAAGTTGAAAATAAATTGACATAATAAGTTATGGGTGACGTTAATCACCGAGAGAGACTTTTCAGTCTCAAATATTGCCCAATAGAAAATTTATATTCATAAAATTAAGTATTTTCCTATGTTTTGTCTATAAGATTCTTATGTATGATTTTATTTATACGCATTTGGAAATAGCGTATATAACCAGATTGTTTGGCAGATATTTGAGCAATTCAATGCTTGAATTGTTGAACATGCAACCATACAGATTTTTAAAGAGAACAAAAGAGCTTATACTTACATCAGGGATCTCACAATTTGGAGATCATTGTAGACTCTAACTTTTGGATGTGACTGTAAGTATTTATGTCACTTGGTTGCATAGTAAAAAAGGTATTGAAAGACCATTTAAGTTATATAGTGACATAATGTAGTCATATAATGTTTTAATAACAAAGTTTATAAGGTTCATTACCTTATAACTTATATTTGTTAAATGATAGAATATTAGAGACAAACTTTATGTTAGGTGACCCACTAATCAAAGACATGACACCTAAGGTCTTTCATATGGTTGTCGTCAATAAGGATGTCTTAGATTAGTGGGGGTTTATTTTATTCTATGTTCTATACTTTTGTTTTGGTATCGATACAAACTTTATGTTATGATTTTTTTGCAGAAATAAGGTTCATGAGGTTATGTTTATTATAACCATTTATGTATCATTTTATGCAAATATTAAATTTGCAAATCTTCAGTTTTGATCTCACTAAAGTTTTCAGTTGGACAAGTTGGAAATAAACATGATTTAGAGATCACATTGCATGAAATTTCCATGTCACTCATCCATATCGATCTATGTCATCAAGTGCATTGATATGGTGGTCGTCAGGGTTTCATCATGTTATACGTCAATGATGACAGCCACGGTGGTCCCATTATTAATGTATGAGGTGGACCAGATTGTAAAGTTGAAATCTAATGATAAATATCATTCAGACGCGCGCCTAAAGAATTCTGGTCTAATTATTAAGATATGCAGCTCAAGTGGGAGATTGTTGGAATATTTTATTATTTAATTATATTCTGATATCATTATGTGGGCAAATATCGTAATAATAATTATATTAGTTATTTATCAATTGTGAGCCTTAATTGATTAGTGATCAAATTAAGTAATAAGACTATTAGATTTCTAATTGGATAATCAATTAAATATTTAATTAGTTGATATGGACTCAATATGAGTGGATGTCTGGATGACACATTAACGGAAAAAATGGGAAACCATAATAAACATCCAATATAAAAGAGACTATGGTCCCCAATACACCGAACACGGCAAACTCTTTCTTCTCCCCATCTGAAGAGAACTTGAATCATACAGGTACCGGTTGAGGAAGAACCAAATCAGCTGCCACTAACTCTATTGTGTGTTTCAAATCATCTCCTCTCTTTGGTTATCATTGTTGATGAGAGGGCTGCCATCAAAGTTTCATTCAGGTATTCCTAATACCTTAATTCTTAATATCCTTGATAAATCAAACATGTCGTAGATCCGATCATAATTATGTTTAATGTTTTGTTTGCTTCCGCTATTGATTTATAATTATTGAACATGTTTTATGAAATCTGTTTTATTTAGACCTAAATTTCTAACATAATATTCTTAAAATTAAAAGTTTATTAATCACAAACATTAATTTATCATTCTCTAAAAAAATACTCCTTTAAAAAATGTAAATATTTCTCCATTTTCTTCCATATTTCTCACCCTCCAAAACCCTCTCTTCCCTCCCCCTCCAAACTCTCAAACAAAAGCCTAAAGATCGTTCTTGCTCAAGGAAGTTCCGTCAAAGAAGCATCTTACTTTACAAGTTGTATACTCTGATAAACTTTTTGACATGTTAAGTGTTCTAGTAAATATGCAACAATATGATTTACATCAATATTGTTTGAATAAGTTGTTACTGATATGAAAAATTTGTTTTACTAAAAACCAAATTTCAAGAAGGTTTATGAAAAGAGATTTCGTAGAAGAACAACTGTGAGGAAAAACTGGAGAACAACATTAAAAACGTCCAAAGAAACAATATCTCCAAAAATACTGAGAAAAAACTCTAAAACCATCAAAACCAAGAGCATCATCTGAATTATTAAAGATTGTCTTACGCACCTCCTCCATAATGGATATTTCAGTGCGTATAACATTATCTACTTTTGAATACAACAATATTAGATCTGTTGCACAGACACTTTTGATTGAAGACGTGTCTTAGTGTCTGATACGTGTCGTGTCCAATACCAACACTTGTGATTACATTGTATCATGTCATTTTCTCAAAATATTAACGGTGTCGACATGTCCGTGTCAGTATCGTGTGCGGTGTCTATGAGAAATATATACTCAAATTGACTTATCACATGATTTTCAATATCTAATACTGTAAGTTTTCAAGATAGATATATGCTTTGTTACATTTCTAACTTAAATTTCCTGGGAGAATTTGGTATTCCTATCACCTTGAAAATCCAGCACCAGATCAAGGTCCATTTGAACTTTTCTCCTCATTCAATATCCTGCACGTTTTGATCAACATCTCCAAAAACAGTTTGATTCCAATCTTTCATTTTAAGCTTCAAAGCTTTTCAATTTTTGAGATAAGATGACCATTGAACAGCCAACAAAAGTAGAATTCCGAGCATCAAGTACCAACTTACGGCACTCAGGATGATAGGCCTAAGCTTTTAAAAATTTAAAAGAAGAGATATGCGTATGAAAAAATCTTATTAAATTCAAGCAAAATAGAAAAATGATTAGATTTTGATTTAGGCAAAGTATAACAGAAGATATTGACCAAAATTGAACCCAACCATCATTACAAACACTCATGTCTAATATTTTTTTTTTCCAGTAAGAGCACTACATTTATGATATTATTAGGTGAGATTCACCATATAATAAAGCAAATGTACTTGAACAAGAGAAAATATTCTAGCACTCTTAAATGAAAAATCAAGCAAAAAAGGTATTGAAATTAATAATTCCAGTTGTTTAAACAATGCTTCAAAACTAGACAGTCTCCTAACTCACAGATGTGTGATTTTCTTTGAATAGACTTAGTTTACACATTTTTTGCATCAGGAAATTCTTCATTCAATACCCTTTGAAATTTACCAATCCCCTGCAATTTCCAAAATTAAAACAAGTCAGAAATCATGACAAATACTTCAAACAAGATGGAAAATTAAAGGAAAAAAAAGCAAATATAATCTACCAACATTTAGAAACTACGAGCTGAGATTTTGCAGCTGGTAGTTGAGTTTCAGCAAGTTTGTTTTGCATTTAACCCAATGCAGCACACAGTTCCATACATTTTCTCTCCTCAACAAATATTCTCTTTGAAACAAATGACTGTATGCAAGGTGTTGTATGTCAAAAACCTTTACATGTTGTGGGGAGAGCTCAATACATCACAATTCCAACAACTTTCCATACAGACAGTAATGGCTTCGGTATTTGCTTATTTCATATGCATATTCTATTACATAGAGTATTTGCTTATTTGGACAAGATTTTTTCAACAACTTGATACCATAAATCAAATGACTCAATTTCTGTATCTAAGAAATTGAAGAACTTGATTAACTGATAGATGACAAATTCCACGAAGATGCAAACATTTACGTCCACTTTCCTCACTGGACAGTAACCCTTTAATTATATTTGCCTCTTCTTTTTTTAGCTTCAAAAGCTTAAGAATCTCATTAATACAAGGGAAAAATGCATGCGGGCGAGCACAATAAGGCTTGAAAATGAATATCAAAGCTTGCATATCAGCATCAAATTGATTGATCCCAATTTTAGAGAACCGAATCTCACTTGTTGAAATGCTGCTTGAAATGTAATGATCTAGCCCTTCGGCAATGCTTCTCCATAAATCTAAGAAATCTTTTTTGTTGAGATTTATCTTCACAATACAGAGCCAACTTTTTAAAGCATCTAAAGCTTCAACAAAATCATTGGAGACAACTAAATCGATTGAATCTCTTGCAACAACTAGGTTTCTATAATCTTGATCTTCCTCAAAGTTATCTTTGTTTTGAACATATTCCCAAGAAAGTATTTCAAATTGTCGAAGAATAACTGCAATAATTTCCACAAGCCAGTTGGTTTCCATTTCAGACAAACCTCTTATCTCTTCATCAAAAAAGCAGTCACTATCCATCCTATCATCGAGTTTTTTCTTGCCAGAATCATTTTCCACGATTTTCATCTCCAAAAAATCCACAGAATCACTCCATTCTTGAAGTTTAATCGAAATATACCTGGATGCATTAATTAACTCGCACGCTCTAACTATGGAACCATCGTCAGAATTATGAGGAGATAATTCAGTTGCTTTGAACCGCAAAAGTAATATCTTGAAGAAATACCAAATGAATCTTCCTGCTGCAGATCTAATAAATTGTGCACGCGGTAAAATGGACGGCATAGTTTGGCAGCGTTCAATCATTTCCCAAATAATTTTAAGGAAGAAGTCTGCAATTGGCGGAGCTTTGTGATCTTCTGTAGTGGATAACAGATGTTCTTGATCAGTGTCAATCCCTGATTTACATGTGCCAGAAACAACCCATATTTTCTCCTCTTTCAGCTCTGTATTAAGTTTCGTCCAAGCATTTTTAAATTCTAATTTTGCCCAGATCTTCAGCCAATCATGCCTATCACAGAATATCGATAAAACTGACATACCTCTTGAGGGCCCTTCAAAATTTCCGGACTCCACCAAGAAACAAGTATCTAGATTGACAAGACATTGCATCTTTTTGTCAAAAGCAATGATAAGGTCTATGAGGTGAAGCCATGAAGATAACACATCAGATTTCAAATGCTTTGCATTGTATCTTTCAGCAAGCAAAGCGAAAACTTTCTTTTCTAGAAAGCCAGAAAGCACTTGAACCATCGCATAGACCCACGCCTCCTTTGCACTACAACTGATAAGCCTCGCCTTATCAATAATAGGCTGCAAGACATCGTCTACTCCTGTAATAAAATCCCGGGTAACTTTATATGCCAGAGCAAACATAAATTCTGGCTGCTCAGTCCATTTTCCGAAATGGTATTCCATCCTCGATGAAATAGGAGACACTAGTTCATCAATAGCCCAAAGCCGTAAATTGCGCTTCTCACTTTTCTTAAGATTATTATGCTGTCTATCTTCCCTTTTATCTTGTAGTTGCTGTAAAGCACAAAGAGCTATAAAACTTTGAGAGTAATTTTTTCTTTTATCTTCTTGCATTAGAACTAGTGGATTAGGTAGGTCTGTGATTTGTTCGCTTCCGTTTTCTGATTGCAGCAGTTTTGGTGGCCACCCAAGAGAAGCAAGAAGAGCTCGATGATCTGCAAAAACTTGTGGCCGAAGAGCAGACAAGATTTTATCCACTCTAACATCCACAGACCTCAGAAGACACTGCCATTGAGGATAGAATTTCACAATGACGACCAACACTTGCTCGATGTCATTCATCGATTTTATGGCCTGAAGCAACTTGTCATGCTTTCTTGCATTATCCTGCAGCACATTCATGCATAACATAAAAATTCAATGATGAGCATTTAACTCATCATTCCAACACACGTTTACTAACTCAAATGGGAATAATATTTACATCGGAAATTGATGAAACTGAGAGCTTTGATGAAAACATATTGCCAGTGTGACAGGCCATGACATAGAGAGCAGCATCTTCAAGATCTCCAACCGAAGCTTCAAGCTGTACCGCAGTCTCTGAGACAAAATAATGAGTAAGGAAAATTTTCACGTAGCTAAGTCAAAATAGTAGCGCCTAATGAAATAATTGCATTTCTTTACACACATCATAGATTACAATCGTCAAGCAAGGCTCAACTATACCATGAATTTTTTCTGTAATCAAACATATTTGAAGGAAATGATCGACAGTCAGCCAGATTTGCTAGAATTTCAAAGAAATCTACAGAAAAGGATAATAAAATGAGCACCATTATTACATCATAAAGTAGTTCAATGAAACCTATGATAGGGACACAGATTGAATCCAATCAACAATCTAGTTCCTGAAATTGTAACAGTTTGTCTTTGATACTTAAAATTCACAAAATTTCAAAATAGTACCTTGAAGAAAGACAAGTGTGATCAAAATTTTCAACTTCAGTGACTATGTATTGGTGCCCCAACTAGAAAGTGTTACATCTTAAAATCAAACTAAAACAGTATTGGAGCAGCCTAACCAAAATTGAAGTCCTAACAAAACTTAAAACTAATGGTGGTGTTGGTGGCATCATAACTGTGAACCAAATTGGAATGATGGAGGTACGGAAATAACTGTAATGTAGCCAAAAAACATAAGCACCAGAGGCAGCAAAACAAGGTGTCAAAACCTGAGCAGCAGAAACACAGAAAATAGAGATTGTGTAAATAGCATCACAATGACCAGGAGGCGGATGGACAAACACTAATCGAGTGTTTAAATCAAACAAACAACCCCTAGAATGAACCGAGGAAGCACTGTCGAGTAGAACAGCACTGACAACATTGCAAACAGAGGTTCAGAGATTGGCATGTGGGTTGAACGCGCTGAAAATATTTCTTGCTGGTGGTAGTATAAGTCTCTGGAAAATTCTCAGGCGGCAGCGGACGACAGTAACATAA
This sequence comes from Medicago ruthenica, assembly GCA_018208015.1. NCBI lineage: Eukaryota > Viridiplantae > Streptophyta > Magnoliopsida > Fabales > Fabaceae > Medicago > Medicago ruthenica. The sequence goes on along the minus strand of CM031373.1, from coordinate 2,274,684 downwards.
GAGGCCAGGAAAACTAGTTGAAACAAACAATAAAATTCAATTATACATGTTGCAGAAACTAGTTGAAACAAAGAATAAAAAGGAAAGTGTTCAATTGAATAAAATTCTAAACACAAGGTCTTTTCCTGTGGAGACAGCTCCCAACCAGGACCAGGAAGGTGATAGAAATTGGTACCAAAATATATGAACTTCATTAACCATTTAAAAAGTTGTTTAGGAGTCGGAAGTCTCAAATTGATGTCCAAGTTTTTTTTTCATGTTGTCAATTGCAGATTGCGGAAAATATCGGTTTGTTCAAATTTCGCTACGCAACATTGCTATAGCGCCGCTATAGCCGGTACTAAATAGTTTAGTTAATAGCGTATCACGGAACAATAGAGATTTGTTCAAATTCCACTATGCAATAGCACTATAGTCAATAATTAACCACATTTTTTTTTGGGGTGGCAAACACCCCCTGAAACTCGTAAACACAACTGCGAGGTCATGAATGTGTCCAGGCATTGCTAGTTGAGCTAAGCCTTACGGATAAATAACTCTAGTCAACAAAAAAAAAGTTGATAACAACCTACAATTTCAGCAACAATTTTGAAAATTGTAAAAATAAATAAAACAGTGAGAGAGACTGACCAAGATAGCTCCGAATAGACTCAACTCGGTTCAATTCTTTGGCCAATCGTGGAAGCTCGTCACTCAAAACCCGTCGAAATCTCTTAGAACCAACTCCATCTATAGAAAAAAAATATTTCAAAATATATCATAAATCAACAATAAAAGAGATGTTGAATCGACCAAAATTGATGTATATTTCGTCTAAAATACATAAAGTTTTATATTTACAAAATACATCAGCTTTTGTCGACTCAACTAAATATTAAAAAATAAAAAAAAATTAGTGAGCTTAGCAGTTGGTAGAGATATTGCATATTATATGCAGGGGCCAGGTTCGAACCCCAGACACCCCACTTACTAGCCACTAGGCTACCTGACAAAAAAAATAAAAAAATATGGTAGTACTGAGTACGGACGGAGAGAAGTGAGGAGGGAGAGATTTTGGAGGGAGAGAGTGAGGTGATGAAAGGAGGAATTAGCTTTGAAGGAGCGAGAAATCCATGAAACGGTGCGTTTAGTGATGCGGTTAAGGAGATAAGAGTGGATTTGAGAGCATTGTTTTGTGAGTGAAGAAGAGATGAGAAGTTGAGTGGATTCGATAAACAGGTCTTGTTTGGTTTTCAAATGTTGATCAAGAAACCCTATTATGTCCTCTATGTTGTGTTGTTTTCTTGTTAGGTCATTCATGTTTGGTAAAGTAACAAGAGGTGTTGGTGGTGGTGACTCCATTGTTGTTCTTTGTAAGTTGTAACTCGCTGTTTTTGTTTCTAATTTCCAAACAAAACTGTCTCACCTCTTGCAGTTTCGGCTCAATTCATTCGGTTTCATTTATTCCTTTTCTTTTATTGTTATTCTTCATTATTATTTTTAATTTTATTTCTTTTCATCACATATATAATCTTTTTATTTATGCTTAAATTGTTTTGGTTTCGTAAAGTTATTTCAGAACATTTACAACAGAAACTAGCTTACCCTCACATTCAAGAGCACGATAACTTTTGAAACTTGCTAATGAAGGTAATCATTACAATCACCATATATTTTATGTATAGCATAATCGGTGACAATTTGAGCCAAATATTTAATCCACTCTTCTACTATAATTCATTTTATCTCGAGTGTTCCATATAAATGTTATTTTTTCTTTAATTTGTGGTCGTTCTTTACGGACGATCGGTCATGTTATACTACACACAAGACATTTTTTTTGGTACCTTAGCCTTTCAAGCACCCTTTATATACTTGTTATCCTTTGTGAAATCACTTTGAGTCTCCTGCAATAATTTCTTTTGTTGTTACTAAGTGACGAATCATGTCACAAGTTCTGAACCTTAATGTTATCTATTTGATTTCTCTTGGAGTTAGATATAATATTTTTAATAACTTGGTATGATTTGAAACTAAGTTTGGGGTTCCTTTTTGAAATTAGCAACATTTTAAGTTTGGGGTGGGGTACCAGGAGAACTTATTTATCAAAAAGAAAAAAAATGAAAGAAAATAAGAGCCAAAAACATCAAAAATTTTGGTCTCTTAAAAAAATGCACATATTTTAAAAAAGAAAAGATAAAAAGTTCCACTAAGTACCCATCTTGTTTGATTCAAGGAAGGAAAGTTGGTAATACTTCAATGTTTAGTACGAATCCTTAGGTTGACAGGTCATCTTACATTATTCTTAACATGTTTTTCAGTCATTTTCAGTAGGTTTTTCATCCAGAATAGAGGAGTATTAGAGCAATTGCTTATGATTCCGGGGCATTTGTAATGTTTTCTATATTTGGGAAGATCATGAATGAAGATTCAAGAGGCTTCAGAAGACATTACAAATGGAGGAATTATGTTCCCAAGTCCAAATACATCTTATATGGAAGCAAACATCCATAAAGACGAAGAAACATACATTTACGCGCAAAAAATACACTGGGGCGCCCGAAACATGGACCATGTGCCCCAAGCATGCCCATGCACCCCAATTGTGGGCTAGGCTCCCCAAGTGTGTAGAAATTTACACTTGGGCGCCTCAGGTATGAGTCAGGCGCCCGTGTGACAAACATACACTTAGGCGCCCAGCCATGTGCCCCGAGTATGGGAAATGCGGGACATGACTGCTTTTTGCTATTTTTAAGTGGAAAAGCCCGGTTTTTAAACCCAACTTTAGGGGGAAACTCTCCCTATAAATACCACTCCTCTCATTCATAATTTATCATTCAGAACGAAGCGGTTCAAGAGGAAGGTAAGGAATATGAGCTTCAAGAGAGGAGACTATTTGCTCACTCTAAGCCTCTAGGGTATGTTTTATTTCTTTTGTAATTTGTCTTTAGTTATCATGAGTAACTAAATCTCTTTTGGCTGGAGTTCTAAGATGAACCTATATTCTGTTTGTTGAATATTTTATTTAATTTTAACTCATTATTCAATTATTTTTTTAATCCTATTTAATTTTACTTTTGTGCGTAAGATTTGTCTCCTCGGAAGCGAACCACCCTGAGATAACGGTACTTAGGAAGGTGACATACCTAATATTCGTGCATACCTGCCCTAATCAGGAAGTGACTAAGATAACAAGTATGATATATCGAAGCATAGTGACTTCATGACTTAAATCAGCCAAATAACTTCATTCTTTTTTCATCCTTGGTAAGGTAGACGACATAGGCCTGCCTGTTTGTAGAACTGCCAAGAGGTAGAGTGTGTTGATGTCCTTCTAAGATTCAATAGACGAGGGTAACTTTAGGACACTGAGAATTTAGGAACCTTAATATCCGTTGTTGTTTCAAATACCTCTGAGAAAGTAAGAACCTACATGTACCTCTACGTGTGTAAGTGTATCTCCCTGCAGAACTGACAACCCTAAACACTGAAACACGTAGAAACTCTGATGGAAGGTTGCAACTGACAGCTGGAGGGTGACGAAACCAAACCTCTGAGAGAGTAAGACCCCATACATACGTACCCGTGTGATAAGCAGGTGTTACTTGACAGCTGATAGGTAGTAAAATCCCACGAACTCATCACTTAGATAGAAAACACTAAAAACTGAACAAGGTTTGACTATTAAGTAATTCCAACAAAAGAATAAAGGGGTTTCGAAGAATCCTAACCGCCACTAAAATTCTGCAATAAAAAACCAGGTTAACTCCTAAACTCTTGCTCTGCTGCAAACAGAGTAAATTGCAAACCTCTTTACCCCCTTTATCTTTTATTTTATTGTTTTTATTTATTTTAGTTGTTCTCAACTAAGTAACGCATGTTGCCTAGGTTGATTGACAATCTCTGTGGATACGATACTCTACTTACACTTTATTACTTGGTAAACGATTTGGTACACTTGCCTAATGTCGCGCCGCTAAAAACGCTCGAGCATACTAACGCTCGGAATAACTACGGAGTCGCCACCAAAATTTTATTTTTAAAGGGAAACATTGATAAAACCCTTCACGATTTGGAAAGATGGTCATCACAACCATTAACAGGTTCGGGAGTCAATTATGCAAGGGGAAGATATTAACACCCCTCGCATCCGTTGTACCCAACGGGAACCTTCTAATTAGTTTAGGGTTAAAAAGTGTTTTAAAGGTTGCTTGCGGCATTTTAACATTTCAAAGAAAAAAAGGAAATGTGCTTGACAAGAGTTTGATCTTGCTCCTACGTATCTCCTGGTGCGATGGAGAATTCAAAGCTACGTAGTTCTTGGTAGAAAAATATTTGTTTGTTGGTTGATTTTAAAGAACGATGTTTTTTATCGTATTCTAGCGGTTAAACGTAGCTTGTATGCTCGCGCGTGGGAGGCTTAAGCGTTTGTTGTATCGCGTTAGAATTGATAAAACATCGTCTGTTTGTGAAAAGAGATTTGATTTTTATTTGACCGTGAGAGGGCCGAAAATTAGTTTGGTGTGTTGAATTTGTTTTTTATGTTTTTGTATTTTGAAAATAGAATGACGATTGTCTGAACAACGAGACATACGTCAAGTGCTCGTGCAACCGGGGAATGAAAAGACATACGTCGGACCACTCCTTTTTTCATTCAAGTTTATTATTGAAAATTAATATATCATTTTTTTTGAAATAGAATGACGATTGTCTGAACAAAGAGACATACGTCAAGTGCTCGTGCAATCGGGGAATGGAAAGACATACGTCGGACCATTCCCTTTTTCATTCAAGTTTATTATCGAAAATTAATTGTCATAAACTACAACTAAAAGTGTTAACACTTATTATATATATTTTTTAATCTTTTAATCAATTAAAATGAGTTACAGCCCCTTTTAAAATTAACTCGACGATAAGACTTCCTTTGTCGTTTTTTTTACGCGAAAACGGGCTATGCGAGTAAAAAGGCGATTAAGGGGTATAATGGTCAAAAACCAACCTCAGGGGTAAAACGGTAAAAAACAGTAAGGAAAAAAATCATTTATGTTCTGGTGATTTTTTATAATTTTTGTGATTTTTTTGGATTTTCAAAAAATGAGTTAAAAATGACTAAAAATGAGAACAGTGGCAAAACTGTAGTTTGACACACACAAATATGCAAGAACAGCTGAACACGATTTTTTGTGGTTTTTCTCAACTTCTCAATTCAATTTTTCACTCAATACTGAGCCAAATACGAAAATAAAAATGTCACGGTAAAGCTTGCCATTAGTACTACATCCTAGTGGTCTTAGATCTACCAAAAGATGTCCTAAAACTAACTATATTTCAGCCTCAAGTCATTTTCATGAACTTATGGTGAAAAATGCATTATTTATGAAAGAAACTACAAATCCTTTAGCAATGCGAAAAATGAAATAAAAAATGGACAAAGATACTTACAAAATCCAAGCAAAGCTGTGGATGCACGAAAAATGAGGGGGTTTTTGAGTGGTTGTGGTTTTTTTTTTTGGAGGTAGTAGTGAAGGAAATGAATAGTAGCAAAAATGGTATTTGCTACTATCTTCTTCTCTTTGTGTGATGTTTTTTCTGTGGATTGGTTATTGTTTTTCACTCTTGTCCAAGATTCAAACTCTTGTTCTTGCCTCTCTCACTTTAGGGTTTTTTTCTCTCCTCTTCTCCTCACTTAAGAGGGGTATTTATAGAGGGGGAAATTAGGGTTTGTTGAAGACTTTGAAAGGATAAGAATGGCACAAGAATCTGAAAAATGGTAGCCTGAGAAATGGCAGCCCTTTGTCTTATTAGGCATGCATTGGCGATGGTGAGCTTGCATGGAAATGGTATGAAAAATTCAAAAGTGCAAGAAGGAGTAAAAACATGTAGCATGCAAATAGAAAAAAGGCATCTTTGACTAGGTTTTCTTTGTATTTAAAACCATAAGAATGCTTAATTATTATCAATAAATAAATAAAAATAATAAATAAGAAACCTTTTCTTAAAAAAAAAAGACTCGGACAAAAATTAGGGTGCAACGTTCAGGATCTGGAGATCAGAGTCTGAAGCCATTCAGGATCTAAAGATCAGCGTATGAAGAACAGTGTCTAAAGAACAGCGTCTAAAGAACACCGTCTGAAGGTCAGCGTCTGAAGGTCATCGTCTGAAGGTCAGCGTCTGAAGATCAGCGTCAGAAGATCAGCGTCTGAAGAACAGCGTCTGAAGATCAGAGTCTGAAGATCATGATTTTTTTTTTAAGATTTGGACAAAATTATGGTGCAACAGCTGCCCCTACTTAATTGTGTTTTCGCATAGAGAATGCGAGCGTTGCGGGCACCTCGCAAACTCTTTCTGAAGAGCAATTAAGTATAAAGGACCCAAATTTTGTCCTTCAAAGTGAGAAAAGACTGGAGAAAAATGATGTAAGAGATAATATGATAGTATTAAAATAAGGAAGTATGGACACAAAAGAAAACACAGGATAGCCTCCGGATTGGCTACCGGTGCATAGACTGAAAAAAACAGATCGTCGCCTCGGGAGGTGCTAAGATCTAAAAGACAAGTTGTCGTATCGGAGGGTGCGTAGACTGAAATATAAACAGATCGTCACCTCGGGGGGTGCCAAGATCTAAAAGACAAGTCGTCGCCTCGGGGGGGTGCTTAGACTGAAAGATAAACAGATCGTCGCCTCGGGGGGTGCTTAGATCTAAAAGACAAGTCGTCACCTCGGGGGGTGCTTAGACTGAAAGATAAACAGATCGTCGCCTCGGGGGGTGCTTAGATCTAAAAGACAAGTCATTGCCTCGGGGGGTGCTTAGACTGAAAGATAAACAGATCGTCGCCTCGGGGGTGCTTAGATCTAAAAGACAAGTCGTCGCCTCGGGGGGTGCTTAGACTGAAAGATAAACAGATTGTCGCCTCGGGGAGTGCTTAGATCTAAAAGACAAGTCGTCGCTCGGGGGTGCTTAGACTAAAAGATAAACAGATCGTCGCCTCGGGGGTGCTTAGATCTAAAAGACAAGTCGTCGCCTCGGGGGGTGTTTAGACTGAAATATAAACAGATCGTCGCCTCGGGGGGTGCTTAGATCTAAAAGACAAGTCGTCGCCTCGAGGGGTGCTTAGACTGAAAGATAAACAGATCGTCGCCTCTGGGAGTGCTTAGATCTAAAAGATAAGTCGTCGCCTCGGGGGGTGCTTAGACTGAAAGATAAACAGATCGTCGCCTCGGGGGGTGCTTAGATCTAAAAGACAAGTCGTCGCCTCAGGGGGTGCTTAGATCTAAAATAAAAGTCGTCGCCTCGGGGGGTGCTTAGACTGAAAGATAAACAGATCGTCGCCTCGGGGGGTGCTTAGATCTAAAAGACAAGTCGTCGCCCCGGGGGGTGCTTAGACCTAAAAGATGAACAGATCGTCGCCTCGGGGGGGGGGGGGTGCTTAGATCTAAAAGACAAGTCGTCGCCTCGGGGGGTGCTTAGACTGCCCTGGGGATAAACGTATCGTCTCTAGATGTGGCTAGTACTTAGATTGTCGAAAAAGAAAAATGATTGTTGATGCATGATATGCTTTAGGTTGCTTTATGCGGTATGATATGATATGAGGTAGACTCAACAGGGAGTTTCTGCTGGGGAAATCTAGTGGCCATAGGTAAGTTTAACGAGAATTGGGATAGTTTGTGAAGAGACCCGTCAGGGTTTTTTGAAGAAACCTACTGGGGAAGTTCTTGAAAGAGGTCCACTGGGGAACACTGGGATAACTTGTTGGTGAATGTCGGTGAATATGGGATACTCACTGGGGAGCATGAGAAATTGTGAGGAGGAGTATGATATGAATATGAGATGCGTGCTAATGAATGAGTTTGATAAGATGCATGCACTATGCTGACATGTGGGATAAGCAGATGACATGTTGAGCTTCGGTTGTGATCGGGTGCCGAGCATGGTTGGGCTTTGGTTGTGATTAGGTGCCAATGACGATTGGGCTTTGGTTGGAATTGTGTTTGGGAGTGCCAATGAAAATTGGGCTTTAGTCGGAAAAATAAGGATCATCTTGAAAGCCGATCGATATCCAGCCTCAATGGATGAAAGAAACGTGGGGTATGTTTTATTTAGGGAATCCCGTCCTTCCGACACCCGGGATCTTTGTGTTTCATGTACCGCAAGCTGCGCACTTGTTTCCGCTGAAGAGTAAGAATCTTAAAAATGATTGATGAAGAGTTTCAGGCTTTGAGTCCTTTGATGCAATACTGGAGACCAACGAAATTCTTTCGACATTTAAAAATTCAAGTAAAATACATTTTTTTGCAAGTTTTTATATTATTTCCCATATTTCAATGCATTATTTATCATGAATAAAAGCAACATTTTACGTGTAAGTAAGGACACAAAACAATGAAAAGGCTTAAAGGTGATTTTTATTCAATGAAACTTAGTCCCTTGAATGGGTAACAATACATGACGATGTAATCCCTGTAAGAGGTGATTACTAAGATAGAGAAAAGAAAGAAACAAATGAAACAAATGGAAATTTGTGTGGGTTTCACTTTGATGCAACACGTGCTACTTTCCCTATGACTTCGAAATACTTTACCTCCGAAAGATGATAACGAGACCGATTCTTCCCCTTTGAATTCTGTCAGGATCTTGTGTGCTGCAACCTTCTGCCTTTCTTATTTGTTTTGAAAACCCCTAATTTTTACCTAGACCTCTCTTTCGAGTTTTCAGCCCACTGGGGTATATTTCCTTTTTTGATGTCCTTAATTTTTGCCTAGACCGCCTTTTCAGGTTTTCGATCTACCAGGACGCTCTCTATTGCCTAAACCGCCCTTTCGGGTTTTCGATTTAGCAAGCTCTTATTACATTTTTTTTCTCTTTTTTTTAGGCATAGTATTTTTTGACTGTGTCGGAGTTTATTGAGAGTGGAAACTCCTCTCCATCCATAGTAGTGATAATTAAGGCTCCGCCAGAGAAAGCATTTTTTACCACGTATGGTCGTTCATAGTTAGGAGTCCATTTCCCGCGGGGATCCTTGTGGATGGGTAATATTTTTTTCAGCACTAAGTCTCCTCTGAATTCTCGAGAACGAATTTTTTTGTCGAATACCTTCTTGAGCCTCTTTTGGTACAACTGTCCATGACATAATGTTGTTAGGCGCTTCTCTTCTATGAGGTTCAGCTGGTCGAATCTTGTTTGGACCCATTCGACTTCCTCTAATTTAGTTTCCATCAAGACCCTTAATGAGGGAATTTCAACTTCAATGGGAAGTACGACTTCCACACCGTATACTAAGGAAAAAGGGGTTGCCCCAGTGGAAGTGAGGATTGTCGTTCTGTAGCCGTGTAGTGCGAAGGGAAGCATCTCATGCCAGTCCTTGTAGGTTTTTTTACCATCTTCTGGATGATTTTCTTGATGTTCTTGTTGGCTGCTTCTACCGCGCCATTCATCTTCGGCTGATATGGTGAGGAATTATGGTGCTCAATCTTGAAGTCTTTCCACAACTCCTTCATTGTGTTGTTGTTTAGATTTGCCCCATTATCTGTGGGGAGTGCCGTAACGGCAAATGATTTCCTTTTTGATGAATCGGGCCACAACTTATTTTGTTACGTTTGCATAAGAAGCCGCTTCAACCCACTTGGTGAAATAGTCGATGACAACCAGGATGAACCGGTGTCCATTTGAAGCCTTTGATTCAATCATTCCAATCATGTCTATGCCCCACATAGAGAATGGCCAGGGTGCCGTCACGACATTCAGAGGAGTTGGTGGCACGTGCACCTTGTCAGCATAAATTTGACACTTGTGGCATGTCTTGGCGTAGTGGAAACAGTCGGCCTCCATAGTTAGCCAGTAATAACCCGCCATTATGATTTTCTTTGCCATTGCGTGTCCGTTGTCATGTGTTTCGAAAGACCCCTCATGAATTTCTTTGATTAGCATGTCTGCTTCACGTTTATCCACACGTCTGAGTAAGACCATGTCATAATTTCTCTTGTAGAGTGTATCCCGCTGAGGAAAAACTGTGATGCCAATCTCTTGAGGGTTTTCCTGTCTATTTGTGAGACATTCTCTGGATACTTTTGCTCTTCGAGGTATCGTTTGATGTCGTAAAACCAGGGTTTGTTGTCAAGTTCTTCTTCGACTACTGCACACACAACTGGTCTATCCCCACGATCCATCTTTATGATTGGTGCCTCGTTGTGGAAATTCACTTGGTACATTGATGATAATGTAGCTAAAGCATCTGCCACCTGATTCTCTTCTCGAGGTATATGATGAAAGGTGATCTCATCGAAATGCCTTATCAATTCTACGACACGGGCGCGATAGGGAATCAATTTGGGATGTCTTGTTTCCCATTCTCCTTTCACTTGATAGATGACTAGTGTTGAGTCCCCGTATACTTCCAGGATTTTGATCCTTAGGTCAATTGCTTCTTCGAGGCCCAAGATGCAAGCTTCATACTCTGCCATGTTATTGGTGCAGTCAAAGCATAACCTTGCTGTGAAGGGTTGATACCCATTTCTTGGTGACATTAAGACAACCCCGATCCCGTGCCCCATGGCATTTGAGGCCCCATCGAAAGCGAGCTTCCATCGAGTTCCTGGTTCAGGCCCTTCATCATCACTTATGATCTTTTCGTCATTCAGGGAAACAACGTCTTCATCGGGGAAGTCAAATCGTATGGGTTGATAGTCTTCCAATGGTTGGTGAGCAAGGTGCTCGGATAGCACACTCCCTTTTATAGCCTTTTGAGTAACATATTGGATGTCATACTCGGATAGCAACATTTGCCAACGGGCTATCTTTCTTGTGAGGGCGGGCTTTTCAAAGATGTATTTGATGGGATCCATCTTTGATATCAACCAAGTGGTGTGAGTCAACATGTACTGTCTTAAGCGTCGGGCAGCCCATGCTAAGACGCAACAAGTCTTCTCGAGTGAGGTATACCTTGATTCACAATCGGTGAACTTCTTGCTTAGATAGTAGATGACGCGCTCCTTTCTTCCCGTTTCATCCTGTTGTCTTAGCACACAACCCATTGATCCATCAAGCACTGTCAAGTATAAGATGAGGGGTCTAACAGGAACCGGAGGTATCAAAATCGGTGGCTCTTGCAGGTATCGTTTGATCTTATCAAACGCCTCTTGGCAATCCTCATTCCACTGAATAGTTTGATTTTTCCTTAACAATTTGAAAATTGGTTCACAAGTGGCCATCATATGTGAGATGAATCTAGCAATGTAGTTCAATCTTCCTAAGAACCCACAAACCTCCTTCTCAGTACTTGGTGCTGGCATATCTTGTATGGCTTTTACTTTGTCAGGATCAACTTCAATTCCCTTTTGGCCGACTATGAACCCCAATAACTTGCCAGACCTAACACCAAAAGTGCATTTGTTAGGATTTAGGCGTAGCTTGAACTTTCTCAGGCGCTCGAACATCTTTTGCAAATGGAATAAATGATCTTCCTCCGTTTGAGATTTGGCAATCATATCATCGACATATACCTCTATTTCCTTATGAATCATGTCATGGAAAAGAGTCACCATCGCTCTTTGATATGTTGTCCCAGCGTTTGTTAATCTGAAGGGCATTACCTTGTAGCAGAAAGTCCCCCATGGGGTGATGAACGTGGTTTTCTCCATGTCCTCCGGAGCCATTTTGATTTGGTTGTATCCAGAGAAACCATCCATGGAAGAGAAGACTGAAAACTGGGCGGTGTTGTCTACCAATACATCAATGTGAGGCAGTGGGAAGTCATCTTTTGGGCTTGCTCTATTCAAGTCCCGGTAATCCACACACATTCTGACTTTGCCATCTTTCTTTGGGACTGACACAATGTTGGCAACCCATTGTGGATACTTGGTCACTGCTAAGAAGCCGGCGTCGAACTACTTTTTGACTTCCTCTCTAATCTTGAGAGCCATGACGGGTCTAGTTCTTCTCATCTTTTGCTTTATTGGTGGGCATTCTGGCTTGAGTAGTAGTCTATGCACGACTATGTTGGGGTCTAATCCTGGCATGTCCTGATATGACCAAGCGAACACATCTACATACTCTCGCAGTAACTTAATCAGCTTTTCCTTCACGTCTTCTTGCAGGGAGGCTCCCACTTTGACCTCTTTATTGTCCTCTTCGGTCCCTAAGTTGATCACTTCTATTGGTTCTTGGTGAGGTTGTATTACCCCATCCTCTTGATCCCCAAGCCTGGACAATCCGTTAGGAGGTTCATAATCGTTCTCCTCATCATTTTCCATTTGGTTAATCGGGAAATCGAAGTCGTAAGGGATTATAGCAGTGTTATTTTCGGTGGGTATATTTATGGATCTGTATGAGTAGGATTTTTATTTTAGGGTTGTGGAAATTTCAAATGAGTAAAATATTGCTATTAAGGAACGAAAGAAAAAAAAATGAACTCAATTGAACACAAAATGCAATTTTATTAATGATAGAAATAATTTGAAACATGGGGCCCCACAAAGCTGCTCATTTACCTTGGGCAGAGCAAAATGATTTTTTTAAAAGCATGATAAATTACTTGAACAAGGAAATGATTTCTGGAATTTCTATGGCCTTCCAGTTGCTCAGGATCTCATCAGAAACGCAACGGGACACTAGGAAATGATTTTTTGGGGGGAATGATATGAGTGTTTTTAAAATGCATGAAAATGCATGTATGCGATGTAGATGAAAAAAAACATGCCTTTTTTTTTTATTTTGCTTTGGGAAAGAAATTACAGGCGCGCAGTTATTATGAGCAATCAGAAATACAAAAGGCAGAGAAATTAACATTGCTTCAAAAATTATCATTGATTACATAACATTTAAATTAAAGTACAAGGCATAATTAATGAAAATACAAATCAAACGGCCCTTCTTTTTTCGGCCTTGTCTATTTCTTTTTGCTGATCACTGATTGCCTGTTTTAGTTCCCTACAAAGCAAAATGTATATGCGAAAATTATTTTCATGGATGCAAATGTTATGGCATGCAGAGGTGTGGTTAAAAGAGGTCAAGGCATAAGTTACCAAGGTAGGAACGTTTAATACTACCCCCTATTCTCACATGTAGGTTCTAGATTTCAAAATGGTTCCTAGAGTCATTGATCTTATTTGAAAATATTGTTGCCATTGCAAATACTTGCAGGACAACAACACTCCAAAATATCTCCTCTAGGTGAGGCTTTCATGCCAACCCTACAAGACATATGCCAGGAAGGTCAACACTACGTGACCATCGACTCTTGTTCTAACCGGAGGTCCTTAATAACATGTTTATAGGTTCCAGACTGGTTCAAAAAGGTCCCCGGAGTCATGGATCCTACAAGAAAGTACCGCCGCCATTGCAAATACTCGCAAGACAACAACGCCTCCAAGAGAATCTACTCTAGGCGGGGTTTTCATGCCAACCTTGCAAGACATACGTCAGGAAGGTCAACACTACGCGACCACCATCTTATCTTAAGTTTTTTCTCAAAGCTCGGGTATAGAGCTTCACTCATGCGACAACCCACAATTGACATATATATATATATATATATATATGAATATAAAGCATAATGAAGCATAGATATAGAGGCGGGAGAAAAAATGAAGATAAAGACATAAAACAAAAACATGCAAGCAAACAAAAAACACTTAACCAAAGAACTAACTAGGATAGGTTTGACTCGCTAGTGAGAAACAAGGTTCCCCAGCGGAGTCGCTTGCTGTCGCGCCGCTAAAAACGCTCGAGCGTACTAACGCTCAGAATAACTACGGAGTCGCCACCAAAGTTTTATTTTTAAAGGGAAACGTTGATAAAACCCTTGACGATTTGGAATGATGGTCATCGCAACCATTAACGGGTTCGGGAGTCGATTATGCAAGGGGAAGGTATTAGCACCCCTCGCATCCGTTGTACCCAACGGGAACCTCCTAATTAGTTTAGGGTTAAAAAGTGTTTTAAAGGTTGCTTGCGGCATTTTAACATTTCAAAGGAAAAAAGGAAAGGGGAAAAAAGTTTTTTATTAGTGTGCTTGACAAGAGTTTGATCCTGCTCCTACGTATCTCCTGGTGCGATGGAGAATTCAAAGCTACGTAGTTCTTGGTAGAAAAATATTTGTTTGTTGGTTGATTTTAAAGAACGGTGTTTTTGATCGTATTCTAGCAGTTAAACGTAGCTTGTATGCTCGCGTGTAGGAGGCTTAAGCGTTTGTTTGTATCGCGTTAGAATTGATAAAACATCGTCCTTTTGTGAAAAGAGATTTGATTTTTATTTGACCGCGAGAGGGCCGAAAATTAGTTTGGTGTGTTGATTTGTTTTTTATGTTTTTGTATTTTGAAAATAGAATGACGATTGTCTGAACAACGAGACATACGTCAAGTGCTCGTGCAACCGGGGAATGGAAAGACATACGTCGGACTACTCCTTTTTTCATTCAAGTTTATTATTGAAAATTAATATATCATTTTTTTGAAATAGAATGACGATTGTCCGAACAACGAGACATACGTCAAGTGCTCGTGCAACCGGGGAATGGAAAGACATACGTCGGACCATTCCCTTTTTCATTCAAGTTTATTATCGAAAATTAATTGTCATAAACTACAACTAAAAGTGTTAACAGTTATTATATTTTTTTAATCTTTTAATCAATTAAAATGAGTTACAGCCCCTTTTAAAATTAACTCGACGATAAGACTTCCTTTGTCGTTTTTTTTACGCGAAAACGGGCTACACAAGTAAAAAGGCGATTAAGGGGTATAATGGTCAAAAACCAACCTCAGGGGTAAAACGGTAAAAGACAGTAAGGAAAAAAAATCATTGCTGTTCTGGTGATTTTTTATATTTTTTGTGATTTTTTAGGATTTTCAAAAAATGAGTTAAAAATGACTAAAAATGAGAATAGTGGCAAAATTGTAATTTGACACACAGAAAAAATGCAGAAAAATATGCAGGAACAGCTGAACACGATTTTTTGTGGGTTTTCTCAACTTCTCAATTCAATTTTTCACTCAATACTGAACCAAATACGAAAATAAAAATGTCACGGTAAAGCTTGTCATGAGTACTACATCCTAGTGGTCTTAGATCTACCAAAAGATGTCCTTAAACTAACTATATTTCAGCCTCAAGTCATGTTCATGAACTTATGGTGAAAAATACATTATTTATGAAAACAACTACAAATCCTTTAGCAATGCGAAAAATGAAATAAAAAATGGACAAAAATACTTACAAACTCCAAGCAAAGCTGTGGATGCACGAAAAATGAGGGGGTTTTTGAGTGGTTGTGGTTTTTTTTTGGAGGTAGTAGTGAAGGAAATGAATAGTAGCAAAAATGGTATTTGCTACTATCTTCTTCTCTTTGTGTGATGTTTTTTCTGTGGATTGGTTGCTGTTTTTCACTCTTGTCCAAGATTCAAACTCTTGTTCTTGACTCTCTCACTTTAGGGTTTTTTTCTCTCCTCTTCTCCTCACTTAAGAGGGGTATTCATAGAGGGGGAGATTAGGGTTTGTTGAAGACTTTGAAAGGATAAGAATGGCACAAGAATCTGAAAAATGGCAGATCTGAAAAATGGCAGCCTGAGAAATGGCAGCCCTTTGTCTTATTAGGCATGCATTGGCGATGGTGAGCTTGCATGGAAATGGTATGAAAAATTCAAAAGTGCAAAAAGGAGTAAAAACATGTAGCATGCAAATAGAAAAAAGGCATCTTTGACTAGGTTTTCTTTGTATTTAAAACCATAAGAATGCTTAATTATTATCAGTAAATAAATAAAAATAATAAATAAGAAACCCTTTTAAAAGAAAAGACTCGGACAAAAATTAGGGTACAACATTCAGGATCTGGAGATCAGAGTCTGAAGACATTCATGATCTGAAGATCATCGTCTGAAGGTCAGCGTCTGAAGCTCAGCGTCTGAAGGTCAACGTCTGAAGATCAGAGTCTGAAGATCATGATTATATATTTTTTTTAAAGATTTGGACAAAATTAGGGTGCAACACCTAAATCCGATGATCATAAGCCTTATGGTTGAAAGGAATGATTGGTGAGTTAGGAATTAATCAAACATGTGTGAAGATACATTGTGATAGCCAAAGTGCCATCTATTTGGCGAATCATCATGTGTATCATGAAATGACAAAGCACATAGACATTCACTTGAACTTTCTTAGAGACATAATTGAATCAAAATAGATTGTGGTGGAGAAATTTGCATCGGAAGAAAATCCGACCGATGTGTTTACCGAGTCATTTCCTAGATCAAGTATCAAGCATTGCTTGAACTTGATCAATTTTGTTAAAGAGTAATTCCTTATTGGAGAGAGCATCAATGTGGTTGATGGTTAAATTGATATCATCATCAATTTAAAGTCTAGGTGGAGAAATGTTATATTTTTTTACTTCAAATTGTGAACTTTTGGAAAAGTGGATCGTGACCTGATTTTCAAACCGTGACATGATTTTTTGGCAGAATGCAAGGTATCTATTGGAAGAAAAATTGTGACGCGATGGTAAAAATCGTAACCTCTTTCTATCACTTTTATCATAGTGGATTGGAGAGCTGCTCTTTCCTCCAGAGTAGGTCATATTTGGACCGAACTGGGTAAACAATATTGATGTGTTTGTTTTCTTCTCTTCTTTCTTATCTTTGTTGCTTTGAGTATGCTTGTGGTGTTGATAAGTTGTTGGTGAAAATGTGATTTTGAGACGATGTTTGAAATTAAGTGAAAAACATGGTAATTGTTGATGAAACGTGATTATGATTAAGTTGTTTAAGTTGTGTTTGAGGGAGTAAGTAATGTTGGGTAAATGATTTTGATCGAGTTTGGTGCGTTTGGGATCGAAAGGTGTCGTTAAAACGGGATTTTCCGCGCGAAAACGCAAAAAATCACTTTTGCTGTCCTGGGAAGGACGCACGACAGTGCGCCCTGACCGCACGGACCGTGCGTGACTCTCGACATTGGAGAGCACGACCGTGCGCCCCCTATTTTGGTCCGAAACCTCATTTTTCGTATTTTTAAAGGTTCCTAAGACATGTGTTGGGTCCCAAACCCCTAAACTTGATCAATAGATGTTTAATTATGATGTATAAGGTTATTAACATGATGCATGATTAAAGATAACTTAGAATTGGAAAGTTGTGAATTAAACTTTGGAATCTATCTTTAATTGAGCCGTGAAATGTATGCAATCATGGTAATTGATTATGGAAGTGTGAATGATGTTGTAGCATGATTATAAAATGGATTAATGATGGATTAATGTAACTTGCTTGATTTAATCATGAAATGTGAATTATGTGAATGTTGAAGAATGTAAGCATGTTGTTGTGATGTTTATGATATGACGATGATTAAGCATGTTGAATGTATTAACATGAAGTGATGATGATAGTTGTGGTTTAATGCATTATAGTTGTAATTAAATGATGATGTGGTGATAACATGAATTGTGTGGATGTATTGATTTGATAATGCAAATGATAGTTGTGAAAGTTGCATGATTTAAAATCATGATTTATAGTTGTGTGCATTGTCAAGTCCATACGTGAACATCCATGCATTCATGGTCAGTCGAAAGGTGCTTGATTTAAGATCAAGATTTATAGTAGCTTGATTTAAGATCAAGATTTATAGTTGGGTGATTTAAGATCACTATTTAAAGTTGTGTGGTTTAAGATCACGATTTATAGTCGTGGGATCACTCAGTGACAGACCTCTGATATCCAAAACCTTGGTACCACATGCATGTAGAGTCGTGTTAGGCGCATTGCATGCACATGAGTCGTGTTTGACAATGTTTTGGTGTGAACTTGTGAATTTATGTGGTAAATGTCTAATTGATGATGTGTGGAAATTATGAATAACTCGTAATTGTGTTGATGATAATTTATGATTGAGTTAATGATTAATTGTTGGTGATGTATAGTTGAGTTGGAAAATATACATTGATGAGAATATGTTATGAATTGTGAACCATGTTTTGGAATGTTGATGTTTTAAGTTGTTAATAATGACGAGTGTAATATGCATGCGATGGTAACCATGCTATTTATGTTGAATGCTTATATGTTGTTGATGTTTTGCCTGAAAATTACATGCGTTTATTAATCCTTTTTGTTGAACGTATATGTTGAAATATATATTACTTCCTTTAATTATTATTCTATTTTAATGGTTGTTTATTTTTCATTATGTCACTGCTTAATTAAAGAGTTGACTAGTTGTATTCTCTCCTATAAAAGGAGCACCATTCTCATTGAAATAAACAACTCTCAAGTTATAGAGTAATTTCTACATGGTATCAGAGCCCCCGATTTTTGGGGGCCTTGCTTCCGCATAAACACTAGCCGCCATCATTACGGCTCCTTTTTCTTTTCTTTTCTGGTTTTTTATATCCAGCAAACACTGTTCACCGAAGTACTGTTCATACCGCGGCACTGTTCACGCATCTTATATTAATATCGCTGGTACCGTGGTTACTGTTCGCGTGCGTACTATTCACAGCGACGGTACTGTTCACTACCGATGTTACTGTTCATGAGAAGAAAAAACTCAGAATCGTAGCTTGCAGTGTCTGAGTCGGATCAAAAAGTGAAAATTCAAAGGGGATGAATAAATCTAAGACCAGAAGAGAGAAGGCGCGACAAAGGGTGATGATGAGTAAGACAATTTTCAACTCGTCAACTGAAGGTCGTGCACTCCAAGATACTTCTGATCAAGGGCAGCAGTCTTCCTCAAACTCACTTCCGTCCACTAATGAACAATTTACAAGCTTCTTGAGTCTCAAACAACTTCTCATATGTTTTCTTTCGGTTCCATTGCCCAAAAAGGTAATTTTTTAGAGTCAGCCCTCCTTAGTGTCAAACCAAGTCGTACCTGGATTGTTGATTCAGGTGCTACTGATCATATGACAGGAGAGTCTAGTATGTTTTCTTCATATAGTCCTTGTGCAGGTAATTTAAAAATTAAGATTGTCAATGGTTCTCTTTCAGCTGTGGCAGGAAAAGGTTCTGTCATTATTTCTCCATTATTAACTCTTCAGGATGTTTTATATGTCCCAAATCTGTCGTGTAACCTATTGTCTGTCAGTAAATTAACCCGAGATAAAAGGTGTCAAACTCATTTTTTTGATACTCATTGTTTGTTTCAGGATTAAATCTCGGGGAAGACGATTGGCAGTGCTAAGCAGAATGGAGGACTCTACTACCTTGAAGATGAACTTGAAACTAGACATCAACTTGGACAAATAAGTTCTTTCTCTGAATCTTTTTTTGTTTCAAATAATAAGGATGATGTTATGTTGTGGCATTTAAGATTGGGTCACCCAAGTTTCAAATATTTAAAAACTGTATTTCCGAAATTGTTTGTTGATCAAGATTTTTCTTCTTTTCAATGTGAAATTTGTGAACTTGCAAAACATCACCGAAGCTCTTTTCCTGCCCAAACATATAAACCTTCAAAACCTTTTTCTATTATTCATAGTGATGTTTGGGGGCCTAATAGGATTAATTTTTTATCCAACAAAAGATGGTTTATCACCTTTACTGATGATCATACTAGAATTTGTTGGGTATATTTATTAAAAGAAAAATCAGAGGTAGAACAAATTGTTAAAAATTTTATTAAATTGGTGCGGACTCAGTTTAATTCCACTATACAAGTTTTCAGAACTGACAATGGAACTGAATATTTTAACACTATTTTGGGATTTTTTTTTTATGGAAAATGGGATAGTTCATCAAAGTACATGTGTTAACTCGCCCCAACAAAATGGAATGCAGAGAGGAAAAATAGGCACCTTCTTGAAGTGGCTAGAGCCTTACTTTTTTCCACTAAAGTTCCAAAATACTTATGGGGTGAGGCTGTTTTAACTGCTGCACATTTGATAAACCGCATGCCATCTCGTGTTTTAAACCTTAAGACTCTTCTCGAAACTTTTTTAAAATTCTTTCCCATTGCCTCTATTTCAGCCGATTTGCCTATAAAAATATTTGGATGCACTGCATTTGTCCATGAACACAAACAAATAGGCAAACTTGAACCTCGTGCTATTAAATGTGTCTTTGTTGGATATTCCCCCACTCAAAAAGGGTATAAATGTTTTGATCCCAGTTCTAAACGGTTGCTGGTAACTATGGATGTTACTTTTTTTGAAAATAAACCTTTTTTTGAGAGCAATCATCTTCAAGGGGGGAAATCAAATGAAGATTCATCTTATTTTTTTGAGAATTTAATTTTATCAGAAAATATGTTTATATCACATAGTTCTAGGCCGTTTGCACCTAAAGAAAATGCCCCATATAATGTAAGTGAACCTACTCCTTTCATGAGTGAGGATGTCACAGAATTAGGGGCAACAAACCAAAATTCTAACAAAGACTCTTTGGAACCTAAGGATAATCAAGAATTAAGTCAAATGTCACTACATGAACATCCTTATAATGAAACAGAAAGAAAGTTTGGAGAAGGTGAAGGAACTTGGAAAGGAGTAATTTATGAAAGAAGGAACCATGATAAGGTAGTAGAAGACTTGATTCCTCAGCACAGTCATGGATCTGAACCGAGGGAGAATCAACCTACAAATATAAAGAAAGGTAAAATTCCTCCTGATATTCATGATCCTATTCTTGATGTTCCAATAGCTCATAGGAAACCAGTTAGAGCTTGCACCAAGCACCCCATGTCTAGGTTCGTATCATATTCAAATTTATCCTCCTCTTTTTCTGCATTTACCTCTCACTTGTCTTGTATAGAAATTCCTAAGAATGTACAGGAAGCTCTAAATGTTCCAAAGTGGAAGGAAGCTGTGTTTGAGGAGATGAGAGCACTTGAGAAGAATAATACTTGGAGTGTTATGACTTTACCAGCTGGAAAGAAAACCGTGGGTTGTAAGTGGGTGTTTACAGTAAAATACAACTCTGACGGTTCAGTAGAAAGATATAAGGCAAGGCTGGTTGCTAAAGGGTTTTATGGCATGGACTACTCAGAAACTTTTGCTCCTGTTGCAAAGTTGAACACTGTTAGGATCCTCTTATCTCTTGCTGCGAATTTAGATTGGCCTCTACATCAAAAAAATGCGTTTCTCAATGGTGATGTAGAAGAAGAAGTGTACATGGATGGCCCTCCAGGCTTTGAAGAAAAATTTGGGTCAAAGGTGTGCAAATTGAAAAAAATCTCTTTATGGTTTAAAGCAGTCTCCAAGAGCTTGGTTTGAAAAGTTTACTCAATCAGTGAAGAAACACGGATACACTCAAGGGGAATCAGATCACACTTTATTCGTAAAGTACAATCCTAGTGGAAAATTACTATTTTAATTGTTTATGTCGATGATATTGTTCTTACTGGAGATGATGTGACAGAAATGGAAAGACTAAAGAGCAACCTCGCAGCAGAGTTTGAAATCAAAGACTTGGGATCCCTAAAGTACTTCCTTGGCATGGAAGTAGCTAGATCAAAGAAAGGAATAACGGTGTCTTAACAAAAGTATGTTCTTGATCTCTTAAAAGAAACAGGTATGAGTGGATGTAGACCTGCAGATACTCCCATGGACCCAAATGCAAAATTTTGGGAAAAAGGGGACACACCTGTCGACACAGGAAGATACCAAAGGTTAGTTGGGAAATTGATTTACTTGGCACATACACGGCCTGACATTGCTTTCCCTGTTAGTGTTGTTAGTCAATTTATGCATGCCCCTTATGAAGAACACCTTGACGCCGTCTATAGAATTCTGAGATATTTGAAGGCTGCCCCCGGAAAAGGCCTATTCTTTGGAAAAACTAGTGATAGGAATGTGGCTATTTTTACTAATGCTGATTGGGCAGGATCCATTACAGATAGAAAGTCGACTTCAGGTTATTGTACCTATGTATGGGGAAACTTAGTAACATGGAGAAGTAAGAAGCAAGGTGTAGTTGCTAGAAGCAGTGCAGAGGTTGAATTTAGAGCAATGGCCCAAGGAATTTGTGAGGGTCTTTGGATTCATCGAGTTCTAAAGGAGCTAAAGATGACAGTAGAACTTCAATTGAAATTATATTGTGACAACAAGGCCGCAATAAGTATAGCCCATAATCCAGTTCAACATGATCGAACAAAGCATATTGAAATTGATCGTCACTTTATAAAAGAGAAAATAGATTCTGGAATTCTTTGTCTACCTTTTGTGCCTTCAAATTAACAAACAACTGATATTTTGACCAAGAGCTTAGCAAAGACAAGTTTTGAGCATCTCATAAGCAAGCTGGGCATGATTGATATCTATGCACCAACTTGAGGGGGGGGGGGGTGTTGAAATATATATTATTTCCTTTAATTATTATTCTATTTTAATGGTTGTTTATTTTTCATTATGTCACTGCTTAATTAAAGAGTTGACTAGTTGTATTCTCTCCTATAAAAGGAGCACCATTCTCATTGAAATAAACAACTTTCAAGTTATAGAGTAATTTCTATAGTATATCTTACCCTCCAGTGGCTTTGTTGTCGCCTGCATCCTTGTGGTGTAGGCTTGCAGGTTGAGGAGTAGTTGTTTGGTGAGTGTTTGCTGAGGATGGCGTCATGCCTACTCCTTTTATATTGCTTTTGAGGATGTCTAGATTAGGCGTTCTGATCTATGAGTTTTGGGGATTTTATTTTATTTGTTGGATTATTGATGATGTATCTTTACGATCATGATGATGTTGTATTTATTTTGAGATTTTTATGATGAGACCCGATATGATATTTGTTGAGATGATTATTATTTTCGCTATGCTATGAATATTGTTGATGAAATTTTTGTATGCGTTTATTGACGATTTGTAATATCCCGATTTGTTGAATTGCATGATTTATCATTTAAATAGTAGTCTCGAGGATCGGGATCTTATACCACACATCTAAGTTTTATTGGTATGATTATTTGTTGGAATTTACAACAATTACAAAATGGTGTATCAAACATGAGTATTCCTACTTTAATGGATGTGGTTAGGAATATGTTAAGTAATTAATCTCTACCAAAATCATTGTGGATGTATGCCTTAAAAATCGTCATGTATTTTCTAACTAAGGTTCCTATAGTAAGGTAGCTTAAAAGACACCTTTTGAATTTTGGAATGGAAGAAAACCTAGTTTAAGACACCTCCATGTTTGGGGTTGTTAGAGAGAAATAAGGATATACAACTCACGTGTAAAGAAATTGGATGCAAAAACAATCCGTGAATATTTCACTGGTTATCCATAAAAGTCTAAGAGGTCCCCTAAAAAAAGTCGGCTTTTACTTTTCCCACTCTATGACTTTTTCGTACGCACTATTTTTTTCTTCCAAAATACCATTTGTTTGAATTTTATAATTCAGACACAATTTGGATTATAAAATCCAAAACATTCTTAAATTGTTGGAACATAGAGCACCCTGAAGAAGTTTGTGAAATCTCTGTGAAACTACAGTTCGGATTTTATAATACGAAATCATTTTAGACATTTCGTGTTATATAATCCGAACCATGCCAAACACCCCAGGAAAGCCTAACTTTGGCGTAAAAAGGTAAAAAATTGACTGGTTCGGATTATATAATCCGAAATGTATCAGTGCAGAAACAGAATCTGTGTTTTTTCTCTGATACATACTGATTATGTACTCTTGTGAAATAAACAAGACGTCTTGAATAAATAACAAAAAATGTTGTAATTGAAATGATAAAATTCAATTGTTCAGACATAAATAATCAAATAATTCCATAATTTACAAACCAATTGTTCAGACATAAAATTCAAAATTATCCATTACAACACCACAAAACCAAAAATAAGAAAAACTAAGCCCTGCCACCCCTACCCCCAACAGCACGCCTACGACGATAAACTCGCCCTCCATGAACCTCCGCCATGATAGCTTCCAAATGGCACCACTGATCAGTCTGCTGCTCCACCACACCACTGGACATGATGGCATATACATGGTCTCTGATACAACCAAACCTTCCGGTCAGCGCCAGGTACCCCTGCTCTCCGTCCTACTCAGCAGCAATCTCATCAAGGGCCTCCTGCTCGGGTGGCCTCGGGACCTGAACAACCTCGTCTTGAAGAATGAGGCGTGGATGTGAAATGGTATAAAACCATCTGATATATCCCTGTGAAGTCTCCACGTCAGTCATAGCAGCGAGCCCAAGTCCCGGGGTGCCAGCATGTGATCAAGGTAGTGCGCATATCGGTGGATGATCTTCGTCAAGGTCGTTTGTGGAGATGCACTGTCGCATGGATGTCTGGGGACGGTCTGGAGATACCCAAACTGGCGTAGCACCTGCTCCGACAGATATCTCACCTTACGAGAACCGTATCTCAGCCATCCAGAGTAAAGGCTGACACGCTCGAAGGGACATAACTCACGATGTGCCTCATAAGAGGACATGACAACACTCGCCAGATCCAGCTGATCCAGATGCGTCATGTACTCGTCTGGTGAAGACATACCCCTGAGCGACAGATACATCAAAGCACGTGGACATGCCTCCTCATAACCACCCCATACATCCCTGGCACCCATGCCCATGAAATGCTGAAACACCCAAGCCTGCAACAAAGTCAACAACATATAAATATACAAACAATGAAGACATAGAAATGAATAAATATACAAACATATTTATTTATACCTGCAACAAAGTTAAGTAGCCTGCAAGATGTATGGCCTTGTAATGACATACATTGTTCAGCTCCCTGTACATGTGTGTAAGGGCAACAACTCCCCATGCATAATCAGAGACAAGATCCAAGTCTTTGAAGTACCTCAAGTAGGCAACATCCACATAGCGGGCGCTCTTGTCAGTGAAGAGCGTGATACCCACCAGGTAGAGCAAATATATGTGGAGAGACTGGTCCCGCTTCTTCTGCATCTCAACCAAATCACCAACATGGTAGGACTCCTGTGCCTCCTAAAGACGCTCCTTGAAAGCATCCTTCAAGAAGCTAAACCGTGCATGGCTCCCTTTTGTCTTCTCTACCTCCACCCATGCCTCCCTCGCATCAACCCCCAACAACTCAATCATCAACCCAACAACTTCAGGCCTGGTCATACACTTGTGGGACAAGAGCATACCCTCAATGGGGAGATGCAGCAAACATAACACATCATCAAGTGTCACTGTCATCTTCCCAAACGGAAGATGGAAGCTCCAGGTCTCCTCGTGCCACCTCTCCACAAATGCTGAACAAAGGCTGTGGTCAATCTGGCTGTAGCTGGTATCCTGTAGCCACTGAAGACCGGTGGCTCTCAGACCATCCTTAAACCATTGTGCTGCCATCCGCCCCCTGTTTGGTTTGTGAATTGCCTCAATCTTCTTCCCGTTGTTGTCGCACTTTAAATTATCACGCCACTGCAAAAATTAAAACAAAAAATTAACATCAGTTTCACAGTAATCAGAATAATACATGACAATCATTAACAACAATTTACAATCATTAAAACAACATAGAAATTCAATTTTCATTAAGCTAAAAGGTGTAGTGTCCTATGTTGAGGCAAAATCCCTAAATAATTTTAAAGATAACAAACCCTAAATGATTAAAGGATTAATGGACTTTGATTAGTTTCTTGGTATTTAACTTGTGTTCTTGAGTGTTTAATTAAGACAGGAACAACATATGAACCATACCAAGATACAAGGAATCAAAGATCATTAAGAAATTGAACAAGAGTTCAGAAGGTTGGACTCAGTTCAGAAGCTGAGCATAGTTCAGAAGGTTGGACTCAGTTCAGAAGCTGAACATAGTTCAGAAGCTGAACATAGTTCAGAAGGTTGGACTCAGTTCAGAAGCTAAACATTGTTCAGAAGCTAAAATGCAGTTCAGAAGCTGAAAACACAGTTCAGAAGCTGGAACCCTGTTCAGAGGCAGCAATGTTGTTCAGAAGCTGAACAAAGTTCAGAAGCTGAAATGCAGTTCAGAAGCTTGGTCACAGTTCTGAAGCCCTGTCATAAGACTGCTCCTACATAACCCCAGGAATTCAAGAACATGCATACTACACGTGGCATAAATAAATGTCCAGGAAAATATACTTGCATGGATCAATCAAGCAATAAAGACATTTACAAGATGAATGTCAAAAAGGACATTCAATGTTCATTTAAGACTATGAACATTGAATTAACAGGAATATTCCAAAAGGGAATATCATCCTAGATGATCAAATTACCTCACTTCATTTATGTTTCACTATTAGGATTTGATTACATCAAATGGAAGTCTTACAAGTCATCCTAAGTGAAACAAAAAGGATATTCTGAAGTTCAGAATGTTCAATACAGCACATGCTTTAATTCTGACAGCAACAGTAAAGCAGTTGGAAAAGTAAAGCAAAAGCCAAAATACAATCTCAAAGTCAGAATCCATGAGATCTTGACACCTAAGGGGTTGGTACTGTTACATATCAGCAAAATCCCCTAAAGCATGGGCATGAAGTGATGGTTCCACTTTTCTCTCTCTTGCACATAATCCAAGAACAGATCTGCAAAGCTCTTGGCACAGAAACTTTCTGATGTACTGCACGCATAAACAAGAATTCATCAGCAATCCAGAAATTCATATGTTCATTCATACATAATGAACCCAGATGAATATCATCAAGAATGCAACAACATTCTGAAGTATTCTCAAAAAACACAACAACATTCTGAAAGTCAGAATGTTCACCCATATTATCAAGCAAAAGTCAGTGGGGCCCAGGACACATGGCACAAGACCATTGGTCACCCTCCAACGGTTACAAGAGACCAATAACTCTATAAATAGAAGTGAAAGACTCAGCATTATACACACAATTGCAAAGCATACAAGAAAACATTTGAAAAGTGTTTGAAGCTTTAACATCTCAAATTGATCATCACTCAAAGTGTAAATCAATTCTCTTTATCTTGTCAAAGATAAACTCTCCCCCTTCTCTTCTGAAAGTCTTCATCTTAACCTCACTTCTTAAATTCTCCAATCAATTGTAAAGAGCAAATCTCATCTAGTTTTAAGGGTATTAAAGTCTAGGTTGAGTAACATAGTACAAAGTCTGGTGTGACTTAGTACAGAAGGTTGAGAGCCTGCTGAGGCTTAGAAAATACAGGTTGTAACCGTTCCAAGTGGACAAGATTGTAAGGTGCAGGATTTGAGAGGGTATCTCAAGCATCATAGTGGAAAACTCTCACAAGATTGTGAGGAGTGGACTAGCCCACATTGGGTGAACCACTATAAAATTCTGTGTGTCTTTCTTCTCTCCCTATACTCTTTATACTACTGCATACACATCACACACACAACACTGAACTTAAATATCTTATCCTGCAACTGACACTTCAGAACGTTCTGAAGTCTGTTTAACTTTGTTCTTCCAAGAATCAACTTGAGAAGTAATTTTTTAAGTACAGGATTAGATTTTAAAAAGGGTCACAATTCAAACCCCCCCTTTCTTGTGACTATACTATCTACTTCAATTGGCATCAGAGCAAGGCTCTAAGGGTTTGAACACTTACACAAGTGTTAGAGAAAAGATTCAGGAATAAGTATGTCAAAGGCTAAGTACATTACAGAAGGAGGATGAGCAAACAGACCTCCATTGTTTGATGGCTCAAACTACTACTTCTGGAAAGGTAAGATGGAACTTTTTCTTAGATCTCAAGATACGGACATGTGGGCTGTAATCTCTGAAGGAGATCATGTTCCAATGAACAAAGATGGAGGCATAAAAGAAAAAAGTGCATGGACACCAGATGACAAAGCCAAGGTATTACTAAACTCTAAAGCTAGATTATTTTTATCATGCGCACTAACCATGGAAGAAAGTGAAAGAGTTGATGAATGCCAAAATGCTAAAGAAGTATGGGACACCTTAAAAATACACCATGAAGGTACATCTCATGTCAAAGAAACTAGAATTGACATTGGAGTCAGAAAGTTTGAAATTTTTGAAATGAGTGAAAATGAAACTATTGATGAAATGTATGCTAGATTCACAACAATAGTAAATGAAATGAGATCTCTTGGAAAGATATATTCCACTCATGATAGAATCAGGAAAATATTAAGATGTCTTCCAAGCACATGGAGACCTATGGTCACAGCTATTACCCAGGCCAAAGATCTAAACTCTCTGACCTTGGAGGAACTTATTGGGTCACTAAGAGCTCATTAAGTCATACTTCAAGAAGACAAACCAGTGAAAAAGGTAAAAACTCTTGCCTTGAAGGCCTCCCAAGAAACATCATCAGCAACTCAAGATGATGTGGAAGAACTGGATGAAATAGAAGAAGTCTAGGAAGAGGAAGCTGAAGATGAACTTGCACTCATCTCCAAGAAAATTCAAAGAATGATGATGAGAAGAAATCAGATCAGAAAGAAGTTTCCCAACACTAACAAAACTGAGACTGACAAAAGTCAAGTCACCTGTTTTGGATGCAACAAGCTTGGACACTACAAAAATGAGTGTCCTGATCTCAAGAAACAACAAAGGAGACCTCCCTTCAAAAAGAAAGCCATGATCACCTGGGATGATCTAGAAGAAGCAGAACCTGAAGATGAGGAAGTCAACCTGAGCTTGATGGCTAAATCAGAAGATGAGGAAGAGGTCTCCTCTCAAAATGCAAAGACAAAGCCATGGTACTTGGACAGTGGCTGTTCAAGACACATGACAGGAGATAGGAATTGCTTTCTAACCTTTGAAAGTAGAGATGGAGGACTAGTCACATTTGGAAACAATGACAAAGGCAAAATCAGAGGTAAAGGAACAATAGGTAAAACTAACTCTGCCAAAATAGAAAATGTTCAGTTTGTAGAAGGGTTGAAACACAATCTACTTAGCATAAGTCAATTATGTGATAGTGGTTTTGAAGTTATTTTTAAACCCAACATATGTGAAATAAGACAAGCCTCCTCTAAAAAATTAATTTTCTCTGGATCAAGGAAAAAGAACTTGTATGTTTTGGACTTAAATGAAATTCCAGCTGAATCATGTTTTATGTCTCTTGAAAAAGATAAGTGGATTTGGCACAAAAGAGCTGGTCACATCAGTATGAAAACTATTGCTAAACTTTCTCAACTTGATCTAGTTAGAGGTTTGCCAAAGATTAACTTTGAAAAGGACAAGATCTGTGAAGCTTGTATTAAAGGAAAACAAGTTAAAAGCAGTTTTAAAACAATTGAATATATTTCAACTCAAAAACCTTTGGAGCTTCTTCACATTGATCTCTTTGGTCCTGTTCAAACTGCAAGTCTTAGTGGCAAAAAATATGGATTTGTTATTGTTGATGATTTCTCAAGATTTACATGGGTGTTATTTTTAAAACATAAAGATGAATCATTTGAAGCATTTCAAAACTTTTGCAAAAAGATTCAAAATGAAAAAGGTTCCAATATCATATCTGTAACGAGTGATCATGGAGGAGAATTTGAAAATGCTTCCTTCAAGACATTCTTTGATGAATGTGGTATTACACATAATTTTTCTTGTGCAAGAACTCCACAGCAAAATGGAGTTGTTGAAAGGAAAAATAGAACCTTGCAAGAAATGGCTAAGACTATGTTGAATGAATCAAATGTTGAAGATTACTTTTGGGCAGAAGCCATCAATACATCTTGTTACATTTTGAATAGAGTTTCAATAAGAAACATTCTAAATAAAACCCCATATGAATTATGGAAAAACATCAAACCTAGCATATCTTATTTTCACATATTTGGTTGCTACTGTTACATTCTGAACACAAAAGAAAAATTGGGTAAGTTTGATCCTAAATCAGATAAAGCTATCTTTTTGGGATACTCTACAACATCCAAAGGTTATAGAGTGTACAACCTAAAAACCCAAACAGTTGAAGTCAGTATGCATGTCATATTTGATGAATATGATGAACCTTCTCAACTCCAAGAAAAGGAAGATACTGAAGATCAGACACTTCAGAATGTTAACAATCAGAACAATGTAAGTTCTGAAGAAAAAGAGGATGATCAGAATGTTCAGGACTCATCCCTACAGAGCCCTCCTAGAAGTTGGAGAATGGTAGGAGATCATCCTGTAGATCAAATCATTGGAAGCACAACTGATGGTGTAAGAACCAGAATGTCCTTTCAAGGGAACAATATGGCTATGATCTCTCAAATGGAACCCAAGTCAATAAATGAAGCCATAGTAGATGATTCATGGATTGAGGCCATGAAAGATGAACTGTCTCAGTTTAAAAGAAACAAAGTGTGGAACTTGGTTCCAAATGATCAAGGGAAGACAATCATTGGAACAAGATGAGTGTTTAGAAATAAACTTGATGAAGATGGCAAAGTTGTCAGAAATAAGGCAAGGTTGGTTGCTCAAGGATACAACCAACAAGAAGGCTGTAGTTTTGATCTTGTAGCCTATTGTGATGCTGATTATGCTGGAGACAAAGTTGAGAGAAAGAGTACAAGTGGATCTTGCCAATTCCTAGGACAAGCCCTGATTGGATGGTCCTGTAGAAAACAAAATACCATTGCACTCTCTACAACAGAAGCTGAGTATGTATCTGCAGCCAGTTGTTGCTCTCAAGTTTTGTGGATCAGAAATCAGTTGGAAGATTACTCACTAAGGTACTTAAATGTTCCAATTCTGTGTGACAACACAAGTGCAATTAATTTATCAAAAAATCCAATTCAACATTCTAGGTCTAAGCATATTGAAATTAAGCATCATTTCATACGTGATCATGTTCAGAAAAAGGACATTGAATTAAAATTCATTGATACAGAAAATCAATTAGCTGACATTTTCACAAAACCATTAGTTGAGGATAGATTCAATTTTATCAAAGAAAAATTACTAATTATAAAAAATCCCAATAAAGATTGATTAGCTGAATCACTAAGGGCCTAGGACAAACCCCCTTGAGTCATTCTGAATCACTTCAGAATGTTCAACAAAGCTCAGAATGTTCAAACAAAGTTCAGGATGTTCATTCAGGCTCTGAACGTTCACTCTGTTCAGCATGGCACTCTGAACTCAGGATATTCAGAACACTTTTTTCTGAAGTTGGTAAGTCACTCTCATAAGTGATTTTGATCTTTCTTCAAAAATCTCTCCATATCTCAGCATTAAATGCTTGTAGAGGAGTTAATGTGATAAAACCATTAACCTCCATACAAAAAGAGAACTATCAAATCAGCCACTCTCCTTTCTTCTCTTGAACGGCTACTTTCTCTTTCCTGTACAACTACTTTTCAGTTTCATCTTTTCCCATAAAACCACCATCATCAGTTTCTCTCTCTCTCTCTCTTCTCCTACACGTTTGTCTTTATAAACAAACCACCACTCCACTCAAACACGTTCATCTCCAACTCTTTCCAAACCATAAAATTTCATCTGTCTCTTCGCAAAAAACACTGCCATGGCCAGAACAAAAACAACCTCTCGAATCAATGACAAGAACAAACCCTTGTTCCTCGTTCTGCTCCACCACAATACCCAGATGAACCTAAACCTCTGCGCACCATTCTCCCTGACATCATCATCTCCACTACTGAACCTTCTAAACCCAGAAAACCTGTGTCTAAACCTAAGAAATCTGTTTCAACTTCCCAACATCCCAGAAGATCTCAGAGAATCATCTCTGGAACTGGAAAAGCCAAGAAATTCTCTACTTCCACAGTTCTTCTCTCAGACTCAGAGGAAGATTCTGAACCAACCATTTCTCAATACATGAGGAAGGTTAAGACTTCACCCAAACAAACCTCTGAACCAGAAAAAGAGAATTCTGTATCTGAAGAAGAATCTCAATCAAAATCTCAATCTGAAGAAGAGGTACCTTCTGATGAGCAGGAAGAAGTGTCTCCTCCCAAAAAACATGGAAAAGGAAAAGACATTGGGAAGATAGCTTCCATTTTGAAAGCCAAAAAGGAAAAAGCACCTAGACCCATAAGCAGGGCTAAGTACTTTGATTTTGCTGATCTAAAGAAGAAGGGATGGAACCTGTGTGAATACACTGATGCACAAGGATGGACAAGCTTTGTATCACTTCAAGAACTCACCTACCCAGACTTGGTAAGGGAATTCTACAGTTCAATGGAAATCAAAACCAAAGATAGAAAAAAGACCCTCACTACAACTGTCAAAGGAATTAAGATTAAGCTCACTCAAGCTTCCCTCTCAAAAGCTCTAAGAATCCCAAATGAAGGTAATGAACTCTTCTTTCCTTCTTGGTTTTCTGAAGCTAGAACAAACCGTGCCAAACTCATACTTGAATACACCAAACCAAACCTTCCTTTTAACTCCACAAACCTTGCTGACCTACCCAAAATCTTTCACAATATGGTACGCCACACCTTGCTTCCTAGGTCAGGAACCTATGAAGCTGTGAGTGATACTGATCTCTGCATCATGTTTCATCTCATTAACAAGAAAAAGTTAAACCTTTGCTTCATTATCCTTCAACACATGATTGATTCATGTATGAATCCCAAACAAACCAGTGCCCTAGTCTATGGAATGCCAATCACCCTTATCCTTAAGGACAACAAGGTGCCTCTTGAAGATGAACAATGTGATTACACCTTTATGAGATTCACTGCAAAAACCATAGCTCAGTTGCACATCACTTCCTCCAATCTTCCCACACCTCCAGCATCTGAAACATCTGGTTCTGTTAAAAGACATCAAGACCAGAAAATTGGAAAGACAAAGAAGAAAAGGAAGATTGAGAAAGTAAAAAACCCTCCAAATATTCCACTGGAAGAAGAAGTAGAAGCTGTCAACAACGTGGTTCAAGAGGAGCCCATGGATGAAAACCCTACAGAAAATCAAAGAGAAGATGAATCTCCTGCTGAAGAAACATTCCAAGAGAGTGCTGATCTTGCCAAAGATGCAACTCAGGAAGTTGCAGAAGATCAGAATGTTGCAGAAGATCAGAATATTGAAGAATCTCAAGAAATGGCTGAGGAGGAAAGTCAGCAGGATAATGAATCGCTTCTCAAAAAGAATGCTGAGACAGCCACAGTTGCTGAAGAAGAATTTTAGCAAGACATTGAAGAAAATGCTGAAGAAGGAGCTCAGCTGGAAGAAGGAGAACAAAAGATTGCTGAGGATCAGGACCTGAATGATGTTGCAGAAATCTTAGTCACCCACATGTTTAGTGACAATGCTGACCAGTTAGAAACTGGTACTGAAAAATCAGATGGAAATCAAGCTGGGTTTGATCTCAATATGGAAGGGTTCAACTCAGAAGATGGTGTATTTGAGGATTCTCAGAAAGAAAATCCTGAAACAATGCCTGAAACTGAAGTACAGAATGTTGAAGGAAACATTCTCCCTGATCATACCACTCCTTCCATATGTGAAGTCTCTGCAGATCCTGCCCCTATAGCCTCAGGATCTCTGCCTATTGAACAAATCCAACATCTGGCTCAACAACCACCACCACCACTCCTGAATCAATCTACCTCCACCATGGAGTCAGAAGCTATTTGCAGCAAATTTCTGATATCCCCTCTTCACACTTCGCAAAATATTTCTCCTGCTCCAGCCACACTTAAAACAACCACTCAACTACCAGATATCCCTACTCTGTTTGCCTCACTTGAAACCTTTGTCTCAAAAGAAGGTCACTCAAAAACAAACTTGGATGCCCCCACTTCCGCTCCCACATCACAAATATCCAAAGCTGAAAAAATTGCTAGACGTTCTCTTAGGGTTGCAACTAAAACCCATAAGATTGCATGTGTCCTAGAAAAATGGACTTCTGAAGTTGCTGCTCCTGGATTAGCCATGGAACCTCCAGTGTTTGAAGATCCATCTGTCTTTGACTCTGAGCCTTCCTCAGATTCTGGAGACTCAACTCCCTGAATGTCCTCCACTTGTCCCTCCCTACCTTTCTTGCTGTTGACAAAAGGGGGAGAAGCTTTAGGATTTTAAAGTCTTTAAGTCTTTATGTTTTAGGCCCAAGTAGGTCAGTGATCAATAGTTATTGGAGTTCTTAAAACTTCAACTTTTGCCTGATCACCTTTGTTTGTTAAGTTTTTGCTTTTGAACCATATATGATGTAATGAGCATGATTGATTAATGAAAAAATACATTTGGTTCAAAAATCTGCATCTCTTAATAATGCCATGAATTATAAAAATAAGGGGGAGCTTTTAAAAAATTGTTAAAAACTCAATGTCATGAATTATAAAAATGAGGGGGAGCATAAAAATAATTTTCAGCTCTTAAACCTCTCATACTTTTAATCAAAATCCATAATCCTAAATCATAGGTTTGTCATCATCAAAAAGGGGGAGATTGTTGAGGCAAAATCCCTAAATAATTTTAAAGATAACAAACCCTAAATGATTAAAGGATTAATGGACTTTGATTAGTTTCTTGGTATTTAACTTGTGTTCTTGAGTGTTTAATTAAGACAGGAACAAGATATGAACCATACCAAGATACAAGGAATCAAAGATCATTAAGAAATTGAACAAGAGTTCAGAAGGTTGGACTCAGTTCAGAAGCTGAGCATAGTTCAGAAGGTTGGACTCAGTTCAGAAGCTGAACATAGTTCAGAAGGTTGGACTCAGTTCAGAAGCTAAACATTGTTCAGAAGCTAAAATGCAGTTCAGAAGCTGAAAACACAGTTCAGAAGCTGGAACCCTGTTCAGAGGCAGCAATGTTGTTGAGAAGCTGAAATGCAGTTCAGAAGCTTGGTCACAGTTCTGAAGCCCTGTCATAAGACTGCTCCTACATAAGCCCAGGAATTCAAGAACATGCATACTACACGTGGCATAAATAAATGTCCAGGAAAATATACTTGCATGGATCAATCAAGCAATAAAGACATTTACAAGATGAATGTCAAAAAGGACATTCAATGTTCATTTAAGACTATGAACATTGAATTAACAGGAATATTCCAAAAGGGAATATCATCCTAGATGATCAAATTACCTCACTTCATTTATGTTTCACTATTAGGATTTGATTACATCAAATGGAAGTCTTACAAGTCATCCTAAGTGAAACAAAAAGGATATTCTGAAGTTCAGAATGTTCAATACAGCACATGCTTTAATTCTGACAGCAACAGTAAAGCAGTTGGAAAAGTAAAGCAAAAGCCAAAATACAATCTCAAAGTCAGAATCCATGCGATCTTGACACCTAAGGGGTTGGTACTGTTACATATCAGCAAAATCCCCTAAAGCATGGGCATGAAGTGATGGTTCCACTTTTCTCTCTCCTGCACATAATCCAAGAACAGATCTGCAAAGCTCTTGGCACAGAAACTTTCTGATGTACTGCACGCATAAACAAGAATTCATCAGCAATCCAGAAATTCATATGTTCATTCATACATAATGAACCCAGATGAATATCATCAAGAATGCAACAACATTCTGAAGTATTCTCAAAAAACACAACAACATTCTGAAAGTCAGAATGTTCACCCAGATTATCAAGCAAAAGTCAGTGGGGCCCAGGACACATGGCACAAGACCATTGGTCACCCTCCAACGGTTACAAGAGACCAATAACTCTATAAATAGAAGTGAAAGGCTCAGCATTATACACACAATTGCAAAGCATACAAGAAAACATTTGAAAAGTGTTTGAAGCTTTAGCATCTCAAATTGATCATCACTCAAAGTGTAAATCAATTCTCTTTATCTTGTCAAAGATAAACTCTCCCCCTTCTCTTCTGAAAGTCTTTATCTTAACCTCACTTCTTAAATTCTCCAATCAATTGTAAAGAGCAAATCTCATCTAGTTTTAAGGGTATTAAAGTCTAGGTTGAGTAACATAGTACAAAGTCTGGTGTGACTTAGTACAGAAGGTTGAGAGCCTGCTGAGGCTTAGAAAATACAGGTTGTAACCGTTCCAAGTGGACAAGATTGTAAGGTGCAGGATTTGAGAGGGTATCTCAAGCATCATAGTGGAAAACTCTCACAAGATTGTGAGGAGTGGACTAGCCCACATTGGGTGAACCACTATAAAATTCTGTGTGTCTTTCTTCTCTCCCTATACTCTTTATACTACTGCATACACATCACACACACAACACTGAACTTAAATATCTTATCCTGCAACTGACACTTCAGAACGTTCTGAAGTCTGTTTAACTTTGTTCTTCCAAGAATCAACTTGAGAAGTAATTTTTTAAGTACAGGATTAGATTTTAAAAAGGGTCACAATTCAAACCCCCCATTTCTTGTGACTATATTATCTACTTCATCTTACCACTCCGTCAGCCGCCATCCTGGCCACATGAACTTGGTACTTCGTTAGAACCGTCAAGTCGTGTGGGCCACCAGGATAGTCCTCAAGCTCATCTGGCTCTGGCTTTGGCACACGATCTTCCTTCTCATCATCGTCCACCTCCACCTCCTGGTCACCCTCCACCTACTCCACAATCTCTATCTGAGGCTCGTACTGTGGCTCATCATAGTTCCCCTGGGAGGTTCCCTCGCCATCAGCACCGGCACATCCTGCCCTGCCCCACCTGGGCTATCCCCCTCCGCTTGCATCCTCTCCATACGCTCCCTCCTAACAGAAGCATGCATAACTGTTCTTTGACCCCTGGTGCGATCAACAGGTTGTTCCATACCCGTAACATGCATAAAAGGATTAAGTACTATCAACAGAAATACTCAAAAGTCAAAAAATCTTCATACTGGTACAATTCAGATTATAATATTGAAACTGCAGCAATCCAGTTTCAATTTTAAAATCCAAACTGCTTCAATACCCAGAAAAAAATTCGAACTCAAAGGATTGCATGCAGAGGGAATGAGACCTAACCTTCAGTTTGGTGTTTGATAAACCTTGAAATGTGATGATTTTGAGCAAAAAAAAAGCCAAGATTCAACCAATTTGTTGATTTTCGGATTTTGGGATAAGAAGAGAGAGAAAGTGAAAGTTGAAAGTGAAACTAAAAATGGGGAAAGTTGCTGTTCTTGCATATAGGGCGCGTGAGAACCTTATACGGTGGTAAAAGTAATAGCCAAAAAAGTCTAAGAGGTATAGAATTTACTGTCCTACCCAAGTCCAAGAATTGTTAAAAAATGGAAATGCTTTGTTCGTTGAAAATGGTGCAAATAATGGGAGCAAATATCCATAATATGTGGAAATTAAGAAAGTTAGAGTACACGTTCCTTTCACCAGGGCTTCAACTACAATTATTGTTCCTTGTGCTCAAATGCATAATGCATGATCATAACATTAAGAAGCTCCTAAAGAGAACGACGATTTACCAATCTAGATGATTCTGTAATAAACCCACAATGGAACATTCATTCCTTCCCAAAAGAAGCAACTATACTACTGCTGACCCGTGATTCCTTTCACCTTGTTCTTGTTCTGTCATATAAACATCTGATCCTAAACCTGTTAAACGACGGCGGCAGTGGCGGAGCCAGAAAAAAAGTCTCGGATGGGCCACTAAAATAAACAACAAAGTATAAACTTTAATATATAAACACACAATGTATTTCGTAATAAGTTTAAACACAAAGTTTAGATACATCAACGGACAACGACACTAAAAGAGTTGAATAGAGAAGTTGAAGTTGGAAATTGCGTGAAACATTGCGTTAGAAGAGCATGAGGGAAGGAAGGGTCGTGCTTGAGTAGTAGAGAGGGTGGGCCGTTTTGTATTTTTCTTTAAAAACAAGGGGTGTTTTAGTAATTTCCTTATAGAAAAAATTGTTTTGTTTTTGGGTGGGTGGGCCGTTGCCCACCTTAGCCCATACAGTGCTCCGCCACTGGACGACGGTGATGATTTGAAACACTGAACAATGGCGCCTGCACCAACTCCGTCATCATGTCCAAGTCCATCCAATCCAAGCAAACCGTTACGAAGAAACACGGGTTGAGATTGACGATTTTCTCCTACTCATTTAAAACAGGTACCCCTTAGGAATAACAAGGGGTGTTTTAGTAATTTCCTTATAGATTTTTTTTTTGTTTTTGGGTGGGTGGGTCGTGGCCCACCTTAGCCCATACAGTGCTCCGCCACTGGACGGCGGTGATGATTTGAAACACTGAACAACGGCGCCTGCACCAACTTCGTCATCATGTACAAATCCATCCAATCCAAGCAAACCGTTATGAAGAAACACGGGTTGAGATTGATGATTTTCTCCTACTCACTTAAAACAGGTACCCCTTAGGAAATCTCAATCATGCATGCACTTTGGTGCATTAATTGGCCTATGGTAGATAAATTTTAGAAGAAATTGCACTGAGATATATTCTTAAAAACCACATGCATGCACCTCTTCTATTTTTTTAATTAACATTTACTATCCCTATTTCGAAAATTGCACACACCACTCTTCAATGTTGTTTAAATTACATATTTTTTTTAACCAAGCCTTCTCCTACTCAGTGGGGTGGGTGGCTACATGGATCAAACACTGCCGCCATAATGTTCTTAGAGATTCAACTAAGTTTTACATTTGTTGGATGTTAACTGCCTAACACAACTCTATTCATTTATCCGGGCTTGAAACCAGGTATGCATAGGACATGGACATGATTTACATAATACCTGTTTAAATTACATATACCTTTTTTTTTACATAATAGAAGATAGATATGCAATTAAGAGGAGATAGATGTCTTGTACAAATATGAGTTATTCAAACATACCTCAGGAGATGTGAGTGTAATTTCTCCGCAAATCGTTCCAAGAGTAAATTAATTTACATCAGATCCACATGACCACATCCTCAGAAATAGCGTTTTAATTTTCTATATTGCTCCACTTGTGTGTCTTTTGATTCATTCAATCTTTTAGTTTTCATGGATTGTGACAAAACAGATGTGTGTATATATATATATAGTACATGAATGTGAAATTTTGAAATATGAAATACTCAAATTGACTAACACAAGCAAAAAAATTCTCCACATGCTATATACTCTTGAGCCCCGTTTAGAAAAAAGTCTCTAGCTCCACCATAAGATTCACACCTTTCCCCCTCTTGAAATACTATGGTGCTTGTGCTTTCTTTTTCTTGTGTTTCCATTAAGTTTTTGCCACTAGTTGTGTACCAATCACTCTCTTCACCAATCTCTATGCCTAAATCTTCTTCTTCTCGTAGTTCCAACTGAACTTGTGAGATTTTTACATCTGACAAACAGCATACTTCATCGGACATTTCCGATGAAGAGTCTTCCATTGTATAAAAGTCATCGTTGTTGCTATCAACTACACATGGCATTAAGGAGACAACCTGCAATGTATAAAGTTCATAATATTAGTCAAATTATATGATCTCACAGTGTTTTTAATTAGCTGTTTTATGATGTCTTAATGAGTTTGATTTTTTGATGTATTGCTTCAAGACTCAAAAACACGCGCGCGCGCACACATGCAATTACTTATCTGTTACTTATCTTACCATATCCATTGTAAACCTTTCCTTCGGATTCTTTCTGAGACATTTTTCCGTTACTAGAACCAATGAAGCAAGTTGTTCTTCATCATAGGAGCTGCTGATTTCCGGATCCATCAACTGAAGGTACTCCCGTCCTCCAAGAAGTGGCCTTGCCTGAACAATTTTGTACAAAACACATAATCAATGAATACAGTATGATATAACTGCCAGGTTTTGTAAGTTATAAATGAAACCCTTGTATTTAGGTTCATAATGAAAGTGAATGTGATCCTGGCTGAAAATATGATGAACAATTCAGGCCTTTGCTGTTACTACAGATAAAAAAAGGCTCACTCGTAGTCGCATAGGATGTCATTTTTATGTGAGTTTAAAAAGAATTATGAAGTGAGATTTATAAAATGAAGTATCTAGTATAGTATCTAATGATTTGCTACTAGTAGATTCTCAAGAATACAGTATTTTCAGATATATTGCAAACTGTGGACAGTAAGAACCGTAGCACCAAAATTGTTCCTAAATATGGTTAGACTATTTTATGCATAAAAGTGAAACATATTTTCTACTTCTATATAGCATAAAGAAATAAAGTCTCATGGTTCTTACCCGTTCAATAAGACATTTCTGTCCTGGTATTTTATCCGAAACCAAACAGCCTGTGATTAACTCTAAAAGAACTGCACCAAAAGAGTACACATCTGCTTTTGTTGATAGTTTTCCACTCTCCTGATACTCCGGTGCAGCGTATCCACAATTCCTAACACTTTTATCCTTGCAGCTATTCTTCAATTCATGTCTTTCTTTTCTAAACACAAAATCTCCGAGCTACACGATATTTGCATTGCAATAAAAAATAAAAAAAAAGTAAGTTTGTTAAGTTGTCAAATAGCTTCTTCATATACAAAGTTAGCACAGTATAAAATAGCTTAATGATTTTAAGGTTCAAGAAAGTACCAATGGTGTATAGTCATGATTTAGAAGAATGTTACTTGGTTTTACTCTTCCATGTATTATGTTATTCTCATGTAGATACTTCAGTCCACTGGATATACCTATTGCAATTTTCATCCTTTCTCTCCAAGTCAACAATCTACCACTTTTCCCTGCATGATTCAGATATTTCGTTTGGTATTGAATTGCATTTTTTAACTTAAAAGTCAATGAACTTGGAGTTCAAACCTCGTTTATAATAACAAAGTTTAACATTCGCGTATTTAACCTTACTTGATAAGTACTGATCAAGCGAACCGTTGCATGCGTACTCATAAACGATCAGCAACTTATTTTCTCGTAAACATAAACCCAGAAGCATGATCAAGTTTTCATGTCTAGCAGTTGTGAGCAACTGGACTTCTGACACAAACACCTTCTCTTCCTGCAAGCTTGTGACTTGAATTTTCTTAATAGCTATTTTCAGCTTATTATCTAACTGACCTTTGAAGGCAGGTCCATATTCACCTTCAGATAGAGAATACATGATTGAAAATCCTTCTGTAGCAGCTTCAAGCTCTTCATAAGTAAATTTCCTTGGACATTCATTATTTGGCCGTCTACTTTTGCAGATTGAACATACAGAAGACTTTGAAAAATTCTCCATAATGCTTTCGTCTTGATTCTCATTCAATAAACCCTCATCATCGGAGTTGTAATCCGTTTGTTTTTTTTCCTGGAAAATCTTTTGTTGTTTATCTTCTGCCTTGGTCTCTATCTCATTTCCTTCTATATGGAAGCTTTCTTCATTGTGTTGATTTTTCTGGATCTGCTGATCCTTGTTTATCTGTTCAATCATGTCATTAGTTGTAATTGCTGTTCTGAAGCTTCTTTCTTCCTTGAATGTGTTTCTGTCAATTTGGTCTGCTTCCCGGCTTACCAGATCAGCCATCATTTGACCTATCATGAAAAAATTCAATAAAGAAGCAAATATAGCAGAAATTGAACCAAACAAGTGTTTAATTTAGCAAATATTTATCTACCAATAAGTCCCTCATACACTCTGAAAATAGTTTTGTACTGGGAAAAATTCTAACATTTTAAGGTCCAAAAGAAGTTTCTTATCCCTTTTTATGTAGTTTTCCTAAAATACCTTGTGCACTAGTCATGGGTGTGGTCGCCTCATCATTTGGTAAATCCGAGTAAGAAGAAGAAGAATCTTCAATGACACAACTCTCATCTGATTCTTCTATACCTTGTAATGCTGATATAACCTGAAATAACCCAAAGAGCCATCATATGTAACTTTTAAATGATATGTAACCTATAAAATTTTACATCGTCGTCTATGTTTTTTCTTTAAAAGTCAAATGTTAGTGTTGTTAGTATTATGCTGTGGGTGGGGATCGAACCCTCGATCTCCTTGTCACACCATTGTATAACTCCCTCACCCCAGCCATCAAGTCATCCTTATATCCCCTCTTAAGACTTTTATTTTCTATTACTTTTTCATAATGAACTTGTGAAAGAGGGTTTCAAATGTGTGCAACGACATCAGCCCGCAATTGAACTGTGATTATAAATCATAGAAAAATCTGCATGACAATGCTGCATCGGGTTGCAATGGCCACATCAGGTTGCAACAGACCATATAGTTCTCATATCACGCAATGCAGGTCTGTGACATGTACTTTTTTATTCTAGAGTGCTTTATTTATCTAGTAAATGAACTGACATGCTTTCTTCGTTTGGTTTGATGTAATTTTTTTATGACCATATTAATTATCATTGAGACTTACCATATTCATTGTGTATCTTTCCTTTGGATTCTTTTTGAGACATTTGTCTGTTACTTGGACCAACCATTGAAGTTGTTCTTCTTCATAGGAGTTACAGATTTTTGGATCCACTAACAGTGCATACTTCTTTCCTCCAAGTAGTGGCCTTGCCTAGGAGTGCAAACAATATACAAAGAAAGAATTAGGTATGATGCACATAAGCAAACAAATTAAAATGTAAACACGGTGAAAATTGAAAACAGCACTACATTCATAGACAAAAAAGAATGTTACGTAACCCTAGTAAGTTAGTTACAATAGTTAGTTAGTTAGATAGGAAGATAGCTTGAAGAGGAATTAAGAGTGGGAAAAAAACAGGTCTTTCAGAAGATGTAGCTATCAACAAATGCTATTTTTCGTCATATATTCTGAACCTGTACCTATCAATATGACAATGAAAGGGCACAAGATTTCTCAACAACAGAACTTCCACGCTACCACACAGTGATATATTATTTTTACTAACCATGTATATTTTATTTTATGATTTAATGTGTGGTGCGGAAATTTTGGGATATTATGGTGAAATTAAAAGCAATATGGTCAATGCGAAATGTGTTTCTTGCTGATAACATTTTGTACACACAGTAACGAAGATGAGAAGGAGCATTTGTTTCAAAATTCAGATATATGAAATTATTAATACATGTCTCTTACCCATCCAACAAGGCTTTTGCCGCCTGGTAATTTGTCTGTTGCCCTTCGGCCGGTGATAAGTTCTAAAAGAACTACTCCAAAGGAGTACACATCTATCTTAGTTGATAGTTTCCCATTCTCCAAATACTCAGGTGCTGTATATCCAGAATCTCTTCCACTTTTATCTTTGAAGGACTTCTTTGGTTCAAGTTTCATTTTTCCAAAGCCAAAATCTCCAATCTAAAAAAAACATGGATAAAAGTGGAAATTTATTTTTTGAAACTTAGACATTGAGAAAAATGCATCAAATCCACCAAGGTTCAAGTAAGTACCAGTGGTTCAAAGTCATGTGTTAGAAGAATGTTACTTGCTTTTATACTTCCATGAATTATACTATTCCCATGTAGGTACTTTAAACCT
The DNA here is from genome assembly GCA_018208015.1 of Medicago ruthenica. Lineage (NCBI taxonomy): Eukaryota > Viridiplantae > Streptophyta > Magnoliopsida > Fabales > Fabaceae > Medicago > Medicago ruthenica. Next base: position 2,231,549 of record CM031373.1, on the reverse strand, counting down.
CTAGCAGTACCTATTGATATTTTCACTCTTTCCCTCCATGTCAATGACTGAAAATTTCCCCCTGCACAATGTTTTAAAGTTCTTTAAATCAGAAAATTAATTGAAGTTTGAAGCATTAAGTTCTTAAACTTCATTTGTAGATAAAGAAGCGAGAGTAAATATATTAGTCCTTACGTGATAGGTAATGGTCAAGAGAACCATTGCATACATGTTCATACACAATCATCAATTGACTTTTATCTGTACATAAGCCCAACAGCATGACCACATTTTTGTGTCTAACATTGGCGAACAACTGGACTTCTGACTTGAATATCTTCTCTTCTTGAGACTTAGTAATTTGATATTTCTTAACAACTATTTTCACTTTACTCTGCAGCAACCCTTTGAAGGTAGGCCCATCTTCACTTTCTGATAGAGAGTTCTCAACTGAAAATCCTTTGGTAGCTTCTAGGAGATCATCATGAGTAAAGTCTTTCATCCTTGAAACTTTCGGTCGTTTACTTTTGCAAATAGAGCATGCAGAGGATTTCGATTTCTCCAAAATGATTTCATCTTGATGTTCATCATGTGAATTCTCAGTGAAGCTATTCTGAAGTTGTGTTTGAACTATAATTCCACTAATAGGCACTGGTCTTAAGCCTCTTTTCATTTGAACAAAGCTCTTCTCTTCTTGTTCTTGATCAATAATGTGGTTAATGCCAATTTCTTGTGTTGAAATGCCATTCTCATTGTGGTTTCTCTTCATAATTTCTTTAAAATGACTCGGCTGATCCATCATGTGTTGACTTATTATCATGTTTCCTGAGTCCAAACTCTGGGGCCTTCTCTGCATGTGTTCATCAATCTGGCTCAATTCATCCAAGTTTTTCTGGCCTATCATGTAAAAGTGATTTTTTTCAACTTTTATTCTTAACGAACTTTCTTCCTGAAAGGAGATGCTCTCTATCTGCTCCACTTTCTGGATTGGATAATTAGTTTCTTCTGGACCTACTTCTTTTTTACCTTGTGAATCACTTATGCCTTGCACAAATGTTGAATTTAATACAACTCGAGGAGGAAAGTCCTCTGTCATGTAACACTGTTTGCTGTCTAATATGCCTTGTAATGTAATTTGTGAAGCATCGATATCAGACATATTTCTAGAATCTGATGTAGCTGAAGATAAGTCTTCTGTAATGTGGCATTGTTCGCTATCTGCTATGCCTTGTAATGCAGAAACAACCTGAAATTTTGCCAAATGTACACTTGTGATGTAAATGATATTATTTTTACTGTATAACTAAAATTGTCTACCTGAATGTCTGAGGCAATTATACGATGAATAACATTTTTATCTTGCAAAGAATCGAAATATGAGTCACTTCACGTCTCTAAAAAAATCATTAAAAGTCGAAGCACGCCTACTCAATCATGAAATGAAAGTCATGATCTACACATATAGTTTATGTTCAGACAAAAAGAAACCAAGTGTCCTTTACATGAGAGATTTTATACATTGTAAAATCATTTTTTGTACTTTGCTTAATAGATATATTTTGTTCAAGCAGGTACTAGATACTATAGTGAATGGGATATCACGTCTCTTCTTCTGCAGTTTGAACTTTTTGAATTGCATATTGTAGTAAATGGGTCTTACCATGTTCATGGAAGATCTTTCCTTAGGCTTCTTTTTGAGACATTGTGCTATTACTTTTACCAACCAGCGAAGTTGGTCTTCTTCATATGTTTTGCTTATTATAGGATCCACCAACTCTGAGTACTTCTTTCCTCCTAGAAGAGGCTTTGCCTGAAAAGGAAATATAAAGAAAGAAAAGAATATCAATATGTCTGATGTTCATAAGCAACAAAATGATGAATATGTATTCATTGATCACAAAATAAATAAAACGTTCTGATAATCGATCTGTGAAAACTGGAAACATAAAGGGTGATGAGTTAGACTATTTTTCAGGAATATTAGCTTGTTGACATGTGTCATGTGATTCTTACCCATTCAACAAGTCTTTTATCTCCTGATAATTTATCTGCGGCTTTGCGTCCTGTAATCAACTCTAAAATAACCACACCAAACGAGTATACATCTGTTTTAGTTGACAGTTTCCCTTTCTCCTGATACTCTGGTGCTAAGTATTCAGAATTCCATATGCTTTTATTATTGCAGGACTTCTTTGGTTCGAGTTTTTTTCCAAGGTCAAAATCTCCAAGCTAAAAATATGTTTATCATTTACAATAAGAGTTAGTTCCATAAAATGAGAAAATGTATATTCATATTGAAAATGTATATTCAACACAGCTGTCAAGGTTATGTACCAGTGGTTTGAAGTCATGTGTTAGAAGAATATTGCTTGGTTTTATATTTCCATGAATAATGTTATTGTCATGTAAATACTTTAGACCTCTGGAGAGGCCTATCGCCACTCTCATCCTTTCACTCCATGCCAATGTTTTGCAGCTTTCTCCTGCATAATGCAACAAGTGTCCATAGTATTAAATTTTTGTCTACCATTGACATATAAATCAAACTATCGAACGAGTCTTCTATTCACATGTATCAAATTCTACACGTAGCATTGAACCATATATCTTACTTGATAGATACATGTCAAGTGAACCGTTGCATGCATACTCATATACAATCAACATGAAGCGATCTTTTGTTGATGAACCTAATAGCATGACCACATTGTTATGTCTAGCTTTGAGGATGGCTTGAACTTCTGACTTCATTTTTTCCCTAACTTGAATGTTTGTTATTTCATGCTGCTTAACTACTATTTTAAGATCTCCCTCCAGCTTGCCTTTGAAAGTGGAGAATGGATTTCCACTTTCAGGGAGACAGTTCTTCAATGAAAATCCATCTGTGGCTGCTTCAATTTCTTCATAAGTAAATTCCTTCTGCCATTCAATGTTAGGTCTTCTTGTTTTGCAGACAGTGCATATAGAACACACTGAGGCATTTTTTGTTTGATCCTGGCTCATATGAAGATGTTTTGCTTGATCATTGTTAGTCAAAAGTGTTGTGCCCATATCATCCTCATGAGGCATGTTTTCAATATGTTCTTGATTCTTGCACTGCTTATCTTCTTCTATTTTGTCTATGATTTGGTTTCTGTTTATATCATCCATGCTAGGATGATCTGGACTTGTCTGACATGTTTTTCCATTCCTGTGAGCAATGACTGTTGAGCACCCGTCATTGTTATCGGGCTTGCAATGTATCTGGCTCACCCCTTCAACATTGATTGGACCTATCATTATATTGTTATTAGTAGTATTATTGAATGCTCAAGAAGATCTAAACTGAAACATGCAATGAAACAAATGAACAAGATCTTTTGTCATAAATCAAACATTTAAAATAAAGAGTTGTTATTTTCACAGTCAAATAAGACATCAAATTTCTACTCAAGTTGTTATACCAACTGAAAGAGCTCAAAGTTTTCCGGTACTCACTCTTAGGGACATTATCAATGCCGGAAACGTCTCCACATGGGCTTTCTGATAAACTCTCAGCATATGACTCATGGCTGTTGCATTGTATTTCAACTGCGAGATCAATAGGTCCTCTTAGGCGTTCTATGTGATTTTTACCCAATACTCTAGATATACCACAAGAAAGCTTCTGCAGGAAAAATTCTTCATCTTTCTTCATTTGCCTGTAAACCAGGTACATTCTTTCATTAATTTGAGGTCTTTAGAGATTCAGTACAACCAAGGTGTTTGATTTTACATATCAATTCATTTTGTAATTCAAAATGTATATTTCAAGTTGCAGAAACTCTAAATTTATTTCATGCTTCAAATTTGAGAAAGATGTAGCATTAGGTTTCAGCAACTGTATAATTTTCATATAATTATCACTAATGCATGCAATCGAATTTTAGTTATCCAACAATTCATTATTGTATCTTTCTTATTCCATTCATTGTTGTATGCAATTCCACTTTATATGGCCTTGTTTTAGATATAATAAAACAACATAGAGAAATTAGATTATTAGTTGATTTAGCCTAACCTGTCAAGTATCACCCAAGTTGCCTTTAGGTTTTTGGCCCCTTCTATAGCAAAATCTTTCGGTGAAGATCCTGCATACAATTGTATCTTAAAAGCAACCTGAAAATATAATGCACAATTTCATTAACTTCATATTAGTAAAACAGACAAGTTGCAACACCACAGATATTAATCTTTTTTCACTTATGACTATTGCTTTCTAGGATGAAACTGGTGTATTAGTAACATATTAATGATGTATAGGAATTAGGAACTATCATTAAGTGTGATCAACTTCCAACAAGGCATGCTTGATGATGGTTCTATATGATCTATATATATCAAGGTTGTTCAAAAATAAAATTGATATTTATATTACCTCATTTGAGTCATACAATTTAGCAATCTTAGCAAGCTCCTCATGGTTCAGATACTCTTCCTTCTTCCTCGCAAGTTCTCCCTCGATGATCCGCTGATTTACTCCAACCAGCGCATTGCTGTCTAATACGCTTTTGTAACCCACTATAAAAGGAATTGGTTGAATGGTAAACAAATAAAGTGATTGATTAGTGAAATGAATGTATTGCACAAAAGGTTTACAATGTTATTTATCCTGAATTACTCAACACAACACCAAGTGCACTACACTAAGTGCGTGCGTGTTTGAAATTATGATGGGCTTGCAGAAAATACAGTTAGTCATTGTGATTCTGACAAACTCACCACGAATCCAAACATCCATAAAAAGACTCAAGATTTCTGTTTTTCAGTTTTCATTTTTAAATTCCAATTTTTTCTTCCTTGAGGTGACAATATCAACAATTCATGACATAACAAGAATAAATGAAGCACAAACATGCACATTAGACATGACGCCGACACATTAACATATGTAATAATTTGAGAAAATAAAATAATTGAATGTAACCACATGTATCGGTGTTGTGTCAATATTAAACACTGACATGTGTCGAACACCGAACAAACCTTCAATTTGAAATATCAGTGCTACATAGAACAAATTCTTAAAATCGTTAATTGTATATAGAAGATTACTTACTAGGATTGTAAACCTCATGCAGGATTGCAAATAGGGTGACCATATCTGTTGGCTTTAGGGATAAGCCATTTATAACCCAACCAAAAACTTTGAAGTTTAGTTTAGATGCATCCTGTATCACCACTACATGTTTCTGTTCAATGGACATGATTTATTCTGGTTCAACCTTAGTATCTGAACACTGGTAAAAAAAATGGTCCAGAGAATATAAACAAAATAAGAACCACTAGCTTCACATTGCTAATGGAAAATTATGTTAAACACAAGAACCTCATTAATAACATAGAGTCTTGCATATAAAAGCATTAGTCTCTAGTTATAAGAGAGACATGTAGGAGACAGTATGAATATAGAAAGTGTGATGTATTATTGCATTTTAACATCTGTCAATATAACATTTCTTGTCCATATCAAGTATCCTATGTAAATGTTCCTCTTAATGTCACAGCTGACTGATACAAATGATGCTTTTTGGAAAAATCTAAGCTGGTTATTGTCCCACAGAAAACATTGTCTCTTTTGTGGTTGTCATCATAGACATAGAACAAGGTATTTACTAAGCTGTCGATGAAAACAAAGCATTTCTTGGTTGTGTTATGAAACTACCTAGTTGCCTGAGATTCCAAAGCCCTATAATATTCCAGCTACATGCACTATGGTCAGTGGATGAAGCCTAAATAGACCGGACAAGGATTCTATTCTGTATTTATGTATTGAAGTGATAATGAATCTTATATAACTATTTGTGCTATTACATAAAAATACACAACTTTGGTCGGTACAAAATTGTCTCTCTAATTAACGAGTACAAAAAACGACATGACATATCTTGTAACTTACTCACTCCCTCCCTTTTTATAGGAGTAGTTTACAAAAATTACGTGTATTAAGAAAAGTTGTTGGAGTAATAAAGTTGTCTCAAATTGGTGTGATTATTACTAGATTACCCTTAATTAAATATATATTTAATGTTAACTTTTCATATACCAAGACAAATTGATAGTGTTAATAAGGGGTATATTTGGAAAAAGAATAATCAATGCATCTAAGAATTTGTATATGATATTATATTTAGGAACAAAATTTATTTGTAAACTAATAAAGACGGAGGGAATATTTATTTTTCAACTAGTCTAGCGGCAAAATTAGAATTGAAAATTGCACGATAAAATCAGCGTCCGAACATATCAAATATCTTACCATGTATATGTCGTTATAGGACATGGTATTATATGTTTTATATCTAAATAAATAATTCTTTTTTTTTTTCACGGATAAAAAATTAATACTTGTTGATTTCATCAGCACAAATAAATCTACGATTTTTTCTTACTAGTAAATCTGTAGGGGTTAGGTTCGATAAATACTACTTTCATAAATACAACTTTCATCTTTGTTGATTTTGCCATTTCTCAGCAATCGAATTGTTGGTTTTGAATTTTCAAACTGTTGTATTTAGATTTTCAAAGTCTATTTTGAAAAAGAATTTTCATCTACCGAATTTGTCACTAGGTTGAGTCTCGCACTCTTTAAAACATTTCGTGGTACTGCCAAAAAATTGTACAATGCAGACTATCAACCATGCCACATGATAAAACAAGTCCAGCACTGTAGAAAACCGTTCGAAAATTACACCCTCAAATTTGGCTATTAATGCCACTCTTTTATAAGAGAAACCAATCAATTATGGTACTATGACCACTCTACTATGATATTGTGATCATTCAAATATGGTGTTACCACCATTCTAACTTTTAACATCTCCAAATATCAATATGGTATTTAACCACTCAAATATGATGTTATCACAATTCTAACATATAACATCTCCAAGAATTGAAGAAGAACATATTTTTAAGATCATTCTTATTATACCGAAAAAAGGGGACTATGATCTTAAAATATTATTTATTTTGAAAGGACATAAATAATTGAAGGGACTATGCTTTTAAGATCATTTTTAATTCCGAAGGGACAAAAAATCGAGAAGAGACTATGGTCTTAACAATACTCTTAATTCCGAAGGGGAGGAGAAGAATAACTCGTTAATACAAGCTAGAGGGAGAAGAGAGAAAGAGTTCTCGACAACTCAATAAAACTTTTGGTGTATGAAATGCACTATGTGAGTTCTCTATTTATAGAGAAAATTCACACCTAACAAGTGAGAAACTTTGGAAAAAGTAATATATTACTTTTGGATTAAGTAATTCACATATTAGATATAGTACAAAAATATCTCAATTGAGTACCAAAATATATTATAGGCCAAATACCTCTTTTTGTCCTTTAAGTTTGACAAAAATACCGGATAGTCCTTTAAGTTTTTAAGTTTCAAATAGGTCCTTTAAGTTGTTAATTTATTACACCGTTACCCTTTTAAGGACCTATTTGAAACTAAAAAGCTTAAAAAACTTCAAATAGGTGCATTAAATTAACAACTTAAAGGACATATTTGAAACTTAAAAAACTTAAAGGACTAATCCGGAATTCTTGTCAAACTTAAAGGACTAAAAATGGTATTTGGCCTATATTATATTATGTACCAAAATATATTTCAGATTGTGCACCAAAATATATTAGATTGCATACCATAATATTTAAGATTATGTTCCGAAATATTCTAGATTGTGTTCCAAAATATTTTAACCAAAACTTGGGGACTAAGAAAGCACTCTCTAATAATGATTAAATTAATTACTTAATTTAACATTTCCAAAATAATATATATATATATATATATATATATATATATATATATATATATATATATATATATTCTTTAGTGCTTACTTCGTTCACTTAATTATGGACCCCCTTAGAGGTACACCCCCAATATATAAACACTATTAATGTGTGTTTCATCCGATGTGGGACTTTCACTTTTTTCAATTCACACAAAACTAATTCTACCCAACGTGAGAATTTGTGTTCAGTTTTTTAACTAAATTTCCACACATGTTCCAACAATCCCCCACTTGAATTTAAAAAATGGTTTCAAAATAACGTCAAAGACGTTTCTATAAGGTTGCTAACAAACAAAGGTGTTGCCTACAAGAGTTGCCCGTAGCATTGAACTTTATCTCAGACATAGAACCCCACACAAACCTTTTCCTAAGGTGTATTCTAAAAGCCCGTGCGTTTATAGCCCTGCATGTCTATCCCAGTTTTAATGAACGCTCTACGTATTCTGCCTCGAAATTCCATAGGAACCGACCTCAGTTCCACATTCGTATAGGTGAGTCTAACAAGAGTACTCCTGTAGCCATGTACTCCACTCAACATAGAGTATAAATCTCATTAAGAGTTTCTATTATCTCATCCTTCTGTCGTTGCAGAAAACATGCTTTCTTAGTTTTATCATAGCATGTTCTATCACTCGTGACTTGTTATTACCCATTGAACCTATTTCTTGAGATCCTCAGTCATGTAGGTCGGGTTACCATCACTCGTGATGTTTAGGTGTTAGTCCCTTCCTGTTGGATGTGTTTAGAACTTTCTAGTTATTACTTTCATCAAAAGATCAACTAAGTCATCATCAGTATTTACTTTAACCATTCCTTTAGAGCTCTATAATTATTTTGTGTTCGTGCCTTAATATTGTCTCTTACCATTGTGGTAACGATTCTCAATTTTGCAATAGCTGCGGTACTATCACAATGAATAACACTACTGGCAATGGTTTCACCCACTAGGGGTTCTCAACTAGCAAGCATTTTCTCAACTTGCTTCTTCACTAGTTTTCTCTAGTGTTCTCATCTCAGATTCATTACATAGTGGACTAAGTCAATATCATCTGTTTCAACAAACAACTCCTCCAGTGTAGCCATTGGTTGCTTAAGACTCATATGAAGGATGTTCTATTTTGTATCATTGTACCATTCAAGTACAATAGTATAATCTTCATAATGTAATCCTAGAGTCATAGTATTTTTAAGGCACCTCATGACTCGTTCAATAGCATGCCAATGCTTCTCACTTGGTCTACTAGTAAACTTGCACAATAGTTCCACGACATAGGCAATATCGGGTCTAATACATTCAGTGGCATACTGTTGATCAGACAAAAGTAAGTATTTTTATATCGTATCCACAGAGACTAATGCGATATCGTAAGCCATTCAACAATTGTTATCATTTTAAGTTAGGGTTTATAAATTGTTTTTCTATAAAACTATTGGATTTTTAAAGAGGTAATAAAAACAGAGAGAAATAGGGCGTAAAAGCGTTGAAATTAGAGTTCGTCAATCGAGCCTCGAATATATTATAATGATCATGCATATGGATTCTAGCTTTTTAGCGAAATTATCACGTATCACTCAACAACATCATTCATGTCTAACTGACGTCGTGAGATCGATTGTATCGTTTAATCGATGATTTCCCAATCTATTAAACAATCCAAAAGCATTACGTTCCGATACTTTGTGTGATTATCAAAACCCAATTCCATGTCTAGAATTTCTTATTTTGATAGAAGATTATTCTAAACCTAGATTCAAAAGTATTTTTCAATAACATTTAAATCAAGCATAAGAATGGATAGCAAGAATAAAATCAATATCACATAAGGTGCTAGAATCATATAATTGAAAGATCAAAAGATTACATCTAAGCTTGATAAAGTACCTCCAATCCCAACAAAGGGGAGTTAGTTGATCATTGTCATGACAACTATACAGAAGTGTAAAGAAAGATGATGATCCAAAGCTAAGTCTTGATTTCCCAAAGAATCTTAGTTAATCCACACTTCAATCACTCTTGCTCTATGAAGAACAGAACTTTTATCCCTATTTTCTATTTAAAAATATATCTTAATTATTACAACTCTGCGATTATTCCAACTTTGTTCTCTGTTTTTCCAACTCTGTTTTCCTGTTCTGCTTCAGAACCTTTTATAGGTATTCTGATATTTATGACTTCGCTCTGCCCAGTCATACTTTGCTTTGCGAAGTCACCTTTCTTCACAACTGGGTTTCTGCCACCTCAGCCTTGAACAGTCAGACCGCCTTACTTCGCTCTGTGATGCAACACTTTGCTCTGCGAAGCTCAGAAGCACATCCTGAGTCTGAAGCTCAGACGCTGAAGCTCAGACTCTGTTCATCAGACGCTGAAGCTCAGACACTGTTCATCAGACGCTGATCCTCAGACACTGTTTATTAGACGCTGACCTTCAGACTCTGATCTTCAGAGTCTGATCTTCAAACTCGGATATGATTTTCTTCAATTTTTGACCTTTAAGTCCAAGGAAAAAGCATGTACCTACAAAAATGGTTGGGATTAGGTCTAAAAAGCATGAAATCATATTTATCCTTTATTTTGGAGCTTTTACCTAGATAACTTGCAAAACTAGTAAGAAAAGTGCCTAAAATAAATATGTTTTAAAACTAGTTTCTGGCACTTATCACACTCCCCAACTTAAATCTTTGTTTGTCCTCACACAAAGGACTTTATAAATAAAGATACAAGCTTTAAACAACAGGTAAGACGAAAAACAGCAACAGATAAGACACAAAACAACAACAGATATGACGCAAAACAGCAACAGATTGCACGGTTCATTTGAGATTTGCACGGGCAATTTTGATGCTCCAATTAATCTAAGATCGTACTATGAATGAGAATTAATCCTAAACACAAAATTTATATCATACAGTTTAAGTCTTGAACACAGTTATCAATGGACCGCGCCTAACACACTTCTTTGGAAAAAAGTAAACAATGCAATATCATGGAGAATGGGACATGAATACTCATCCTTCAATCTTGCTAACATCCTGATCAGGTTAAGTGTCCATCCAACAAACTGTAAAAGTTTCACGAAAGCATAGATCACTAAGGTCTTTCAAGGGTTATAACTTGGCCTGGCTTAAAAAGAATGGTCATATGTAAAGGAATTTGAATTCAAATTGGCCAAAGTTTAGAGGAACATTCTTCTCACTAACTGAAAATTTATTATAAACCAGAGAAAAATTTATTTAACTGCATTTCCTCTCTCAATCTATTTGTACAATCCCTTTTTTGATGATAAATAATTAATACACACTAATCTTGACAACTTCTTCTATATACATACGCACATGTATATATATATATATATCTTTCTTTTTTTTCTTTTCTTTTTCTTTTCTTTTTTCAAATATTCATTGTTGTCAAGATAGTAAATTACAATATTCACCACTTTACTTAACTCTTTAAACAACCTCCCTTTTCTCCCCAACTTGTTCAAAACATTACCCTAATTGAATGTTCCCTTATCCTAAGGCAAGGGATAAGATTAAATTGGAAGTTTCAGGGTTCAAAAAGAAAAATCATCAGAATCCATCAGAATCAATTATGAACTGAATTTTGACATTTTTCAGGGCAAATTCACTTGAGTTTTGCTTGTGAATCTGACAGTTCAAAAATTATGGATTCTGATACATTTGGCTCAAGTGGGGTTATCAAATACTCACTCACTCACTGGGTAGGCTTTCTGTGGTCAAGTGTTTCTTCTCAATTTCAAAAATGGTCTTGATCCTTTCTATGCTTTCATAAAATTCAAACAATCATCAGATTTAACATAAAACGACCGAGTTAAACAAACATTGTTGGTCTCCTGCATATAGTACAGTGCAGTTGAAGTTTCCTCACATTTAGGTTTGTTCTAAACGGTTCACAGAATAAACATATCAATGAAGAAAACTGTATGGTATAACCTTTGTACCAAGTACACATTCACAAATCATGGTTTAATCCTAGAAAAACAGGAAACATGTACCTTGGCTTTGAGCACATCAATCAATTTCTATCATTACCATACATCTGTTGCTGAATCATTCAGTTTTGGATCAATCAGCATTTGAGAAGCTTTTGTTTTTACTAATGATCCATGGCCAAAGCAGAATATTTGAACATTAAAGCATATACTTAAAATTAACAGTCACCATAATTATGACTCAAAAGCCAAATAATAACAGAGTACTGATACAAATAACATTAAACAGAGTATAAATACAAATATCATTAAAATTGGGTTGCCTTCCAACAAACGCTTGTTTTACATCGTTAGCTCGACGCCTATTTCGTTAAGGTGGCCAAAATGAGACGGACAACACATCCTCCTTTGGATTCCTTTGCTTTGGGAGGAATTCCATAAACTTGAAGTAGAGCTGATGTGGAGTCCATATCCTCCCTAACTTTTGTTTGCTGAACAAGGAACAAATGTTATCTATTACACAATCTATTTCTACCTTGCTCACTTTCACCCAATTTTTTTCATAAATTTCTTCCTTGTTAAGTTACCGTTCCTTTTTCTCAGAAGCCATCACTTCTTTATTATCAACAGTTTCAGCCTCTTCAGTATATGACCTTCCTTGAGGATATTCTACTTCGTGTGGTATCTCTATTTCTTCCACTATTTTCATTATACCACATCCTTCAAATATTATATCTTCCTCAGTTTCATCAACATCTTCTTCAACAACCTCTCCGAATTCAAGAGTGAATTGATTGTTGGTTTAAACATCCATGATTCTTGGTGAAAAATCTAATTGAGCTTGCAAAATCTCCAAAAGGCTTGATAAAGTCTTCAATCTTTGGTTGGTATTTTGCGTGTTTATCATGGATTGTTGTATGAACACATTCAAAATATTTTCCATTGTTGACATTTATTCATCTTCAGAAGGATATTGTTGATAAGATTCATACTCAATTGGAGTATAAAAGTTGATATAATCATGATCGGCCATGATTTCGTTTATGTGGAGAATCTGAAACGAGTGTAACTAACAATAAATTTTTCTTTGTATAACAAAGAGGGTTAATACAAACAAAATTTAACAATGTACAAAAGAAACGAAAAATATTAACAAGATATATATACAGATGCTCAAAACAATACAAATTGTTGTGATGCTTAAAATATCTAAACGGCGCCATTTTGTTGATCAGACAAAAGTAAGTATTTTTATATCGTATCCGCTGAGACTAATGCGATATCGTAAGCCATTCAACAATTGTTATCATTTTAAGTTAGGGTTTATAAATTGTTTTTCTATAAAACTATTGGACTTTTAAAGAGGTAATAAAAACAGAGAGTAATAGGGCGTAAAAGCGTTGGAATTAGAGTTCGTCAATCGAGCCTCGAATATATTCTAATGATCATGCATATGGATTCTAGCTTTTTAGCGAAATTATCACGTATCACTCGACAACATCATTCATGTCTAACTGACGTCGTGAGATCGATCATATCGTTTAATCGATGATTTCCCAATCTATTAAATGATCCGAAAGCATTACGTTCCGATACTTTGTGTGATTATCAAAACCCAATTCCATGTCTAGAATTTCTTATTTTGATAGAAGAATATTCTAAACCTAGATTCAAAAGTATTTTTCAATAACATTTAAATCAAACATAAGAATGGATAGCAAGAATAAAATCAATATCACATAAGGTGCTAGAATCATATAATTGAAAGATCAAAAGATTACATCTAAGCTTGATAAAGTACCTCCAATCCCAACAAAGGGGAGTTAGTTGATCATTGCTATAAAGATGAAGATCCAAAGCTAAGTCTTGATTTCCCAAAGAATCTTAGTTAATCCACACTTCAATCACTCTTGCTCTATGAAGAACAGAACTTTTATCCTTATTTTCTATTTAAAAATATATCTTAATTATTACAACTCTGCAATTATTCTAACTCTGTTCTCTGTTTTTCCAACTCTGTTTTCCTGTTCTGCTTCAGAACCTTTTATAGGTATTCTGATATTTATGACTTCGCTCTGCCCAATCATACTTTGCTTTGCGAAGTCACCTTTCTTCACAACTGGGTTTCTGCCACCTCAGCCTTGAACAGTCAGACCGCCTTACTTCGCTCTGTGACGCAACACTTTGCTCTGCGAAGCTCAGAAGCACATCCTGAGTCTGAAGCTCAGACACTGTTCATCAGACACTGTTCATCAGACGCTGATCCTCAGACACTGTTCATCAAACGCTGACCTTCAGACTCTGATCTTCAGACTCTAATCTGATTTTCTTCAATTTTTGACCTTTAAGTCCAAGGAAAAAGCATGTACCTACAAAAATGGTTGGGATTAGGTCTAAAAAGCATGAAATGATATTTATCCTTTATTTTGGAGCTTTTACCTAGATAACTTGCAAAACTAGTAAGAAAAGTGCCTAAAATAAATATGCTTTAAAACTAGTTTCTGGCACTTATAACATACCTAAGGATTGCCAATGATTCTCGCTTATTTTGTTTGTCTAACACCATCTCAAGTGTTCTTAATGAGTTTTACACTTAGATCATATGGTATGCTTTCAAGTTTACAGTCAAATAATTACATTTCTTTAAGATCTTGTCAACATTGTGAGATTGATAAAAAAAAGTTCTCTTTTCTGATCTAATAATCTTGATACCAAGAATTACTTCAACTTTGCTTAGGTCTTTCTTATCAATGTTGTTGATAAACAATGATTTCACATAATTTACAGCATGATTATTTGAACCAAATATGAGCAAGTTGTCTACATAGAGACATATAATCGTGAAAATGTTACTTTTGTATTTGTAGTCACTAAATTTATCACTTTCATTCACTTTATACTCATTCGATATCATTAGATTGTCAATTTTTTCATGTCATTCTATATGATCTTGTTTTAGACCATACAAAGAATTATCTAACTTACAGACCTTGTTTTCTTGTCCGTGAATCTCAAAACCTTTAGGTTGTTCTATATAGATTTCTTCCTCTAGTTCACCATTTAAAAAGGCAGCTTTCACATCTATTTGGTGTACTATCAAGTTATGAACAACGACTAAAGGGACTAACACCCTTATGGACATCATTCTAGTGTCTGGTGAATGAGTGTCGAAGAAATCTATATTTTTTCTTTTTGTCCAAAACCTTTAACGACAAAGGTGAGCTTTGTATTCATCAACCGAGCCATCAGGTTTTAGTTCCTTTATTCTAAAATCCAAATACAACCGGTTGGTTTGCAACCAAGAGGCAAGTCAACTAAGTGTCATGTTTCGTTAGACTCTAGAGAATTCATTTCACCGTTTATTGCTTCTTGCCATAATTCAGCATCCAATGTGGATATAGCTTCTTTAAGGCTTAATGGATCTTCTTCCAATGTATAAACCATATAACTTGGTCCATGCTCCTTAGCAATTCTTGCTTTGTTACCTCTTCGAGGTTCTGTAACATCTTGTTTGATATTTTCATCACTATTTCTTATTACTGGAATGTGATCAGATGTAGTGTCCCACTAGCTCTTAATTTAAAAGGGAATTTATTTTGCCCCCACTAGTGCCCCAACTATTCTTTAATTTACAAGGGTATTTATTTTCATAGAAATCGACATCGTTTGATTCGATGATCACTTAGGTCATAAAACCCATATGTTTTTTCTATTTATATCATACATAATGAAAACACATTCATAGGCTCTACTAGTGAGTTTAACTCTATTGGGGTCCAAAATCTGAACATAGGCCAGACAATTTAAAGTTCAAAAAATAAGACAAGTTGGGTTGTCTTTTCTTTAAACAACTAGCTCGGTAAAGATTCTAATTTTTTTCTTTCCTGCTTTTCCATTCATTTTAGGATAATAAGATGTAGTTGTTTCATAAATAAGTTTGTACTCTAAATAAAACTCATTAAAAATGTGGGGATTATGTGCTTCTATCACCACGAAAAAGTATAGCATGTCAAATATTAAAATCTCACAAAAAATAAAATAAAAAGAAAATTTTAATTTTGAACATACCTTCAGTGGTGTCGTATTTCCCAAGAAGAATAAATGACGCACAAAACTCTCTTTAAGTCTGAGTGAACTCAGTCTTATTCAGTAAAAATCTGTAAACAAGATTATTTCTTATCTATGGAGCATGCATCACGTCCTAGAGAATAATTTCCTTTTCATACGTGAATTTCAAATTCATATCTCCAATGCCAACAATTTTAATGACGTTATAATATTCTAACAAAACTTTCTTATTTTCAATAGTAGCATATGTTTTTGAACATAGCATAATCATAGCAACATGGCGCGAGGCGCTAATGTCTATTCACCAATCACTTAATTCATCAACTAGATTGATTTAACTAGTAATATCATGGAATTTCTCTTTAGTTAGGTTAGGCAGCAGAGCAGCAATTTAATTGTTCAAATACTTACATGACATATGACCTGGTTTCTAAAAATTGTATAAAAAATAAATTATGAACCAGTGTCATTTCTTGATGGTGGCTGCTGATTTTTATTATAGGACCTTTTTGGGGTTCTCATTCTCTTGGCAATTGGAGTTCTTATTCATAATGTGATTCTGATTTTTGAAAACAAAATTTAAAACAGATTCAGAGTATGTGAATTCGTTCATGCTTTTGTTTGAAACAACAAGCACTTCATCATTTCAGTCGAAAGATGTATTTCTATAGCCTGATTTATCCTTGATGTATCTAGGGACAACAAAACCTCAATAAGTAATTTCTTCGGTAGACATGGCAGAAGGAAACGTCATAAAATTGTTGTTTTTGCCATTTCTCCGTCATCGAATTGTTAGTTTTGAATTTCTAAACTTTTATATTTGGATGGACCGTAGATCTCACTATCTAGGACTTGAGACCCCAAAGCCAAGGGTGTGAACCCTTGGAACAAGGCTGGACGTCCTCCAAGAGGGCAGAAGGCCCACTTGACAATCACAAATAGCCCTTTGGGGGCGCCCTCAGCAGCTGACGAGGGCGCCCAAGTCATGGTTTTGGCCCTTTTACGATTTAGGCCCAAGAAAGGCTACAAATAGTAACCTTGGGATCATTCCCGAGGCATGACCTAAACACAGCACAGAAACCCTAGTTTCTAGAAGTATTGTACTCACTGCCAGTACAGTTGGCGCCCACCGTGGGGCTACGGTAAAACTGACCTAGCCACCGTCTCCCAGAGGAAAACGATCGATCCACGGCCCCTGAGAGTCATCAGAGCGCCGTGTATCCACCATATCTCCCAGAAGCAACCTCAAAACCTTCGAATCCGCCGTGATTCAACCCTAGACCTACCCCTAACTCCATCAAACGACTGACCCACATCTGTTCGGAAAACCCTGATCTAAACCTGGGATTCGAGGTTTAGGGAGCGAATCTCTGACCACCAGTCATAAACTCAACATACAAACTCAAACTACCGTCGTCGCCGGCGCGATGGCAGACCCAGTGGCCTTAGAGGCTCTACAACAACAGATCCAGCAGCTTCGCGACCACAACGAAGCCTTGCAAGCAACCATGGAAACCATCCAACAGCAGCAACACGCCGAAGGAAATGGATCTCAGCAAGATGAATCGGCCGACCCCGATCCTCAGCCACTTTCCGCCGAAGTTTGGAACGCGCCAGTGCCAGAGAATTTCAAGCCACCATCTCTTTCCTCCTTCGATGGAAAAAGCGACCCAGTGGAGCATGTGACCGCCTTCAACACTCAAATGGCCGTCATCGGTGCTGCCGATTCTCTCAAGTGCAAGTTGTTAGCAGGGACCCTTAAAGACGCCGCCCTGAGGTGGTATATGAACCTGCCTCGATTTTCCGTCGTCAGCTACCAGGATATGACGCGCAAGTTAACGCACCAGTTCTCAGCTAGCCGCCACTGCAAAGTCTCGTCTACCAGCCTTTTCAACGTCCGTCAAGGACCCAACGAGACTCTCCGCGAGTATCTCGCGCGCTACAATGACGCCACCATCAAGGTCATTAACCCTAACCAAGAGTTGTTTGTGGGAGCCTTCCAGAACGGTCTCCGCGCTGGCCAGTTCAACGAGTCGTTGGCACAAAAACCAGCAGACTCCATGGAAGAAATCATGTCTAGAGCAGAGTGTTATATAAAGGGGGAAGAAAGCAACGCCGAGAAGAAGGCAAGAGATTCCAGGGAGCGTGCTCCCTACGGATATGATCATCGACGCACTTATTACCCGTCCAGTAGCAGAGACCGAGCGCCATACAAACGCCAGGGTCAGGATAGGCGCGCACCCCCCCAGAATCCTTCACGGCCCTCAACACCCGCCGCGAACAAATCTGGAGAGAGGTTTGCCATTCCAGAATCATCCCTGAGCCTCAGCCGCCGAGAGGACCAATCATGGGAAACGATAAGGATGCCTGGTGCAAATATCACCGCATCAAGGGACACACTACAGACGATTGTATACATCTGAAAAGGGAAATAGAGAAGCTGATTCAGAACGGCAGATTGAGGGGATATGTGAAGGAAGGTAGAGGAGAAGACAGGCGTCCCCCCGAAGACCCCCAGAGAGAAAAAGATGTGGCGAAAGAAGGAGAGCGCCACACCTTGAACACCATATCTGGCGGTTTTGCAGGAGGCGGGGAGTCCAGCACCTCCCGGAAGAAGTATGTCAGACAAATAATGTTGCTTGATGACCACACCAGAAAGGGACCAGAACGCCAGGTGGACATCACTTTCTCAAGTGAAGACCGTGGGGGGGTAATTCCCCACGATGACGATCCCATGGTCATCACCGTCCAAATCTTCAACTGGGATGTCAAGAGGGTATTGATTGATCCTGGCAGTTCTGCGGACATCCTCTATTATTCCGCGTTTGAGAAGATGGGTCTAGACGAGGAGCAGTTGCAGCCTTTTAAAGGGATACTGGCCGGCTTTACAGGGGAACAGGTGCACGTCCGGGGATACGTCACGCTGAAAACAACATTCGGTACAGGTAATAATGCTAAGACCATCAGGATTAGATACTTGGTAGTCAACTCGCCCTGTTCCTACAATGTCATCGTAGGCCGCCCAGCCTTTAACGCCCTCGACGCCTACCTTTCCACCAAATTCCTCGTCATGAAATACCCGCTGGATGATGGGCGGGTTGGTACCATTAGAGCAGACCAGCGAGCAGCCCGAGAGTGTTACCACAACAGCTTGAAGATTCAGAAGGAGAAGAAAGGAAGCAGTAACCTAAAAGCGCACCGAGTGAACCTCATTGTCTCCAGCCTAGAAGAGGAGATTCATGTCCAGGAAATCAAGAAGGTCGAGGAAGAAAGTACTCCCTTCTTGATACTCCAGTTGAAGTCAGCCAATTCAAGTACTAATGTTGAAGAAGAAGATACGGAACCCGAGGAGATCGAGAGGGTCGAGGAAGAAAGTACTCCCTTCTCGGTACCCCAGTTGAAGCCAGTCAAGTCGAGAGCCAATGATGAGGAAGAAGATGCAGAACACGGAGAGGCCAGGAAGGTTGAGGAAACGAGTACTCCTTTCCTGACGCTTCGCCCAAAGCCGGCCAATCCAATTCTCAGGACCAGGAAGGAAGAAGTAGAATCCGATGAAATCAAGAAGGGGTTGATATTACAGGCAGAACCAGCTAACCGCAGTATGATGAAAAAGTTGAGCACAGTGCAGGAAGGAACTCGCCATGACAACTCAAGGGCGAGCTAGAGGGAAGACAAAGCCATTTTAGTTCCTACCGTTTTTTATCTTATAAATTCGCTTTTTGTACAGTTAAGTAGTAAGACAGTAAGGGGCACTCTTTTCCCCCCGCAGTAATGGGGGTTTTTAACGAGGCCCCGGTTTTTTATTGATGTTATGTATATATTGCTTGTTCATCTTACTCTCATTGCATTTAGCAGATCGCCATTGCCGAATCTCAAATGAGCTCGCCGTATGATACGTTAACCACAAAGAAAGGGCCACCTAATTCCTTAACCCTAAAAGACAGGGCTCTAAGACGTCGTGAGCTTAAAAAGAAATTGCCACCTAATTCCTTAACCCTAAAAGACAGGGCTCTAAGACGTCGTGAGCTTAAAAAGAAATTGCCACCTAATTCCTTAACCCTAAAAGACAGGGCTCTAAGACGTCGTGAGCTTAAAAAGAAATTGCCACCTAATTCCTTAACCCTAAAAGACAGGGCTCTAAGACGTCGTGAGCTTAAAAAGAAATTGCCACCTAATCCCTTAACCCTAAAAGACAGGGCTCTAAGACGTCGTGAGCTTTAAAAAGAGATCGCCGCCTAATTCCTTAACCCCAAAGAGGGCTCTAAGACGTCGCGAGACGAAAATAAGATCGCCGCCAAAATTCCTTAACCCCAAAGAGGGCTCTAAGACGTCGCGAGCACAAAACAAGATCGTCGGGAAACCTTATAAAGGAACCCTGTAGCATCAAGCGCTAAAAGAAACACGCCTACAACGGTCGACGCCGTTACGAAACAAATGGAATCACCACCCAGGAGAGACCTTCCGAAATGCTTAAATTTGCAGGAAAATAAAAAGCTTAAAAGCGGAGATGATACATCACAAACACAAATTCAAGCAGAGTAATGAATTTAAAAATAGTCAAGGAAGTTAAAATTACAACAAACAAAATTAGGGTTCGTCCACTAGGACGTCATCTACAATAATTTTAAAAGGATCAAAAGCGGAAGTATCGGCGCCAGGATGGAGGAGGGCGAATTGTGCCTTGGCTCTTTCAAAGCCAGCATCAAAGTTCAGAGCCAGCTCGCCCTTTGCTTCAGAAATTTCAACCTTGAGTTGAGTCTCCCTTTCTGCTCCAGTCGCGACATCGTTTTGTAGCTTGGCGATGACACCGTCCTTTCCAGCAAGATCTGCCGCATAACCAATCTTCAGATCGGAGATGCGTTTCTCAAACTCAAGCGTCACCGCCTCCCTAGCCTCCCGCACCTCTTTCTCCCTAGCATTCCCGGCCTCCTCCAACTCTTTCTCCAACGCCCTCACCGTAGCTTGAAGGGCCTCCTCATTCTGCACCACTTCCTCATACTTGCGATCAACCGAGTCTATAAGCAACATAGTCCGCAGACAATGGATCCCCATATCCTTCATCATAAAAGGCACAGCGCCCTGACTTCCCGACTCTGCATCCTCAGGATTAAATACCAGCCTCTCCTTCACGTAGGCACCGTAGTCAAAACCTTTGTCCCAGAAAGACGGCACCGAGCTGCTGGTTTTGACGGCGCCGATCAGGGAAGGAGAGGGCGTCTTCTTCCCTTTTTTCTCTGATACCGCCTTCCCCTTATTATCTTTTCCGGGTGACCTCCTATCGCGCGGAGCCGCCGGAAGGCTCTCAACTGGAACTTCGAGCGGGTGATCAGCTTTCCTCTTTGGTTTACGAGTGATAAGCCCCGCGGGATCAGTAGTCGCCATCCCCTCAGCAGCCTTCTTTGCCTTCATCTCTTCGAGATATCTTTTCCTCTCTGCCGCAGTCATGGGCGCCATATCCTCTACAGAAAATAAAGCAAAGAGTCAAGGGACAAGACAATATAAATACAAAACATAGGCTTGAGTAAGTGAATATGACTCACGTAAATACTCGTCTAGGCTATCTACGTCCCCTTCCCTGTTCAATAACTCCCGGATGTTCATAGGCAACATCTTGTCCAAAAAACAGACGACGCCCTGGTCGTACGCGTCCAGCTTCTCATATTCAAAACCCATGATGGACGCCGGAGCACCCGTCCAACATGTGGGAAACCTCAGCTTACCATCCACCCATACCGCGGCTGCCTCACAACCCTTTCGCCCCCGAACCCGAAGGAATGTTTGTCTCCAATTTTTGTAATGAGTGGCGTAGGGCGGGAACAGCCTCTTACCAGGGTGCGCGCTGACAGACACCCAAGACTGCTTATCCACCCCCTTCGTGCCATAGAAAGTAAAAAAGGATCCAACCGAGGGCTGGAAGCCCAATCCTTCACAAATAATCTCAAAAGCGCGGATAAAAGCCCAGCTATTCGGCTGCAGCTGAGAAGGCGCGACATTGAGACAGTTGAGTATGTCAACTTCAAAAGGCGTGAAGGGATACTTCACACCCAGATCTTCAAAAACGGCGGTGTACATATGGAACATCTCACTCTTCAAACTCTTCGGCCTCTGTGCGCACACTTTCTCGCCCGGGCGACAAGGTTCCAAAACCACGTCCTCCTCAAATCCCGTAGAAGACACGTGCAGCTTACTCCGGAAAAACGCCACCCGTTGCGAGTCCAAATACACAGACTCAGAACGAAGCACCTCGTCGGCAAAACTCTCTTGTTCTGAATCACTAGAAGACGCCATGTAACAAATTCCCTTCCTACAGAACGGACCTGGGCGAACAGAACGAACAATAGAGTCAGATGAATCCCCACTAATACTTCCCACTTCACCCCTGTCCAAACCACTCGAAGACTCCGTCACAAGGGAGTGGCCATAGTAGGCCTTATCGAACACCACCCAATCCATGGTTCCATCAGAGCGTCTCGCATGCCTAACGCTCTCCCCCCACAACCTACACCTCTCCTCCGAATTAGCTGGGGATAACTCCCTACCCGCCGCATCGCAATCTCTAATCCTCACCATACTACGGATGTTAAAGTAAAAAGAACGAAATCAAGTAAGGGTACCTGGATCTAGACAAACGGAGGGCTTGAGAAGCGAACGAATACTCCGGACGATCCGTAAAACAGTAAGCTGCAATTCCTCCACGAACACCGCAACCGCTTGAACGAGAAAAAGAGAACGAGTAGGAAGGGAAAGACGGAGACAAAGGAGGAGAAAAGGATAAGGAGAATCTGAAAGTACAAGGATAAAGTAGATCTGTTTCAGTTTAAAGCGAAAAAGCCTGGGGAAACGCGCAGATGACGTCACTTAAGTTGGCACGATTTCCGAAAACCGCTAAGATTCGGACACGTCAGCGAGAGCGAACGGTCGCCTCACGCCAGCCGTCGGATCCCAATAAAAGGCGTCCTCAACACGTGGTCCAAAGGACGCGGCGAGCTACACGCAGTTTAATCACTTCGCCTTGTACCAAGACTTGTGCTTGTTGGGCTAGCACAAATATTACTGTTGGGCTGGCGCCCACATTCTCGTAGGGCTAGTGCCGCCCACTAAGGTACTCAAAACAAAACATGGAGCTAGTACTCATGTTGGGCTAGTATCCGTGTTGGGCTAGTACCCACGCAGGGTTTAAACACCCACGTTGGGCTAGTACTCATAAAATTTTTTCACATGGCTTCGTGACTAGTAAGCCCCACTTGCTGGGCAAAAGGTCATAGACAAACCCCCTGTAAACAGTTTAATCACTTCGCCTTGTACCAAGACTCGTGCTTGTTGGGCTGTGGACCGTAGATCTCACTATCTAGGACTTGAGACCCCAAAGCCAAGGGTGTGAACCCTTGGAACAAGGCTGGACGTCCTCCAAGAGGGCAGAAGGCCCACTTGACAATCACAAATAGCCCTTTGGGGGCGCCCTCAGCAGCTGACGAGGGCGCCCAAGTCATGGTTTTGGCCCTTTTACGATTTAGGCCCAAAACCATGACCGGGTAGGCCCAAGAAAGGCTACAAATAGTAACCTTGGGATCATTCCCGAGGCATGACCTAAACACAGCACAGAAACCCTAGTTTCTAGAAGTATTGTACTCACTGCCAGTACATTGGATTTTCAAAGTCTATTTTGAAAAAGAATTTTCATCTACCGAAGTTATCACTAGGTTGAGTCACGAACATGTCGCTCTCTTTAAGATGTTTCGTGGCACTGCCCAAAAATTGTGCAAGACAAACTATCAACCACGCCGCCTCCAGGATAAAACAAGTTTAGCTACAACTGTAACTACTGCACTGTAGAAAACCGTTCGAGAATTACACCCTCAAATTTGGCTATTAATGCCACTCTTTTATAACTGAAACCAATCAATTATGGTCCTATGACCACTCTACTATGATATTGTGACCATTCAAATATGGTGTTACCACCATTCTAACTTTTAACATCTTCAAATGTCAATATGGTATTTAACCACTCAAATATGGTGTTATCACCATTCTAACATATAACATCTCCAAGAATTGAAGAAGATTATATTTTTAAGATCATTATTATTATACCGAAAAAGAGACTATGATCTTAAAATATTATTTATTTTGAAGGGTCATAAAAAAAATTATATTCCAAAAATTTAAACATTAAGCTCTTACAAAAAAATTATTCTTCAAAAATTAGGAATCAATTTTTTTTTTTGGAAATGTCACTTATTGTTCAAAAGGTTTAGTAAAATTTTTGTTTGTATAATTTAGGGACGTAGATGGATATATATATATATATATATATATATATAGTATGGTATTTGTATTCAGTTTATCAGATAAATATGATATTTTGTGTCCTTCGTATATCCACATGAGTATCTACTAAGTAGATAATCTATGAATTTTGAAATATTCGTGGATATAGATAACCATGCATAACATTTAAAAAATATATATTTTTGTAAAAAAGTTAATAGTATCTAGGGTTCTATAAAAAAATTAGTATATAAGGTTTATAAGGCTAACTTTTATATTTAACTATGTATTTTTAAGTAGACAAATTCTTGTTTACCCATCAATAAAATGTGGGTAATACTACCCATGTTGAGTTGGCCCAATTAAAACAATGTATTTATATAACATTAAAAATAATAGAAAACAAATATTTAATTATGATTGGTGACAACTCAGACGCATATATATATAAGGGGGGAGAGAGAGAGTTAGAGAGTAAATTAAGAAACTTAATTTCAGCAAAACTTTATAATTTGTTTCGTAGATTAAGTTAACATGTCTTTGTTTAGCCGAACTCTTAACAGATTAGGTAGTAGTTCTAGGAGATCAAGGAATCCACCTTTAATCACCTTACCTACTAGTGAACAACAATCTGTTATAGATCAAGATAATTATCAAAATAGTGAATTAGAAATTCAAGAAATGGAAAATAGATTAACTAACTGGTCTATGCCAGAAATTGATTATAGACAAGTTTATCAAGTTGGTACTTTTGATTACAAAAGTAAAAAGATTATTAAAACTACAGAAATGGCTAAATCTATTAGTAGTAAAATGGAAACCATTAATATGCTAGATAGTAAATTGCTAGAAGAACATTATAACGAAGGACATAGATATATACATCTAGGATTAATACAAGTCGCTATCAAACCGTTACATAGATTAGGACTTAATACTCCTATATTACTAATCTTAAGAGATAAAAGAATTGCTAAATTCAAAGATTCTATTATAGCTATTATTGAATCAAATCTTAATGATGGTCCTGTTTATTTTAATTGTCACCCTAACTTTTCTATGAGTTTAGGTGATGAAAATACAAAGAATTCATTATTTGTCCATGTGCAAGGGCTTGAAGATACCTTCAACCCAGGTGTGGCAAATTTAGATGTTATTAGTAGAATGACTTATAAAGTCTCTACAGTAAATTATAATTTTAAATCTTTAAAATCTACTCCTAGAAATGAAACATGTATTATTGAAGCTAATTTAAAAAAGGTAGGAGTTACAACTCCAAAAATTCTTAAAACATCTGAAATTATTGATAATCTACCTACTGAATGGATATTAAAAGATATCGTTCCACCTCAAAAGATAGAATCAAGAACTGTTAGACATATTATTCAAGATACAGATGGAACTATTTCCATCTCTATGAATAGAAGTCAATCCTTAAGATACGACAGATTAAGTAGTCTAGGATCAACCTCTGATGCTAGATCTTCAGTTGATATACCTTTTAGAACAAACTTAGCAGGTGTGGATTTTACTCCACCAATACCTAGACCAATATATAGTGAAAGATCTTCCAGATCTCCTTCACCAACAGAATCACAGATGTTACACACTCTTACGTTAGAAGAACCTTTCTTTATTGATAAAGATTGGATTAACGAAGATTTTTATGCTAGTTATAATGATAGTAAAAGAAAATGGTATTTTAAAACTTTCTCTAAAAAAGAAACTGCTTATTACCGTCAAGAATTTTATGATTATATAAACTATCATCAAATAAACGTTCTTTTCTTTGCATGGTTTGAACCTTATTGTGAAGAAAATAATATTAAAAATCCTTTTGTTTTAGAAAAAACTTTAGGTATGAATGTTAGGTTAAATACCCAGTGGGAAACATTAAAAGGAGAAACCATAGCTTCGGTTCATCCTCCTTTAGAACCACTTCGAATTATTCCTCCTAAAGAGAAAATAACTATTAACGCTGCTCCTTTTAAGCTTATAGATAGAGATTTAGAAACCCATTGTATTAAGTTAGATATTAATAGAGTTCATACTCAATTAAACTACACTAACCAAACATTATATACGATGGCTCAACAACTTGATAGAATTGAGCTATCAGCACCTCAAAATACTCAAGATACTCAAAAGAAAGAAAAAGAACCATATAAATTAAACCCTACTAAACCAATATTTAATTATGATTCCCCATCAACAAAAGAATTACAAAAATTTAATTTAGGAGAAAATGCTACGACAGATAAAATAGACGAATTAGTTAAAAAACTTAGTGGCTTTAGTATAGGCCAATCTTCAGGACAATCTCCTTCTATTAATATGCTTTCGTTTGAAGAAGAATATGAAGATATTTTAAAATTTGACCACGCTATTAATAGATTGGGAAAACCACCACCAAGAACTAGAAATTATTACAATAGGCCTTCACTTGCAGATGTGCAATTTGAAGAAAGAGATTTAAACGTAGGCGTCGGTTATTCTGGTAACGCCCTATACCAATGGAATTTAGACGGCGCTGCCGAACAACAAATATTAGATATTATCCAATGCATGACTATGGCTGCTACCTCCCATAAAGTAAGAGGAAATGATGATAGGCAAGCCAAAGATATGTTAATACAAGGATTTACTGGTACATTAAAAGGATGGTGGGATAATATTGTTTGTAGAGCAGATAAAGATCAGGTAAATGCAGCAGTAAAACCTGAAACTAATGAACTAATCTGTACAACTACTTTATTATATATGATAACCAAGTTTTATGTGGGTGAACCACTTAAGTTCCAGCAAAGAGCTGCTGAACAATTAGCAAACCTTTATTGCCCAACTATGTCAGATTATAGATGGTACAAAGATATGTTTCTTTCAAAATTATGTCTTAGGCAAGATGGTGGTGCTAGTTATTGGAAAGAAAGATTTATTAGTGGATTACCTAGATTATTTGCTGAAAAGGTAAAATCAAACATTAGGCACGAATTTAATGGAGATATTCCTTATCAAGATTTAACTATAGGTCAATTAAACAATTATATTATAGAAACAGGAATACAAATTTGTACAGACTACAAATTACAAAATAAAATTAGAAACGAAAAATCAAGTAATAGACGTGAATTAGGATCTTTTTGTGAACAATATGGGGCTGCTCCCTTAAGGGCACCAAGTAACCCTAAAAATAAGAAAAAGAATATTAGTAAAGGAAGAAAAAATTATAAACCATATAAAAAAGCTTATAAAGAAAACCAAGAATTTTATAAGCAACCTTATAAGAAGAAACCTTATAAAAATAAGAAAAAATCTTATAATAAAAATAATAAAAAAGATATTAAATGCTTTAAATGTGGTCGTAATGGTCATTA
This sequence comes from Medicago ruthenica, assembly GCA_018208015.1. NCBI lineage: Eukaryota > Viridiplantae > Streptophyta > Magnoliopsida > Fabales > Fabaceae > Medicago > Medicago ruthenica. Next base: position 2,204,086 of record CM031373.1, on the reverse strand, counting down.
TGCTACGGAATGTAGAGTTAAAGAAAAAATTAATCAAATACAAAATCTAGATTTGTCTAAAGAATTAAAAGACACTTTAATTTCAACTTTAGAGAATATTATGTTAGATACAGATACTGAAGAAAGTTCTTCTTCAGAGGAGTCTTTATATCAAGAAATTAATCATATTAGTAATTCTGAAGAATCTTCAGATGATGAATGTTTAGGATTAGATTTTTGCAGTTGCAATAAATGTAGTAAACATATTAACGTTTTAAAGAGAACCTTGACTAATAGTCAAGCTGATACTTTAATTACTATACTTGATAATATGGAAGATTCAGAGAGTAAGAATGCTTTTATGGAACAATTAAAAACCATTATACAGGACAATGATCTTCTTAAGAAGCAATCTGTGCAGCCTGTACGTTTTAATGATGTTATGGAAATGTTTAATAAAGACAAAATTAAACCTGTATCAGTTAATGATTTACAGGAGGAAGTTAAAACTTTGAAAAGAGAAGTTCAAAGTTTAAAAACTCGTGAAGATGAGTTAGAAGTAAAACTATTAGAATTGGAAGGTAATATGATAATACAAAATCAGAGAATAGATAAACATTTCAATAAAGGAAAAGAAGTAGCATATGAAAGAATAGAATCTAGTAAAACTAACGAAACAGAAGAAGATGATAAAAAATACTTTAATAGTATTGAGAGAATTATTTCTCATAAATGGTTTAGCAGAATAGATCTGGTTCTTCCAGATAGAACTTATGAAATGATAGCATTAATAGATTCTGGTGCAGATTTAAACTGTATTAGAGAAGGATTAATACCTACTCAATATTATGAAAAAACTACTGAGTCATTGCGAGGAGCTAATGGTGCTAGATTACAAGTTAATTATAAGCTATCTTCTGCAAAGATTTGCAAAGATAAAGTCTGCTATAATACTTCGTTCTTATTAGTTAAAAACATTAATGAAGACATTATTTTAGGAACTCCTTTCCTGACATTACTTTATCCTATAACGGTAAATGAAGAATCTATTACTACTCATGCATTAGGACATACTATTAAGTTTAATTTTTTAGATCCTCCTAAAATTCGAGATTTAAATAATTTAAGAGATAGAAAAATATCTTACATTAATCTTATTAATAATAAGAAAAAACAAATTAACTTTTTAAACAAAGAAATACGGTTTAAAAGAATAGAAGAACAATTATCATCTCCTAATATCATTAAACAAATTGATGAATTAAAAATTAAGTTTGTTAATAATCTTTGTTCAGAACAGCCTAATGCTTTCTGGAAAAGAAAAACCCATCTTAAATCAGGCTATTATCAAATACAATTAGAAGAGAAAGATAAATATAAAACCGCATTTGTAGTACCCTTTGGGCATTACGAATGGAATGTACTACCTTTGGGTCTGAAGAATGCTCCTTCAGAATTTCAAAATATTATGAATGCAATATTTAACGATTATTCAAACTTTACTATAGTTTATCTAGATGATATTCTAGTCTTTTCAAACTCTATTAATCAACATATTCAACATTTAAATCAATTTTATGAACTAATCAAAAATAATGGATTAGTATTATCTGAAAGAAAGATGAATTTATTTCAATCTAAAATTAGATTTTTGGGGTTTGATATTAGTCAAGGGATGTATACTCCAATTAGTAGATCTTTAGAGTTTGTTAGCAAGTTTCCTGATGAGATTAAGGATAAAACCCAATTACAAAGATTCTTAGGATGTTTGAATTATGTGTCAGACTTTATTCCTAACCTTAGAATTATTTGTGCTCCATTATTTAAGAGACTTAGAAAGAATCCTCCTGTATGGGATGAGTCTATGACCCATAGTGTTAAACAATTAAAACAATTAGTTAAGAAACTACCATGCTTAGGTATCCCTGATCCTCAAGCTAACCTTATAGTCGAAACAGATGCGTCAGACATCGGTTTTGGTGGTATATTAAAACAAATATTACCGGGTATAGAAAAGGAACAAGTTGTCAGATATTACTCTGGAACTTGGTCTTCAGCCCAATTGAATTATAGTACTATTAAAAAAGAAATTTTAGCTATAGTTTTATGTATTACTAAATTTCAAGACGATTTGTTTTCTAAACATTTTGTTTTAAAAACAGATTGCAAAGCTGCTAAAAGTGTTTTACAAAAAGATGTTAAAAATTTAGTTTCTAAACATATTTTTGCCAGATGGCAATCTTTATTATCTTGTTTTGATTTTGAAATAGAACATATTGAAGGAATTAAAAACTCATTACCAGATTTTTTTAACTAGAGAATTTTTACAGGGCAAAGATGGATCCTAGAGATAATTATGGACCTCCATTACCTCCTAAGAAGGAGAATACAGAAAAAGCCTTAGCATTAAGTTCACCTTCTTACCTCACTAAAATTACCTCACCAAAACCTACCCCGAATAAATTTACCTTATTATCTCCTTCTGATATAACTAAAAGCATTACTCCATTAGCCTCTTCCAGTAAATCATCCAAATTAGCCTATTACACTCCTCCCTCTACAGCAAGGAGTTCTTTTGTTACTAAAGAATTATATGAGCCAATTATTCCTTTGGAAATGGCTTATTGTCCTGAAAATACTTCGTTATTACAAAAGATTAGAAAAATCCTTCCTGAAGGATTTTTGTTTCTTCCTAAAAGCTTATTAAAAACTAGAAAATTTTATGAATTTATTCTAGTTGATACTGGATCTATCGAGCCGACTCATCAGTATGATGCAGCAGATAAATCTAAAATTAATTTTTCAAAATTTAAAATTATGAAGATATTATCAGCAGCAGATTGGACATTACCACCTTCAATGAGCAAATCTTTCACCAGAAGATTTGATCCCCAATCTTATAATTATTTTGACTACATGGATGCTTGGAATTACTTTTTAGCTATTGAACCATATAACCATACTTGGTTTATTTGGTTTGATAAAAAAGTATCATTAAAGTTCCCTTACTGGTTTGTTAAATGGTTTGAGTTGGTCGGACCAACATTAGAGATATTTCCAGATTATGCAAAAGAAACCTTTACCAAATTCTACAATATTACAGACTGCCCTACACATTTAGCTATCCTAGCTTTTTGTGCAGTGTTTAGTGTTAATTGGATTACCTCTTGGACTTTTGCTACCAATGTTATTTGGGAAAACTACACAGCTACTGAATACTCAGTTAAGTGGTGGATTAAGTTTAATCCAGAATTACTCAGTGAATCAAGATTAAATGCCTGGGTGCAAGCTAATCCAGGACGTTGCAAGAAAATTAAAGATAAAGATTCTTCAGACTCTGAATTTTTGTCCAGCAGGTCAAAGATTTTAGCGTCATTATCAGCAATTACAGACCCTAAAGAGTTTATTAACCGATTACAAGAAGTTTCTTCCTCCATGTCAGATGCTGGAAGCACTTCAGGGAATGATAATGAAGATGACTGTTACGGTGTAGACCTAGAAGACTGTTAAAGGCCTTAGTGGATTTTTTCTACATGAATTATTGATGTTACTATCAAAATTATTGGTGCTTTGAAATTATTGCCCGCAATTATGATACTTTGGACTAGACCCCTCCACTATCTTTTGTTATTTAGTGGAGCATTATTAGAATTACTATTTACTTTTACTTTTCTTTAGTGGCCACTTTTGTTTGTCTGCCACATGCTTGTATAGTAATAAGTTATGTTGTATTTTATTTTGAAATCCGCCTTGTAATCCCTCTATAAAAGGGAATGTTAGTTTGTTTGTTAGGCATTCGAATCTTAAGCCTCAAAACCACCCTTGAGCCATTCGAAGCCTTGTAATAATATTGTAAGTATTTTGTGCAATAAAATTCGTCTTTACTCATATCATGTCTTTACCAACAATTTATGTTTTTATAGATCCTGATTTTGATTATCTAATTATGTGTCCTCAATGTAGAGAATATATTATTTTCAATATCACACCTCCATTAAAGGAATATACTATATTTACTTGTTCCGCTGTTTATGAAATTACTCTGAAATTTCCAACTACACCATTATGTGCTAAATTTACTCATATTATTCCTGATATCTTAGTTATGATATATATATATATATATATATATATATATATATATATATATATATATATATATATATATATATATATATATATATATATCCATTAAGTATTAGGTAGTGTAATATTCATTCATTTTATCCGTGAATATCCTTTAAGGTATCTGACTGATTTTTGCGACGAATTTTATCCATAAATACCTATAGATCCAAATATTTTTGTCATCCATAGGTTTAATCACTAAAAATTTGAATCTTTTTTTTAATAAAAAAATTTGAATCTTTTTGTTTGGGTAATTCATTTAATAGAGAAAATATTGGAATAAATAATATTTGAGGTGGGGTATGCATATGTAAGGGAGTGACAAGTAGATCGGCTCTTTATTCATGATCAGTCATCCACCCAAGAGTTTGTTTTTATGCGAGTGGAGTTGCTCACCTTGGGCCTATCATCATATAATGAAACTAATATCATGAGAATCTTGGAAATTGCTCTTTAAGCTCCCAAAATTGCTCGCAGGCACCTCAAAATGACCAAAATACTCTCTGAAATTCCTGGTAGGTACTGAACCAGACAGTAAAACAGAGTATGAAACAAGTAAAACAGAGCACTTGAGTACAGGTTCAGAAGCAGAAAATATAAAGTGCAGAAAGATAAAAACACAATGAGTTTGTTAACCCAGTTCGGTGCAAACTTCACCTACTCTGGGGGATACCAATCCAGAAAGGAAATCTACTAAAGGAATCAACTCAAAGACTCAGACACAGACCCCCCTGTTCCCAGCCTTAACAATCAATCTCCACTTAGTCTAGACTTCTACTCAGGAACCCACCTAAGTATTAGAACACTACTAACTTCCTAATTACTTAATCACAACCCAGTGATCAGCAACTTCTGAATAAACAACCCAGTTTTGAAGACACCCTTCAAAAGAACAAAGACAACATCATTCGTACTTAAAAGTTTTGAATGACTTACAACTCAAACAAACTAAACCAACTCAGATGAGTGGTGTACAAAAACAAAGCCTAAGCTTATACAGACTCTTTTAATATAAACTGTAATTGACTCAATTAAAAAAATTCCCCAATTTGCAGCAGCACGTCTTCCTTTATATAGGCTTCAGCAGCTTCTCATAATTCTGAACACAATCTTCAATTGATATAGTTCTGAAATATTTTGAGGCTCAAAAAGGAAACATATAATTCTGAAACAAATCAAGCAAAGATCCCTTTGCAATATATTCATTCATAAAAGACGAAGCAAATCTTAACAAGATCTTCACCAAAAATATTCAGCCTTCTGGAAACTTTAGCATGAATAAAACCTCAGAAAATCTCCAAGAGATACGCACAGAATTAATCCAAAAGAATGCAGAAAACCAGTTTCTGAAATCAGCTTCTGAAGGTCAACGCTGGTCAACGTCTGAATAGTGCGTCTGAAGTACTGTTCAGCGTCTGAAGAAGTCAACGCTGGTCAACATCTGAACAGTGCGTCTGAAGTACTGTTCAGCGTCTGAAGGCACATTCTGCGTCTGAAGCACTGTTTCAGAGTCTGAAGGCCTATTCAGAGTCTGAAGGTCCATTTCAGCTTCTGAAGGTCCAGAAATGCAATTTTCAGCTTCTGAACCTCTTTAAAACCAGTTCCTTGCTTCTGAATGTTGAGGCAAAATCCCTAATTAATTTTAAAGATAACAAACCCTAAATGATTAAAGGATTAATGGACTTTGATTAGTCTCTTGGTATTTAACTTGTGGTCTTGAGTGTTTAATTAAGACAGGAACAAGATATGAACCATACCAAGATACAAGGAATTAAAGATCATTAAGAAGAAAGAACTTTGTCATAGTTCAAAAAATTGGACATAGTTCAGAAGCTGAACAAGAGTTCAGAACGTTGGACATAGTTCAGAAGGTGAACATAGTTCAGAAGGTTGGACATAGTTCAGAAGATGAACATAGTTCAGAAGCTAAAATGAAGTTCAGAAGCTGAAACACAGTTCAGAAGCTGGAACCCTATTCAGATGCAGCAATGTTGTTCAGAAGCTGAAATGCAGTTCAGAAGCTTGTTCACAAGTTCTGAAACCTTGTCATAAGGCTGCTCTTACACAAGCCCAGAAATTCAAGAACATGCATGCCACACGTGGCATAAATAAATGTCCAGGAAAATATACTTGCATGGATCAATCAAGCAATAAAAGCATTTACAAGATGAATGTCAAAAATGACATTCAATGTTCATTTAAGACTATGAACATTGAATTAACAGGAATATTCCAAAAGGGAATATCATCCTAGATGTTCAAATTACTGCACTTCATTTATGTTTCACTATTGGGATTTGATTACATCAAATGGAAGTCTTACAAGTCATCCTAAGTGAAACAAAAAGGATATTCTGAAGTTCAGAATGTTCAATACAGCACATGCTTTAATTCTGACAGCAACAGTAAAGTAGTTGGAAAAGTAAAGCAAAAGCCAAATTACAATCTTAAAGTCAGAATCCATGAGATCTTGACACCTAAGGGATTTGGTACTGTTACAGATCAGCAAAATCCCCTAAAGCATGGGCATGAAGTGATAGTTCCACTTTTCTCTCTCCTGCACATAATCCAAGACAGATTTGCAAAGCTCTTGGCACAGAAACATTCTGATGCACTGCACGCATAAACAAAAGTCCATCAGCAATCCAGAAATTCATATGTTCATTCATACATGATGAACCCAGATGAATATCATCAAGAATGCAACAACATTCTGAAGTATTCTCAAGAACACAACAACATTCTGAAATTCAGAATGTTCACCCAGATTTACAAGTAAAAGTCAGTGGGGCCCATGACACATGGCACAAGACCATTGGTCACCCTCCAACGGTTACAAGAGACCAATAACTCTATAAATAGAAGTGAAAGGCTCAGCATTATACACACAATTGCAAAGCATACAAGAAAACATTTGAAAAGTGTTTGAAGCTTTAGCATCTCAAATTGATCATCACTGAGATTCCAAATTATCTCTCAAAGTGTAAATCAATTCTCTTTATCTTATCAAAGATAAACCCTCCCCCTTCTCTTCTGAAAGTCTTCATCTTAACCTCACTTCTTCAATTATCAAATCTATTGTAAAAGAGAAAATCTCATCTAGTTTTAAGGGTATTAAAGTCTAGGTTGAGTAACATAGTACAAAGTCTGGTGTGACTTAGTACAGAAAGTTGAGAGCCTGCTGAGGCTTAGAGAATACAGGTTGTAACCGTTCCAAGTGAACAAGATTGTAAGGTGCAGGATTTGAGAGGGTATCTCAAGCATCATAGTGGAAAACTCTCACAAGATTGTGAGGAGTGGACTAGCCCACATTGGGTGAACCACTATAAAATTCTGTGTGTCCTTCTTCTCTCCCTATACTCTTTATACTACTGCATACACAACACACACACTACACTTAACTTAAATATCTTATTCTGCAATTGACACTTCAGAACGTTCTGAAGTCTGTTTAACTTTGTTCTTCCAAGAATCAACTTGAGAAGTAATTTTTTAAGTACATGATTAGATTTTAAAAAGGGTCACAATTCAAACCCCCCTTTCTTGTGACTATATTATCTACTTCAATTGGCATCAGAGCACGGCTCTAAGGGTTTGAACACTTACACAAGTGTTAGAGAAAAGATTCAGGAAGAAGTATGTCAAAGGCTAAGTACATTACAGAAGGAGGATCAGCAAACAGACCACCACTGTTTGATGGCTCAAACTACTACTTCTGGAAAGGTAAGATGGAACTTTTTCTTAGATCTCAAGATACGGACATGTGGGCTGTAATCTCTGAAGGAGATCATGTTCCAATGAACAAAGATGGAGGCATAAAAGAAAAAAATGCATGGACACCAGATGACAAAGCCAAGGTATTACTAAACTCTAAAGCTAGATTATTTTTATCATGTGCACTAACCATGGAAGAAAGTGAAAGAGTTGATGAATGCCAAAATGCTAAAGAAGTATGGGACACTTTAAAAATACACCATGAAGGTACATCTCATGTCAAAGAAACTAGAATTGACATTGGAGTCAGAAAGTTTGAAATTTTTGAAATGAGTGAAAATGAAACTATTGATGAAATGTATGCTAGATTCACAACAATAGTAAATGAAATGAGATCTCTTGGAAAGATATATTCCACTCATGATAGAATCAGGAAAATATTAAGATGTCTTCCAAGCACATGGAGACCTATGGTCACAGCTATTACCCAGGCCAAAGATCTAAATTCTCTGACCTTGGAGGAACTTATTGGTTCACTAAGAGCTCATGAAGTCATACTTCAAGAAGACAAACCAGTGAAAAAGGTAAAAACTCTTGCCTTGAAGGCCTCCCAAGAAACATCATCAGCAACTCAAGATGATGTGGAAGAACTGGATGAAATAGAAGGAGTCCAGGAAGAGGAAGCTGAAGATGAACTTGCACTCATCTCCAAGAAAATTCAAAGAATGATGATGAGAAGAAATCAGATCAGAAAGAAGTTTCCCAACACCAACACTAACAAAACTGAGACTGACAAAAGTCAAGTCACCTGTTTTGGATGCAACAAGCTTGGACACTACAAAAATGAGTGTCCTGATCTCAAGAAACAACAAAGGAGACCTCCCTTCAAAAAGAAAGCCATGATCACCTGGGATGATCTAGAAGAAGCAGAACCTGAAGATGAGGAAGCCAACCTGAGTTTGATGGCTAAATCAGAAGATGAGGAAGAGGTAATTATCTATGAACCTAACTCTTTACAAAAAGATCTTGAAAGAAAAATTGACAGTCTTATATATGATTCAAATTTTCTATCTAACAAATGTCAATCATTGATAAAAGAACTTTCTGAACTAAAAGAGGAAAAAGGTAAACTTCAAATAAAATATGATGAATCCAGAAGAACCATACAAACTTTGCAAGACTCTCATTTTAAAATGTCTGAACAACAAAGAGAGCTAAATAAAAGGCAAAAAGGAATTTTATCTAAACCTTCTGAAGTACAAAAAGAAAACATTCTTTTGAAAACAGAAGTTGAAGGACTAAAAAATGATCTCTCACGTTTTATAAAATCCACAGAAACCTTTCAAAACATTCTGGGATCACAAGCTGGAACAAATGAAAAATCTGGCTTAGGATTCAAAGATCCAAACAAAAATCTTCTTAAAACTGTTTTTATACCAAAAGAAACTGAAATAAAAATGAAGATAAAATGCTCATATTGTAACAAGCTAGGACATCTTGACTCAGCATGTTTTCATAAAAAACATTTTGAAAAAAATAGATTAATTAATCTTAGTTCAGAACGTTCTCATCTCAACAGATCAGAAAGTTCACAAAAGGCTGAAAAGGCTAAGAAGATATGCTCTTACTGTAACAAATCTGGTCATATAATAACAGAATGTTACAATAAGAAGAGATCTCTTAGAAAGACTAACCCTCAAGGACCCAACATTACATGGGTACCTAAGATTTTGTTCATGTCAAGTGTAGGTCTCCTCTCAAAATGCAAAGACAAAGCCATGGTACTTGGACAGTGGCTGTTCAAGACACATGACAGGAGATAGGAACTGCTTTCTAACCTTTGAAAGTAGAGATGGAGGACTAGTCACATTTGGAAACAATGACAAAGGCAAAATCAGAGGTAAAGGAACAATAGGTAAAACTAACTCTGCCAAAATAGAAAATGTTCAGTTTGTAGAAGGTTAAAACACAATCTACTTAGCATAAGACAATTATGTGATAGTGGTTTTGAAGTTATTTTTAAACCCAACATATGTGAAATAAGACAAGCCTCCTCTAAAAAATTAATTTTCTTTGGATCAAGGAAAAAGAACTTGTATGTTTTGGACTTAAATGAAATTCCAGCTGAATCATGTTTTATGTCTCTTGAAAAAGATAAGTGGATTTGGCACAAAAGAGCTGGTCACATCAGTATGAAAACTATTGCTAAACTTTCTCAACTTGATCTAGTTAGAGGTTTGCCAAAGATTAACTTTGAAAAGGACAAGATCTGTGAAGCCTGTATTAAAGGAAAACAAGTTAAAAGCAGTTTTAAAACAATCGAATACATTTCAACTCAAAAACCTTTAGAGCTTCTTCACATTGATCTCTTTGGTCCTGTTCAAACTGCAAGTCTTAGTGGCAAAAAATATGGATTTGTTATTGTTGATGATTTCTCAAGATTTACATGGGTGTTATTTTTAAAACATAAAGATGAATCATTTGAAGCATTTCAAAACTTTTGTAAAAAGATTCAAAATGAAAAAGGTTCTAATATCATATCTGTGAGGAGTGATCATGGAGGAGAATTTGAAAATGCTTCCTTCAAGACATTCTTTGATGAATGTGGTATTACACATAATTTTTCTTGTGCAAGAACTCCACAGCAAAATGGAGTTGTTGAAAGGAAAAATAGAACCTTGCAAGAAATGGCTAGGACTATGTTGAATGAATCAAATGTTGAAGATTACTTTTGGGCAGAAGCCATCAATACATCTTGTTACATTTTGAATAGAGTTTCAATAAGAAACATTCTAAATAAAACCCCATATGAATTATGGAAAAACATCAAACCTAGCATATCTTATTTTCACATATTTGGCTGCTACTGTTACATTCTGAACACAAAAGAAAAATTGGGTAAGTTTGATCCTAAATCAGATAAAGCTATCTTTTTGGGATACTCTACAACATCCAAAGGTTATAGAGTGTACAACCTAAAAACCCAAACAGTTGAAGTCAGTATGCATGTCATATTTGATGAATATGATGAACCTTCTCAACTCCAAGAAAAGGAAGATACTGAAGATCAGACACTTCAGAATGTTGACAACCAGAACAATGTAAGTTCTGTAGAAAAAGAGGATGATCAGAATGTTCAGGACTCATCCCTACAGCGCCCTCCTAGAAGTTGGAGAATGGTAGGAGATCATCCTGTAGATCAAATCATTGGAAGCACAACTGATGGTGTAAGAACCAGAATGTCCTTCCAAGGGAACAATATGGCTATGATCTCTCAAATGGAACCCAAGTCAATCAATGAAGCCATAGTAGATGATTCATGGATTGAGGCCATGAAAGATGAACTATCTCAGTTTGAAAGAAACAAAGTGTGGAACTTAGTTCCAAATAATCAAGGGAAGACAATCATTGGAACAAAATGGGTGTTTAGAAATAAACTTGATGAGGATGGCAAAGTTGTCAGAAATAAGGCAAGGTTGGTTGCTCAAGGATACAACCAACAAGAAGAAAAGGCTGTAGTTTTGATCTTGTAGCCTATTGTGATGCTGATTATGCTGGAGACAAAGTTGAGAGAAAGAGTACAAGTGGATCTTGCCAATTCCTAGGACAAGCTCTGATTGGATGGTCCTGTAGAAAACAAAATACCATTGCACTCTCTACAACAGAAGCTGAGTATGTATCTGCAGCCAGTTGTTGCTCTCAAGTTTTGTGGATCAGAAATCAGTTGGAAGATTACTCACTAAGGTACTCAAATGTTCCAATTCTCTGTGACAACACAAGTGCAATTAATTTATCAAAAAATCCAATTCAACATTCTAGGTCTAAGCATATTGAAATTAAGCATCATTTCATACGTGATCATGTTCAGAAAAAGGACATTGAATTAAGATTCATTGATACAGAAAATCAATTAGCTGACATTTTCACAAAACCATTAGTTGAGGATAGATTCAATTTTATCAAAGAAAAATTACTAATTATAAAAAATCCCAATAAAGATTGATTAACTGAATCACTAAGGGCCTAGGACAAACCCCCTTGAGTCATTCTGATTCACTTCAGAATGTTCAACAAAGCTCAAAATGTTCAACAAAGTTCAGAATGTTCATTCAGGCTCTGAACGTTCACCCTGTTCAGCATGGCACTCTGAACTTAGAATATTCAGAACAATTTTTTTCCTGAAGTTAGTAAGTCACTCTCATAAGTGATTTTGATCTTTCTTCAAAAATCTCTCCATATCTCAGCATTAAATGCTTGTATAGGAGTTAATGTGATAAAACCATTAACCTCCATACAAAAAGAGAACTATCAAATCCGCCACTCTCCTTTCTTCTCCTGAACGGCTACTTTCTCTCTCTTGTAAAACTACTTTTCAGTTTCATCTTTTCCCATAAAACCACCATCATCAGTTTCTCTCTCTCTCTCTCTCTCTCTCTCTCTCTCTTCTCCTACACGTTTATCTTTATAAACAAATCACCATTCCACTCAAACACATTCATCTCCACACATCTGACCAACACTTTCCAAACCATAAAAATTCCTCTGTCTCTTCGCAAAACACTGCCATGGCCAGAACAAAAACAACCTCTCGAAACAATGAACAAGAACAAACCCCTATTCCTCGTTCTGCTCCACCACAATACCCAGATGAACCTCAACCTTTGCGCACCATTCTCCCTGACATCATCATCTCCACTGCTGAACCTTCTAAACCCAGAAAACCTGTGTCTAAACCTAAGAAATCTGTTTCAACTTCCCAACATCCCAGAAGATCTCAAAGAATAATTTCTGGAACTGGAAAAACCAAGAAATTCTCTGCTTCCACAATTCTTCTCTCAGACTCAGAGGAAGAATCTGAACCAACCATTTCTCAATACATGAGGAAGGTTAAGACTTCATCCAAACAATCCTTTGAACCAGAAAAAGAGGATTCTGTATCTGAAAAAGAATCTCAATCAAAATCTCAATCTGAAGAAGAGATACTCTCTGATGAGCAGGAAGAAGTGTCTCCTCCCAAAAAACATGGAAAAGGAAAAGACATTGGAAAGATAGCTTCCATTTTGAAAGCCAAAAAGGAAAAAGCACCTAGACCCATAAGCAGGGCTAAGTACTTTGATTTTGCTGATCTAAAGAAGAAGGGATGTAACCTGTGTGAATACACTGATGCACAAGGATGGACAAGCTTTGTATCCCTTCAAGAACTCACCTATCCAGACTTGGTAAGGGAATTCTACAGTTCCATGGAAATCAAAAACAAAGATGGAAAAAAGACCCTCATTACAGCTGTCAAAGGAATTAAGATCAAACTCACTCAAGCTTCCCTCTCAAAAGCTCTAAGAATCCCAAATGAAGGTAATGAGCTCTTCTTCCCTTCTTGGTTTTCTGAAGCTAGAACAAACCGTGCCAAACTCATACTTGAATACACCAAACCTAACCTTCCTTTTAACTCCACAAACCTTGTTGACCTACCCAAAATCTTTCACAATATGGTACGCCACACCTTGCTTCCTAGGTCAGGAACCTATGAAGCTGTGAGTGATACAGATCTCTGCATCATGTTTCATCTCATCAAAAAGAAAAAGTTAAACCTTTGCTTCATTATCCTTCAACACATGATTGATTCATGTATGAATCCCAAACAAACCAGTGCGCTAGTCTATGGAATGCCAATCACTCTTATCCTCAAGGATAACAAGGTACCTCTTGAAGATGAACAATGTGATTACACCTTTATGAGATTCACTGCAAAAACCATAGCTCAGTTGCACATCACTTCCTCCAATCTTCCCACACCTCCAGCATCTGAAACATCTGGTTCTGTTAAAAGACATCAAGACCAGAAAGTTGGAAAGACAAAGAAGAAAAGGAAGATTGAGAAAGTCAATAACCCTTCAAATATTCCACTGGAAGAAGAAGTAGAAACTGTCAACAATGTGGTTCAAAAGGAGCCCATGGATGAAAACCCTACAGAAAATCAAAGAGAAGATGAAACCCCTGCTGAAGAAACATTCCAAGAGATTGCTGATCTTGCCAAAGAAGCAACTCAGAAAGTTGCAGAAGATCAGAATGTTGAAGAAGCTCAAGAAATTGCTGAGGAGGAAAGCCAGCAGGATAATGAATCTCTTCTCAAAGAGAATGCTGAGACAGCCACAGCTGCTGAAGAAGAATTTCAGCAAGACATTGAAGAAAATGCTGAAGAAGGAGCTCAGATGGAAGAAGGAGAACAAAAGATTTCTGAGGATCAGGACCTGCATGATGTTGCAGAAATCTTAGTCACCCACATGTTTAGTGACAATGCTGACCAGTTGGAAACTGGTACTGAAAAATCAGATGGAAATCAAGCTGATTTTGATCTCAATGTGGAAGGGTTCAACTCAGAAGATGGTGTATTTGAGGATTCTCAGAAAGAAAATCCTGAAACAATGCCTGAAACTGAAGTACAGAATGTTGAAGGAAACATTCTTCCTGATCATACCACTCCTTCCATATGTGAAGTCTCTGCAGATCCTGCTCCTATAGCCTCAGGATCTCTGCCTATTGAACAAATCCAACATATGGCTCAACAACCACCACCACCACTCCTGAATCAATCTACCTCCACCATGGAATCAGAAGCTATTTGCAGCAAATTTCTGATATCTCCTCTTCACACTTCGCAAAATATTTCTCCTGCTCCAGCCACACTTAAAACAACCACTCAACTTCCAGATATCCCTACTCTGTTTGCCTCACTTGAAACCTTTGTCTCAAAAGAAGGTCACTCAAAAAAAAACTTGGATGCCCCCACTTCCGCTCCCACATCACAACTATCCAAAGCTGAAAAAATTGCTAGTCGTTCTCTTAGGGTTGCAATTAAAACCCATAAGATTGCATGTGTCCTAGCAAAATGGACTTCTGAAGTTGCTGCTCCTGGCTTAGCCATGGAACCTCCAGTGTTTGAGGATCCATCTGTCTTTGATTCTGAGCCTTCCTCAGATTCTGGAGACTCAACTCCCTGAATTTCCTCCACTTGTCCCTCCCTACCTTTTTTTTTTGCTGTTGACAAAAGGGGGAGAAACTTTAGGATTTTACAGTCTTTAAGTCTTTATGTTTTAGGCCCAAGTAGGTCAGTGATCAATAGTTATTAGAGTTCTTAAAACTTCAACTTTTGCCTGATCACCTTTGTTTGTTAAGTTTTTTTTGTTTTTGAACCATATATGATGTAATGAGCATGATTGATTAATGAAAAAATGCATTTGGTTCAAAAATCCGCATCTCTTAATAATGCCATGAATTATAAAAGTAAGGGGGAGCTTTTAAAAAAAAACTGTTAAAAACTCAATGTCATGAATTATAAAAATGAGGGGGAGCATAAAAATAATTTTCAGCTCTTAAACCTCTCATATTTTTAATCAAAATCCATAATCCTAAATCATAGGTTTGTCATCATCAAAAAGGGGGAGATTGTTGAGGCAAAATCCCTAATTAATTTTAAAGATAACAAACCCTAAATGATTAAAGGATTAATGGACTTTGATTAGTCTCTTGGTATTTAACTTGTGTTCTTGAGTGTTTAATTAAGACAGAACAAGATATGAACCATACCAAGATACAAGGAATCAAAGATCATTAAGAAGAAAGAACTTTGTCATAGCTCAGAAAATTGGACATAGTTCAGAAGCTGAACAAGAGTTCAGAACGTTGGACATAGTTCAGAAGCTGAACATAGTTCAGAAGGTTGGACATAGTTCAGAAGATGAACATAGTTCAGAAGCTAAAATGAAGTTCAGAAGCTGAAACACAGTTCAGAAGCTGGAACCCTGTTCAGATGCAGCAATGTTGTTCAGAAGCTGAACATAGTTTAGAAGCTGAAATGCAGTTCAGAAGCTTGTTCACAAGTTCTGAAACCTTGTCATAAGGCTGCTCTTACACAAGCCCAGAAATTCAAGAACATGCATGCCACACGTGGCATAAATAAATGTCCAGGAAAATATACTTGCATGGATCAATCAAGCAATAAAAGCAATTACAAGATGAATGTCAAAAATGACATTCAATGTTCATTTAAGACTATGAACATTGAATTAACAGGAATATTCCAAAAGGGAATATCATCCTAGATGTTCAAATTACTGCACTTCATTTATGTTTCACTATTGGGATTTGATTACATCAAATGGAAGTCTTACAAGTCATCCTAAGTGAAACAAAAAGGATATTCTGAAGTTCAGAATGTTCAATACAGCACATGCTTTAATTCTGACAGCAACAGTAAAGTAGTTGGAAAAGTAAAGCAAAAGCCAAATTACAATCTCAAAGTCAGAATCCATGAGATCTTGACACCTAAGGGATTTGGTATTGTTACAGATCAGCAAAATCCCCTAAAGCATGAGCATGACGTGATAGTTCCACTTTTCTCTCTCCTGCACATAATCCAAGACAGATTTGCAAAGCTCTTGGCACAGAAACATTCTGATGTACTGCACGCATAAACAAAAGTCCATCAGCAATCCAGAAATTCATATGTTCATTCATACATGATGAACCCAGATGAATATCATCAAGAATGCAACCACATTCTGAAGTATTCTCAAGAAAACAACAACATTCTGAAATCAGAATGTTCACCCAGATTTTCAAGTAAAAGTCAGTGGGGCCCAGGACACATGGCACAAGACCATTGGTCACCCTCCAACGGTTACAAGAGACCAATAACTCTATAAATAGAAGTGAAAGGCTCAGCATTATACACACAATTGCAAAGCATACAAGAAAACATTTGAAAAGTGTTTGAAGCTTTAGCATCTCAAATTGATCATCACTGAGATTCCAAATTATCTCTCAAAGTGTAAATCAATTCTCTTTATCTTATCAAAGATAAACCCTCCCCCTTCTCTTCTGAAAGTCTTCATCTTAACCTCACTTCTTCAATTATCAAATCTATTGTAAAAGAGAAAATCTCATCTAGTTTTAAGGGTATTAAAGTCTAGGTTGAGTACCATAGTACAAAGTCTGGTGTGACTTAGTACAGAAAGTTGAGAGCCTGCTGAGGCTTAGAGAATACAGGTTGTAACCGTTCCAAGTGAACAAGATTGTAAGGTGCAGGATTTGAGAGGGTATCTCAAGCATCATAGTGGAAAACTCTCACAAGATTGTGAGGAGTGGACTAGCCCACATTGGGTGAACCACTATAAAATTTTGTGTGTCCTTCTTCTCTCCCTATACTCTTTATACTACTGCATACACAACACACACACTACACTTAACTTAAATATCTTATTCTGCAACTGACACTTCAGAACGTTCTGAAGTCTGTTTAACTTTGTTCTTCCAAGAATCAACTTGAGAAGTAATTTTTTAAGTACAGGATTAGATTTTAAAAAGGGTCACAATTCAAACCCCCCCTTTCTTGTGACTATATTATCTACTTCACTGAAGACATCTTTAACATATGGAAACGAATTGCTTGCATTTTGATTTTACCAAACAATGAAGCCAACCTTTAAATAACCAACACTCTCAACAGTAGTTAACTGTCGTTCACTATGCAACGATATTTAACTATCGTTCCAGATCAAGATCTTCATAAACAGGTACCAAAAAATTAAAAAACACCCCAACAACACTTAAGTGTTGTTCGAACCTGACAATATTTTTCCTTCATCACACATCAAAATTAGTTAGTCAAGAACCAACGCATGCTAAAGTTGGTGGTGGAGATATAGTTAGAGAATTGCCTAGAGTAATATATACCTTAACGAACCATAGGCATTTGACTGAAGTTCTGAACCATAGGTTCGTCTTCAAAATTCCATGAATATTTGTCTCTTGAAATAGACCTATACAATTGAAAACCAACCTATGGTTCAGAACTTCAGATTAACAAATACCCAAGTCGAACATTGATTCCAAAACATTCTAGAACATGTAACGAAACTAAAATTACAACCTACAAATAAATTCTTCTTAAAAGTTGTATATGTAGAGCTTGCAACACATACACTACATTGATAAAATAAGAATATATATACTGTTTTTATAAAGGATAGTTTACAAATTCAATAGTATAATCTTATAGGATTATGCAAGTTTGATGTTTGGACAGGCTCCTATTTCTTGTCCTGCTCCTTCTCACTGATTATGGCTAACTACTTTTGATGTATGATGAAGGAAAAATGATGTCAGGCTCCAACGACACTTAAGTGTCGTTGAGGTATTTTTCAAATTATTGGTTCCTGTTTATGCATGTTTTGATCTGGAATGGCATTTAACTATCGTTGGATAGAGAACGGCAGTTAACTGCCGTTGGGGGTATTTTGGTCATTTTGGGGTGCCTGGGGGAATATTTGGAGGCTTAAAGACCAATTTTCGAGAATTTTTATGGTCCCCATTCAAGATTATACAATTTGAAGCATGTTTTAAACTTTTTGAATTTTTTGAATTATAATAGCAGAAAGCTAGAAAAACGAAGAAGACCGAGAATTTTTCCATTATATCACGATGGCAACCAAGTGTTTTATTGGTTCATCATATATACAATCCTAAAAAATAATTAAAATCTACATACGTTACATGTTATGCAATTTGAATTGTGTCGAGCCCCCTCGAGATCAATTTTTATCCACACTTGGATTCCTTATATTGATATATTTTGGATTCTATAAACTGAGTATGTAAAATACGTGTTTGGCTCATAGAATTTGAAATAAGACATAACAAAGAGATTGACTTGCTGCATCTAACATTATAACATGTTATGAGAAAAACTCATCACACATCAAAACACAACAAATCATAAGATAACGACAACACACATAAAACCATAACCAGAGCATAACAAATAGTTGACAATGTCAAACATAATATTATGCATCTTAACGAAATATCCAAACTTACAAAACATTCAAACGAAAATATCCAAAAATACAAATAAGTAAACCCTACTAGGTAGCACACCCTGTAGCCTCATTAAAGATCTGCTCCAAACCCTCCCAAATTAACCCAGATGACCATTTTTGCACATGACCATTTTCCATTAACCCATTTGTTATTGTGCTGATGCAGCCTATCTGTTGGACCAAGTCTACTATCGGGTTCCCCGCCTCTTTAGCCACAATCTCTGCAAGTACCATCTTCACTTGGTCTATGAAGGTTTCCTAGAGGTGTGGGAAGCAAGTACTGATGTGATATCCTCATATACCACCTCATGTAACCCAATGATGTATTGCGCTCGTGCAACACATGATCTCGGACACTTGTTGTTGAGTCGCCAGGGGTGAAGCTGAGACGTCTAGATTCATAAGAAAGATTTGGTTTACGGTTTTTATTTTACCAGTCAAACTAAACTGGACAAAACCACAACATAAGAAAGCACTTGTTTACATGAGAAAACACTTGTTGCTGAGTCGCCAGGGGTGAAGCTGAGACGTCTAGATTCATAAGAAAGATTTGGTTTACGGTTTTTATTTTACCAGTAAATCTAAACTGGACAAAACCACAACATAAGAGAAACATTAACTAAACTTATGTCACCCAACCTAGTACTTAGAAATTCAATGGAAAATTTTGTAGAATGACATGTTTTCTCTCTCTCTCTCTCTCTCTCTCTCTCTCTATATATATATATATATATATATATATATATATATATATATATATATATATATATATCTTTGACTAAGACATGTTTTCTGACTTGTTAAGTTTCTTCTATATTTTTTATTTCAAAAATGTATTTATGTGTTTTAATTAATTTTACTTACACTTGCACTTCTTGTAGAATGGCTCTTGGTATTGTGTTGGTGCCTCCTACTTCTCAGTCTCCTTATGATGGGACTCTTGTACCTCAGGCTTAGGGACATAGTGAGGCTCTGACAGCTAAAATGATTCAAGTCTTTCATATATGGCCTTCCTTCAGCGCTCCTGCCTAGCCGAGACATTCATACTCATCTTATTATCTCTGACTTGGTCGGGTTGTGCATCCATATCAGAAATATGTCAAAATACTCAAAAAGTGTGTTTGGATGGAGGAATTTTTTGAGAAAATTCAAATACTCTTAGGTGAATTTCATTGTTTGGATAATAATTTGAAGAATTTTCAAAATGATGAAAATTTATGAAATATTTTGTTCAAGTTAAATTTAGATAATTTCAAATGCACCTAAAAGCTAAGAATTTCAAATTTCTTTATTATTATAATTTTTCAAAATTTTCATCTTGGTCCTTACATTTTCCAAATTTTCAAATTGACCCCAAAATTTCCAGAAATTGCAAATGCACCCCAATTTTTTTGGTAATTACAAATTTACCACTAAAAATTTTCAAATATTATAAATTGACCGCTCAAAATTTACAAACTGACCCCTAATTTCAATTTCCAAATTTTGCAAAAAAAATTTTTTATAAAAGTTGCCCAAAAATGACGACAATAATTTTTTTTACTACTCCTTCTAAACAAAAATATTAGAAATGAAGACAATTTAATTCAATCATTTGAATTGTCTAAAATTCTAACTTTTTCAAAGTTTCCCAATTACTTCATCCAAAGACACTCCAATATAAATCAAAATTCAGCATTCGTGAGCCCATTTTGGATTTTAGAAGCCAAAATACTAAATAACATATTTCAGTTTTTAAAATCCGAAAACTACAAGTAGCCCAGGAAAAAACGCAAAAGGACTTCTTACATGACTCCCCCCTTCAAAATCTAAAATTCCATCACTTAGACCCATTTTTATTTTTATTTTAATTTTCAATTTTTCATATTATCATAAAGATCCAAAAAAATTTACATTATCTTTATTTGATTTTTAGAATTTTTTAGGGTTATTTTATTTATTTATTTATTTTATTTGATAGATTTTATCCTTTTTTACTTTGTTTTTTCTTTTGTGTTTGTTCTAGACTAGCCTAAAGCCCAATCCGGCTTTGCTCGGGTCCAATTTGAGTCATTAAGCAGGCGACACCATACGATGGACACGCCCTAAAATCCATCATATCACGATGCGGGCCAGGGTTACTCACGAGGTCTGGGAGTTGACCACGCCCACGCAGGCTGAGGATAACTCACCTTAGACAAGAGTTCCCACGTCTGTACCTACATGTAAGATTGTCAGGATAAGGTTTGTTAGTCAAGCCCTACATAACCACTATTTAAACCCAAGTCTTAGCCTTGGGTCAGGTATGACACTTCTTTCCCTAAATTGTGACTGCATCTATTGAATCCCCCATTGACTTGGACATCGGAGCACTTGCAGGTACACAACCCTATCTGTCTCACCGGGGGCTGACGAGCAACTTCATCAAAGCCATCACTTCACCACAGCTCAACTGAACTAGGCAGACGACAGACAAACCGGCGGCTCAACCCCAACAAACAGCGGATCTAAGCAGCTCAACCATCCTCTTCGGTCCAACCAGATCAACTTTTAAAAGCAAAATTTATAACTGCTGAAATGAGAGGGGTTATGATTATTGTTTATATAGAAACATATTTTGAATTATATAACCCGAACCATGTTTTTTATGTAGCTTATACCTTTTTACATTTTTTTTCAATTTCTAACCTTTAATTTTATTTTATTCTTTTTATTAAATATAAAAAGCCACCCACTCACAAAAAGAAACTACCCACGTTTCTTTTTGAAAATGATGTGATCCTAAAATTCTTTCCCTTGACAAGAATTATAAAGTCATTGCGAAATAAAAGAACCGAATTAATTTTGGTTCAAAGCTTTATTTTCGTAGGTCATTGTAACAACTCGATTTTTAGTATTAGATTTATTTATTATCATTGTTTGTTTATTATATTTATTGATTGATTATTTTATTGGGAATTAGTGATTTAGTGAATTTTGAGTGATTAAGGGTATTTTGACCATTTTGAGAGTTAGTGACATTTTGTAATATGTTAGACGTTTGAAATTTGAATTTAGAGATTGGTGGTGAATTAGTAAAATGGGAGGTTTAAGTGAAGTAAAAGTGTATAGAAATAATTATGTGATGAAATGTGACTAAGCCCATTAGAGTGAGTAACTCTAGCCTAATAGTATTTGAAGAGAAGTGTTAGTGTTAGTAGAGCTAGGTCAAGACATTTACACAAAAATCACAAAGGAGGCTAGAGAGAGAATAGATAAAAGGAAGAACTTGGGAAAAAAGAAGAGGGGAAAACTCTAGAAGGGAGGAATTGAAGCTAGGAATCATTTTTGAAGAGAATTGAGGTAAGGGGGAATATTATTTTCACCAAATGGGTTGTTAATAAGCAATTGGGTAGTTGGGTGTTTTTAGCTTATGCTTAAATTCATGAACTTATGATTCTTTGTGTTAAATTTGTGTTCCTTTTTAGTGGCTAAATTAAGCATGTGTTAAGTTGATAAATTCATGTTGTTGTTTTATCAAAATCTATGTTTGATTATGTAGTATTGGTAACTTTGTGAATTTTGATGAATTTGGTGAAGAACATGATAATTGATGATGATTATGCTTAATTAAGTTGATTTTGAAAATGAGTATGTGTTTAGTTTGTAAATTTGTGAGATTATGTGAATTTGGTTGTGTTGAAGTTGTTGTTGTTGTTGTTGTTTATGAGAATTGTGATTAAACTGGTGAAAATGATTAAGTTGTTGTTGAAATGATTTAAGTTGATTCATGCTAGTTAAATTAAGTGATTTTGATTATGTCAATTTGGAATGGAAGTTGGAATTGTTGATGTAATGTTTTGTTTGTTTAATTAAGTTGTTTTGGAAGGAAGTGGATTTTGAGATTAACATGGAATTAAGTTGGTTGAGTTGGAAAAAAGTGATTATGATTAAGTTGATTAAGTTGTGTTCGAGGTGTAATTGAGTAAGTAATGTTAGGTAAATGATTGTAATCGAGTTTGGTGCGTTTGAGATCGAAATGTGTCGTTAAAATGGAATTTTTCTGCAAAAAATGCAAAAAATCAGCTTTTCTGGTCTTTGCAATACGCACGACCGTGCGCCCTATATGCACGGACCGTGCGTAAGTTTCGACATAGGGTCGCACGACTGTGCGTTTCTACCTGTAGCTCGAAACTTCATTTTTATCGTTTTTAAAAGGTTTTTAAGGCATGTGTTAGGTCCCAAACCCCTAAACTTGATCTACGAGTGTTTAATCATGATGTAATTGGTGAATGAACTTGGACTTAAGTATAAGGAAGTTTAGAAGTTAATTGGTTGAGACAGACTTATAAATTGTCTTGATTAAAGTTATGAAATGAATGAGAACTTATTAATTAAGTAATGAGGTATGAATGGTGAAAAATGATGATGAGTTAATGCAACCTTGTTTGTTATGTGTGTGTTGTGATGATGTGAGTGAAGTTAAATGATGATGTGATGTTATGGTGTGAATGACATGTTAATGTTTGATAAGTGACGATGTTATTTGATAAGCGAAGATGATATATGATATATGATAAGCGACGATGATCATATGAAAGAATATATGATAATGTTTGACGATGATGTATTAAGCGACGATGATCATATGAAAGAATATATGATAATGTTGATGATGTTGGTGTTGTGTCATATGTATGTATGTGATGTTGAGTCATAATATACGTACATGCATTCATTCACGAGTCAAGTCCAGCGACAATGTTAAGCGACGATGGGATCACTCGGTAAAATAATTCCGATATCCAATCCGGTACCACATGCATGTAGAGTCGTTAGGCGCATTGCATATACTTAATGAGTCGTATGTGACAATGTATTGGTGTGAACTTGTGCATCTAAGTGGTAATTGCATATTTGATGATTGTGATGCGATGAGGTTGTTATGACTTGATTCGATGATGACTTATTGATGAGAATGTGTTATGTACATTATGAGGATTTCGTTGAGATATTGATATGATTAATCTTGATGATTACTTGGTGATTGATTGATGACGGATATACGTTGTGTATACTTGATGATCTTAATTTGAAGTATGGGGTAACCAGACTTGTAAATGAATGTGATTATAATATGCATGTTTCTAAGATGAGAACTAGGCTTATTGTGATGTATGTTTATGCATTGATGATGATGTTGTTGTTTTGCCTAAACTTACATACGTTTATTAATCCTTTATGTTGAACTTATATCTTACCCCCAGTGACTTTTGTCGCCTCATCCTTGTGATGTAGACATGCAGGTTGAGGAGTAGCTATTGCTTGTGAGTTTGATGAGGACGGCTGGATGCCTACTCATGTTATTGCTTTCTTATGGAGTCTAGATTATGAGCTCTGATCTAGGATTTTTGGATTTTTACCTTTTATGTTGTTTTGATGCTATGAGATCTTTATGATTAGACTGATATTGTTATTATTATGTTGAGATATTATGTTATGATCCGAGACATGACATTTGGGTTATGATTTTATTTCCGTTGTGCTATGAATATAATTGTTGAAATCTTAATATTGGATATTTATATGAGATGTATGTTGAGTAATGAGACCTTGATGTATGATAATGTGTGATTTATCGCTTTATAAATGTTCTCGGAGATTGGGGTCTTACAATCATGATATGTATGTCTTGTTTTGGTTATATATGGAGCTATGGATGTCTGATTGAGGTGATCTTTGAATCCTTGGAAAACTTATAAAATTGTCTACATTTCGTATGAGGAGTTGAAGAAAAAGAGGTGCAAAGTAATCATTATGAGAAGTTGAAGAGCATAACATGGAGGAGAGAGGGCGCTGAAAATTGTCAAAAAGTAACAACCATGAGTGTGTAACTTCAAGCATTGATGCAGCCACCGTAAATCATTATGCTCTGCAAAGTAATCATTATGAGAAGTTGAAGAGCAAAACATGGAGGAGAGAGGGCGCTGAAAATTGTCAAAAAGTAACAACTATGAGTGTGTAACTTCAAGCATTGATGCAGCCACCTTAAATCAAAACCAATTAATTTGTAACCTTTTCTTTGTAATAATTAGCCACATAGGAGTTATTTTATCAATCATGCTTTGATTGAAAGCTTTTAAGCATTCTAGCCAATTTCCTATATACAAGGGGCGAAAATAATTGTCGTACCCCAATTTTTGACCCAATTTTGACTCGTTTAAATCGTCTTTTTAAGGCCGAGAATTTTCGTCGTTTCAGACGAAATTTCGGCAGGGAGGTATTTTAAAATACCTCATTTAGAGTTTCAAAAGCGATAGTTTTAATTTTATGGTTATTTTATTTTTACTTTAGTTTTTTATTATTATTTTATTAATTTCGTTTTTTTATTGTTGTTGTTAATTATATTCTGTTTTATTTTATTTTGTATTTTTATGCTTTTGTTTTTATCATTTTAATTACTTAATTAATTAATAAACAGATCCATCACTTTCTTCATCAGATCCATCATTTTCTCCATCAGTTTTTTGTCCCTTTTTGCTTGGTTTCTTGCCATTTTACTGATTGAACCAAAGATCCAGTCTCAACAGCTCTGTACACATCCATTTTTGTCCATCCAATTTCAATAAAAACACAGCATAACCAAGAGAAAAAGGAGGATTTTTACAGAACAAGAAAAACAACTCAACAGCAAAACACTACACAAAAAAACACTACACAAAAAACACTACACATCCACTATACAAACGCGACCACCACCCCCTCTCCTACAGCCCAAAACCGTGAACCACCCTCTCCCTCACACCCACAACCCAAAACCGGCCTAGTCACTCACGGCTCACACAACTCACAGCCGCGCTCCCTACCCACATACCAACACACGACCTAGTCACTCAAGGCTCAAACAACTCGCGGCCAGCACACACCCACGCGAGCAAACACGCCCAGCAGCTCACCCATAAACACAAAACCACAACAGCTCACACATCTCACACAAAAAAAACAGCTCACACGCGGCCTCACAGCAGAACACGACCCACACAAAACACCACGCAAAAAGACCAACACACACACCCTAAGCAAGCACGCCCCAACAGCAAAATCAGCAGCATACACACACGCACATAACAACCCAGCAGCACCAAAACACGCCCCTAACAGCATCACAAACCACACCACAAAACCAGCCAAAACCGAACACAAAAGGCGAAAAAAGGTAGTGTTTTTTTCGTTTTAAAAACTTAGATCTAGGAGTTTTTGAGAGGTTTTTGAAAAATCTAAGTTTAGATTTGAGAAGAGGGTGAGGAGAGGAGTAAGAAAAACTAATTTTTTTTTAAAAAAACGGAGTTTTAAAACTCCGGCGCGGTGGCGCCGGCGGCGGCCACCGCGCCGGAAAATTTTTCCGGTCACCGGAAAGAAGCAAGGGGGCGGCGCTGATTTTTGCTAGAGAGAGGGGAGAGAAGAGAGAAGTGAGAAGAGAGAGAAGAGAAAATGAGAAATGAAAGAAAACTAGTAAGGGATAGGTATTTGTACCCCCTCTCTAATCCTGTGCGCGTGGGTGTATGCGTTAGCATGCACCCTCGCTCCTCAGGCTCTCTGATTTAAATCAGACCGCTGTGATTATTTTCCCTTGTGATCAGATCAGGGCCCTCTGATTAATCAGACGGCCCAGATTAAATCACGTTGGCCCAATGCATTTTGGGCCTATTTATTTTAAATCTGATTATTTTCTCACTTCCTGCACCCCCATTTTATTTTTTACACCTCCCTGTTTATTTCTTTTATTTTTCTTCGCAATTTTTATCTCCCTTTATTATTATTTCCTTTTTATTGTTCTTTTATTTTTCACATCTTATTTATTTGCTTATCACATCATATCATGCATTTTATTTTATTTGTCATTTTACTTTGCATTTATCATTTTATTTATTTATATATGTCATTAGAATGCATTTAGGAATAAAGTAAATATAAATATGCATTGCATTTATTTTTACATTTTTCATAGTTTATAATCCAAAGAAAAGGGGATTTTCATTTTGAGCCAACACCGTAATATAATCCCTCGCGTTTAGTTTATTGCATCTAACTTCATTTTGAGTATTAATGCTTTAATCTTCTCATGTTTTTTTATTTATTTTATTTTATCAAATTATTATTCTATTTTCAATATATCAAAACATAAAAAAGCAATTTTCTTTTTGTGAATGAAAAAGGAAAACTTGGGTAGACACCCGACGCTTCTCCGAATGCGGAACGCGAGATCCCCGTCTCGGTCACGTTCAAAGTATTCGTCGTTCGATTAAACTTTTAATAAAACAAAAATAATAAAAACATTTTTCTTTTTGTGAGTGAAAAAGGAAAACTTGGGTAGACACCCGACGCTTCCCCGAATATTCGAAAACGAGGTAGACACTTCACTTTTCGGATATTCGTCCTCCGCTTAAAATCAATCTCAACCCACCAAATTTTTTTTTATTTCATTCACGCCCATGCGCGTTTTCAAACGGATGCCATCGCCCAAGCGCGAGTCCGCTCTTTTATTCAAAATTTTTTTCACGCCCATGTGCGTTCTCAAACGGATACCATCGCCCAAGCGCGAATCCGTCTTTTTTCTAAAAGCAAACTTTTTCGCCCAAGTGCGACTAAAACATTTTCATAAATAAAATCAATCAACACACAAACATTTTCTACAAAGAACTACGTAGCTTTGAATTCTCCATCGCACCAGGAGATACGTAGGAGCAAGATCAAACTCTTGTCAAACACCCTAATAAAAAACTCATTTTTAGTCTTTAAATCATTCTTCTTTCTCTTCCATCCTTTGCAAACATTTTTTTATGAAACTAACGCATTTTGAAAGCTAATTAATTAATGGTTCCCGTTGAGTACAACGGATGTGAGGGGTGCTAATACCTTCCCCTCGCATAACCGATTCCCGAACCCGAATTTGGTTGCGATGACCTTGTTCTCGTTCTCAAAGGGGTTTATCGACGTTCCCCTTTCCGAAAAATAAAACTTCGGTGGCGACTTTACTGTCTAGCTAGCGTTTTTCGCCCGCGCATTTTCCCCGCCGCTTCAATAATGAATAAGAGAAGTTGAATTTTGATAAAAAAAAAATCACTTTATGTGAAATTGGAAGCTTTACTTCTTTTTGGTTTTGGATTGAACAATGTCTTGATTTTATCAAGAAACCACGTTTCTTGTGGCGATCATCTACCAAGCTAAACATCTTCATTAGATTAGAAATTTGTTTGGTTTCCATTTTCTACCTATTTTCATCATTCTTTAACCTTAATACTCAAATTTCCTCCATTATTCACAAATCTACAAAATTCAAAATCACAACTATTTGGTGACAACTTTGTTTTTTTCTCTTCTTATTATCCTTAGTCGAAAACAGTATAGAGAAAATAGAAGAGAGGATAAGAAGAAAGAAAATTGTTAAAAAATTATCACGGAATCATTATACAAATATACTTTTTATTACATTCTTTATGCATCAAATCAAATCAAATGGAAGTATGACATAAATGAATTTTTTTGTCTCTCCAGTAAACACAAAATTACACGCTTCCTTGCTTTGAAATTTCTCATTCCGTGGACTTTTTTTCCTCTCTCTGGTATTCTCTCCCTTTTCTAGGCAACTTCACTTTCATACGACTATATCCTTAATATATTTTTCCCTTTTCTTAAATTTCTCTATCTCTTATTAATTACTTTGGCTGCTGTTTTATCATTTATATTCTACAGATTATATACAGGTATGAACTTAGACTCAGAATAATTGAATTTTGTTTGAATAAAATTGATACCCCATTTGAAAGTTATGTGCTTAGATGTCATTTTGGTGAATCTTTTCTTTGTTAGAGAAATTTAGTTGTAGTAATTGACTTTTTTTCCCTGATGGAGAAATTTTGATTATATTCAATTTGTCTGTCTCTTGGAGTTTATAGAGTTTTGTTTTTCCTTTCTGTTACTGTTGGACTTCACCTGTTATTTGTTGTGTGGATCATAGCTATTCTTTTAATAATAGTCCTAGCCCACCGGACAAAATGTCGAAATTGTTTGACTGGACGCCGTGACCCGGGTTCAAACCCAGGATCCCTCACTTCTGTGTCCGAGTTTTCAAGTGGTTATTGTTATTCCGTCTATCTAACAAAAAAAAAATGATTACCTATGTAACCTTGGCACTACATATTCCGACACCAACACATATAGCTACATTCAATTTCTTACATTTTTTAGATTATTGAAAAAATATCCAATTCCAAAATTCATTTGAAGTTAGCATCTGTTTAAGCCGGTTTATTCTATTCCAAATGATAAACATTTTATTACACGCATTATTGTGAAATTTGTTGTAAATCCTCTTGATTTTATGAGAAATGATATTTGTACAACCATTTAAATGACAAATTTTGTACAACTCTCTCTCTTGATACCTTTTTTTGTGAAAAAGCTCTCTCTTTTGTACTTACATTATGTTCTTACCCTCTCTCTTTCTTTTTATCTTTCTATTGTTTTTGATCAATAAGAAGAGAGAGAAAAAAAGGTTGTCACAAAATTTGTTACCAAACGGTTGTACAAATATCATTACTCTAATTTTATACGAAGAGATAGTTAACTATGCTAGAAGTTCACGACCTCTGTGTTCATAGTCTTATTAGACTTGTAATTTCATTTTTATGGAGTTATTTGCATGAAATCCAATTGAAGGCTTTGTTTACTTCAATTTTATGGAGACATTTGCATGAAATCTTCATGATTTTGAATAAGCTTTTTATTCTTGTTCGTACTGTTTTCTTTCTGAGTTAACTTATATGTTATCCCTTAACCAAAAACCTTTTATTTTAGGGCGAAAACCTTTTAAAACAAAGTTTTGATTATTTTGGTCCTTTTGCTGATTGTAAAGAATTTAAGGTCACACCATTCCTAGGTTTACTAGTTTACACCTGCTGAGAATTTCACATTGGATGTGATATGGTATGAAAAAGTTTTCCTAAATGGGAAACAACTTTCACCTTACAAGTCGATTTTGTAGGGTTGGTTGCTTCAGTGTTGTTAAATGTCCACCATGGCATTATAGCACGGAAGATTTTGTGCCAGCCTCCATAGGCGGCAACACCTAATATATCCGCTGTGTTTCTGCCATATGCGGCAACACTATGTTAATACTTAATATTGCAGATTTTTTGCTGACCTTGATAATCCGCCATTGATAACAAGCATAGACTACTTGATGTAGAAAATCTTAAGGACCTAATGATGTATACCTTATAACCCTTTTTTACTCCATTGGTGACTACTATTTCCAACTCTATATTTTTAATGCAGAAAGAAACCGGTCTTTTCGTGTATTTTCTGGATTTGAAGTTCTAGTGAAGGAGAAATAATGTCAAGGAGAGCAACATTCTGGTGTCATACATGCAGACAGCCAATCTTGCTTGCAGGGAGGGATGCACTTTGCCCTTACTGCGATGGAGGATTTGTGCAAGAAATTCATGAGAATCGAGGACTTGCATCGTCATCACAGTTGGAAGAGTTTCAAGATGATCCTGATATTTTCGATGCTATACATGCTGTTGTAAGTCAAAGAGGTTCTGTACCGAGAATTGGGTTTAGAGATGCTATTGATAGTTACATGAGGCAGAGAATGGATGGAAGAACCACAAACTTTGATGTCAGAAGGAGATCTGTTTCTGGTTCTGTTCCTGAACAAACTTGGGGTGTTTTTAGTTCTTCTGGTCGTTATTTAATATTTCAAGGTCAAACACCTAGCTCTAGAGGTGATCCTAGGCGCTCTGATTTTGGTGGCTACTTTATGGATCAAGGACTGGATGAACTTATCGAACAACTCAATACAAACGGTCGTGGTCCAGCCCCGGCCTCACGATCTTCAATTGAAGCAATGCCTACCATTAAGATCACACAAGCACATCTTCACTCCGATTCACATTGTCCAATTTGTATAGAAAGGTTTGAACTTGGCTCTAAGGCAAGGGAAATGGCATGTAAGCATATTTACCACTCGGACTGCATTGTTCCTTGGTTAATTCAGCATAATTCATGTCCTGTTTGCCGTGTTGAGCTGCCGCCTCACGGACGTGGTAGTCGAAATTGGGGAGGAAGGAATGGCAATAGTGCTGATCAAAACAATAATGGCCGAGGACGGAGAAATCCATTGTCGTTTTTGTGGCCATTTCGTTCTTCCAGTTCAAATACTAATCATTGAGCTGAGACTCTTCCTGGCAAGAATACAGTGGATGGACCTCTTATTATTAAAAGATTAATTTCTTCTCCTGGACAAGTATAACTTTTGCTGTCAAACAATGGTTGTAATTTAAATGATGTGGATAGAGTTTCTGAAGATTTTACGTTGAACATATTTTATTGGATACTTGATAAAACATTGTAAGTCTCTGTAAATGTAATTTTCATTTTTCATTTTCAGTTCGTTTCTTAGAACTTCAATTTCACTGGTTAGTCAAAATATGTTTGGTCAAAGATCATATTCTTATGTATAAATCTTGAAATAGCAGTGCTCTTTCTAATTTTATACTAGCTAGAGAATGTCATTTCTGTTGTGGCAACATAAGTCAATCTCTACTACACTTGAACCAAGAAAAATTGGAGGTCCAATTTGTAATGTGCTCCATATAATGAAGTTATTATTATTTGCAAACAAAAACAAATAGCGATATTGAAGCTAACGCTTGCAAACTTGAGTTTGGAACTTCAAAACATGTCTTGTCCCCTCTATGCAACATCAAACACACACACACACACGAGGCACAAAAGAGTAACCAAAAAGTTAATCTATTAGTATGAAGATTCATCAACAAGCAGTCCTGGAATCCAGGGAGAAAACAAAATGTAGAACGTCATTACACTTCCGTAATGTCTAAAATTCTTTTAACTTGATACATACGCTTCGAAAACAAATTTAAAACTATTTTAAAGTCATGATAGCCTAAATCTCTGAGTATAACAGGCCATGATAACTAATTATGCAGAAAACCATTTTCTACTCCTAAAAACATGGGCAAATAGGCATTTTCGTACTTGAATGTGTAACGAGTACTAACTCATTTGAGGTACAGTGCACAAAGGTGATTTTAAGTACAATGACTAACAGGAGACAAATATTCAAAAGTAGCCTAGTATCAAAGACAAATAAGAATCAAAAAACACCACTAAAATATATTATTGAAGCATATAATGTTCTGATTCATATTTAACGAAGTAGCCTGGTATTTTGATTCTGATAATCATAAACTGAAAGTAAAAAGTATGACAATGAATATCAGAATACACCATAGAAAACAAAGAACTTCTCCGGTGGTGACTTCTAAAAACAACAAAAGCAGCACAGCAATCATAGTTGATCTTTCAGAACCTTTTTGTCCATCTCCATTCCTACACTTCTCCAGTGGTGAGTCATAGTGATTTTTTGAAATCCTTGAGGTTATTGGAACTTGGAATCCTTAACACTCACTCTCCCATCTCGATCGTTAACATCCTTTCACTCCGCCATTGATCTACTAGCAGATCCTCACACCGATGAGGTCTTCTCTATACTTATAAGAAATTTGCTTTCCACACATCAAACAAAGCTAAAACACACTAGAAAATGACGTTTTTTACCCGTCGGCAGTTAAGTGCCGCTGGGATGGTGCATCGGCAGTTAACTGCCGTTGCGGCAAATCATGCAGAACATACCTGCTGTTTTCTCTAGCAAGCCATTAATAGACATATTTATTACTTGTAATCCAAAACAACAATTCCTGAGGCAATACAAATCATACATCAATTATAATCATTTATAAGAAAGAACAATACATAATCTTTTACAATTGATAAAAAAAAATCAATTTGACATTTCGTTAAAATTACACGAATGTTTGAAATTCAACAAAAACATAAATAGTGTTTGAAATTCAACAGCACATTACATAATATTATATGAAATCTCTACCGACACTCGTTGCACATACAGTTGAAACGAACACAAAGATATAATATATTATTTTCAACCATATGCCTAAACATAAATTCAACGTTACTATCGTCACGAATAAGCCAAGGCCAATAGACCGTTTTCCACATGTCTTCATCTTTATCTGCCCCCAGATCATAAATTGGCATCTGAGCAAATACATGACATGTATGATGATTTTCACCAACATGGAGAAAATAATTGTTAAGTTGTGTCTTCAACTCATCCTGTCGGTCGGAGATAGAAAAACCTTAATTGTCTTTTTGAAAGCAGAGTACCGGACATGAGCTTCAATTTGTGCAACCTCAGACATGTTTAACTTCACAAAAGTTTATGAAATATCAAACATCAGAATAAAATTAATTGAAACGTAATAACCAATATATATATATATATATATATATATATATATATATATATATATATATATCAAATGCGAAAACATTATAACCAATAACAAAGTAGGTGCATATTCCACCACATAAAAGTCATATATTTATATATATATTAATATGTTAGTTATATATTGGCCACAAAAAATTGACGTTGCAATATCGACCACAAAAAATATATCGGTGTAATATCGACAAAAAAAAAGGATGAACACTGACAAAAACAAAAAATCACTCATATCGCATCAAGTGAATTTGAACCATCTTCATCTTCCGCAATAACTTGAAATTCTTGCTTTGTTTTTTCAGGAGTGTCACACAAAATTGGATTGACTTGGTTTGACTCCTTTTTTGGTGGGAGCGGATTCTCTTTTTTCAATGTTCATGAGGTCTCGGAACCTAGCTTGTTGATCCAAATACTCAAATTCCTAAGTCGATGCCTCTTCACTCATGTGTATGTTCCACTCTGTAGATGATGGAGGTAGTGGACAACCATCTTTCAAAAAAATAAGAACAAAATGATTGAGAATTAAGTCTAGGCACATGATGTGGTATTTTTGCTTATGCAGTAGCACCCCTCTAAGTGGGAAAAAGGATTCCGAAGTTCCGATTTCGTGATTTGTCAACTCCACTACAAGTCGATTGTAACAAGTTGCAACGATGTGACTCATGTCCGTAAAAGTCAACCACTTATCTACAAGTGCAATACCACCACTATTTGAGGGAGGATGCAAGTCATTTAAGATGTAGTTGAAACGATCCTCACTCGCAAATACCTGCACATAATCATTTCTACGATCTTTCACCTCTTGAATAAGATGTCTACGAACCATGACATGACTTTCTTCGGTGAAACCCAAGAACTCAGCTATAGCCCGAAAACCACAATTCTCATCGCCTTTAACATCCACAATTTTTTCAATAAATGGAACCATGAATTTTGGCATATAGTCAATAGGGCTCAAAACATCAAACACGCCATGAACCGGAGTAGGCTTTGGAACCGGGCTAAGCTTAGGAAACCGAGTAGGTGGTGGAAGTGCGGAACGTGATGATTTGCCAATACGAGCACCCTTTCTTTTAGGAAATGATGACATAATTTGCGACGATTGACTATCCAGAAATTGGGAATCAACACGCTCCCAATAAGAAGGGATTCGACTTGTCGATGCCTCATTTGCTTAGCGCTCACTTGGTTGGTGCTTTTCTTGGAGGAGGGGAAACCATTGTGGATTCTGGAAATGTCAACTGACGCAAAACCTCTTTGATTTCTAGTTTGATTTGATAAGGAACTTTCTTGAGACGTTCCTGAATACCATTTCACTTCTCCTCGACAGAAAAACCATCTTCATTACTTTCTTCACCCATACATAATCTTTGTCAATGACGGTGTATCTCGTCCAATCGAATATGCTTGTTGTCACAGATTTTCACAGCAATAGTGCATGCACAAGGTAGCACATACGATGTCCTTAACAAACAACCACAGTTAGCTATCGATGGCCCCATACAGCGGCAGTTAAGTGCCGCTACGCTGCATGTCAGGTTTTTACGAAAAATGACAGAAAAATCAGCAAAAAAACTGATTAAATGATGCATTACCTATTTCTTGATGTCAAAAGTGTGTTGAAACCTTCTAGGATTGCTGCTTCAATGATTTTGGACAAGGATTGTGTAAACAAAAAATTGGATTTAGGTGTTTAGATTGAAGAGGAAATATGAAAAAAGTTGATGTAACAGTATAGGAGTAGGTTGTTGTAATATCCTGGTGTGTTTTAGCTTTCTTTGAAGTGTATAAAGCAATTTTCTATGATTGTGCCCAATAAGCTTATTTCTGATGCTAAGATTCTATCTTTCTTATGCTAAAATCGGTTGTTCAGGTATGGGCCGAAGCCCATCCAATGATACGTGTTAGAGAATTGCTCTTCCCACAAACAAATTTGCTCCCTCCCAAAGAAAAAGACGAAAATACCCCTACGTGACTTAACTCACGCTCGGAAGCTTCTGTGTGAGTTAACTCACGTTGAAGGCCAGCGTGAGTTAAGTCATGATGCTTTCCAGCGTGACTTAAGTCACGCTGCAATGCATTACTGTTTTGGGACAAAATCCAGCAGTTCCAAGTTCAAACCAATTTTCTTTCCCTCTTCACCTACAAAAAACCCAAAAGTGTGAGTTTCTACGCTCATCAAACGTCAAAGATCAGGTAATGTACCATCTAACCTCTCTTGATTTTGCTGGTTTTTGTGGTATATTTAGCAGTCTGGAACACGACCTGGGCATGACTTAACTCACGCTGGAACTCTGAGTTAACTCACGCAGGTGTTAGCTCAGGGTGACTTAAGTCACGCTGGTGCCCAGTATTTGAAATTTTGCGCCAATTTTGTTTTCTTTCTTAGCTTGTTGCGCAAGTTATTTATATTTTTTTTCTTGTTATTTTTCTATTCAATAGACATAGTGACTGTTGATAATATGGTGGATGATGGCGTTGAGCCGAAACCGATCATTCTTGAAGCTTTAGGCGAAGCTTCCGTTGATGTCAAACCAACCGTTGAGGTGAAGCTTAAAGTCAAAATTCCATTTCAAGCTCACATTGAAGAAAAACCTATACCGGTACCTACCGGTGTTGCCAAGCCCTCGCGGTTATGAAGTAAACACCGCCTCATTTTTTTTAACAAAGGAAAGATGAAGAGAGCGAGATGAGTTGCTTGGTTGGGTTCGTCGACAAGCGGCAAAGGCTGGATTTACTATATCTATAGATAAATCTAGTCTAAAGAATCCAATGGTGACTTTGCAATGTGAAAGGAGTGGTGTATACAAACCACCGAAGACGAATAAAAGTTGAAGCTTGAAGGCACGGGCTCAAGGAAATGTGATTGCCCGTTTAGATTGTGTGGTTTCTTTGACAAGAAATCAAGTGATTGGTGGTTGGCCATGCTTTCAGGAATTCACAACCATGAGTTGGAGCCAAAATTAGGCGGCCACCTTCTTGCGGAAAGACTTAAAAAGGAGGAGGAGAAGAGGGTAATCGACATGACAAAGAGCTTGGCGTTGCCTAGGCATGTTTTAACGGATTTAAAGGCAAAAAATCAAGAAAGTGTGACAGTTATAAAACAAGTGTACAATGCACGTACAAGATGGCGAAATGGGATAAGAGGTGACAAGACGGAGATGCAATTCTTGATATCGAAGTTGGAGGAGCATAAATACGTCTATTTCACGAGAGCAAATAATGAGGAAACAAATCTTGAAGAGATATTTTTTGCTCATCCGGAGTCAATTAACTTGCTTAACACTTTTTCGACCGTTTTGGTCATGGATTCCACTTACAAAACCAACTGGTATAGAATTCCATTATTTGAGATTGTTGGTGTCACCTCTACCACCATGACATACTCGGTTGGTTTTACCTTTCTTGCCTCCGAAAAAGAGGACAACTTTACTTGGACACTTGAGAGGTTGGTTAGTCTTTTATCGTCAAAACTCAACATGCCTAAGGTGATTGTCACGGACCGGGACAATGCTTTGATGAATGTCGTTGCCAAAGTTCTCACCGAAACCGCCGCTTTACTTTGTTATTTTCATATTGGGAAGAATGTAAGGGCGAAGTGCATCGCGGATTGTAGAGTCAAAGCGAAGCCGAAGAATGTAAAAGTTGATGGCAAAGAAGTGAAAGAGGCGAAAGCAAGTGAAATTGTTGACAAAATCATGGATGCTTGGAAAGATTTGGTTGAATCTCCTACGGAGGATGCATATGCAAATGCGGTAACGCGATTCAAAGATGTATGCAAACCATATCCAAAATTCCGTGACTATGTTCAAACCACAATATTGAACACCGTTAAGGAAAAATTTGTGAGGGCATGGACGAATAAATTCTTGCATCTTGGTTGTAGAACCACCAACATTGTTGAATCGGGTCATGGAAAATTGAAAAAATATTTGAGGAGTAGTGCGGGAGATTTGGCATCATGTTGGGATTATAAGGAGGAAGACTTTTGGAAGACGGTTTATTATCCAGATATAATCCGTAATGATTTCGATGTAGATTACATGTTTAGGTTATTGGTTCAAAATAACATTTTACATATTTGTGTTTGATCCATTGAAGTGTAATATTTATTAACATGTAATAGTGTAAGGTGTTCGAATTTGTGTCTGTAATGTTGCATTTTAATGAATTTGTGTATTTAACAACGAATTTGTGTAATTTGGATCGATTATGTGTATTTGGATCGATTATGTGTAATTCGGATCGATTGTGTTATTGTGTGATTAACGACAAATTTGTGTAATTTGGATCGATAATGTGTGATTATGTGTTTATGTGTTATTATGTCGTTGAAATGGTGTAATTTGGATCAATTATGAGTGTGTATTGGTTTGGGGTCATTAATGGTGTCTTTGACAACATTGAATGTTGTTTCCTACTACACCAGAGTCCAACGTGAGTTAACTCACGCGGACTTGTAATTGGCGTGACTTAAGTCACGCTCGCTATTTTGGCCGGTGACCGGGCGTGACTTAAGTCACGCAGGTGGACGGTGGTCAGCGTGAGTTAACTCACGCAAGTGTAATTCCAGCCTGAGTTAACTCACGTAGGTTGGACGGTGGCCAATCAAGGAGGAGCTGCTACTTCCTTCGACCAATAGAATTCAAGCAAAAAATCTATAAATTGAAACATTTTTTTTTTCATTTTTTTCTCATTCTCATTTCTTCTCAATTATTCTCCCATCTCTTCTCTAAATTTTTTTTTAAAGTTTTGTTACTATAGGCGTAAACGGCCTCAAATTCCTTCGTCGATTAATCATAATGATCTTATGCTGTTTTTTTATGACGGCGATTGAGATCATTATATTAATCGACGAGGGAATTTTTGAGTCCTGTTAGGATCATTATGATTAATCGATTTTAGCACTAGCGGTAGAGGTGGTTATGGCGGGTTCGTCTAGCGGCGCCCCTACCCCAAGAAGATTGGTCATTATGATTAATCGATTTTTAAAAAAAATTACTTTAATTTATGTAATGTAATAATAAATTTTTGTTCAATGTAATGAATTGTAAGGTAATGTAATGTAATAATAAATCTATTGTGTTATAATATTTTTGTTTTGTAATTTTTTATTTTTTATTTTTTTTAACTACTCAACGTGACTTAAGTCATGTGGACATAGCGAGCGTGACTTAAGTCACGCCGGAGGTATTTTTGTCTGTTTGTATGGGAGTGAGCAATTTAAGTTGGGAGAAGAGCAATCCTCTCCGTGTTAAACCAAAATGGGTTAAAGATCTATATTGTTGAGTTTTGACGATACAAAATTATTTGAGAATAATTTAGTACTATGAGGTTTGTTCAAGTGCCCTGGTAGACATTTTCATCAGCTAACGCGTCATTTTCATCATCACGTAGCATCTGCTTCTTCTTCGTTAACTCTGTCATGAATTTTGCATATACTATTATTTGATCAAGAGCTTCAACAAATGACATGTTGACTGATACAATAAAGTAAATTGCACTCTTCGAGTCAGTGCCAAACTCCAAATTTTTACTCACTAAATGCTTATTATTTCTTGAATCCTTTCAAAGTCTTTAAAGAGTTATTTATATACAAGGATATGAATCTAAATTTCCTATTATTACTCCTAGCATAACAAACGAATTTAAAACCACTTTCCTATTATTAATGGATAGTAACAATTTTGCTAATCTTATTGTTACAGGATAGTAACATAATCCCTTCACTTTAAAATCATCATGATAAAATTGCGATTTGATATCTAAGAGTGCCTCCTCTTTATCAAAGCTATCATTACTCCGCTCCTCAAAATTGACATTGTCCTCAAGGTCAAAGATTCCATAAATAGAGACGCATTCATGTGGTTTTGGAGGTGGCGGGAATGGTGGAATTGGAGAACAAACCTTTTCTAGTGGAGATTGTGGATCTAGTGGTTTCGGTGGCAGGGACGGCACCAGAGAAAGACCAGAAATCGACGATGATGGTGTCTGAGTTTTGAGCAGATTCAGTCGCTTCAATGGTGGATTCAGTGACTTCGAGTGTGGCAGAGACATCAGAGTTGTGTTGTGTGGTGGTTCCCTCAGCGGTGGCGCTGAAGTGGTGTTGACATGTGGTTTGTTAAGAGGCCCTACTTTTAGACATTGAGTTTCTTCTTCGTGTGGTTCAACTTCTTTTTCCTCAAGACTCCCCTCTTTCAAATTTTCTTTCAATTTTACAAGCTTCTGGAAGATTTTTGCTCATGCTATATTGAGAGACTATTGGGAAGCTTTGTTTAACTCAGTTAAATCTTTTAAGATTTTTTGAGAAGTTTGTAACAATTCATTCGTGGGGGGGTTGTGATGGTGATGAAGGTAAAATTGTAGCCATTGTCGAATTAGATGGAGTATAGGATGGGTGATACAGGTATGCCAATGGGAAGCTCTCTCATTGAAAGCACCAGTTGATAAGATAAAGTAAATTGCGCTCTTCGAGTCAGTGCCAAACTCCAAATTTTTACTCACTAAATATTCTTATTATTTCTTGATACCTTTCAAAGTCTCTAAAGATTTATTTATATACAAGGATAAGAAACTAAATTTCCTATTATTACTCCTAGCATAACAAACGAATTTAAAATTACTTTCTTATTATTAATGGATAGTAACAATTTTGCTAATCTTATTGTTATTGGATAGTAACGAAATCCGTTCACTTTAACATCATCATGATAAAATAGCAGGTCTGGTATCTAGAAGTGCCTCCTCTTGATCAAAGTTATCATTGACTTGCAACTTGGTGATCATTTCCATAGAATTTTTGAAATTGCGCCTGTCTTCTTTCTTCTTGCTTAAGGATGAATAAGTATGCTTCACATAAGATGGTATTGCTTGCGGCTTGTCACCATCTTTGAGAAGTTGGCTTTTCGTATTTCTTAACATTGACCATTAATTCATTGATCAACTATTTCCGCATTACTTCTCTATTTTCCGACTCTCTGATGTAGGAGGGCTGGATGCATGAATTGAAGACGAAGTTGCGCGTAAGAAAGGTTCGACAGGAATAGTATCCGATGTCAGAATGACTATTAATATACCTTTTCCAAAAGGGAATTGGCTAACGAGTGGAACTCATTGCTTTGCAATGAAGTATTGACTTTTTAAGCCATCTGAGTTCATCTGAAGCCAAAAATTAGATTTTGTTATTTCAGCCTTATCTTAATAATTTCTGTTTTATTTTATGTTTTGGATTTTCAGCCCATTAGGGTTTCCTTAGTATTTAAACACTTCAGTTGTAGCCAGAGAGACAGTTTTTTATTCATGCAATAATATTTCAAAGAGTTTTCTCAATTTATGGTGTATTCTGAAACCCTATTTTCATAGGTTTGTCGCTTGTAAACTTGTTCTTTTCTCTATCTAGGTTTAACGCTTGCTAGTCTTCACTTACGACTACATCAGGTGGTATCAGAGCTGGTTTCTCCTATTCTTTTCGTAACGTCATCTGTCATGGGAGATCAACCGGTGAAGAAAGCAGAGCTTGAAGGCATAACCGCGACTTTTACCACGACTATCAATGTTCTAACTACACAGGTGGCGATGTTATCAACTCAGGTGAATATGCCAACAACAAAGTTAACAACAACAACACCAACAACAACAGAAACAATCAGATTAGGGGAGGAGGACCGATTGGGGTTCCACATGGTGGAAATAATCGAATTACTGAGGATTCGAGTTCTGAAGAGGAAGAAATCGTGACTGAAGAAGGAGATGAACGTGGGAATCACCATGATTACCGCGTGAAGACTGATATTTCATGTTTTACGGAACGATGGGGGTGGAAGGGTTTCAGGATTGGCAGATAGACGTTGACAGACTTTTCAACGTCATGTACCTTCCTAAAAACAAGCAAGTTAAGATGGTAGAGATCCGACTTAAGAGTATTGCTGCTGTCTGGTGGGATAAACTTATTGTTCAGAGGCAGAGGCAAAGGAAAATACCCATCCAAACCTGGTGAAAGATGAAACAATTGATGTTAGAGCGGTTTTTACCGGAAGATTACAAACATATTTTGTATAAGATGTGTACTGATTGTGTTCAGGGCAAGCGATCAGTGACAAATATACAACTGAGTTGCTGCGTTTCTCTGAATGTAACAAACTGGGAGAATCAGAAAATCAGAAGGTAGCTTGATATTCAGCGACTTAAAGGGATACTTGCAAGAGAAGACAGGTTTACAAACAATTTGGATCGTGGATGAAGCGTCCAACCTAGCTTTGAAGGCGGAACTGATAGAGAAATCCCCCTAAAAAAATCTCATTATTAAGAAGATATTCTCCCTAGAATAACCTTGAATCAACAGCCGACAAAGAAAAGAATGCAGCAAACAGAGATTCCAATCCTAGTAATAACGGGGCTAGCAGCTCTAACAGTGCGCAACAGAGTAAGGCCCCAATCCAGAGGCAGAATAATCCATATGCTAAGGCCACCAGAGATACTTGTTATCGGTGTAATGGAAAAGGTCATAGATCAAATGTTTGTCCATCAAGGAGAGTCACTGATGTTGCGAAAGAAAGGGAGACGTGGAAGAAAAAGAGCAACCTACTATTGAGGAAGATGGGTATGCAGGGGTTGAGTTTGCCGAGGAGGAATCTAATGAGAGGGTAACTTCTGTGTTGCAGAGGATGTTACTTGTAACACCCTACGACCCCGACTTTTATTTATTAATTAAAAAGTATAATTATTCAAATAGGTGTTACACATACTCAACAATCCGTCTTTTCATAAAACAAATAATCATAATTAAAAGCAGCGGAATAGTTCATCAACTTTAAATAAAAGAAATTAAGGTCTCAACACCATAGCAAAATAAATTTATAGTTTTCACAAATCAACTCCAAGAAACATAATAAACGACAAAACACCCCAACCCTAGTGTTATAGAATCAGAGCAATGTAATCGTCTACATAGTTTTTCAGAAATAAATAAAGACGGAAGAGGATTTCCAACGCCACCATCCCAATACCTTGCAGCTAAAGCTCCTCAACCTGCGTATATGTACTCCCACTAGTACAAACACACAACAACAAAACAGGGGTGATAATACATTCATTAAAAATATATATGGTACATTTAAACAACATTATATATAGTAAAAAAATTAGTCATCGTCCCTTATATATATAATTCACAACACTCATCACTTCAAAACATTAACATTCACACATCTTTCACAACACTCACAATTTTCAAACATCAACATTTACATATCATTCACAACACACACCATTTTCAAACATCAACATTTATATGCAAAATGCACATCATTCCTATCACCTATATGCATGTGGTACCAATTCTACTCACCAATTTTGTATGTCAGAGTTATGTTAGTGAGCATACACTCACCAATCTCACCAATTTTCCTAACAATGATATGATGCATGAGGAAAAACTCACCAATACAACATAAAAATAAATCATCATCATTAGTACATAGTTCAAACATATGTTTATCTCACCAATATTCAACACCATTACACAATATATATCTCACCAATATCAAGACCATTACACAATATATATATATATATATATCACCAACACCATAAATAATATTTAACTCACCAATAACATCACCATAAACAATAATTAACTCACCAATAGCATCACCACAACACAATATTATTCTCACCACTTAACGACACCATTATCACATTTATTCATATCATCAAAAGCAACATTATAACATATTATTTCATCTCATCAATAATAACATTACGACATATTATTTCATCTCATCAATAATAACCTTATAACTTAAGGTTTTATCTCACCATTATCATCACCTATACACTCATCAATTTTCATAACAATAACTTCATTATAACTTAAGGTTTTATCTCACCATTATCATCACCTTTAACATTGTCAATTATCATAATTAATAGCACCATAACTTCAATTATATTAACCTTATACT
Source organism: Medicago ruthenica (assembly GCA_018208015.1). Classification (NCBI taxonomy): domain Eukaryota; kingdom Viridiplantae; phylum Streptophyta; class Magnoliopsida; order Fabales; family Fabaceae; genus Medicago; species Medicago ruthenica. The sequence goes on along the minus strand of CM031373.1, from coordinate 2,161,070 downwards.
CTCTTTTCACTTGCTTGCCATGTCCACCTTATTTGGCTATCTCATTCCTCTTTCCCTATGAAGCACATACTCCGACACGAAAACCTGACATGACACTGACACGGACACATGGACAACGTTAATGTGAAAAATATAAGACACTGACACCGCTACATATATATTAATTTATATAGACGATCTAAAATGAAAATCAAAATACATACATCAGCATCCAGCGACAGACCAAGAAATTTCATGAAGTGAGGGCAAAATTAACTTATAATTATAATTTAAAAATATATTGTTTAAAAACAGAACATATTCATATTGATATTTTTTTTTAACATATATTATATATGGAGAATGCTAACAAATACTTTTAGGGCAATTGTTAATGAATCAAATATAGTAAAAATATATTGGAACGTGTGTAGTTAGCCTCTTTTCAATACAAAATTAACTTTTTTTTTGTTTTTTTAACAAGTGTCTCATGAGCACCAATTAGTATGACAAATGCAGCAAATTACTGGAGGAGATGAAAATAGGTTGTCATATTTGACAAAAAAACCTCGGGTTGAAGCTAATGGAGTTAAGCGCTTTACTCATTGCTCCCTTTACCCATTTGATCAAGTTTTAGATACGATGCTTCATGAGATTTGTCATAATGCACATGGTCCTCATAATGCCAACTTCTACAAGCTCTTGGAGGAACTTAGAAAGGTTGCCCTTAAGCCTATGATTTTGTTATTGACTATGATAAATGTACAAGTAATAATGATAATGAAACAAATAAAAGAAAATTAAATAGTAGGTGGATTGAACTTTATTTTCCTTGCAACTTACTTCCAGATGCTATTCATTATAGAGACTGCAGATTGCTAACAATATATTTACGGAACTCTCATTACTTCACACTCTATTTTGAGTAATTGCGTTTACTTTTAGTGGCAAAGCATTTTAATGTAGGACATGATAACTGCATTACATACACCATATAAATATTAAAATGTTCTGCACTAAATGATTACACTTGCTTCTTCAAACATTGTCTAATAATATTAGCAATGTCAGGGTCCATATTGTCTGGAATGTCCAAACGGCCATCCTCCTCACCAACATGATAAATAACTCGGTATAGATTCACTCCTTTCCAGGGTTCCTGCTTGGTAAAGAGCTCCCATAACCAGTAAAATGAAAAGTTATTTTAACTGTGTAATTGTCTCTTATACGCTTGAGGAACACCGAATGACTTCTGAAACACCCTAAACCCTTAAAGCGATAAATCACGCAAATAATACAATCATACAATGGATTTAGATGCCACTCTCTTCAATATAAGTTCAAACATACATAATTAATTTTTCTTTTTAAAACGTCGCAGCGGAAATATACAACAAATCATCTCAACAACAACTACTTAAAAACATTTCCAAGTAGTCATATCATATAAATCTCAATACAACACCAAGTATAAAATATCATCTCGACACACCGAGTGATACAAATCACAACAGTTATAAAATAAATAAACAGACAGACACCCCTAAATCAGTGCCTGACTCTAGGACTCCAAGAAGGCAAAGTGAGTGGACCATAGATCTCACCATCTAGGACTTGAGATCCTAAAGACAAGGGTATGAACCCTTGGAATAGGGCTGGACGTCCTCCAAGAGGGCACAGGGCCCACTTTACAATCACAAATAGCCCTTTGGGGGCGCCCTCAGCAGCTTACGAGGGCGCCCAAGTCATGGTTTTGGCCCTTTATGATTTGGGCCCAAAACCCCTGACCGGGTAGGCCCAAGGAAGGCTACAAATAGTAACCTTGGGATCATTCCCAAGGCATGACCTAAACACAGCACAGAAACCCTAGTTTCTGGATAGATTGTACTCACTGCCAGTACAGTTGGCGCCCACCGTGGGGCTACGGTAAAACTGACCTAGCCACCGTCTCCTAGAGAAAAACGGACGGTCCACGGCCCCTGAAAGTCATCAGAGCGTCGTGCACCCACCATATTTCCCAGGAGCAACCTCGAAACCTTCAAATCCGCCGCGATTCACCCCTAGACCTACCCCTAACTCTCATCAAACGATTAACCCACATCTTCTCAGGAAACCCTGATCTAAAGCCTGGGATTCGAGGTTTAGGGTGCGAATCTCTGACCACTAGTCACAAACTTAACATACAAACTCAAACTACCGTCGCCGCCAGCGCGATGGCAGACCCAGCGGCCTTAGAGGCTTTACAACAACAGATCCAGCAGCTTCGTGACCACAACGAAGCCTTGCAAGCAACCATGGAAACCATCCAACAGCAGCAGCACGCCGAAGGAAACGGGTCTCAACAAGATGAATCGGTCGACCCCGACCCTCAACCGCTTTCCGCCGAAGTTTGGAATGCGCCAGTGCCAGAAAATTTCAAGCCACCATCTCTTTCCTCCTTCGATGGAAAAAGCGACCCAGTGGAGCATGTGACCGCCTTCAACACTCAAATGGCCGTCATCGGTGCTGCCGATTCTCTCAAGTGCAAGTTGTTGGCAGGGACCCTTAAAGACGCCGCCCTGAGGTGGTATATGAACCTGCCTCGATTTTCTGTCGTCAGTTACCAGGATATGACACGCAAGTTGACGCACCAGTTCTCAGCAAGCCGCCACCGCAAAGTCTCGTCTACCAGCCTTTTCAACGTCCGTCAAGGACCCAACGAGTCTCTCCGCGAGTATCTCGCGCGCTACAATGACGCCACCATCAAAGTCATTAACCCAAACCAGGAATTGTTTGTGGGAGCCTTCCAGAACGGTCTCCGCGCTGGCCAGTTCAACGAGTCGTTGGCACAAAAACCAGCCGACTCCATGGAAGAAATCATGTCTAGAGCAGAGTGTTATATAAAGGGGGAAGAAAGCAACGCCGAGAAGAAGGCAAGAGATTCCAGGGAGCGTGCTCCCTACGGATATGATCATCGCCGCAATTATTACCCATCCAGTAGCAGAGACCGAGCGCTGTACAAACGCCAGAGTCAGGATAGGCGTGCACCCCCCCCCCCAAGAATCCTTCACGGCCCTTAACACCCGCCGTGAACAAATCTGGAGGGATGTTTGCCATTCCAGAATCATCCCTGAACCTCAACCGCCGAGAGGAGCCATCATGGGAAACGATAAGGATGCCTGGTGCAAGTATCACCGCATCAAAGGACACACTACAGACGATTGTATACATATGAAAAGGGAAATAGAGAAGTTGATTCAGAACGGCAGATTAAGGGGATATGTGAAGGAAGGTAGAGGAGGAGACAGGCGTCCCCCCGAAGACCCCTAGAGAGAAAAAGATGTGGCGAAAGAAGGTGAGCGCCACACCTTGAACACCATATCTGGCGGTTTCGCAGGAGGCGGGGAGTCCAGCACCTCCCGGAAGAAGTATGTCAGACAAATAATGTTGCTTGATGACCACACCAGAAAGGAACCAGAACGCCAAGTGGATATCACTTTCTCAAGTGAAGACCGCGGAGGGGTAATCCCCCACGATGACGATCCCATGGTCATCACCGTACAAATCTTCAACTGGGATGTCAAGAGGGTGTTGATTGATCCCGGCAGTTCTGCGGACATCCTCTATTACTCTGCCTTTGAGAAAATGGGTCTAGACGAGGAGCAGTTGCAGCCTTTCAAAGGGATACTGGCCGGCTTTACAGGGGTCCGGGGATACATCACGCTGAAAACAACATTCGGTACAGGTAACAATGCTAAGACCATCAGGATTAGATACTTGGTAGTAAACTCGCCCTGTTCCTACAATGTCATCATAGGCCGCCCAGCCTTTAACGCCCTCGACGCCTACCTTTCCACCAAATTCCTCGTTATGAAGTATCCGCTGGATGATGGGCGGATTGGTACCATCAGAGCAGACCAAAGAGTAGCCCGAGAGTGTTACCACAACAGCTTGAAGATTTAGAAGGAGAAGAAAGGAAGCAGCAACATAAAAGCGCACCGAGTGAACCTCATTGTCTCAAGCCTGGAAGGAGAGATTCATGTCCAGGAAATCAAGAAGGTTGAGGAAGAGAGTAGTCCCTTCTTGTTACCCCATTTGAAGCCAGTCCATTCAAGAGTCAATGCTGAGGAAGAAAATGCAGAGCCCGAGGAGATCGAGAGGGTTGAGGAAGAAAGTATTCCCTTCTTGGAACTCCATTTGAAGCCAGTCCATTCAAGAGTCAATGCTGAGGAAGAAAATGCAGAGCCCGAGGAGATCGAGAGGGTTGAGGAAGAAAGTACTCCCTTCTTGGAACTCCATTCGAAGCCAGTCAATTCAAGAATCAATGCTGAGGGAGAAAATGCAGAACACGGTGGGGACGGGAAGGTTGAGGAAGAAACGAGTACTCCTTTCCTGACGCTCCGCTCAAAGCCAGACAATCCAACTGTCAAGACCGGGAAAAAAGAAGTGAAATCCGATGAAATCAAGAAGGGGTTGATACTACAGGCAGAACCAGCCAATCACAATACGATGAAAAAGTTGAGCACAGTGCAGGAGGGAACTCGCCATGACAACTCAAGGGCGAGCTAGAGGGAAGACAAAACCATTTTAGTTCCTACCGTTTTTTATCTTATAAATTTCGACGTTCTTTGTACAGTTACGTAGTAAGAAAGTAAGGGGCACTCTTTTCCCCCCGCAGTAATGGGGGTTTTTAACGAGGCCCCGGTTTATTATTGATGTTATATATATATTGCTTATTTATCTTACTTTCATTGCATGTAGCAGATCGCCATTGCCAAATCTCAAATGAGCTCGCCGTATGATACGTTAACCACAAAGAAATTGCCACCTAATTCCTTAACCCTAAAAGACAGGGCTCTAAGACGTCGTGAGCTTAAAAAGAAATTGCCACCAAATTCCTAAACCCTAAAAGACAGGGCTCTAAGACGTCGTGAGCTTAAAAAGAAATTGCCACCTAATTCCTTAACCCTAAAAGACAGGACTCTAAGACGTCGTGAGCTTAAAAAGAAATTGCCACCTAATTCCTTAACCCTAAAAGACAGGGCTCTAAGACGTCGTGAGCTTAAAAAGAGATCGCCGCCTAATTCCTTAACCCTAAAAGACAGGGCTCTAAGACGTCGCGAGAAGAGAATAAGATCGCCGCCTAATTCCTTAACCCTAAAAGACAGGGCTCTAAGACGTCGCGAGGCGAGAATAAGATCGCCGCCTAATTCCTTAACCCCAAAGAGGGCTCTAAGACGTCACGAGACGAAAATAGGATCGCCGCCTAATTCCTTAACCCCAAAGAGGGCTCTAAGACGTCGCGAGCAGAAAACAAGATTGTCGGGAAACCTTATAAAGGAACCCTACAGCATCAAGCGCTAAAAGAAACACACCTACGACTGTCAACGTTATTACGAAACGAATGTAATCACCGCCCAGGAGAGACCCTCCGGAATACACAAATTCGAAAGAAAATAAAAAGCTTAAAAGCGGAAATGATACATCACGAACACAAATTCAAGCAGAGTACTGAGTTTAAAAGTAGTTAAGGAAGTTAAAATTACAACAAATGAAATTAGGGTTCGTCCACTAGGACGCCATCTACAATAATTTTAAAAGGATCAAGAGCGGAAGTATCGGCGCCAGGATGGAGGAGGGCGAATTGTGCCTTGGCTCTTTCAAAGCCAGCATCAAAGTTCAGAGCCAGCTCGCCCTTCGCTTCAGAAACCTCAGCCATAAGCTGATCCTCCCTTTCAGCTCCAGCCGCGACATCGTTTTGTAGCTTGGTGATGACACCGTCCTTTCCAGCAAGATCTGCCGCATAACCAATCTTCAGATCGGAGATGCGTTTATCAAATTCAAGCGTCAACGCCTCCCTGGCCTCCCGCACCTCTTTCTCCTTAGCATTCCCGGCCTCCTCCAACTCTTTCTCCAACGCCCTCACTGTAGCTTGAAGAGCCTCCTCATTCTGCACTACTTCTTCATACTTACGATCCACCGAGTCTAGAAGCAACATAGTCCGTAAACAATGGACTCCCATATCCTTCGTCATAAAGGGCACAGCGCCCTGGCTTCCCGACTCTGCGTCTTCAGGATTAAACACCAGCCTCTCCTTCACATAGGCACCGTAGTCAAAACCTTTATCCCAGAAAGATGGCACTGAGCTGCTGGTTTTGATGGCGCCAATCAGGGAAGGAGAGGGTGTCTTCTTCCCTTTCTTCTCCGCTACCGCCTTCCCTTTATTATCTTTCCCAGGCGACCTCCTATCGCGCGGAGCCGCCGGAAGGCTCTCAGCTGGAACTTCGAGCGGATGATCAGCTTTCCTCTTCGGTTTACGAGTAATAAGTCCCGAGGGATCAGTAGTCGCCGTCCCCTCAGCAGCCTTTTTTGCCTTCATCTCTTCGAGATATCTTTTCCTCTTCGCCGCAGTCATGGGCGCCATATCCTCTACAGAAAATAAAGCGAAAAGTCAAGGGACAGGACAAAATAAATGCAAAACATAGGCTTGAGTAAATGAATTTGACTCACGTAGATACTCGTCTAGGCTATCTACATCCCCTTCCCTGTTCAATAACTCCCGGATGTTCATAGGCAACATTTTGTCCAGAAAACAGACGATGCCCTGGTCGTACGCGTCCAGCTTCTCATATTCAAAACCCATGATGGACGCCGGAGCACTCGTCCAACATGTGGGAAACCTCAGCTTACCCTCCACCCATACCGCGGCTGCTTCACAACCCTTTCGCCCCCGAACTCGAAGGAATGTTTGTCTCCAATTTTTGTAATGAGAGGCGTAGGGTGGGAACAGCCTCTTACCAGGATGCACGCTGACAGACACCCAAGACTGCTTATCTACCCCCTTCGTTCCATAGAAAGTGAAGAAGGATCCAACCGAGGGCTGGAAGCCCAATCCCTCACATATAATCTCAAAAGCGGGATAAAAGCCCAGCTATTCGGCTGCAGCTGAGAAGGCGCGACTTTGAGACAGTTGAGTATGTCAACTTCAAAGGGCGTGAAGGGATACTTCACACCCAGATCTTCAAAAACGGCGGTGTACATATGGAACATCTCACTCTTCAAACTCTTCGGCCTCTGTGCGCACACTTTCTCGCCCGGGCGACAAGGTTCCAAAACCACGTCCTCCTCAAATCCCGTAGAGGACACGTGTAGCTTACTCCGGAAAAATGCCACCCATTGGGAGTCCAAGTACACAGACTCAGAACGAAACACCTCGTTGGCAAAACTCTCTTGTTCTGAATCACTAGAAGACGCCATGTAACAAACTCCTTTCCTACAGAACGGACCTGGGCGAACAGAACGAATAATAGAGTCAGATGAATCCCCACTAATACTCCCCTCTTCACCCCCGTCCAAACCACTCGGAGACTCCGTCACAAGGGAGTGGCCATAGTAGGCCTTATCAAACACCACCCAATCCATGGTTCCATCCGAGCGTTTCGCATGCCTAACACTCTCCCCCCACAACCTACACCTCTCCTCCGAATTAGCTGGGGATAACTCCCTACCCGCCGCATTGCACTCCCTAATTATCACCATACTACTGATTTTAAAGTAAAAAGAACGAGATCAAGTAAGGGTACCTGGATCTAGACAAATGGAGGACTTGAGAAGCGAACGAGGACTCCGGACGATCCGTAAAACAGTAAGCACAGAACTCCACGAACACCGCAATCGCTTGAACGAGAAAAAGAAAACGAGTCGGAAGGAAAAGACGGAGATAAAGGAGGGGGAAAAGATAAGGGAAATCTGAAAGTACAGGGATAAAGTAGATCCGTTTCAGTTTAAAGTAAAAAAGCCTGGAAAAACGCGCAGATGACGTCACTTAAGTTGGCACGATTTCCGAGAACCGCTACGATTCGGACACGTCAGCGAGAGCGAACGGTCGCCTCACGTCAGCCATCAGATCCCAGTAAGAGGCGTCCTCGACACGTAGTCCAAAGGACGCGGTGAGCTACACGCAGATTAATCACTTCGCCTTGTATCAAGACTTGTGCTTGTTGGGCTAACATAAATATTCCTGTTGGGCTGGCGCCCACATTCTCGAAGGGCTAGTGCCGCCCACTAAGGTACTCAAAACGAAACATGGAGCTAGTACCCATGTTGGGCTAGTATCCGTGTTGGGCTAGTACCCACGTAGGGTTTAAACACCCATGTGGGCTAGTACCCACGCAGGGTTTAAACACCCATGTTGGGCTAGTACTCATAAATTTTTTTCATATGGCTTCATGACTAGTAAGCCCCACCTGCTGAGCAAAAGGCCATAGACAAACCCCCCGTAAACAGTTTAATCACTTCGCCTTGTACCAAGACTCGTGCTTGTTGGGCTGTGGACCGTAGATCTCACCATCTAGGACTTGAGATCCTAAAGACAAGGGTATGAAACCTTGGAATAGGGCTGGACGTCCTCCAAGAGGGCACAGGGCCCACTTTACAATCACAAATAGCCCTTTGGGGGCGCCCTCAGCAGCTTACGAGGGCGCCCAAGTCATGGTTTTGGCCCTTTATGATTTGGGCCCAAAACCCCTGACCGGGTAGGCCCAAGGAAGGCTACAAATAGTAACCTTGGGATCATTCCCAAGGCATGACCTAAACACAGCACAGAAACCCTAGTTTCTGGATAGATTGTACTCACTGCCAGTACAGTGAGGTAGCTCCAAAGCTAACCGCATGCAACTCACCGAACTAAAGCAACTACATCTGCACGCCGTCTACCCATTCATAAGAATAAGGTAGGCGGTCAACCAAACGAACACTGAGGGTTAGTTCACGATTCATAATTAGAACATAATCAAATGAGAATAAATAGCATAATTTAATTTCACATATGTAATATACTCCTCATCATTATAAACCAATGAGTATACGAGCATAATCAAGTAACGTATCTAATTCACCTTTTTCAAGTATTCACAACAATCACCAAAAGTTCTCCAGTGCACGTATACACCGATTCAAATATTCAAGTATGACTTGACTCACCAACTATTAAATGCATGCAATGTTCTAGACTCGTCTAGATGCATGTGGTACCATTAGGATTCCGGAGATAATTTTACCGTTAATGAATCCACCAACATAATGAACACCACCAATTATGTTCTGCAGAAGCTATGTAATAAACACCACCAATTACATTCTTCAAAACACCTCAAAATGACTATGAATGCATGGACTTCAAGCAAGGACTTGGCAATGCATGACTCACCAACATGTACATTAACATAATAGGCACCACCAATTATGTTCTTCACCAACAATTGCATTATCAAATATTTACATCCATACAATCAACCGGTCATTATCAATTCATTCTTATTCTATCATATCATCATGAACATAAAACAAATTGCAAGTTATCCGGTCATTAAATCACTTTTCAACAAAGTTCGTCTATTTACACCACTTTCTACATTTCCAAGTATTTCAACAAAACAAGATAAACTTGATCAAACACCTCAACCAAGCACATACACTACTCACATATGATCACAGTAGCTTATGCATATAGGTAACATAGGCCGATTCCAATTAATTCTGACATTTCACAAAGTTTGTCTATTTTCTCAAAAATCGTCTTTTTTCAAATAGTTCACCGAAACGAGACATTCATGCTCAAACACATCAACAAAGCGTTTTCAGATATTACATAACATCGCAGTAGCTCATACATATCAACATCATAGCTCAATTCCAATTAATTCCGACATTTCACAAAGTTCGTCTATTTTCTCAAAAATCGTCTTTTTCCAAATAATTCACCGAAACGAGACATTCATGCTCAAACACATCAACAAAGTGTTTTCATATATTACATAACATCACAATAGCTCATACATATCAACATCATAGCTCAATTCCAATTAATTCCGACATTTCACAAAGTTCGTCTATTTTCTCAAAAATCGTCTTTTTCCAAATAATTCACCGACATTTAAAACCAATCCAATTGATGTTCCAGCAGGTTTAGAAAGCAAAACAGCAGTTAAACACATCAAAAGAAACACTTAGGGATGTTCGGAATGGCCCCCAACCGCCTGAAACGCCCAAAATCATCGTCATGTTCATTTTTCACCAAAACCCACAATTTTCACATTTTTTTTATTCAAACTTCATAAACAACTACACCAATTCCAACCCCATCAACACACAATCATACATAACATTGATGAAGTGAATTCAAACATGTTTCAACAACGATCATACATCAATTCATGATTTGCAACCAATTAATCCACAATCATCAAAACAACTTATCAATAACGACTTTGAAATTTAAGCATATAACTCAACAATTTCATGAAGTTTATCGTACCCACAAATTCACATGAATTAGGAGCACGAAATTTATCATCAAAGATCATCAAAAGTCACAATTAACATAAAAGCACTTAAACCCATAATTGAAAGTAGAGATTATGACTTAATTAATGAAAGGAATCATCCACTTTTACCTCTAGCTCTTGATTCCTCTAGCTTAAGCTTCACTTTCGCTCCTAGCTCCTCAAACCCCAAGCTCTTTCTCTCTAGCTTCTTCTTCTATCCTCTTGATCCACTTTCTCTTTCTACCTCTCTCTCCAAATATCTTGTGAAATGAGTGAATGAATGTAAAACCTAATTTTCTCACAAGTGTTGTGTTTATATAGTCACCACATAATTGGTGTAGGTCTCTAATTGTCTTAATGACTCAATATTCTTACAACTAATTCCCCAAAGTTACTACTCGCTTAGACCGTCAAAATAACGAACAATTATCGTCTCTAATTAATTACCCCAACTCACTAGTAACTTAGTAAAAATAATCATTCTCAATTAAAACACCAAAATAACCCTCTAAATAAAATGACTAATTTACCCTTGCTCACCGAATGACCAAAATACCCTTCTAGGCTAAAAATCCACTAATCTCATATCAAATACACAACCAATCAATTAAACACACATAAACACATATAAGCACGTATAAATAATATGTAAAATAATTCTAGCTAAAAACGGACTGTTACAACTCTCTCCCACTTAAAAAATTTTCGTCCTCGAAAATTACCTGAAGAAAACAACTCCGGATACGATTCTCTCATCCTACTCTCTGACTCCCAAGTAGCGCTCTCTCCGGTCGGTCCAACCCAAATTACTTTCACCAAAACGATTTATTTTCCTCTTAACCGCTTCACTTTTCGATCTTCAATCCGCACCGGCCAAGTCTCAACGGTCAAATTATCCCTTACTTCCAAATCATCCACTTGAACCACATGTGACGGATCATACACATACTTCCTTAACTGAGACACATGAAACACACTATGTAGTTTCAACAACGACGGCGGTAACACAATCCGATACGCAACTGCTCCAACCTTCTCAATAATCTCAAACGGACCAACAAAACGCGGTGTCAACTTCCTACAATTTAGAGCACGTCCAACACCGGTTACAGGATTCACCCTCAAAAACACATGCTCTCCAACTTGAAACTCAATATCCTTTCTCCTCTTATCATGATAACTCTTCTGCCTACTCTGAGACGCTTTCATCTTTTCCTGAATCATCTTAATTTTCTCCGTAGTTAGTTGAACTATCTTCGGTCCTAACAAAGCACTTTCTCCCGATTCATACCAACATAACGGCGTCCTACACCTCCTCACATACAAAGCTTCAAAAGGCGCCATACCAATACTAGAATGAAAACTGTTGTTGTATGTAAACTCAATCAACGGTAAACATTCGGCCCAACTTACACCTTGTTCCAACACACAAGCTCTCAACAAATCTTCCAAAGATTGAATAGTCCTCTCCGTCTGACCATCAGTCTGAGGATGATAAGCAGAACTCAACCTTAACTTAGATCCCAAAGCTTCTTGTAGACTCTCCCAAAACTTAGAAGTAAACCTCAGATCTCTATCTGACACAATGCTAGACGGAATACCATGCAATATGACAACCTGCTCAATGTAGATCTCTGCCAACTTTGCCACAGTCATACCGATCTTGATATGAATAAAATGTGCCGACTTTGTCAACCGATCAACAATCACCCAAATCGCATCACTTCCCTTCACAGTCTTAGGCAACGCTACGAGAAAATCCATAGAGATACTATCCCACTTCCACTCCAGTACAAATAAAGGTTGCATTAAACCCGACGACTTCTGATGTTCAATCTTCGACTTCTGACAAATCAAACAAGCATACACAAACTCAGCTATATCCTTTTTCATTCCAGGCCACCAAAACAACTTCTTCAAATCTTGATACATCTTCGTCGCCCCAGGATGAATACTCAAACTACTCTGATGACCTTCTTCCAAAATCCTCTTCTTAAGTTCAAGTACATCTGGTACACAAACACGGTCACGGAAGATCAAGATACCATTCCCGCCTAATTTGAAGTTCACACCTTTACCTTGATTAACCAACACCAAACGATCCACAAGTTCCAAATCCATTTTCTGACCCTCCTTGATTTCCTCCAAAATATTACTTGTCAGCTTCAACATCCCTAGCTTCACACCATTCAGAGTTAGCTCACTTACCAAACTTAAATCTTGAAACTGCTCAATTAATTCCAACTCTTTCACCATCAGAGCAGACATATGCAATGACTTCCTACTCAACGCATCCGCCACTACATTCGCCTTTCCTGGATGATAGCTTAACTGAAAATCATAATCCTTCAAAAATTCCAACCACCTTCTCTGCCTCATATTCAATTCCTTCTGGTCAAACAAATACTTCAAACTCTTGTAGTCACTGAAAACCTCAAACTTAGATCCATACAAGTAATGCCTCCAAATCTTCAACACAAACACAACTCCAGCCATTTCTAAATCATGAGTTGGATAATTCTTCTCATGCACTTTCAACTGCCTTGAAGCATAAGCCACAACCTGACGATTCTGCATCAACACACCGCCCAAACCCATCTTAGAAGCATCACAATACACAACAAAAGATTCCTTTGCATTCGGCAAAATCAAAACTGGCGCTGAAGTCAACCTTCTCTTCAACTCTTGGAAACTTTCCTCACACTTAGAATCCCAAACAAATGCTTGTCCTTTCCGAGTCAACTGAGTCAAAGATAAAGCCAACTTAGAAAATCCCTCAATAAACCTCCGGTAATAACCCGCTAAGCCAAGAAAACTTCAGATCTCAAACTGACTTCAGAGTCTCCCACTGCAACACTGCATCAACCTTAGACGAATCCATGACTATACCGCCTCTTAAAATGACATGACCAAGGAAACTCACTTCACGCAACCAAAACTCACACTTCGACAACTTATCATACAACTTGTTCTCTTTCAAAGTGTGCAACACAATCCTCAAATGTTCTGCATGCTCCTCCTCTGACTTCGAATACACCAAGATATCGTCAATAAACACCACCACAAACTGATCCAAATAAGGATTGAAAATCCTATTCATGTATTCCATGAAAACACCCGGCGCATTAGTAACACCAAATGGCATCACAGAATACTCATAGTGTCCATATCTTGTTCGGAATGCAGTCTTAGAAATATCCCCCGCTTTTACTCGTATCTAGTGATATCCAGATCTTAAGTCAATCTTACTAAACACTTCCGCACCAACCAACTGATCCATCAAATCATTTATCCTTGGGAGAGGACACCTATTCTTGATAGTCACCTTGTTCAACTGGTGATAGTCCACACACAACCTCATACTGCCATCTTTCTTCTTCACCAACAAAACAGGCGCTCCCCACGGCGAAACACTAGGTTTGATAAACTGCTTCTCTAGCAACTCTTCCAACTATTTCTTCAATTCACCCAATTCCGAAGCGGACATCCGATAAGGTGCCGTCGAAATAGGGCTCGTACCTGGAACCAAATCGACTGCAAACTCAATCTCCCTCTCTGGCGGCAAATCCGTAACATCATCCGGAAACACTTCTGGAAACTCTAGCACCACCGGCAAATTGCTAACACTCTTCTCAACCTCTCCCTTCAATGAAGCAAACATCATATATACACAAGTTTCACCCTCCAAAGACTCCTTCACTTGCCCCGCGGTTAAACACTTATCACCCACCTGATCCTCTAACTTATTGAATGTCACACTCTTGGTTAAACAGTTAATATTTACACCAAAAGATAACACCCAATCCATACCAAAAATCACATCCATATGAGCTAACGGCAAACACACTAAATCCAATTCAAAATCAACAGTACCAAAGTTAACAGGACACTTAACACACACTAAGGAAGTAGTCACTGAACCATTGACTGGGGTATCAATGACCATTCCTCTCAACATAGGGGATATAACAAGATTTAAACGCGTAGCACAATCAAGAGAAATGAAAGAATGAGTAGTGCCCGTATCAGTAATAGCAATCAAATGAGTACTATTGATAAAACATATACCTCTGATCAAGTTGTCCGCCTGCTCCACCTCTTCTGCATTCAAAGCAAAAACTTTACCACCCGCCTTCTTCGGCTTCGTACACTTTGTACTAACGTGTCCCGCCTCACCACAATTGTAGCATAAAATCGTCCTACTCTTGCATCCATAAGACTTATGACCTTCTTTACTACACTTGTAACAAACTTCTCCCTTCTTACAATCATTCGCATAATGTCCAAGACCTCCATACTTATAGCACCTCACATCTCCTCCACTTGTCTCGGAGTCACCACCAAAGCTCCTCTTCTTCCCTTTCTCCTTGCTATAGGGCTTCCCACAGTCACCTCTTTTTCCTTTCTTTTCATTCACGGCCTTATAGTAACTTGCCTTAGCCTTTCCTGCTTCATAAAACATCCTACACTTATTCACCAAAGTGTCAAAGTCACGAATCTCATGGAAACACACATACTGGTAGATCTCAGGGCGTAAACCGCTCTCAAACTTCACACATTTAGACTCCTTAGCACCTTCAGCATTAATGTAAGGGCAAAACCTAGACAATTCCTCAAACTTGACAGCATACTCCGCAGCTGACATACCTCCTTGCTTAAGTTGCAAGAACTCCACTTCCTTCTTGTTTCTATGATCAGTTGGAAAGTACTTCTTCAAGAACTCCTCCTTGAATCTCTCCCAAGACACAACAGCTCCACCAGCTTCCAACCTCTTCTTTGCATTAGCCCACCAGAACTCAGCCTTCTCCGCTAACATGTGAGTAGCCAACCTCACCTTCTGATCATCACTAGTCACCATAGCATGAAAGATACGATCAACACCTTGTAACCAAGTCTGCGCTCCATCAGGATCATACCGACCCTTAAACGTAGAAGGATGGTTTCTCATGAAACGATCGAACCTTCGCTCCCCAGCCTCACCTGGGTCTTGCTGACCTTGCGCCGCCTGCTCATTAACCTGAGCCAACACCTGTGCCATTGCGGCCAAAGCATCCGTAATTGCCTCATCATTCCTACCACATCCTCCAGCCATCTCGATTCTACACAACACCACAACCAACAGGTAAGAACAACAGAACAAGTACCGAATGTATCACTATACCATTCGCATATAACAGGAATAAACACCCGGGCTTGGTCCGGACTAGACCAACATGGCTCTGATAGCAAGTTGAAACAACCTAAACCCTTAAAGCGATAAATCACGCAAATAATACAATCATACAAAGGATTTAGATGCCACTCTCTTCAATAAGTTCAAACATACATAATTAATTTTTCTTTTTAAAACGTCGCAGCGGAAATATACAACAAATCATCTCAACAACTAATTAAAAACATCTCCAAGTAGTCATATCATATAAATCTCAATACAACACCAAGTATACAATCTCATCTCGACACATCGAGTGATACAAATCACAACAATTATAAAATAAATAAACAGACAGACACCCCTAAATCAGAGCCCGACTCTAGGACTCCAAGAAGGCAAAGTGAGGTAGCTCCAAAGCTAACCTCCTGCAACTCACCGAACTAAAGCAACTACTTCTGCACGCCGTCTACCCATTCATAAGAATAAGGTATGCGGTCAACCAAACGACCACTGAGGGTTAGTTCACGATTCATAATAAGATCATAATCAAATGAGAATAAATAGCATAATTTAATTTCACATATGTAATATACTCCCCATCATTATAAACCAATGAGTATACGAGCATAATCAAGTAACGTGTCCAATTCACCTTTTTCAAGTATTCACAACAATCACCAAAAGTTCTCCAGTGCACGTATACGCCGATTCAAATATTCAAGTATGACTTTACTCACCAACTATTAAATGCATGTAATGTTCTAGACTCATCTAGATGCATGTGGTACCATTAGGATTCCGGAGATAATTTTACCATTAATGAATCCACCAACATAATAAACACCACCAATTATGTTCTGCAGAAGCTATGTAATAAACACCACCAATTACATTCTTCAAAACACCTCAAAATGACTATGAATGCATGGACTTCAAGCAAGGACTTGACAATGCATGACTCACCAACATGTACATTAACATAATAAGCACTACCAATTATGTTCTTCACCAACAATTGCATTATCAAATACTTACATCCATACAATCAACTAGTCATTATCAATTCATTCTTATTCTATCATATCATCATGAACATAAAACAAATTGCAAGTTATCCGGTCAATAAATCACTTTTCAACAAAGTTCGTCTATTTACACCACTTTCTACATTTCCAAGTATTTCAACAAAACAAGATAAACTTGATCAAACACCTCAACCAAGCACATACACTACTCACATATGATCGCAGTAGCTTATGCATATAGGTATCATAGGCCGATTCCAATTAATTCCGACATTTCACAAAGTTCGTTTATTTTCTCAAAAATCGTCTTTTTCGAAATAGTTCACCGAAACGAGACATTCATGCTCAAACACATCAACAAAACGTTTTCATATATTACATAATATCACAGTAGCTCATACATATCAACATCATAGCTCAATTCCAATTAATTCCGACATTTCACAAAGTTCATCTATTTTCTCAAAAGTCGTCTTTTTCCAAATAATTCACCGAAACGAGACATTCATGCTCAAACACATCAACAAAGCGTTTTCATATATTAAATAACATCACAGTAGCTCATACATATCAACATCATAGCTCAATTCCAATTAATTCCGACATTTCACAAAGTTCGTCTATTTTCTCAAAAATCGTCTTTTTCCAAATAATTCACCGACATTTAAAGTCAATCCAATTGATGTTCCAGCAGGTTTAGAAAGCAAAACAGCAGTTAAACACATCAAAAGAAACACTTAGGGATGTCCGAAATGGCCCCCAACCGCCCAGAACGCCCAAAATCATCATCATGTTCATTTTTTTACCAAAACCCACAATTTTCACATTTTTTTTAATTCAAACTTCATAAACAACAACACTAATTCAAACCCCATCAACACACAATCATACATAACAACTTATCATGATTTGCACCCAATTAATCCACAGTCATCAAAACAACTTATCAATAACAACAACTTTGAAATTTAAGCATATAACTCAACAATTTCATGAAGTTTATCATACCCACAAATTCACATGAATTAGGAGCACGAAATTCATCATCAAGGATCATCAAAAGTCACAATTAACATAAAAGCACTTAAACCCATAATTGAAAGTAGAGATTATGACTTAATTAATGTAAGGAATCATCCACCCTTACCTCTAGCTCTTGATTCGTCTAGCTTAAGCTTCACTTTAGCTCCTAGCTCCTCAAACCCCAAGCTCTCTCTCTAGCTTCTTCTTCTTCTATCCTCTTGATCCACTTTCTCTTTCTACCTCTCTCTCTCAAAATATCTTGTGAAAAGAGTGAATGAATGTAAAACCTAATTTTCTCACAAGTGTTGTGTTTATATAGTCACCACATAATTGAGCTAGGTTTCTAATTGTCTTAATGACTCAATATTCTTATCACCAATTCCCCAAAGTTACTACTCGCTTAAACCGTCAAAATAACAAACAACTATCGTCTCTACTTAATTACCCCAAGTCACTAGTAACTTTGTAAAAATAATCATTCCCACTTAAAACACCAAAATAACCCTCTAAATAAAATGACTAATTTACCCTTACTCACCGAATGACCAAAATACCCTTCTAGGCTAAAAATCCACTAATCTCATATCAAATACACAACCAATCAATTAAACACACATAAACACATATAAGCACGTATAAATAATATGTAAAATAATTATAGCTAAAAACGGGATGTTACAAAACTTCTGCTCAACCAAAGCTTTGATGTCATCAAAGCTGGGTCTTATCGTGGGATCTCTATAATTCCAAAAGTAGCATATGTCACATACTCACATTTTTATTTTAGAAACAAATACTTTCACAGGACAGATGTACGATAATTGCATTACATACACCATATAAATATTAAAATGTTCTGCACCTAAATGATTACACTTACTTCTTCCAATTATTTGCAAATATACAAAAAACCAAAATGAATCAAACGATACATAAATAAACAAACAAGACAACATCTAAGTTTAAAAATAAGTTTGTACGTATCTGAAAAACTGAAAAACAAGGTCATTCACATTAGTGCTTTTCAACTGTATACTAACATCAACCAATATGTAGTTGTTGCAAAAGAGTGATTTCATATAAATGTGTAGAAATGTACCTCCTCCATGTTTTACCAAATCCACCCATCCCCAAGGATGTTGATCCACATAGTTGTGGACAATCTTCGACCGTCATTGCACGCATATGAGAGCCAAATAAACAACAGTCCCTAAATGTCTTGAATCAGAGTTGTGGCTACTTGGAGCACATTATGCACTCTTTGTGTTCACATGGGAAATGTATAAATAAGAGAGTGAAGAAGGATTGCTTTGTAATTTTGCAACTCAAAAGAGAAGATAAGTGTTATTCTCAAAACTGTTTCTGTTATTATGATTATTGATGTTGTTACAGATACATCAATGTGCTTTATATAGACTTTGTGTGCTAACTGGTTATAGCCAGTGACTAAATGACTCATTGACACATGTCAGTGAGTTAGTTATAAATTGGTTACAGCTCACTAAAGGACTAATGCAAGGTGCACTAGGGTGTAGAGTATCTATGTAGATAAACTATCCTTTAATATTCTTCCACAATTTTATTTGATTCCATGGCATCTAATTCTTTCTTTTTTTGACAGGAGATGGCATCTAATTCTTGTCTAACAATTTGGTGAAGATTGAGATGGTCACTGCTTGTCATCACCAACTCTTACTCCTATCATCCTACAAGAAGAAATTGTCTATTATATAAATGATGGATGAAATGGTAATTTAAAATTCAATAGGAAAATTAAAAAAATCATTAAAAGTAACACATAGGATGATACAGAAACAGAACAATGTGCAAAATTTTACAACTTCAAAGATTGATTGATAAATACAATCAACCATAGCTACTTAGTAAACAACAAACATAATGACGGGATTAATTTTCATTTCCTCGTCAAATTCATGTATGTGAAGTCTCAGCTGTAGAACAAATTAGAATACTTTTTGAATCAAAACATTGTACAGAGTCAAAGGAGTACTCACCAAAATTTTTGTTGTAAAATAAATTAAAGAATCAATTTAACTGCTATTGGAAAAGAAGAAAGTCACAAATTACAGAAAAGCAGTGGACTTTTGTTTTGAGTTCCTTTTTTCATCAGTATGTTGCAGAAGAAAGTCACATCTTAATGCTTATAAGAGTCTTGAATAGCAGCAGCTTACTTGCTCGTTCTTAACAGTTATACTTCAATAATGTGGCATTTGTACTTGTACTTAGTTTTGTCCATAATGAGTAAAGTGATAATTGCTTATGAAGAACAAGACCGTTGAATGAATTGAAGTAACAACATTGTGCTAGTAAAGAAATTTAGTTTGTGAGTGTGGAGACCCACGATCCAAAAGTCCTAACCAATGGATTCAAACTCTCCACCACTTCTTAAGATTGTATATAAATTACTCATTCTCACTTGATATGTCCCCTTACTTTCATATATATCTCCGGTCTAGTTTTCTCACTCTTTAATGCACCATCTTTGTACCACCCTTATATTTTTTATGTAGAAGGACTCATGTTTGGAGAATACAAAAGTACATGCTCTTAATAGAAATGCTAAATGGGATGCCACTCCATAAATTTAGTCTCATATAAATCCATTTTTGGTTCTCTACATTATGATCAAATAAAGTGACACATCAGAGGTGCCAAGTGATGCTCTGTTTGCCACGCCATCGTTATTGTAACTCTAGTTGATGCCCGAGACTAAAATTAATGGAATCCAACTCTGGGGAGGAAAACCAAAAGACATTTACATAAACAAAAACCAAAATCTGCTAAATGTGCAGAAACTAAATATATATTTAACCTATTGTTTACATGTCAGTTGAATTGTATACGATAAAATAAATTATATTCCCACTGCAGAAAATGAATATCTTTCGAATTATGGTATGTGATAAAATGTATTTGATTCCAACCACAGACAATGATAATGTTGTTTTTCCTGTGAGTTGACACTAGCTGCTTATGGCTCTCTTTCATGTCTTCCTTTAAAACTCCTTATTTTAGGTATGAAGTTGTCTCTCTTTCAAGACAAGTTTGTTGGTGCTGTTGGTTACCAGCATCGCCGTCTTGACATTCCAGATGATGTGTACCCTGCCATTGCAAATATTATTAGACAATGTTGCTCACTGTTTTACCAAATCCACCCATCTCCTAGGACATTGCTCCACATAGTTGTGGCCGATCTTCAACCGTCATTGCACGCATTTGGGAGCCAAAGTCAATAACAGTTCCTAAATATCTTGAATCCCACATGATCTATATTAACATAGAAGGATATCAAGGATTTGAACATATGTGAAATCAAGAAATAAACAAGAAATCTAAATAGGGTTTTGTTTGTGAGGAAGTGATTTGAACATATGTGAAATCAAGAAATAAACAAGAAAACAAAATAGGGTTTTGTTTGTGAGGAAGTGATTTGGATCTCTTAAAACTGTTTCTGTTATTATGATTATTGATATTGTTACAGATACATGCTAACTGGTTATAGCCAATAACTAGGTGACTCACTGACAAATTGGTTACAAAGAATAACAAGCTTACTTTTCATCGTACAGTTTACTTTGCAATACTTCGGGAGCCACCCACTGAGCCTAAAAAATATATTATGGTAAGTGTCAGAATTAATATTGGTACATATATTGTTGTATCATATGTAACAACATGAACATTCAATCAGGAGGATATAAAGAATGAATTGATTAATAAGAATAAAAATTACGATAGCTTACTGTTCCCATGTCTGTTCTATGAGTAAGGTACGTATTGTACTTCCTTTGAGATAAACCAAAATCGCATACCTATTTAAAAGTAAAAAACGTCATACCACATACATGAACATGTCGAATAGTATAACCACCATGTGCTATCAAGGAACATTAATTAATCATACAGATTAAATTAAATAAGCACCTTTGCATTACAGTGTATGTCAACAAGGAGGTTGTTGGACGTTAAATCCCTATGAACTATCATAGGATTTTGTAGGTGGAGATAATTCATAGCTTTAGCCTGTATAGTCAAAATAGAATTTCCATTGTTATAATTATTATTATAGTAATAACTTGAAGATTTAATGATAACAAAATCCCTACAACATCCAGGACCATCTTCAACCGCCTTCGTTCATCTAATTGATTGTTGCGGTTGTGAATTAATCCATACAAACTCCCTCTGCAAAACATGATTATCTACATCTCAGTATTCATAGAATCAAATCATAATGCAAAATGTCATACCACATACATGAACAATTCAAATAGTATAACCACCATGTGCTATCAAGGAACATTAATTAATCATAAATATTAAATTAAATGAGCACCTTTACATTAAAGTTTCTGTCAACAAGGAGGTTGTTGGACGTCAAATCCCTATGAAATTCCATAGCAACATAGATGTTTAAGTAATAGGTGAAAACTGACATTTACCAAGTGAAAACAGAAGAACAAAATGTGTAGAAATGTACCTCCTCGATGTTTTACCAAATCCACCCATCCCCAAGGATGTTGCTCCACATAGTTGTGGCCGATCTTCGACCGTCATTGCACGTATTTGGGAGCCAAAGTCAATAACAATTCCTAAATGTATTGAATCCCACATGATCTATATTAACATAAAAGGATATCAAGGATTTGAACATATGTGAAATCAAGAAATAAACAAGAAATCAAAACAGAGTTTTGCTTGCAAGGAAGTGATTTGGATCTCTCAGAACTGTTTCTGTTATTATGATTATTGATCTTGTTACAGATACATCAATGTGCTTTATATAGACTGTGTGCTAACTGGTTATAGCCAATGACTAGGTGACTCACTGACACGTGTCAGTAAGTTAGTTACAAATTGGTTACAGCTCTAATATTCTGATGGCATCTAATTCCATGGCATCATATGTTAGATATTCTGATGGTATCTAATTCCATGGCATCATATTTTCTTTGTTTTATATTCTGATGCACCATTATGCTATGTTTGATTAAAAGTAGTGGTTGCTAGTTGTTGTGTTTTCAATCAATGGAATTGAATGGGAATAAATTTAGTACAAGAGTGAATGAGAATGAAACCAATAAACAATCTTCCTTTAATAAATTGATTGGCAATTTCTTGTAATGGAAGGGCAATCAATATAAACGGTGAGTGAGTGAGTGCGATGAGAAGAGACAAACAGAGTCCAAATGCAGAGCAAATGAAACATAAAGAGGCAAAAGGTGTCTTCATTTCACAATTCACATGGATGAGATGGTAATTTAAAATTGAATAGGAAAACAAATAATATCAAACATAGCTAACATAATGGCAGGATTAATTTTCATTTCCTCTTCAAACTCATGTATGCAAAATCTCAGGTGTACTCGGTAGTAACAATACAGACTGAAGGAGAGAATGGGAAGCTTTATGTTATGAAAGTTCCTCTTTTCATCTACATATTAAATATTTAAATAATTGATCTGCAGCTCCAATTATCACATTCTAATACTTCACAAGTCTTTTGTAACAAAAATAAATAAATACTTCACAAGTCTTTAATAGCAATAGCTTACTTGCTAGTTTTAAGAGTTATACTAATGCATTCCATCTAAAGGCAACAATGTGGCAGGTAAAGTTTGTACTTAGTTTTGTCCATAATGAAAAAAGTGATAAATGAATTGAAGTAACAACATTGAACTAGTAACGAAAATTAGTTTGTGTTCATAAGTGTGGAATCCCATGATCAAAAAGTCCTAACCAATGGACTCAAACTCTGCACCACTTATAAACACCTCAATTGCATCAATGCATATTTGTATGACTATTGTACAATAAAGCATACCTTCATGAGGAGGACTTTCACTGAACCAACAACAAATGCCCTGGTCGGAAGGGAGGTGGAGTTGACGTATGGAATAAAAACTGCAAACGTTACTGCA
Organism: Medicago ruthenica; assembly: GCA_018208015.1. NCBI lineage: Eukaryota > Viridiplantae > Streptophyta > Magnoliopsida > Fabales > Fabaceae > Medicago > Medicago ruthenica. Next base: position 2,137,642 of record CM031373.1, on the reverse strand, counting down.
GCAGACATGTAGTTGTTATAATAATCAAGATAATGTAGAGAGAGACTATTGTAAATAAGAAAGGAGTACAGTCGCATTAAGAATGATGCATAAGACCAAAACAGATTCATGCCTATTAATAATTAAAAAGAATGATGAACTATGAGCTATACAACCCTCTCTCATTCTTGACTTGTAACAAACATACTATGCATAAGTCTTAAACATAAGTTCTACTTAAAACATTAAAACCCCATAAAAAAAGGGATAAGATAAAAAAAAAAAAAAAAAAGTAAACAAAATCACAAACAATATGAGTTTAATTACAGCTGATACTTCAATCACAATAATTAAAAAGAATGATGAACTATGAGCTATACAACCCTCTCTCATTCTTGACTTGTAACAAACATACTATGCATAAGTCTTAAACATAAGTTCTACTTAAAACATTAAAACCAAACAGATCCATAAAAAAAGGGATATCATAAAAAAAAGTAAACAAAATCACAAACAATATGAGTTTAATTACAGCTGACCCTTCAATCACAATTTTCAAATTATCGTCATACTAAAGCTAGTTTTACAAAAAAATCACATGTTTCATATTCAGCAGCGTCTAAAAACCAGAATCAACCACAAGAAAAATGGGAAAAAAAAATGCAATCATAGAATCAAGAATTGTTTCTAGCTACACTAATTGTTCAGAAATGGAACCCTCACTCAGAGATCGCGTTTCCAGGGGCCATATTCAATAAGAACTATATGAGGACTTTCAAGATGTAAGAATAGTATTGGAACCAAGCCAAACCCAAAAGGCCCCTACAAAAAAAAAACTCACCAAGTGGTGTTTTTACAAAAACAAGTCATTTTTATTTTAGTCTCTAAAATTAATGCGTAGAACAGGCCCTACTTCTACCTTCTCTCTCGTTTCCATCATTCATCTGCACCATCATATACCAAAATTGAATTGAGGCAAAAACAAAATTTTACAAAACAATGACAACCTTTATTGAAAAAAGAGAATCAGAATTTAAGTACTAAGAGAATCAGAAAGGTGGAATTTTGGATGACGTTGATTGAAGGGGTCTTTGGGTTGAAATCTGTTTTGAAAAAGATAGAGGATAAGGTATAAGGTTCCTTCCTGTTGATCATAATCGAATCTATCTAGCATTCCAAAATCATTACTATTTTTTTATGTTGCATAATATGATGATCACAAAATATGCTAGAGTCTAAAAGTCATAACTACTGAACATAGAAATGTTGACTGGACATAGCATAAAAGAATTGATTTTGTCAGTCAGTCTAATGCAACTGCACTATGATCTTAAATCTTGAATTAAAACTTGTAAATGCACTATCTTCTTGAAGATACAATGTTATAAAACTTCAGCATGTTCTCACAAGGATTTCGGCCAACAGAGACAAACTCACCATGCAAAACAGATTTCACTCAACCAAACAGATAAGATATAGATGTCTCCCAGTTACATATGCTTTTGAAAATAGTAAAACAAATCAAATTTCACTAAATTACATTGATGACAAGAGAGATATTAACAAACAATGCCAAATTCATTTTGCAAATCCTTCGTCTTGACTTGAATATGCAATGTACGTATAGACTTTGCCTCTGCTTTTCAGTTTATAGATATCTCTTGTATAACGAGTAAGAGTCTTCTACCATCATTCCCTTACCTCATCCCTCAGTTTTGTCTCTAAAGGATTTTACATCTAGTTCTAGACCAATTTTTTCATGAAAACCACTACTTTGGAAAAACACAAAAAAGTAGACCTTAAAAGCAACCAAGTCAAATCCATCCATAAAACTAGACTTTATGTGCATCGTCTCATAGAAACCAATCCAAATTTCAACCAACAAATATTCATTACTGTGAAAGGGGCTGAATGAATGAAAAATTTATTGGAATCAGGGCTTAAATAATGAATAATTCATAGATTGGGGGAGGATTCACCGTCAAAACAAGAAACACATGACAAAAGATGATAGAAAACAAAATTAAATAAGCATGACAACACTAAAGGTTCGTTCCTAAAATTCACAAAAACTTAACTCACCCCATGTTCTAACAGATAATCAGAGGAAGATAAATTATGTCTGTGTCTAAATGAAAAAAGTAGGAAGTGTAACCTATTTTAGAAAAGGGGACATTTCCAGAAACTTACCTAGTAGCTACATAGGTAAGAAGATAGCAGTAGGACTTCCAGGAGATGGGGGATTGTCTCTTAGTAGCGATGCAAGAGATCCAGCTTTAGCCACAGAATCAGCATCTGCTGCAGATAAAATTTCCACATCTACCACATCTTTTGAACCTATCTGTCTCTTGATCAAGTCCAAGTTTTCCCGAAGAACCTCAATTTCACCAAATGGCAGTCTCAAATTCAGGGCTTGAGCCCCGAGTGCAATCGCTTCATCCTTCTTAAACCTCAAGAAAGGCATACATAACTTTTGAGTTCGTTTAAATTTGGAAGATTGACCTACAGAACTCTGTTGTAAAGCGGCCATTATTTCTGAATCCGGAGCAAAAGTTCGAGAATCTTCATTAAATCTGTTCTTGAGAATACCAAGGCACTCGGCTTTCCAACCATCAAATTGTTCATTCACATATATCAAGCATATGTACTTGATTTCTGTCTGCGATACAACTGGAGCACCTTTCTTGTTTCCTTTTTTTGAGCCTTAAAGTTGCTTCTGAAGAAACTTCCTTATCAGAACAATAGAATCCTGTAGATATTTGTTGGCACTCTTTAGTGTAAGGTCAGGAATATCCGCTGTTGGCCAACCGGCCTTCACCACAAAACCATCCTTCTTCATAAAAAGAAAATTATTAAAATTTACATGCAAAAAAAATAATGTAAATATAATTTAGGAATTAAATTCATTTTCATTCATGATTAGCACAAAATTAATTGCATACTTCATTTAACAATATATTGCTATAATATTTTGAAGAATTAGGCCTCTAAATTTCCAGTTGTATTGAACAGGACGTGGGAGAAAATTGTTACAAATTATGAGATGTATGAGGACAATTAGATTATCCATATGTAATAAGAATGCAAAGATAATTTTTTTAACTCATTTACGGTAGTTTCCTTCTAAAATTACCAATATTGAATAGGATTCAAAATATTTGATATATCAGCAAAATCTCTTTTATAATAACAATAACAACACAAGACCATTAAGCAGAATTGGTCCAGAACATGAGTTTGTAAAATATACGAAAGTTATGATGCTACTTTGTTTGATCATACGAAGGAAGAGAATGTGATTCAATGTCGAAGCTAGATTTGGGTTTTGTTTGTTACCTTTGTGTGAGCGGCGATGAGGTGTCGAATGGATTATCAAAGTTGAGGTTACGATCACCGGAGTGTGACGACGGCGATGGATGCGGCGGCGGATATGGTGGATAAGGAAGAGGAAGGGATGTGTTACTGTTTGAGAGGAAGAAGAAGGAGAGAATAGTAGCGTTCTTTTTCTTGTTTCTTTTTCTTTTAATAATCAAATGAATGTTTTATTTTTTAATTTAAGGCTTAAATGCAGTTTTACCCCTCCTATTTTGATTGAATTTAGATTTTGCCCCCTATTTTAAAACTCAGAATTTTACCCCCTTATTTTGATTGAATATGGATTTTGACCTCCTATTTTAAAACTTGGAATTTTATCCCCCGGTTTTATGTCTTTCTGGATTGTGCCCCTTCCACCACATTTGAGTTTATTTTGGCTCATGTGGTAGTGATGACTTGGCTTAAATTATATTATTCAAATATCCACATAATTAATTATTTATATAAAATGTATTTTTTTATTTTTTATTTTTTTAATGAAAAAATTTTGAATAATTTTTTTCTTCAGAAAAAACCAAAAAAATACTAGAAAAAACGTAGGATAAACAAAAAAAATTTAAGACCAGATTTAAAAAAAAAAAAAACAATCAGAAAATATTAATTCAGTAAAAAACAAAAAAAAACTAGAAAACACAAAAAAAAACCAAAAACAATAGAAAAACAATACCAGAAAAAAATCAATTAAAAATTAGTTTGCACCTCTAAATATTTTCTTTTCTCGTGTATTTTCATACTAGTTTTATGCATTTTTATCCTGCATTTTTTCTAGTGTTTTTTTTCAATTTTTTTGAAATACAAAATTTATTCAAGTCAAGTCAACACCTAATATAAATAATTAATTATGTGGATATTTATATAATATAATTTAAGTCAAGTCAACACTACCACATCAACCACAATGAACTCAAATGTGGTGGGGGGCAAAATCTTGAAAAACATAAAACAAAGGGGGTAAAATTCCGAGTTTTAAAATAAGGGGGCGAAATCCATATTCAATCAAAATAGGGGGTAATATTCCGAGTTTTAAAATAGGAGGGTCAAAATCCAGATTCAATCAAAATAGAGGGTAAAACTGCATTTAAGCCTTAATTTAAAATCTTAACCCTTGGATATTTGCTTGTCACATTAAAAGAAAAGAAAATTATGATTATTGTCAATCTCCAATATTTGATTTTCAATACTGAAATATATAGAATAACTATTCTTGTTACTTTTGTCAAAAAAAACTATTCTTGTTACTATCCTTAACTAAAAAAAAGTTAGGTATCAGTTATTTTGGACCCCGAATGTGTAAGAAATAGTCACAATAGTTCTTCATGAATCAAAATTTTAAAATAGTCTTTGATTTTGCACTTTGTTAATCAAAATAGTCTCTAACGTTAAAATAACCCATCAATACTCACAATAACTCTTTTCATGTAAAGACTGAAACGACAATAAGTAAGTATTTATAAGGACTGATATGATAATAAGTAAGTATATTGAATGACTAATATGATAATATTAACGAAGTATTTTAACGTCAAAGACTATTTCGACTAACAAGTGCACAATCAATGACTATTTTAAAATTTTGATACATTAAAGGATTATTGTGGCTACTCGTTACATATTCAATGACCAAAATGACTATTACCCAAAAAAGTTGAGTTATAACTATAATTCTCACTGTTTTTTTTTCTTCAAATTACGAATATTATTATCTATATGAGTTAAAATAGATAGGTCTTCGTTTACACTTTTGTTTTCAATAGGACCAAAATTGTCTATTGATTTACTTAAACCACACATGTATTCTAAACCAATATTAAACAACAGCGAATCGAACCACCATTTTTTTCATAGAGCTTTTTTCCTCTGTTTATATGAAAATACAATAGATGAATGGAGGATTACTTGAGCATACATGAGCTTGATGATTGATAGAGCTATTACATGAGGAGTTAGGATCATCTCCATTTAGTATCTTTTTCATTTTTTTTCATTTGGAGAGGTAAATACACAATGAAGTTTGTAAAAAAATATAAATAATTAATAGTGGTAGGACTCACTATCCACTTTTTTGTATCTATCTCTCACTAATAGTAAAAGGCATTCTTTTAATAAAAAAAAAAACTAATAGTAAAAGGCATTCTTCATTTATTTTATGGCCCATTTGGTTCCGGGTTTTTGGAGGGAAGAGGTTATTTTAAATTTTTAGAAGGGGATGGGGAGGAATGGGAGCAAAATTCCTCTCAGCTTATTTATTGCTTCTCCCTAAATTGAAGTTTTTTTTTGGAGGAAAGGTGATACGAGTTAATACAAGTTTAATTACATTGACATAATTATGCTCATTTTTATTTTAAAATGACAAAATCGACCTTATTAAAAATTTAGGTGTTTTCAACATATTAGTTATTACTCTTTTTTCATAACATGTCAATGTCATCTTTTCCCTCCCCTTGTGAACCAAAATATATTTAACTAGATCGCCGACCCGTGCGCCGAACGGGTCTTATGAGCTAAAACCATTTGACAAAATGGTAAAACAAAATGCTATGCTGAGAAAAGGTATAGAATTGTGACATATTGTAACGCTAAACAAACATGTAAAAACAAAACAATGAATTGTTTGAAAGCAGCATATAGTAGATTTTTAAATATTACACATTTCGAAATACTTCTTCGTACACAACGTTAGACGTTTCTCTGGTATCTACATCATCTTCATTAGTTATCAATATCTTCAGCTCTTCCCTTGATGTAACTCTTAAAACAGCAACATATAATTGTCCATGTGAAAATACTGGCGTTGGAAGATATATTCCAACATGTCGAAGTGATTGCCCTTGGCTCTTGTTATTAGTCATGGCAAATGAGACAGGCAAAGGAAACTGTCTTCTTTGAAACTTGAAAGGAATTCGGACGTCCGAAGGCGATAAAGATAATCGGGGTATAAATACCTTTTCACCAACATTAGATCTAAATATTACCTTTCCCTCTAGCACGTACTTTCCCATTCTGGTTATGATCAACCTTGTTCCATTACATAACCCATGTTGTTAATCTAAATTCCTTAACAGCATAACTGGCACTCCGACTTTTAATCTCAATTTGTGATTAGGAAGTCCTGAAGCAACAATCGTGTTTAGGAATTCAGGTGTATGCACATCATCAATTGCATCACCATGAATGTTCCGTGAAACCGGTGAATCGTAACTCAGATACACCTTATCTTCACCTGGAATCATATTTAACATGTATTCGTTTACTTTCTCAACTATTGAATTTTTAGTTGTTAATATAGCTCTATTTTGGAAGTAGGTTATGTCATCCATTCTTTCCAAAAGATTTGGATAAGTGTTGTCAACAATTGATGCAAGAGGGTCACCTGAGCTTTGTAGGAGCAAATCCGGAGGGACAATAATTGTTTTGTCAACATCATTGTTTTTTCCGATTCTTCCATCGCCGATACCCAAAACCCATTCAGAAAATAATCTTCTTCCTTCGATGTCAATTCCGGACGCACCATTTAAAAGCCTCGTGTTTTTTTGTTAAAGTAAGAACTTCTCAAAAGTTCCAAAGGTATGAAGAATTAATAGTAGCATGAACAACTTCTTGTCTTGTACCTTTTGGTATCACCGGCAAAATCTGTCTGAAATCTCCACCAAAGACGACAACCTTACCTCCAAATGGAATTTTCTTATTCCTTTTGTCCACCACCTTCATTATGTCTCGGAAGCTTCTATCAACTACTTCAAAACAGAATTTGTGCATCATTGGAGCTTCGTCCCATATTATCAGTCTTGCTCTCACTATCAACTGAGCCATAGGGGTCTTTGGTTCAATATTACATGTAGAACACTCATCAATGAGTATAGGAATACCAAACCTTGAATGTGCCATTCTTCCACCTGGTATAAGTAATGCAGCTATCCCACTTGATGCAACTATTAAAACTATCTCGCCTCTAGACCTTATTGTAGCTGCCATTACTCTTCAAATAAAAGTTTTTCCTGTACCCCCGTATCCGTAAAGAAAAAACAGTTCGGGTCTATTCTCATTGGCCATATTCATGATCCTATCGTAAACTTTTTGTTGCTCAGTTGTCATCGTTGCCATTAACCAGGCATGTTCTTCAGCTAATACTCCCATATCATAATTCATCTCATCATTTATTAACCGGTTTTACAAATCAGGTATTAGCGATGGATCTGCTCTTGGCATTGGAGGAAAGTCAGCCAAACTCTTGCCAGAACTCTGTAGAAGCAATTCAATATCTGCTAGTGCGTATATTTTCAACTGCTCATCTGTCAAACCAAATATGCGCAACAAAAATAATACACAATCAAATATGCTATGTTGATATCATATATTTGCAGGGGTGTCCATAATGTCATGTGTTATCTATTATAATAAAAATGGATTAACCACGCTGCTACTTATTATAATAAAAATGATATCTTACAAATATGCAGCTTGATAAGAACAATGGGTATGTTTGTGTCATATTCAAACACGAAAAAAAAAAAGCAAATATGGAACAACATAGACATAAAAATTCATTCACGCCAACCAAGGTTTGTATTAGAAGAGAGATACCTGGCGCTCCAAGCACTCGTCGTTGAATGCGTAAAATATCATCTATCAAAATCTCCTACGTACTATTCCAAACAACTTCAGGTCTAGACAATTGACCTGAAATCATCAGTGTTGCAAACAACCTTCGCATAAAAGTTCTTGAACCCCAATGACATGCCTCATCTATTGCGTCAAGGTACTATTTATCGTCGTATAATAGCCCCAATGCAAAGCAAGCTTCCTTGAACGTGTCGTATTTTACACTTTCAACAGTTTTGATATGGTCAAAAGATGGTGCACCTTTAACATAATTGAGCAATGATCTCAAATAAAAACTTTCGCCTGAACCTGGAGGTGCAAAGTGTACTCTTCCAATAGAAAATCCTCTTTGTCGTGGAGTCCATCGATGTTCAGTGTCTTTCCAAGTAAATTTTGTAGGAAATTGACTACAAGTAAGAGACCTTGCCTCTGGATACTTCTTGTTTGCCTCCATCCAGGGCAAAAATTTGGTTGTTTTAACATTTGGCCTATTAAGCACGTCTTCAATTGCCTCATGATCCTCATATACAATGGATTGCTCGTCTTCCAGATGATAATTTAATCTCTCAACAGAAGGTTCTCTATAGTGTATGTCAAATGCAAAGATCCTCCAAGAAGCTTCACACGCAGACAAATATCGACAATCAAAATACATCTTTATTTCATCAAAACACTCGGCCCGGTTGCTTCCATTTTGACCATTATAAAAATTAACGGTCACACGATCGTTTCCTTTGTTAACATACTTGAATAAATACTTGATAGAACGTGTTTGGTTGCACCATTCAACGTTAATATGAGCGTTATATTCCAGAAGCAACTCTCTATTGTATGGTACAACATACCTATTGTCCGCAATGTACTTCCATTTCGTTATCGAAACTCCATTATCCCTCCTCATGTATACTGGATAACCCTCTTGATTGATAACAGTGCTATCAACATACTTTTTTGGAAAATGCTTAGAACATTTGCCATTTTGCATACACGGTAATTTCTCATTTTGACGACCACACGGACCGTGAATCATCAATGAGGTGACTATTTTGAACAAATGAGGATCTGCGTCTTTATCCAAAATTTCAGCTGAAATGATCTTGTCTATGTCCTTTGGCTGCAAGGGTCTGAATTTCGGCTTCAACCACACCAAAATGTGGGCATGAGGAAGTCCGTGCTTCTGGAACTCGATTGTATATATAACTGGTAATGGATGCCAATTAGAAATCGGATGAAACTGATATAAATTACAGTAAAACAAAACTACTAAGCGATTTTTATGTAATTAAACTATATTTAGACGTAGTTGTGTATGATAATAGGTATGCAATTAGATAATTAAGAGAAAGATTGTTACCTGCTCTTACTTCCCCAAATATCTACCCCTTTTTGATCTCTTTTAAAAGATGATCAAGTTTTAACTTGAAAATACGGCATGATAAATCAGGTCTGTCTCCCAGACTAAGATTGTGCATCTTTAGAAAATCCACTACTTCTGGCCATTTATAGTTGCACGTAAACGTTATGAACAAATCCGGGTAACCAATCCATCCACAAATTGCCATTGCATCCTAATAATTCTGAATCATATAACGCGGTCCTCCAACAAAAGTCAATGGCAACACAATTCTCTTCCCTGTCGATGTTGAATCAGTCTTCCCTCTTAGGACTGCTTCACTCAAACCTTTGTACATATCAGCCCTTAACTCCTTTTGGTGGTCTCTAGCCCATTTTATTCGAGCATACTCTATCATGTTGTAAGCATCAACTAAAAGCTGCTGAAATAAACGCTTTGAAAACACAATTGTCGATTTGTTCCTTTCACTGTGTTGTATTCAGTATGAAATCCATTCTAAATGTGTGACATACTTTCTTTTCAATGTTGATTTGTTGTCTGTTTCGTAGTACTCTATGTCCTTCCGATACCCATCTTCACCTCTAGGGAATAGAAGTGGATATTGCAATGGGAAATGTGCTGGTTCAAAAATAGATATTCGCTTCAAAATCCCTGAATGTTTTTCAACCACAACATCTCGCTCGCAATTGGATGCATCAAAGTCACCCACAATCAACGCGACCACCTCTGATGACGTTGGCAAATTATACCTCATGCCATCACGATTCCTCTTGCCTAAAATCCTTAATCTTATTGAAGGTGAATCACCATCTTTGAACTTGTCCCGAATCGTTCTATACGTTTTAACGTACGAATTATGAGAATCCAACATCTCCCGTAACTCTCTTACTATCGTCGATCTAACTGCATCGCTGTCATCGACCATACTGCATTTTAGCATAAAACATAGTCAATTAACAACGCATTATATAACGAATAATATCTTTAATAAAACATCAATTTCAGATCAAAATATTAACATCATTTTGGGTAAAGTACCTAACCGCACGCATCCGATTTGATATTTCATTGTCGGTATCATACACATACAATTGAGCAAACTTTGGGTCTTTTCCAGGTTGTGGGAGCAAACTACCAATCTAGTGGTAGTTCTCACCGTTCATGACAAACATTGGTGGAGCGTTCCCCTTATTAATTGAAGTGTCTATTTTACCTCCCATAGACGTGAATGAAAACATACTGTTAAACGATCTGATATTCTCCATAAAGAACTTGCTCTTTTTATCGCTTTTGTAATACAAATCACTTAAAGATTGGAGTAAATCTGGATAGGGAGCAATCTTTATCCTTCCTTGCTTGCAGCACATGGAAAAGACTGGTTTAGTTGGATTGTAGTCTTTCTGAACTCGTTCTTCATACCACATCATTGCACCGCATTTTGCTCACACACAATCAGGTAAGCCGAAATATATGTATTCAAAATTTCCATCTGCAGAGAACGTATGACAGTAAGATTAATCCATCCGAGTTAACATAAGCATTTGTTACAATTAAAACAACAGATATAGCATAAAATACCCATTGAATCCGTCAGATCAGCAATCATATATCCCCCTTCTTCGTGTTGGCCTAAATTAACACTGTCAACTTCTTCATTGTTGTCACACTCGTTGATATGAAATACTGCAATTTGATTATTTGAAACATATTGTTCAGATGAGCTAAAGTTGCCAAGTAACTCGAATTATGACCCATACAAAAAAATCTCGCAATTTAATTCTTTCTTCTAGTATAAATTCAATTAAGAGATTTCAAGCAAGTTTACTCTAAGTATTTATTGCACTTACATGAATTACTTGGTATATCTGAATTCTTGTCGTTTTCCTGACAATCAAAGTTGGATGCCTCAATGTACTGTCGATCATTCCGCCGCACTCGACCATAATTGAAGACATAGGTTTTCAATCCATAATGGATTTTTTGGTTGCCACCTGTGTGGTTTACTAAAACTATAAATTTATATAATGTATTAGAAACATTTTATCAAACCTACATAACAACTTTTTTACACATATTGTTACTGGATGATTTATCGTTGGTAATGTCACGAAGATGATTGCTATCTATATCAACACGGGCTCTCTTGACAGCTTCTGACTTGTTATCTTCATCTGTAATTTTGATAAAGAATGGAATCATTGACATAATACATTTAAAAAATCAAGAACAAAATCATTAGCTATGTATCAAATGAAGCCACATGAGTTTATCTGTATATAGTTGTCTTTAGAATTTTTGTAGCACACAGTACTGATACAATCAGAAAAAATGCTTCTTGTTTGTTTCAAAATGTCAGCTCTAATGACATAACTTCCAGGACCAAGTCATTTTCCCTTGTTTTTAGTTTCACATTGCGAATTTGGGTCGATTCAGCATATGAATATATGACATTTTCTGTGATGCGTTATCAAACTATTCAAGTGTAACCTGATATGGTGCAAATGATTATGCTATAATAAACAATATATTGAAGCACTGCTAAAAAATGTGGTAACTTTGTAAAAAAATAAAAAAACAGGGTTGCATTGCATGCGTTTCTTTTCACATATGATTCACTGTTGAAAAATGCGGTAACTTTATAAAAAAAACAGGGTTGCATTGCATGAGTTTCTTTTCACTTATGATTCACTGTTCAAAAATGCGGTAACTCACTAAAATAAAACAGGTCGTATCGATGTGGGTATTTTATGCTATTTTTGTTGTTTTAATTATAACAAATGCTTCTGTTAACTCTGCTTACTCTGCTTAAGAACATCAACACTGGCTTTACTTGAAATGTTTGTGACTGTCCAAAAAAATCCAGAAGTAGATTTTGTCAAATATATGCCATCTATGCTATCGAAGAAAAAAATCAATGTTTGCCCCATGTACTTACGATTCGTAATATCAAAAAGTGGACCATTTGATTTCGAGTTGCATCTCCCTTGGGTTTGTGGGGGCCGATTTTCTGCTTCTGTGTTGATGGAAAATACCTTCAGCCTCTTCCTTCTCTCCATTACGACATATGAGTTTCTTTTCACATAATATTCACTGTGCAAAAATGCGGTAACTTTGTAAAAAATACTCACATATCATACAAAAATGATGGAACTTATAATTGATCAGATAAATAAGACATTAATTGCAACCACAGCCCCACCTCAATATCGGAGTGCATAGAGCACATGAAACATCAAAACATGATGACATCCAACTGCAAATATGTATTTACTGCTACAACACAACATTAAATGCAACACTGCATAGAAACATGGAAAGCACTCATTAATTAAGTAACCTTTTTTTTAATTATATCTATGACAGAATAGAAATCAAACATTTCAGACACTGCATATACACACGCACAATGCTTGTTTGGGAAAACAGTAAGGCAAACGCCACGTCTCATGATATGTCCCAACAGAAAATTATACGAATCGAACATGCTTACACCATGGATACGTGCTGAACATACTTAAGATTCATAACAAATATCGTGCTCATAATTAATAGACTATGTATAAATACATTTTAAAGTAAATTTTTATTATAACTATATTCTGTTTGTTTCATCTTTTCTTCAATTCTATAACATGGTGAACTTTGCAAGATGGAATCCAACATGAATTTCGATTGAGATACATGTCCTATATATTTAATATAGTACAGTATAAAAACGGTATATCAGTGTTGCATTGCATGAGTTTCTTTTCACATATGATTCACTGTTCAAAAATGCGGTAACTTTGTAAAAAAAAAGGTTGCATTGCATGAGTCTCTTTTCACATATGACTAACTGTTCAAAAATGTGGTAACTTTAAAAAAAAAAAAAAACAGGGTTGCATTGCATGAGTTTCTTTTCACATATGATTCACTGTTTAAAACTAAAAAACAATATAAAAAAACTATGCATCATAAGCATGATAAGCAATTGATGTTGATGATAATAACTGCGCACTTTTCATTAAAAATGAAGAGAAACATGTCTTGGCGATCATAAGCAAACAACAAAACTGATAATAAATCAAACTCATTGTCAAATTACAAATCAAAATCAGAAAGTGCTCCAAAAAAACTCTGAACAATGATTCTTTAAAATCCTCTTATTCATTCATCACTTGTCTATCGACTCAACCTTGACGCGAACCGGTTTTGGTGGCTTGGTAGTTGAAGCTGCGCCACTCTCAACATCAGCATCGTCAGGAGCATTGTCGCTTTCAGAAGATCTTTTAACATCTGGTTTGCTAGTGGGCGTTGCAACTATATCAGTGTTGCTACATGAGTCGACGCACTCCAATCCTTCCTAATATCAAAGAAAACCATACAAACATTTAGGGTGTATAAAGTCGAAGATTCATTAAACTTACCATCCTTCATCAAACATGGGCACAATACCTGATTATCAATAACTTTGCCAGACAAATCCTTGAGACAACCACTAACACCAGTTTCAGTTGAAACCTGTAAGCAGAGGAAAATACGATGACAACTACTATAGTTATGTACGGGTGTGCAAATCTTTCAAAGTAACGGAGATATGCACGGATCAGCAAACCTTAAGATTATGTTTGTTTATAAACTGTTGAATAATGTCCTCTTCTGATGTAGCTTTCTTCACTGCATAATTCCTCCACTTATAATTCACATTACCTCTGCTGAGCTGCACTTTGAACAACATTTTTTTGTCTAAAAGCATGTCAAATTCAGCTGGATAATCTCCTTCATTGTTTGCCTGTCATCATCACAAAAATATTTGGTTATTAAGGTCGAACACATGTATGCACGACACTGTAATCAAAGTGTCATTTGCACTTTACCTACCTCGAGTAGATCTTGGATAGTACGTCCGATAAAATTAGTTACAATTCGATCAAACAACACAAATGTGGTTGATCCAGTGACGTCCATGACAATCATATGGAGTTAGAACCTACACATATATTATCAAACAACATCAGCTATTAGATCAACCATACGCTACTATCCCTCATTTTTATGATAATTGTCTTAATTACCTAAGCACATCGCTCTTGCAGTTAGTACATTTTTTGCAACAAAGCTTGCCATTGTCTATAGTCACTAATGACGCACATCGAGTGCATGACCTGAAATACCATTCAACTCTAGTTTCGATCTCACAGATTGTGGTAAGCACAGACCCAAGACACGCCTGTAAAAACATGGATGTATTACAACCATAATCAAAATAGCTAGAGGATAAACTTATAATGAGATGATATAATTATGATCTTAATACTAACATCGTTCGCCTCTATCAAATCATCAATTGTCATTCGCTTAGTGTTTAGCAAATCATCAGTTAATGGCACACTGCTATGTCCAGACATCTGACTGACAACGTGCGTGAGACGAACCTCTGCATTTCCCAGTCTATAGTACATAAAACAAATCAGGGTTGCATTGCATGAGTTTCTTTACACAAATGATTCACCGTTAAAAAATGCGGTAACTTTGTAAAAAAAAAGGGTTGCATTGCATGAGTTTCTTTTCACATATGATTCACTATTTAAAAATGCGGTAACTTTGTAAAAAAAACAGGGTTGCATTGCATGAGTTTCTTTTCACATATGATTCACTGTTGAAAAATGCGGCAACTTTATAAAAATAAAAAATAGGGTTGCATTGCATGAGTTTCTTTTCACATATGATTCACTCTTCAAAAATTCGGTAACTATGTAACATAAGACAGGCTTCGTGACACTATAAAGTTCCTTTTTACATATGATTCACTGTTAAAAAATGCGATAACTTTGTAAAATAAAACAGGCTTCGTGACACTACAAAGTTCCTTTTCACATATGATTCACTGTTCAAAAATGCGGTAACTTTGTAAAATAAAACAGGGTTGCATTGCATGAGTTTCTTTTCACATATGATTCACCGTTCAAAAATGCGGTAACTTTGTAAAATAATTATTACTTTGGCTTATATTCAATGACCTCCGGATAATTGCCGTTGATTACAACTTTTGTACCAAAAAATGAGTTTGATACACCCATCGCACCTGTTAAGTATGAGATTATTATAGTTCAAAAATTCAAATAAAATAGCACTAATATACATTTAGGACATTAAAACCAACACCTTACCCATGTATTTCCTTTGTTTGCATAACTGCATAACCAAGATGATAGTGCTTGAGCTGTCATGAGAGTCAAAGTATTGAGCCATCTTATCAACAAATTCACCCCAGAGCGAGCAATGAATCCTACGATTTCTAAATCATAGAATTAAGGATAAATTAGTATGTCCTAACATAACATCAAGGCAAACAATATAATGAATATTATGATGCATTGTGAATATAAAAATATTACTCCAGGTCTTCCAAAGTCAAGTCAATTACTCTATTCTTCTTTCCATTTTTTTCAGTTTCCCTCAATGAATACTTTTCCACCACATGACCAATCACATGTAAACATCCAAACAAACACATAATGAGAACAATCAACAATGATAGTTGCAAAAGACGTTTAAATATAAAGAACTAACTTACCAACTATTTTGTCTTCCACTGACGACTCCAAAATTGATGCAAAAGACACAAAATCAAAACTATTCAAGGGAATGGTGGTTGCGTTTCCTATCTTCATAAACTTTGAATTCTGCATCAGGTTGATCTTGTACTTATGTTTTGTGAGTTTGAAAGGTCCCTCGTTGAAACCAACCATCACATTCTCTAGCTCGTATGTGGATCCCTCTTCAACCTTTGGATGAATCTGTTTAACCAAGGCCTTCCTGACAGCCGCGTGTATCTTGTCCGCCTTCAACATACATTCAACACAACATCAGGGTCGATCCATTAAAGGAAAAAAAATCAAAGCACCATGTAACTAAACGACACTACTGAAAATACATTGAACTACATACCTTCTCATCAACCAAAATAAGATTCATACATGTTATTTCCCCAGGATGTTCTTTGTCAGGAATGCACCATATATGAGCAACTCTAACTTTCAGTTTAAGACCCTTCCTCCCTCCAGACACAGCTGATATTGGAGTATAGATGAATGCCATGACAAACAGAAAATTGATTAGGAAGAAAAGAAATAGAAGAACCAAGTTTTAAATTGTGCTAATGCTTGTATAATAACATGAATTCTCTTATATAGTTGTAACAATATGGTAACCCACTTTGTATGCCACCTAACTGATAGTAATTAATATACAGAGTGTACAACATTAAACATAAAGAGGAAGGTTAAGGGACAATTAGAATGGACTTGGTCATGTTTACAACACCACATTAAAGGCAGTGGGAAGCTAATAAGCCATCTGATTCCTTTAATGAAAATTTAGATTAAGTTTGCACGTGGGGACCACATTAATTGGGCGTGGGGAACAAAGGACCCAATATTTCATGCAGGAAACTTAAAGGTTTTTATATATTTTTTCCATTAAATGAATCTTAAAGGTCAATGTGGTTAACAAATCAGGGTTGCATTGCATGAGTTTCTTTTCACAAATGATTCAACGTTCAAAATGCGGTAACTTTGTAAAAAAAAAAACAGGGTTGCATTGCATGAGTTTCTTTTCACATATGATTAACTGTTTAAAAATGCGGTAACTTTGTAAAAAAAAAAAACAGGGTTGCATTGCATGAGTTTCTTTTCACATATGATTCACTTTTGAAAAATGCGGTAACTATGTAAAATAAGACAGGCTTTGTGACACTACAAAGTTTATTTTCACATATGATTCACTGTTCAAAAATGCGGTAACATTGTAAAATAAAACATGCTTCGTGACACTACAAAATTCCTTTCCACATATGATCCACTGTTCAAAAATGCGGTAACTTTGTACAATAAAACAGGGTTGCATTCCATGAGTTTCTTTTCACATACGTTTCACTGTATGTTTCTTAGCTGGCTTATCATTTGCACGTTAAGAAAACTATAACCCCATTGATGGTTATGTATATTAGATATATTATATGTCGTGTTTCTTAATTCAGAAGCATAAATGAATAAATCAAGGTCCTTTGGTATACCAATCAACCATAAAAGGGATATCACAACATTTGTATTACTCGTACATAATTCTCTCATAAAAGAAAATTAGAAATAACAAAACCATAAGTGACATAACAAAATCTGGATGCTTACATTACGCAAAATTAACATGAATACCAGATGGTGTAACGCAAAATTGACACTTCATTACATTGAAAACTGAAGCATCATCTGATCGATTAACAACGGAAGATAAATAACAAAACTGGAGTATCAAACCCTCAATTGCGAGATTACATAAAAATAACAGTAAGCAAAAAAACATAAACTCATAAATTCCATCCCCAATCACCCAACGAAGCAACCCAACTCTAATTGGCAACCACAGTCACATAGATAGTATCATTGTTTCCAGCCACCGGCGCACCAAGCCTGATCCTAACACCGTCAATAAGATTG
Organism: Medicago ruthenica; assembly: GCA_018208015.1. Lineage (NCBI taxonomy): Eukaryota > Viridiplantae > Streptophyta > Magnoliopsida > Fabales > Fabaceae > Medicago > Medicago ruthenica. The sequence continues at coordinate 2,119,858 of CM031373.1, read as the reverse complement.
CGCGCATCCACAAAACGCTTCAATTGGCCTCCTATCTTGCAGTGTTGATACGGAGCAGAGCCAAAAATCAAGATGTAATCCCAGCTGTTGCCGCAATCATCCACCATCTTTAGAGAAGTGGTTGCTCTGTCCAGTATTTGCTCAACAGGTCCTTCATAAATCAACATCTACAACAATATAAAACATATAATTAGGATGCGTAATAAAACAACACAATGCACACATTGTTTAAAAATTTTTGATTAAAAAAATTCATTTTTGCATACCAAAAAACCTTTAGTTACATCATATTTGGATAACTTCTTAACAAAGTCTATCTGAAAGTTGTTGATACTGTGACAATAAGAGAGAACAAAAGTAAAAGGTGGGAGATCGTTATTGAAGGTTGTCTGGATAGTTGTTTTGTCAATAACAAATTGCATAGGAGGATCAAAGACTGGACACTTAATAACCTTGCCAAACCTATCCTTTAACACCATCGCGAACTGACCTAATCCAACAAACACTAATGTTATCCATGCACCCAGTCTTATCCCATAAAAATCACGTAGAGCTTTCCATCCCTTAGAGAAAAAAACAACATCATTGATCCTCTCAACCAATACTTCAAATTGATTGTTCTTTGGATCAATCAAAGTTGCAATGCGATTAATTTGATCTCCAAAATCAGCAGCGAACATGTTGGGCAACATAACAGCACCCTGATGCAACGACATATTTGATGATTAGCATAAAAACAAAGAGCAAAAATAATTAACCTACAATCAGATATCATAACAAACACATATTCACATCTTCGACATCGTACTCAACTATATATGACCTATACTTCATTCGCAACTTGTTAACTGCCTTGTCCAAATCTGAATCAGGATTATTCACCAAAGGACCTATTACATTAATACAACCAAATGTGTTAGAAACTTCCTTAAGAGTAAAAATGACTAAAAAAACACGTATCAATGACAACCATAATAGGAGATGTACCAGTTAAGCAGTGATATGAGAGCAAGGTTTCAATATTGCGACCAGACATCTTCTGAGTGGAATATTTAAGGGATAAATAATGTTGTGTTTGATGATTTATAGTTAGTAGGGAGTGTGGAGGGATACACGTGTGTGCCTTGGAAATAGCCTAAAATTGTGCTACGTAGGTTTGTTTGGGTTTGCATGGGGTATAACAAGGGACGTTATTAAAAGCAGAAAGGAAAATATCATGGAATCATGGAAAGCCAACCAACCCCTTAATAAATGCAAACGTGGTTAACAAACTGCAGAGAAAATTTGAATTTCAAATTTGTCATACATTAGGAGGGAAATATTTTAGGGTTTTAGGGATTACCATTAAATGACTTAGAATTAGAATTAGAGGGAAAATATTAGGTTTAGATGTAGCTAGACCTAATAAGCTTTAAGATTAAGGGATTAAAATTCCACCTATGTTCTTCCCTCTTGTTGTTTGAACCAAAAATATATTTAATTGATATATCTCTCCTTCATTCCATTAAAATCCTTCTCCTCCTCCTGAGTCTGATGATCTCCACAGAGTCTGATGATCTTTACAACTTCTGAGAGGCGTCCTTTTCTTCTGATCCAATGTATTGACTTCTAGTTTACCTTTCTTCAGATCTTCTACCATAGTCACTTTGATCTTCTCTTGTGCTTATGATGCTTTAATACATGTTCAATACTTGATGGATACATTCTATGATCCTGCACACTTGAACAAATATTAGTATGTCCAATTATTCTTCAATACTTTGTTATCATCAAAACCTTAGAGGAATTGTACAAGACCTTTCCTGTTCCAACAATCTCCCCCCTTTTGAAGATGACAAACACAAGCATTTGAAACAATTGTTGTTAATCTAATTTGAAGGTGAGAAAAACACACAAGAAGGGGGGGTTGAATTGTGTGGACACTTTTTCCTTACTTGTCAAAAACTTAAGTTAAGTTCAGAATCTGATATGAATCAGTTCTGAACTATTTCTCAGAGTTATGCAACGGTTATAAAAAGTAAATGAGAGAGGGAAGAAAGACACAAGATATTTTTATACTAGTTCCTTCCACAAGTTGGAAGTAGTCTAGTCCCCTTGTTACTAACAAGAGATTTGAACTATAATCAAATTGATTACAATTGCTCAGACCACAAAGGAATGAGACTTCAATGCTCAAACACCTAGTAAGAGACTTCTAATGCTCAGAACACTAAGTAATGAGACTTTTTGCTCATAACACCAAGTAATGAGACTCCCTGCTCAGACCACAAAGGAATGAGACTCTAATTGCTCAGAACACTAAGTAATGAGACTTATAATGCTCAGTACGCAGACTGAGACTTGAACCAAACTGAATTACAAAGAAAGTAAGTTTGGGTTGAACACTTGATCAAATATCAGAGGTGTTCACTTAATACAACTCAGGTTTAGACTCTTAACCTTAAGAAATTCTAAGATACAAAGATTGAAAGAATTTCTAAGAGTTTAGTGAACTACGAATTTTGACAGCAAAACAGAGCACACTTCAATCAGTTTTTATTTCAAGAGTCTTAGCAGATTTCTTCTTCAATTCTTCTTCCTTATATAGAGGAAAATAGAGCTGTTGAAGATTGCAGGATTTAAGCAAAGAGCCGTTGCAAGTAGAGAACTAGGCCAGGCTGAAATTGCGAGCTAAACTCAGCAGAAAACCAGAGCAGCAGCCATTTTTGAATTTGCTTTCCTTAAAAGCTGGGGAATATTTGAGTCAGGGAGACAACTGTTCCATTGGAGTTGTTCTGACACTACAGGCATTAAATGCTGAAGGAAACTTTCCACGTCAGACTTCAGAAGCTTCTCAGGAACTGTTCATCAGAAGCTGGTTCTTCAGACTCAGACTTCAGAAGCACTGTTCATCAGAAGCTGGTCTTCAGACGTTGACTTTTGTTGACCTTTAGAAGCACTGTTCATCAGACGCTCCCTTCAGACGTTGACTTTTGTTGACCCTCAGACTCTCCCTTCAGACGTTGACTTTCGTTGACCCTCAGACTCAGCCTTCAGACGCTGCCTTCAGACGCAGGCTTCAGACTCTGCCTTCAGATGCACCCTTCAGACTCAGTCTTCAGACCCAGTTTTCCCTCAAACTTGCAACATAGCTTCTGAGCTTTCCTTCTTGCTCTAAGCTTGTTCTTCCATAACCATTATCAAATACTGATCATTAGGAACATGGTTCTGCACAACTTGAACAAAGCATTAGCAATACCAATTTTCTTTTTAACACTTTGTTATCATCAAAACCTTAAAGAGAGTTGTTCATAGAAATTGTTCCAACAATCTCCCCCTTTATCCAAAAGAGAGTTGTTCATACATTTTGTTCCAACATAATTAACATGTAGACTTGAGGGTCTGAGGTTTGCAAGCTCCCCCTGAGTCTGTGATGGTCCATTAAGGTGAGGTTTGCAAGCTCCCCCTAAGTCTCATCTGATAGTTCTTAAGGTGAGGTTTGTAAGCTCCCCCTAAGTCCTATCCCGGTTAATTAAATTCATTTCAATTATAATCAAACATATCAGAGCACATATAATTTAACACATCAGAACTTCCAAATGCATCAGTTCTTTAAGCATATTAGAGTTGTTAGGTTCTGTTTAGTTTCATCAAGTCTGATAACACTTTTTAGAATCTGATGAGTTCTCACAAATCACAAGTTAACATAGAATAAACTTATCAAATCTTATGTTTTTATTAGATTCTTAGAACTATTTTGGACTTCTCAAGTCTTTTTAGTCTAGTCAAGTCTGATAACTTCTTCAGGTTCTGATAGATTTTTAATTAAACACAGATTAACTTGAATTAAATTAGGTTCCTTTTTAGCTTTTTCTGCTAGGTTCAGAACACAAATACTTTATTCTTTTTAAAATTGAACTAAACAAATTTTTTAAAAAAAGGACTGTAAAATCACGATTAAATAGAGATGCAATCAAATTTTAAACAACTTTCATTAATCAGGGAAATTACAGCAAATAAAAAGAAAAACAAAACGAGCAAACAAACAAAACAAGCAAACAAGGAAAAAACTTAAAAAATAAAATCCTAATTTTTGAAATCAACATCTAAGCACTCCTAAATCTTCAATCTCATGCTCATGGAGTCTTCTGCTAGTTCATCTTCAAGGTCTTGCAGCTCTTACTTCAGCATCATCATCAAAGTAGTAGCTCCAGAGACCTTCACAACCTTGAATCAGACATCGGAAAGGTGCTGATATGACCTTTTCGTCCAAACCTAGTAGTCAGTTCTTCAAAGTGATCTAAGCAACCTTCATTAGTTACAAAGGCAGCAATCTTCCTTGTACCTTTACGAATGACAGAGTTGGGCTGCTTAGCTTTGATATCAAACATACTAGATATAATCTGTTGATCCATGCTGACATCAATCCCCATAACAGATGACCTAATCCATGTTTTCTGTTCTTCATTTGCGAGCAGGTCTTCATATCACACTCATCCACAGTGGATATCTTGAGCAGCTTCAGTTCTTTTCCAAGAGCTTCCATTGTTCTTCCTTTGAGATTGAAAGTACTTTTCCAAATGCTTATGAGACTTTGAGTGATACGATTCAAATAAAAGTGAATCAAATCAAATGACAGAAAACACGTTTTGACCAAAACCAATGAAGTTATCTTCATACACACAACATACTGAGCTACCAGGGATCATAGGATACATGATACAGGATTGCTAGGTGTGCATTAACATGATACTATGCAAAAACGACTAATATCTAAACAACATCAAATAGAAAAACTACCTAATGGACATCATAAAAACACAAACCTATAACTACACAATCTTCACCTGAAACATAAACACAATGTTTGGATTTATTCAAGACTTTTGATTGAAACGTTTTTGATCTTGAATTCTTCCTTGCCAAGGGTTTTGAACTTTTTTGAACCTTGAACTTAGGATGAATGGGATGAAGACAAGGAGCCTGAAGGACAGGGGCTCTCGAGAACAATGTAGACATATCCGTTAGGCTCAAGACGTAAAATACGCGTTGAAAAGGAGGCAACCCATTTCGTCTAGCCTGAAATTCTAGTTCTCGTAGAACGTATGTTCTACACGATGTTCTGGACAATGAGTTCGACAATATAGCACAATAAGCAACAGACAGAAATAAAGTATAATGAGATACAAAAGAACACAAGAGATTTGGTAACCCAGTTCAGTGCAAAGTCACCTACGTCTGGGGGGCATCCACCCAAGAAATGAAATCTACTCTCAATAGTATCAGTTCCTAGTCTTATGTGAACAAACCTTGTTAACTTCCTCTTCACCTAATACTACTCGTGTATTTCTATCTAGGGCTCCCCCTAAATATGAGAAACCCCTTTCACTTTCTCTCAATCACTAATCCCAGTGATTGACTCAATCATGATTACAATCAAATAGGATAACAACTCCAAAACACAAACCAACTCTTGTTAGAAGCACTCGAGTGGTATACAAAGAACAAAGTACAACTTAACTAAAAAACCAACTCTATGCATTGATGATCAATGGCGGCGCATAGAGAGGTGTACAAAACACAAGGACTCAATAACAACGGAACCTTAATGACTCGATTCTTCAATGCTTGATTTCGTTGACTTGTTATTAGGGTTGAGCCTCCTTATATAGCCATTCATCTGCTGGGCTTTTTCTTCAACATGCCAAAATATATTTGCATCAAATCTTCCTTCTAGAAATATATTTGCATCAAATCTTCCTTCTAGAAACATATGGTACAAAAATATATTTGCATCAAATCTTCCTTCCATAAATATATTTGCATCAAGTCTTTTATATTTTCGACACCAATCTTCTAGAAACACATAATATGTTTGAAACAAATCTTTTATATTTCCAGCACCAATCATTTAGAAACACAAAATCTATTTTGGAAATAACTTCAAACACACAACAACTTAAACTGACATCAAGAATACTTATAGAAACACACGCTTCTTGGAGCACAAGTAACATATCCAAAGCTTCTGGAAAAATACGTGAAAACCATTACTCCAAAGAATGCAAAATACGGTACAACACCTTGTCTCAAGATGTCGTACTACATGTTAGAACATCTAATACCACATCTTGCCAAAACACATTGTTTTAACAAAATGAAGACAATCAACATTCAAAAACACAACAATTAAGGATTTAACGAAAGGATGAGTAAGGCTTTGCAAATGTAATTGCATATCTTGAGAGGAAGCGTGAGTGTATAAGAGGAAGATTGGGAGCTCCTTTCGTCTACCATTCTATTTCTTTAATTAATAAAATACACATGTCGCATATGAGTTGTTAAAATTGGTGTCCATGTATACGTTGACTTGATCAAATCAATGGGGAGCAGAATTTTTAAAAAATGGGCTAAAGTTGGGAGGTTAAAATGCAATTTCGAAAGTCAGGGGTCAAAATCGTCAGTTTGTGAAAGACTGCAAGTTTAGGGCGAAAATGCAATTTATAAATAAAAAAAGGTTAATTGTTCAAAATGACCTTGTAATATACACGAAGTGAAAATGACCCTATAAAAATAAAAACACATATTTTAACCTTGTAATTTTAAATTCTTCATATTTTTGACCCTGTAATATACGCAAAGTCTACAAAGTGTTCTAGAGATTGAATTTTTCATGATTTTTTTGCATACATGTTTATGACGTTAACATATGGGCCGCAAAGTCTAGAAAGTGTCAGAGGTTGAATTTGTCATGACTTTTATGCATACATTTTTAGGACGTTAAAATATGTCTTTCCACAAAAAAGTAGAATTTTTTTGACAAGAGAATGGTTAATTATGAATTTTCGTTCCCCATACTCAGGAATTCCTTAAACAATTCATAACTAACCCGTCTCTCGTTTAAAATCTCCAAAACTTTATGGTGAAGATTCTTATCTTGTTCTAACCATGCCTACAAAATGAGTGAATGAAATTTGACCCGTAAGTATATGTTTACTCAGAACAAAATTGGAGTTTTGCACGTTTTGGTTGAAAAATCAAAATAAATCGAGGTTTCTTGGAAATGCTATGAAGGTTCACAAATCCTTTCTATTTATTTTTTATAGTTGTTTTTGCAAACAATCAGCTTAAAATTCGATTTCTAGGTCGAGATTTCCACTATGTTGATTTTTGAGTTTTTTGCGTTTTAAAAATTCATAATTAACTCATCCCGTGTCAGAAAATTCTATTTTCTTTTGTAGAAAGTCATATTTTAACGTCCTAAAAATAACCGGAAGAGATTCAAACTCTAAGTCATTTTTTTTTACTTCGTGTAGATGAGAGAGCCACAAATAGGAAGAATTTCAAGTTACATGTTAGAATATGTATTTTATTTTACAATGTTATTTTTTCTGACTTCATGTATAATATTACAAAATTAGTTTAAATAAATAACTCAAATAAAATATTCGTGAACATAACTCAGTTGACAAAGACAATACATAATAATACATGCGGGTCTGGTTGGAAATTCAAAGGGATACAGGTGAAAACGTTAATAACACTACCACCAGCTGAGGGACCAGTACTGGGGCGGCATTCTCTTTTCCTTCTCCTTTTCCTTTCAAAAAAGCAAACCTACCATCTTTCTTCGCCTACACACTCTCTCTCTCTCTCTCTCTGCTACCTTCTTGGAGTATAACTAAATTTGCACAACCACTTCTCATCATAAAATCTCAACCTTAACTACCCATCATCTGTAAGTTCAACCTTTGTCTTTTCTTATTCTTTTATTTATGAGTAACATTGTTAATAAGCTTGGTATATTATTATAAGATTTCATTTATGTGTTTTGCAGAGGTAATACTTGGCCAAAATGACAAGGGTGACACGCAGTTTTGGTGACACTATGATGATGCATAAGGACGTGGTATCAGCGGATGTAATTTTTGCTTCTCTTCGATTTCCTACTTATAAAATTGGATCTAATAATCAGATCATGGATGACCCTAAAGTGCTATCGATGAAGGAGGTTGTTGCACGCGAGACTGCACAGCTGTTGGAGCAGCAGAAACGTCTCTCAGTTCGTGACCTTGCTAGTAAATTTGAGAAGGGTTTGGCAGCTGCTGCTAAGTTATCTCAAGAGGTTACACATATTTTCTATTTTCCAAATTGAAATAATCAATGATGATCCTTATTGTATGATTGTTGGATTCAGGCTAAACTTAGAGAAGCAGCTTCACTAGAGAAACATGTTCTTTTAAAGAAGCTCCGAGATGCGTTGGAATCCTTAAAAGGCAGAGTGGCGGAAAGAAATAAGGATGATGTACACGAAGCTATTTCTATGGTTAGTTCTTTGTTAATCTCTCTTTTTTAGTGCCTTGTTTCTGCACCAATGTGTAAGTATTTGTTCCGCATTGTCATTGTTAAAGTGTCCCACATCGGACAAAAAGATGGCATGAACATGTGTTTATAAGTGGGGGCAATCCTCACCTCACAAACCGGTTTTGTGGGGTTGTGTTAGAGGTCCAACCATGGACTCATAGTCTTTCTTGATTGCGGTATTTCTGGACAGTTGAGTGCCCTTTACAATCAACGCCATGTTGCTGGAGGCCTCATATATGAGCCATGGCCTTCCGTGGAGCTGCTTGGTACATCAAATATTTATATTTCATTATGTGATGTTTTAGCAAAAAGCAAGTTATGCCATCATTTTTAGAGATTCTGATACATTTAGTGACTACGGAGCATTTTAGGTGTCATTATTCTTTTAGCATTCATGTGTTTCTTAATAACTTTGTTGTATTAATAAACATTTCCAGCTTGATTTCAAAGAACTTGTAATTAGGGGTGGGGGTTTGGGGGGACACTCACAGAGGGAGTAGATGGAGACAGAGTAGGATTATGGGAGAATGGATGAGGAGAGATGTAATGAAAAGTTTTTGAGAATGAATAATGGGACGGTTTTCTTCAAATTTAGATCAACTTTAAGTTTTCTCATGTGTATAATACTACAATTTTCTATAGAATATTTAGTGAAAAAACTACAATTTTCTATAAAATATTTTTTCCATCAGTTTATTTGTGCTTATGCAATCTTTTGCTGTAATCAACTGTAACATATACTGTAGTGTTCAATCTGCAGGTTGAAGCCCTTGCAGTTCAGTTAACGCATAGGGAAGGGGAGCTAGTACAAGAGAAGGCTGATGTGAAAAAACTAACAAATTTTCTTAAGCAGGTGATATTAACTTCTTCAATCTCTTTTTTGGGTGATAGAAGCACAAATATGACTGCAGTAATTGAAAGTTGAATAAGATCAACAATGACACTAATGTCAAGAGGACTCCAACCCTCTCAATGTTTGCGAAAGAAAATCTCTAAAGAGAACTGTGTAATGAACACCCCATAAAAAATCGAAGCATCATGATTTCTTTAACATGCAAGCATTCAGCTTCAACCAAAGGCATCACAAATTGAGAAGCGTATTATTTTGAGTTGAAAGAAAGAGTTGAATAATCGGAAAGTATTTGCAATTGCAATGATCAATAGATAGCAAATTTGTAATTATTACATATAGAAGTGCATACACAATGAACAAAATGTTGCATGCTGCAATACTTTAATCTGTCTATTGACCTATTGGGCTGTCTAATTTTTGCTTCCTTTTTATTTGATCTTTACGTTGAAGATAACTTCAATATTTAGTTCCTATTTGTGAAATGGATTCCTTTTCAACTCAAATCCTCTATACTTGGCTTTACAAAGAAATTTCTTTTTCCAAGGCTGAGTATCTAGATTCATTTGTAGGCTTCTGAAGATGCTAAGAAACTTGTATATGAGGAAAGAGCTTTTGCTCGTTTTGAAATAGATAATGCCCGGGCAGCAGTTCAAAGAGTGGAGGAGGCTCTTCAAGAGCATGAGAGGATGTCTCGAACTTCTGGAAACCAGGTTCATTGTATTTCCTTGTCATTTATGTTTCCCAACTTTTAACTTTGAAGGATTGGATCTTCCTTTTGACATAATGGCAAGTGTTTGAGTTATACTCACTTATTTTCTTTCAAATTCCGATACATTTCTTTAGAAACTAATCAATTAATAGAATGTGAAATTGTGGACGAATAAAAACTATTCATGTTTGATTTTTCTACATATACTGCTGAATGGTTCATGGTCGATATTTCCATCTAACTACTCAAGCTTTAACTAATATTCAGTTTTCTCTGTCTTGAAATATTTATGTTGGGAGGATGATTCTTTTCCAACACTTTTTCCTTTGGTTTGAAAGCTGTTGCATGCCAGATTTTTGCGTGTTTCTTTTGTGATTTTTTAATGCATTATCTTGCTTATATTATTTGTCTTACATCACATAGCATAAAAATATATCTCTACAAAGGATCTGAATGGTGGGGAGATAATGAGAATCAATCCTTTTTGCTTTTGCTTAGAAAATCAATAGCTCCAATCATTGATTCTATCGGGGTTTATTTTTTTGAGTTCTATTCTAAGTTGCTTAAACATTCTCCTAACTTAGAGAAGTATCTAGTTGACAACTCCATTTGGATTTCAAAACTCGTGTATGATCTAGTTTTATTGGCTGGACAGTACTTAGTCAAGGGTGTTAAAACACAATCAGTGGCCTGTTTATAAACCTTACAAGCAATTTCTCTTGTTTCTGTTTAAAGATTTCTTTAGGATAAAACAAGGATGTCAGAATTTGTGGTAGTATGCAGTTGGAAAAGTTCATTTCTTTTTACGGACCTTTTTCCATAAAATTTAATCATTTGTGATGTGTGTTTAATCATTCTTGACTCTCCATTATGTATATCTCTAAGAAATATTTTCACAAGAAAATTAAACAAAGAAAGACTCTTCAACAATCAAAATACTGGTTGTTTGCATAGAAAGTGTAACTGTTATCGGTTGATATTTTCGTGATGTAACAATTGATATTTTCGTGTTTTATCGATATCAACTGAGAAAAAATTATTTTAATAAAATTTAGTTCTGTGGGATCTATAGGACCTGGAACAATTAATGAAGGAGGTTCAAGAGGCACGAAGAATCAAAATGCTGCATCAGCCGAGCAAGGTATCTCTCATCATTTATCAATCATTATTATTATTTGAAGCACCCTCTTGTTCGTGCTCGTAGTTCCCTGACCCTACCTCTCTTTGGTTGTGAAATCGTTAGGAAAAATACTGTGTACATACATACGTAGTACATGAAGTACATTTGATTTGAATTTTCAAGCCTTTTTTTCTCTCTCTGTTTTTTTGTTAAGGAAGTTTGTTTTATCTCAACCCTCACGACAGTGCCATATTTGTTTATTGTTTATGAGATTAAATGATGATATGTCTATTTTGCTTGCTTTCAATAGTAGCTACTTGGCGGGTCTAATGATGTATGACCGCTGATATCTTTCAAAACTAAATAAATAATTTGAATCAGTACAAGTGCAAGATATTGCATCTATGAAGGTGTAGAATGGATTCAGAGCATTTTCAGGGGAAAATATTATGATTATGGCTGCAGTATTTTCTGTGTGCATGATTGATATTCTTCTCCTTTGTCAAAATACCCTTCTTTCCACTACTTTCTTTGTCTCGTCTTTTTCTATGATATTGACTTTTTTATCATTATTTTGAGGAAATCCAATAAATTGATTTCTGATTGACTTCTAGGTTATGGATATGGAACACGAGCTTCAAGCATTAAGGACTCAACTTGCAGAAAAGTCTAGACATTATCTTCGACTCCAAAAGGAGGTATGCCTATCATGTTATGCCATTTTGAAGAGGTTGTGATTTTAATTATGAAATATTTACAACTTTGATGTACAAGACTTTAGGCATTGTTATTTCCTTCAGCAGTATGCTTTATTGAATCATATATTGGGTAACACTGTCTTTCATGCATGTTTCATACTGTTAAATTCTTTAAACCTACTCAGTACCACTTTATTGAGAATAATGAATAAAATGCAAAAACATTTGAATCTTCCATATTCCTTCCTCAAGGAAGTAATGTGAGATATGGACTTGGGAGGATCTTCGAAGAAGGTTTTATATGGTTATTTCTTGGGCTTTTAATCCATTCTTTTATCTGAACTGAAGTCAATGATTCGTTTCTTTGATTAAATTGAGGAATAGTATAATTGTCTTCCATTCTTTATCACTGATTTTCTTCCATTTCACGTTTCAGTTGGCAAGGGAAAAGAAAGGAGAGGAAAATGTTCCTCATTTATACGAATTAGAAGGGACTGAGATATTAGGCTCATATTTGCAAATTCAACCTTGCTCCAATAATGCCCCTGAACTTTCAGAATGTTCAATTCAGTGGCATCGAGTATCACCCGAAAGTGCCAAAAAGGAACTTATTACAGGTATATCTTCCCAAAGTTTGGCACTTTTCTTGGTGAATAGCTTTTGAAGGTATCTTTTTGGCTTTTCAAGGGTCTTCATGCGAGTCAGTTAGGTATCCATCATTGGACTCATGATTTCTACTTTTATCTATTGTGGTTGGGTATCCATCATTCATTTTACTTGTCCCAGAATGAGAAAATTAACATAAGAGGGAAAGTCAGGAAAAAGTAATTGGGCCCAAAGAACAGGCCCTTATAGTTTATAAAAAGAGAAAGAAACAAAGTATATAGGGGGTATTAAGGGGAGGGGGACATGTATAATTGGTTGAAGGTGGGAGAGAGAGAGAGAGAGAGAATGGAGAGGTAGAGAACATACATGAATCACAGGACAAGTGAGAAGGACTATATGAAGGGGTAGATAAGGGAAGAGGATATCAGAGAATTTATAAGGGACTTCTTGGACTAGGCTGAGAGAAGTTAGTTCTTCCTCTGGAAAGGGGTATCTTAGTTCTATCTATTAATCTTTTTCCATTTTAATTCATCTAGTAACGAGCAAAGCTACATGATAATTTCTGTTTGTAAGGAATATTGAGAGTAGAGAACTCATGCTCTGCTATTAGTGAGCTCTATCATTAAATATCAGTCTATTTCTTCTACCTTTTTTTGGTTCTAAACATTATTGTAGAAAATATGTTGAAAATGCTGTTATGTCTTATTCATCAGTCAAGGACTGCTTATATAGAGAGATTACAATAATTTATAGGGTTTTAGGAAACAAATGATAGGGAAATGTGCATTGACCAAGAGTCATGTCGATTGGAACAAAACATACAAATTCAACACCCTCCATCAAGTTGATGCATAGATATCTATCATGCCCATCTTGCTTATCAAATGCTCAAAAACGGGTCTTGTCAAGCTCTTGGTTAAGATATCCGCAGTTTGTTGACTGGAAGTCACAAAAGGTAGACATAATTTCCGCATCTAATTTCTCCTTTACGAAATGAAGGTCAATCTCAATATGTTGGGTGTATCATGCTTAACTGGGTTGTGGGCTATGCTAATAGGGGTTTTACTATCAGAATATAATTTCAATGGAAGCTTAACTTTCATTACTCCAGGACTCTGTAGATTCGTAATCTTTAATGAATTCCCTAATTAATAGCTGTAAACTCAGCTTCTGCACTACTTCTGCCACAACTCCTTATTTTCTACTTCTCCATGTCACAAGATTTCCCTATACATTGGTACAATATCCAGAGGTTGATCTTCTGCCTGTAACTAAACCTGGACCTGCCCAGCCTGCATCAGTAAAGATAGACTCATTTCTTTCACCCGTCTTCTTAAAAAATAGACCATTTCGGGAGTGGCCTTCAGATATCTCTGAGTATTCTATCAACTGCCTCAAGATGTTCTTCATAAGTAGAGTGCATAAATTATTAGTAAATAATTGCTACCGATCCAATGCACCATCATAAGCAATATATAATTAGTTATACTACAATTATTAGTAAAAAACCATCATATGCAATATAATTAGCTATACTACAATTATTAGTAAACAATTAGTAGGACATAAAATGTGTAGCTCCCAAATGTCTGCATTCATGAACACATCATTTTGTGTCTATCAGGGTGCCTCTTATAAACAACACTAATGTTGAAATTGAAAAAGAAAAAGAAAGGTAACCAAGCCAATACACCCTTTATGTCAAACAAAATATATAATTGCTCCAAAGAGGAGTTATACTTTGTGTCATATCGGCCAAATTCTTTGAATTAGCCAAATGGAATATATACCTTGAAGAACTTCTCTGTCTGGTTTGTACTATTAGATGCAATGAGTAGAAAACCACCATTGACAAGTACAAAGTGTGAGTCCCTTAAACAGAGTCAATTATAATGCCATATGCTTTCCAGTATTCCAAGAGGTTGGAAGCTCCAAATCTCACCTATTCATGAACTTACAAGTTTGTTACTTTACATGTTCACTTTGTTTGGCATAGATCATAATACGGTTTTCTCTATCTGCTTCAAAAATAAACTACCCTAGTAAGGATAGTAAATCAGATGAAGGATAGTCCAATCACTAGATGTAGAGGAAGACCGAAAACAACTATAGGAGACATTATGACGTTGTTTGATTCATGTAGCCAATTCCACCTTGTGGGATAAGCCTTCTCTATTTATAAGGCATTATGAGAAAAACCACCTGCTGTGCCATTAACTTGCACAAATATGTTGTTCCACATTATTATCAATACCCTGGAGATGCGTTGTGCAGTATATTTATTGTTATTGATGTCATATCAGGTAGTTTCGTCCGGTTTTTTCCTTGCCTATTATGTAATACGTCTTTTGTGTTCTCAGGAGCTACGAAATCAGTTTATGCCCCAGAACCTTTTGATGTTGGACGCATATTGCAAGTTGGTATTATTTCAGAAGGCTTGCAGATCACATTGTCAACCACCGGTCCAATTGAACCAGGTTTGGCTACAATGCTGGATCATGCACTTTTGGTTAAGTAGCCAACACGAATGGCTTCTATGTATTTGCTTCTATTTTAAACTATAAATTCTCAGTTTTATCAATTCAAAGAAATGGACTTGTTTTGTTTTCCAATCAAGTTGAGGTTAAACTGAATTTTTATTTGTTTTCAGCTGCTGGCTTGGGAAACTATGTAGAGGCACTTGTTCGAAAACATGACACTGAATTCAATGTATGTCACTATAATCCTTTTAACTTTTTTGTTCTTTCCTCTTTTTCCCTCTTATAATTAGCAAATCATATGAAAGCATCAATATGAGTTTATCATTTTAATTAATTGAGATTTTATATAATAAGCTTTATCATTCATCACTTGTTATTTCTATTTTTCATTATTTTTTCATCACTTGTTCTTGTATATATGGATCCATCCATGCTTGTCCCTCTAGTCTTATAAACAAAATTTCAATTAGTGTCTAGTTTTGGTAAATTGTAGTTGTGGGTTGGTTGATTTGTCGATATTTCACTATATGAAATTTGGAAAGTCTGACCAGATTCAGTGACAATAGTAACAGTTATATTCAATACTTTGCAGGTGGTTGCAACCCAGACCAATGACTCGCATCATCCAACTGAATCCATTCATATACTCAATGTGGGAAAGATGAGAATGAAGCTTTGTAAAGGGAAAACAACAATTGCCAAAGAATACTATTCGAGTTCAATGCAGGTATTTCAAACTGTGGTAACTGTCAATTCTGGATAACTCTTGATGACAACTCAAAAATAGTTTTTATTGTTCTATCTTTATTTAGCCTGTTTAGTCTTCAATAAATAAGGAAAGCAACCATATATTTACTATGTTATAAATACTGTTTTTAGCATTTTCGGTGGTCTACCATTTTGATATTTTCCTTTCCTTCTCTTGCTTGTTGTCATACACTTAGTTGTGGCGCTTTTTCTCTCTTGTTTTCTTCAGCTTTGTGGAGTTCGAGGAGGTGGGAATGCTGCAGCGCAGGCACTATTTTGGCAACCGAAGCAAGGACTCTCTTTTGTATTAGCTTTTGAATCAGAGAGAGAAAGGAATGCAGCTATCATGCTTGCAAGGAGGTTTGCATTTGACTGTAATGTATGTCTTTCTAAACTATTTACAATATTTACATGTTGAAACTAATGCCATATTTGTTAGGATTTTAGCATTCATGTCTCTTTTTTTCACCTCTTGGTCTCCGTTGATAAATTTCCAATACCGTAATTGCAGATTGTTCTAGCTGGTCCAGATCACAGAACTCCTTCAGAAACGTGATGGGACTTACTTGAATATTATGTTCTCGAGTGTAATTATTTGAGTTTCCCTCTCTTGTTGTATTACAAGTGTGTAAAAGTGAAATATGCCTTTTTATTGTGCTATGGAATCATACCTTGTGGTCTGGATTCCTTTATATATTTTTCTTTCACCAACACCAGGGTATTTTTTTTGTTAGCCTTTGTGAGTGATAGTTGATGAAAGTTTTAGAGTTTACAATTGTGGAATTGGTGGAAGCCAAGTTCAGTGTATGAGGTGCTAACTGATGGTTTTTTATTGATTGATTAATCCAAATACTGTGTGAATTTTCTGCATTGTATTTTCTCCAATGGATTTACTTGTTATGAGGGATGGTGGATGTACTTTCTAGAGCCATGTATACTTAAAGGATTGGAATACCCTTAAAGGACATGATCCAAGTGGCTTCGTTTGGATCATGTCCTTCGAATTGTACCAAAATTTCTTCAGCCACTCCTTTGTGAAGCATAGTGCAGTGAGTTTTTAAGATTCGGAGAGGGAGGAGTTGGTAGTGATCGCATGTGGTGGAAGGGGGTTAATTTGAACATCTGGCTGGCCATGACCTCACGACGTCGCACTGGGACGACGAAATCATGAAATAAAAAACTAAATACATAAAATCACTCATTTCAATAAAATTGAAGGAGAACAACGATTTAGAAATGATTTTTGGTCAAAAATTGACCAAATCACTTTTATTTTTATGAAGGAGAAGAAACTAGGTTTATAAAATGGGGTGGCGACCTACGATAAAATGGAGTGAGAGACATAGCTTAAATCTCATTAAAAAAAGCTCCGTGATATGACATATTTTAAATAAAGTTTTTTTAAAAAATTCTAATAATTTTAACTTATCTTTTTCCATCATCAAATCATATTTCATTTAAAAGAAATCATATCACCAATTTTTTACCTCCGATCAAAATTATCAGATTTTAAAATGGAGGAACAAATCCATAAAAAGTTAAACAATTAAACCAAAAAATGAAATGAACTCAAATGGACGGCTATCACTAGTCCTAGATACTCGTGGCAAAATCTGGGTCATCAATGAACTGATGGCTCTCATAATCTTGATCTCCCACTGTTCTTTACTGTTTTAAGCACCTCTCTGATCTCTCTCTCTCTCTCAGTTTCATTTCAATCTCTCAGGTACTTCTCTCTTCTATTTCCAATTCATTCAATGTTATTTTGCTTTATATTTTCCCACCATGGCTGTTTTGGATTTTTGTGATCATTGATTAAGTTTTGTTGTTGTGACTCTGGGAACCCTTCATTTAGAAATTACTACTTGGAAAACCGCATAGGTAAAATTGTTAATGTAAAATAGTGTTTTCTTAAACTGGTCATGTAAAATTTGTATTAAGAATGATTGACCTGTTTGTATGATCTAGATTCTCTATGGTTCTTCAAGCTCTTGATGAACAAAGTTAACTTTGTTTTCATTTGGTTTATTGTGATTGGATTTTTGTCCAATCTCATCCCCCCGTTGTTACAATCTAGTGGTTTGACTTTGATGACATTTTATGTGATGAACCTGATTCGAACCCGTGTCACCACATTTCCCACATTCTCGTGTGTGTTTAATTGAGTATATGTTGGCCACTAGGCTAGCAAAAAAAAATTTCTAATTTGATTTACCCTTTGCTATGTAGAGATGTCGACGTCGGATAAACCAGAAGTAGTGAAAAGGGGTGAAGAACTAAAGGAAGATGATGGGAAGGGTGGATTTCTCAATACGGTGAAGGGTTTCATTCAGGACATTGGGGAGAAGATTGAGGAAACAGTTGGGTTTGGGAAACCAACTGCAGATGTTTCGGCGATACACATTTCTTCTATTAATCTTGACAAAGCAGATCTTGTTGTTGATGTTCTCATAAAAAACCCGAATCCGGTGCCAATTCCCCTAATTGATATTAACTATTTGGTTGAGAGTGATGGGAGGAAGCTAGTTTCGGGTTTGATACCGGATTCCGGTACTATCCATGCACATGGAGAGGAGACTGTGAAAATTCCCGTTACGTTGATTTATGATGACATAAAAACTACATATGCTGATATTCAACCGGGAAGTGTCATTCCTTATAAGGTGAAGGTTGATCTCATAGTTGATGTTCCTGTGATTGGAAGGATCACTATACCTTTGGAAAAAACCGGAGAAATCCCGATTCCATACAAGCCTGATATTGATCTTGAGAAAATTCAGTTTGAGAGTTTCTCTTTTGAAGAGACTGTTGCTATTCTTCATTTGAAGTTGGATAACAAGAATGATTTTGACTTGGGACTCAATGCCCTTGATTATGAGGTATGGCTTGGTGATGTTAGGATTGGCGGTGCTGATCTTGCAAAGTCTGCAAAAATTGAAAAATGTGGGATTAGTTCCATTGATATTCCAATTACCTTCAGACCTAAGGATTTTGGGTCAGCACTTTGGGACATGATGAGAGGAAAAGGTACAGGATACACTATGAAAGGACATATTGATGTTGACACGCCCTTTGGAGCGATGAAATTGCCTATTAGCAAAGAATGTGGTACTACTCGTCTCAAGAAGAGTAAGGAGGATGGTGGAGATGATGAGGTTTGCTAATTTCTTTACTCTATGTTTCTTATTTTGCTCTTACACCCTTTTGTGTATGCATAATTGCATATGCATGTTTATGTTTTATTGTTGAGACTGAAATCTGTCTAGGATGTCACGACCAAGCATGATAGTAATAAATTTAGTTGACTCGCTAGTATCGCAACAGAATATTGTTTTTCAAATTCTGACCGTAGTATGTTCTTCTATCTGACGTATTCATCATAGTATTGTTCAGTGTTGTTAAATGATGGCTATGGCGAAATAACGTGGCAGTTCTTTTGACAATTGTCATAGCCAAATTGTGAACGAATACCCACCATGGCGGCCCTATTGGCTGCAATGATGTGTTTATGTGGTGGATTTTTTGCCGTCCTCCATCCACCATCGACAACACTGGTATCACTCTAATACCACCCCTGACTTATAGAAATTTGATTGTTACTATATTCGTTACTTCAGGGGCTTACTTTGATTCTAGTTTTAAATTATTGTCAAGCAGAGTTTCAATATGGACAATTTAGAGAGAGGAGTGCTACCATCACACTCTCTAACACACACATACCAACACTCTCCCTTCTATAGGTTAAAACACTCTAAAATATGCTAAAGTCACCATGACTTTCTCTCCACAAAGTCGGCTCATCCCAACCCGTAAAAATTGTTTGCCTATCTCTCACTTTATTAGCATTCGCAAATTTAATAGGAGCCCTTCTATTTAATATTTTTGAAGATGAATCCAAATTTTATACAAGATGAAGTCATGTGAAATTTTAAAACTGATCTGTTTTGTTTGAATTATTTCTTTTGATGAAAACTACCTGTTCCTTGTATCTTTAGTGTATTTAAGTATATTCTTATTATATATTGTCTTAAGCCATTAACTATTTTTCCTTTTGTAGGATTGAAGAATAAGTGGTAGCAAGTTATCAGTATCAGCTCTTATATTTACTGCTTAGATCCATTAGAAAGTTAAGTAAAATGGACCTGAACTTGGAGGCATCACTTCTGAACCTGATAACCATTTATGCATCTTGAGAGATCAAGTTGTGACATTCGAAATAGATGATCCTGTCAGCGTTCATTGTGAATATCAGTTGCATTTTGGATTTCACTCTTCTTCAAGCATGTCTCATGTTTTGAGTACGTGATTCGTGTTCAAATTCAAAACATCGTCGTAGCACTGCCTTGTCACGGGATAATGATAATATTTCAAATGTTTTCGGTTTTTAGATGAACATTGTGTGTTGGTTTGTGCCTCTTTTATTTCCTTTTTTGAGGGAGGGTTGTTGTTTGCTTTGTCTTGTGGAATTGATGTATTTGAGAAGTTAATAAACTATGATCGTAATACTCAATAGTGTATAATCTGTAGAAGTTATTCAAACTTTAATATATGATATGTTACATATTTTAACTGTACTGCACAAATTTGTTACCTATGCCATATGTTTCACTAGATAAGTGTACTACTCATAGTTTTAAATTTTAATGTCTCCTTTTGTTGAGACAGAGGTGAGTTTCGGTGGGTTGTTGTCTCTAATAGGTGTAGTTTACTATTCTAATAATAAATCTCCTATACTCTCTACATTTGGAGGCTCAATCCAAAATAGGAGACTAACAATTACTTCTCCCTCAACTTCTTTCAAAGGAGTAAATGTCATTTTGATCTCTAAGAGTGTGTTTGGATGAGGTAATTGAAATTTTTTAAAGAATTTAGAATTCTAGTCAATTCAAATGATTAAATTAAATTACTTTTATTTCTCAATACTTTTGTTTGGATATAGTAATAAAAAAATTCATTGTCATCATTTTTGAGCAACTTTTATAAATTTTATTTTTTTGGGCAAAATTTGAAAATTGAAATTATGGGTCAATTTGTAAATTTCAAAATTTTTGAGGGGTCAATTTATAATTTTGAATAAGTTGAGGGGTTAATTTGTAATTTCCAAAAAAATTAGGTGTCAAAATGCTATTTTTTTTGTAAATTTTTTGGGGTCAATTTGAAAACTTTGGAAAATTTGAGGACCAAAATGCAAAATTTGAAAAATTATAAGAATGAAGAAATTTGAAATTCTTAGCTTTTAGGTGTCATTTGAAATTATCTAAATTTAACTTAAACAAAATACTTCAAAAATTTTCATCATTTTGAAAATTTTCAATATTATTATCCAAACAATGGAATTTATCTAAAAGTATTTGAATTCTCTCAAAACATTCCCCCATCCAAACAAATTCTAAATGTGTGAAACAGTGTCATTATAGTCCTTATTTATATTGACAATGCAAAAACATTCTTATGTGTGTCTTTCGTTACTAATTTTATGGATTAAAATGGCTAACAAAAAACACACTTAAGGACCAAATGTACTATAGAAGACACATCTAATGATGATTTTGTCCTTTTAATATATTCAAGGATTATATTGATACCACTTGAGACATTCAAGCTTTACTCCTTTTCGTGGTGTGTACAAAATTCAATTGTTATGATAGGGCCAATTATAAAACAACACACACTGTATGAATAAACAATGCAGAGGGGTGTACCAGAAAAAGGAATACATACAAAGAGACAATATAGTGAGAGAGCGACAATGAGCGTTTTGTAAGTTTTTTAGGTCATGTTAAATAATGCCTCTGAGACACTAATTAAGGAAACAAATAAAATAAATTCTTTGTCAAAAAAAAAAAGAAAAGTAAATCTTGTGTTGAAAATAACATTTTTAAAAGTTTGACTACACAAATTTCAAAATATTTTTTATTACATTTGTTAGTATTTTCCTTTTATTGAAATTCAAGAAAAAAAGCAATTTAAATCGGTTATTAAAACAACATATTTAAAAAGTAAATTGTAAGTAACCGATTTAAAAAGTAAGACATCAATTTGAGTTTTCATTTTATGGTAAAGATGTCACTGCATCTATTTTAAAATCGATTATTCCTACAACGCATACAAAAGAGATATTTTAATCTTCATTTTTTAATAGTGTTGCTATTATGAATCATAGAATCATAGGGAAGAAGGTCATAATGATCAGCAAGAAAGCAAACATAGTTCTATTCATGAGGGAGATACTCATAGAGATTTATATAGAAATGAATTAAATTGATAAAAGATAATCAAATGGTACAGTGATGTAGCTTATTTATAGAGACTTGGAGTAAGTAACTTTCTAACCTCCTAACAAACTTGGTAACAGATCAACTAACTATAGTTGATTAACTATAGAGTAATAGTTGCCACCTTTTCGTGGTGTCTTGACATTTAAGTTAAGCCATATAACTTTTATTTACTCATATAACTTAAAATAAAGTGAATTATGTATGTTACATGAAAATAATATGATTTCTTAAAAATTTGATATTAAATTAAAATGACAAATACCTTGTAGAATAAAACTATGAAACCCTTGGATGCCTTGCCTAAGATGCAAAGCATTAAGAATGCATTTTTTTTAACAAGGCAAAATGAGATATATTAACCAAAACTCTTTCAAGAATAAAAGTATCAGAAAATAGCAACTAAGGGTCCGTTTGGATTGACTTATTTTTGAGCTTATGTCAAACAGCTTATGTAAATAAATACGCTTTTATGTATTATTTATAAGCTTGTAAATGTGGTTTATGAAAAAACAGTTTATGAAGATACAATTTTCGTTAGTGAGAACTTATAAATTAACATAAAAACTTATTTATTTGCATAAGCTATTTTTCACAAGTTCAAATTAAGTTCAATTCAAACGAGGCCTAAGTTCAAATAATTCAAAATAAAGGTTAAAATCACACTCTTAACCTACAAAAGCAAAAAGAATCTCTTAACCAATTCCTAAACAAGAAAACGGACAAAACCACCAATTATGGTAGCCAAAATCAATATTGACAAATTTTGCCTTCAGCCACCAAAAAGATAACAACTTAATTTTGTCCAAAAGCTGATGAATATACATTTTTTTATTTCTAAAATTTTATCATTCATTTCTTTTTAAATAACTTAGATGCACGGAAACCAAATAATCCTCATGATCAAGCATCACATTCTGGCTTTACCTGCTAAGTGACTAAAATGAACAAAATGATCTAACATACTGAACGGATCCACGGAAGAAAAGTCAATCCAATTACGCACCATATGCCAAATGAAATTAAAAAAATTACATTTTGAAAAAGGTGATTTGGTGGATTAATTTGACTTCTTCAAAAAAAGTTAAACATGCATGTTTAAAATGAAGAAAACAAATTCACATTGCAGTTTTTTTTTTTTTTTGAGGGAAAATTCACATTGCAGTTGATATACTGTTGTTAGATCTGGAATTTGTTTTCTGAGAAGTTCCATGGGGTCACAGCACAGTGCAATGTTATTATCATTATTCATGTCATCATATTTCATTTCATTTCATTGTCAAGTTCAGTCTTTGATGTAAAACTTTCGACTACAGCTGGATTACGGGCACGCTCCATCTTATAAAATTAATAATTCATCTTCTTTTTTTTTTTTTTTTTCCTATGAATGAATTTTGTAGTACATACTATTAATGTTAAAATGTTTTTTTTGGTCCCTTAAGTATTTATTTGGTATCGCTTTGGTCCCTTAAGTAATAAAAGGTCTGTTTCAGTCCTTTAACTTTATTTCCGTCACATGTTTTGATCCTTTCTGGTAGGTTAATTAAAAATCGTTAAGTTTGAGCATTTTGATAGGGATCATTTTAATATCAATATAAATACTTAAGGGACCAACACAATACAACTTAAATATTTAAGGGACCAAAATGTTTTTTAAAAATGGTTAAGGGACCAACACGTTAACGTTTTTTTAATTACCCTACCAGAAAGGACCAAAACATGTGACGGAAATAAAGTTAAAGGACTGAAACAGACTTTTTATTACTTAAGGGACCAAAGCGATACCAAATAAATACTTAAGGGATCCAAAAAAACATTTTAGCCTACTATTAACAATACAGATACAAAATACAAAATACAAAAGGGAGAATAGAAACAATAAAGATGGCTAGAGTTTCATATAATAACAATATTTTAATATTACAAAAGGTTATAAGAGAATATATAATAAAATCTAATAAGTTTAAGTTACTAATATAAAAGTCCAATAACTTAAGCTCAATATTTTATTATCTAACACATACCCTTAAACTCATGATGCATCCACAAAAAGCTTTGTGAGTTTGTCAAACAAAATACTAAAAACATACTAAATAATATAAAGTTCTTACGCTGCCCCTCAAGCTGAAGCTTACTAAGATTTAAGCTTGTTACAAATTAACCCAAAAAAATCAACCAAATCAGCTGTTAGCAGAACCAATGGAGAGTAGCAACCAAAATCAGGGTCCGTTTGGATTGACTTATTTTTGAGTTTATGCCAAACAAACTTATGTAAATAAATACGCTTTTATGTATTATTTATAAGCTTGTAAAGGTGGGTTTATGAAAAAACAGTTTATGAAGATATAATTTCCGTTAGTGAGAACTTATAAACTAACATAAAAACTTATTTATTTACATAAGCTATTTTTCATAAGCTTAATCCAAACCGGGCCTCGGTCAAAGAGAGACCCATCCAAACAGAAGAACCAAGTCAAACCAAACAAAAGAGCCGTAGAGAGAAGCAACCATACAGAAGAACCAATAGAGAGAAGCAACCAAACACAAGAATCAATAGGGGGAGAAAATGGGGAGAAGTGTAATCAATCAGAAGAATCAAAAGGGGGAGAAGTGCAATGCAATCAATCAGAAGAATCAACAGGGGGAGAAGGGGGAGCAGTGCAATCAATTAGAAGAATCAGAAGGGAGGAAAGTGCAATGAAATCAACCAGAAGAATCAATAGGGGGAGACGTGCAATCAAACATAGAGAGAACCAATCAAACAACTAAATTGTGAGCACTTGACTCACCAAACAACCAAATTGTGAGTACTTGACTCACCAAACAAACAAATGTGAGCACAAAGTCACAAAACAAACAAATTGTGAGCACTTGAATCACCAAAGAACCAAATTGCGAGCACTTTATTCACCAAACAAACCAATTGTGAACACTTGACTCACCAAACAACCAAACAAATTGATCCAAATAGAATGAGGAGAGACAAACAATCAAAGGGGAGACAACAACCAAAGAGAAGAACAAACTGACCAACAAAAGAGAAATTATCAAAGGAGTAATGATCAGAGAGAAAAAGTCAATCAAAGAGAGGAATCAACACATCAAACCGAATGAAATTGAAGAACCAATATGAATTAAACCCCAAAATAACTGAAACCACGCCAATAAAGCAACCAAATTGTACCGAACAATGTATTTCAACATAGCTTTCACAAATTTTAAATGAACAACCCGTAACACCATATGTTCCATAACTTTCAAATGTCAAAAAGTTAATTTTGACCACTCCACACCCCTTTTTTAACATATACTCTTAACAAACCAAAAGAAAACAACACTAACAAATCATAAGTTAGTAACCAACTGTCCAACCACGTCTGCAATTGCTTATTCCAAGTTACTTCACTTTTGAGAGGAACCCAAAATCGAACCCACCATTTAACAAATCCCAAAATTTGAACCCACTCTCAAACAAACAACAACAACATCATCAAACCTTTTGTCTTTACCCAATGCTTCGATGATAATGGTGTGGCTAACAACATCAAGCTCTATTCCTTTCAAAGGCAAGGCACGAAACAAATTGTAAAGCAGTTTCTAATTGATTTCCACCTGATTAGCCTTCACAATCCCAAATAGCAGCAACATAAGCAGAACAACATAAAATCAACCTAACATCAAAAGAAAGAACCAACAAAAATATCCAAAAGACCAACCCTAACAATCAAAGCAGATCAATCACACAACATTCCCAAATGTCAAATAGGAACAACAAAGACGGCTAAGGTTTCATAGAATAACAATAGCTTAATATTACAAAATGTTATAGAGTATATAATAAAACCTAGAGGACTCTTAACTTACTAATATAAATGTCAAATAGCTTAAACTCAATACTTTATTATCTAAGACATACAAGTCAATCGAATTTACTAAATCTATGATCGCATGGAAATCACAAAAACAAGAAGTGAAAACGGTGGTAATTTTTTTTTATACTTACTTTCATCTATATTCGTTAATTTTTGTATACTTTGATTATGATTAAACTTTTAATTATTTAATTTCTTAATAAAACATTGATTATGATCAAATTTGCAGAATCACATATATATGTGAAAAGTAAAACTTAAGTAATGCAATAAACAAGTTATCCAACATGAATCTAAAAAGTTTAATTAATTTAACCTCTTTGTAAGGAACCAAACCAAAAGAAACTTCCATTGAATGAACTATTTTTCAAGCATGTGAACTTCTTTAAGAACTTGCAGCTTGTGAATCACACCATGAGATAATGGGGCACCTTTCTTGAATAATCTTTCCCAACCATGCTCAACAAGAGATCAACAATTAAGAAGGAGAAGGATAATTTTGATCACAATTAATCATTGCACTTCACTTCTGTAAAAAAAATAAAACCATTGCAGTTGATATGGACTAGAATGTGGAGAACTTTAAGAATGAGCTTTAACACTAACCTAACCTAGTGCTAGTCACATTTGCACAATAAACTCCATCAATTATCAATGAGTATAAATTTTCTAGAATATGACACCTAGTTTGAGAAATATTATTTCTTTCTGAGTATTACACGGCGCTACAATAATTTCATCCAAATGTAGAAAAATGAGTCTTAGAAGAATACTTACAGAAAGTGTCTCCCTATTCATAAAATGGACCATAAGTGGCAGACTCTCCTTGCACATATTGGGTTTACATCTTATCATAGTCTCCTAAAACAAAGTAAGTGTAAGGAAGCAAAATATTTTCACTTACTTATGATATGTGTCGATGAAAATCACAAAATCCTTTTTAAGTTGAAGTTTTAATGATAGCAAACTTATTTGAAGGTAAGATTATATTGATTCTGATATATGTGTTGTTTTATAACAAGATTCATTGAGTGCTCTTTAGAACAGGATAATACAAATTAACAATGCAAAGGGAACATTAACACAGAGGGCCAAATGAGGTTCAGTAGCTAAACCAAAAAGAGGACTTTCCAGAGCCAACACGCTAAGAGAAGCCATCTTTAAGAACCTTATCGGCTTTAATGATGGAATTTCAAGTGGAGGAGCTGGATGTGGTGGTGGAGTGGCTAAGGATACACACATCTAAGGTGTACTTGTGAGATACGATGTTAAACCAAAGCTTGTTTGTACCTTGAAGCAAATCTCAAACAAGTTTTCCAAGAAGAAAGATATTATTAGAGCCCTTGGTGTTGGTCTATATGGCAAGATAGAATACGCTATAGATATAGACGGGGGGTGAATAAAATTTTTCAAAATTTATCGAATTTTTAGGGAGAACGTGTTTGAAAACAATTTGACTTATTGAATTTGTGCTCGAAACGATAATAATGACAAATAGATTAAGACAATGAAAAACACAATAAGATTTCCTATTGAATTGAGAGATTCAATTGCTAAATCTTAACACAATCAACTATCAATAATTCTCAACACAATTTATAAAACAAGACAATTCTCAAACCAAACCTAAGTGCAATAAATCGAGCTATTACTAATGAACACAAGGTATATGAATTTGATGAGTTGAAACTTGACTGAATTCAAATTGTGCGCACCTCGTTTTTTTCCTCGGGAAAAAGACGCGCAGATCCTCCGAGGTCGTCCTCGAACGCTCGGAGGTGCCTTTGTGAAGCCGCCACCAAAGTTTTTGTGTAAAGGGAACGTTGATAAACCCTTAAGTTTTTTTTTGTTGTAAAGGGAAACGATAATAAAACCCTTTGACGATGAGGATAAGGATTAGGTCATCGCAACCATTGTCGGGTTCGGGAGTCGATTACGCGAGGGGAAGGTATTAGCACCCCTCACGTCCGTTGTACTCAACGGGAACCTTCTATTTGGTTAAAGCTTGAATTGTTTTTTAATACTTTGCGTGCATGTTTATTTATGTTAAAAATATAATAAAGGGGGGGAAAGAGATAAGAACAAACGAAGAAAAAGTTTTTATTATTATTGTGCTTGACAAGATGTCGATCTTGCTCCTACGTATCTCCCGGTAGTCGGAGAATTCAAAGCATACGTAGTTCTTTGGTAGAAAAACGTATGTGTGTTGGTTGATTTTAATTGGACGATGTTTTAACCGAATTCTTGCGATTAAACGTAGCTTGTATGCTCGCACTTGGAGACTTATTAAGCGTTCGTTCGCGAATCACATTAGAATTGTTAAAAGGTACGTCCGTTAGGGTAGAGGGTTGAATTGGTCGCTATGGGACCAAGGGAGGTGCAATGGACTCATATAAGTCAAACATTGACCGAGTGGACTCCGAAGAGTCGGGCGATTGTTCGATTGATCCACTGAGATCAAGAACGGGTACAATGGACTCGGACGAGTCGAACATTGACCGAGTGGACTCTAACGAGTCGAGGGGTTGAGTCTAATGGCCAACGGGGGACCAAAAGGCTTGGATTGACCACAAGGGGCCAAGATTTGGTTTGGTTAGGGTTGTACATATTAAAAAAGGAATGACGATTGTCCGAGCGACGAGACATACGTCACGCATTCGTACAATCGGGGCGATGGAGAGACATACGTCACACCATCCCTTTTTCATTCATGTTTTTGGATTGAATTCTTTAGAAATCCCAAGGTATGTCAAAACATTTGGTTTGAAAACCCAAAATGGGAAGGTTTAGCAAATTTGCTAGAAAGCGCGCAAGTTCGTCTCATTTTGCGAAAATGCGAACGTAAACGGTGTATGTTCATCTTTGAGTTTTGAACATCATGAACAATATTTATTGTTCAAGTTTAGATTGAAAAGCTGAACATAGCTTGTTTGTTCATGTGGTTTTGGAAAGTTTGGGAACATAACTTGCTTTGCAAGTTACCCACAAAATGGTTATACGAACTTGTGATTTTGCCAAAATTATGCAAAAACCTTGTTATGGTTTGAAGAACAGAGGTTTAAAAACTCTTAGGTTCTGAGCTCTGGGGATAGAACCTCAAAAATTGGTTGGTTTGATACAAAAACTCAGGTTCTGAGTTCTGTCATGGTCGCACTGCGACCATGACTTCGCACTGCGAAGCATGCGAAATTTTGGGTTCAGAAGCTGTTTCTGAACTTTTGTTCAGAAACAACTTCTGAACACACTCAAGACCTTATAGATGGGTGAAAAACTTTGAGTTTTTGGGGTGAAAAAGGTTGGACAAACCAGTTTTGATGTTTTGAAAACCTTGGGATTTCTTTGGAATTCAAAAGGGGTTTTTTAGGACAAAGAGTTTTGAGCCAAAATAGCTATGCAAACACAATTAAAAATGCAAGATAAAGAGCTTAGAAACTTACAGAACTCCTTAGCAAAGCTCCTGCTGCACTTGATTTGATTTGGTTGAAGGCTTGTGCAAAAGGTTTGATTGTTTGTGATGGTTTTGGAACTTTGTAATGCTTTTTGTGGATTGGTTTTTTCTGGTTGTTTGTGGAGATTTGTAGGTTGAAATGAGTAGAGTTTCTGCTCTTTGAATGCTGTGTTAACTGTGTTTTTAGAAGTACTTGTAACCTTGGGCATTGCCTCCTATTTATAGGCCAAGATCAAATCTTTGTCATCATTACACAATCCCTTGATTCAGCTGATTTGTGGCCAAGATTAAGCTGAATCCCTTTGCATTAAATACCAATGGATAGAGGCAACCCTGCCTTGTACCAAGGGGCAAGATCCAGCTTGATTTCAGCCACAAATTCAACTTATTCTAGAAGGTAATGATGAAGAACAAAGCTGATTTGCAATTGGCTAATGCTTGGGGATCAATCCTTGCAATCTCAATGGTTGATCAATAAAAACGTGCACTGTATTGTGCAGAGATTGAGGGATGAAAAGGCTACTTATGGCTGGTGTGAGAGGGTGAAAAGCTGCTGCAAAACAGAGTAGGCAATCATGGTTTTTCAAGTGAAAAAACCCAGCTGGTTTGACTGGTTTTAGGGGAAGAAAGCAGGAGGAAAGTCCTCAAGCAGGTGGCTGGCAACCTTGTGGTGGTTATCAGGTCACATGGGAGGGACTAGAGCTGCCCAAGGGCAAGCCCACTTGCTTGTCACATGCTAGGTTGGAAGAAAAAGCTTCCAACCTTGGCATTAATGGCAAGTCCTTCAACTCTGGCTTTGCTTGGCCCAATTAGCCATGAATGCTACTTAAAATAATTATGGAAATGATATGCAACAAATTCTGGAATTAAATCCAAGAAACCAAAAATCTGCAGAAAAAATCGCAGACTTCGCAGTGCGAAGTGAGCTTCGCATTGCGAAGTCCTCAATTTTGAAAAGTTGACTTTTCTGTTGACTTTTGTTGACTTTTGACTTTTTTCCCCTCTTTGATTTTTTTGATTTTTGTTTTAAAATGCGTAGGACAAAATTAGGGTACTACAGCTGCCCCTACTTAATTGTGTCTTCGCATAGAGTGCGTGAGTGCCGAGGGCATCTCATGAACTCTTTGCGGAGATCAATTAAGTAAAAAGAAAAAAGAAGGACCCGAATTTTGTCCTTCGCGAAATGCAAATGCAATGGTTGGTAGGGGTTGATCGTATCCAGCCGCTAACACTGGAGGTAGATCCACTGGGGAATGAAGGTAATCTTATCTAGGCACTGCTTCTAGAGGTCGATTCCTGAGGGTGGTGATTTACTCTAGGATGTCACTAGAGGTGGAACATTGAGGTAGGTGATCTTGTCTAGGTACTGCTTCTAGAGATCGATACCTAAGATGGAGGTTTACTCTAGGTACTGCTTCTAGAGGTGGAACAATGAGGTAGGTGATCTTATCTAGGTACTGCTTCTAGAGGTCGATACCTAAGCTAGGTGATCTTATTCAGGTACTGCTTCTGAATATCGATTCCTAACGAGCTGTGATCTTATTCAGCCGCTAACACTGAAGGTCGATACACTGGGGGAGGTGATCTACTCTAGGTACTGCTTCTAGAGGTCGATACCTAAGCTAGGTGATCTTATTCAGGTACTGCTTCTGAATATCGATTCCTAACGAGCTGCGGTCTTACCCTAAATAGGTGCCCTTGGTTGAATGTTGATGGATGTTGGTGAATATGTGATACTCACTGGAGGATCCTTGTTGAGGATGCATGCTTTATGGAATGAAATGCATATGTATGAATGGTTTTAAATATGCATGCATGAATAAAATGATGTTGGTTGGGTGCCGAGCAGAGTCGGTCTTTGTTTGTGGTTGTGTTCATGACAGTTGGGCTCTCTTTTTGTGTTTTGTTATTTTTTGGTTGGTCGGTTTGGAAGGACAAGGTCCTTTGCCTACATACCCAAATGGGATCAAAACCGGTGTAGTTCGAGCCTAAGCCCGAAAATTTGTGTGGGTTTGCCAATAATGATTGGACTTTTCTTTTTGGTTTTTTTTGATTGGTCGGTTTGGAAGGACAAGGTCCTTTGCCTACATACCCAAATGGGATCAAAACCGGTGTAGTTCGAGCCTAAGCCCGAAAATTTGTGTGGGTTTGCCAATAATGATTGGACTTTTCTTTTTGGTTTTTTTTGATTGGTCGGTTTGGAAGGACAAGGTCCTTTGCCTACATACCCAAATGGGATCAAAACCGGTGTAGTTCGAGCCTAAGCCCGAAAATTTGTGTGGGTTTGCCAATAATGATTGGACTTTTCTTTTTGGTTTTTTTTGATTGGTCGGTTTGGAAGGACAAGGTCCTTTGCCTACATACCCAAATGGGATCAAAACCGGTGTAGTTCGAGCCTAAGCCCGAAGATTTGTGGGGGGTTTGCCAATAATGATTGGACTTTTGTTTGTGGTTGAGACTCCCTGGGGAATATCAATGAAAATTGTTTTATTGTGGGCCAATGAATATTGGGCTTTGGTTTGTTGTGCTTGACAAGATGATGATCTTGCTCCTACGTATCTCCTGGTGGGATGGAGAATTCAAAGCTTACGTAGTTCTTTGCTTTGCCAATGAATATTGGACTTTGGTTTGTTGCCGAGCGAGGTCGGGCTTTTTGGTTTGTTGCCGAGCGAGGTCGGGCTTTTTGTTTTTGGTTGCCGAGCGAGGTCGGACTTTTTGTTTTTGGTTGCCGAGCGAGGTCGGACTTTTTGTTTTTGGTTGCCGAGCGAGGTCGGGCTTTTTGGTTTTGGTGATCTCACTGGGGATATAAGGATCATTTTGGAAGCATGATCGATATCCGGCCTTAGTGGATGAAAAAGATGTATGGGGGGTGAGCTTTATTTGGGAAATTTGTTTCCTCCGACACCCGGGATCTTTGCGTTTTACGCGTCGTGAGCTACGCACTTGTTTCTGCTGAAGAGCATGAGTCTTAAAATGACTGATGCAAAGCTTCAAGTTTTGAGTCCTCTAATGCAATACCGGGGACCAACGAAATTCTTTCGACATTTAACGTCCAAGTAAAAAAACACATTTTTTTTGTTTTTGTTTTTTTATGTTATTCCCATATTTCAATGCATTATCTATCATGAATAAAAACACATTTTATGAGCAAGTAAGGACGCATAACAATGAAAAGGTTTTAAAAATGACTTTGATTCAACGAAACTTAGTCCCTTGTATGGGTAACTATTCGTGAAAATGTAATCCCTATAAGAGGTGATTACTGAGATAGGGAGAAAAGAAGAAACAAAAAGACAAATGGAAATTTGCTTGGGTTTCACGTGCTACTTTCCCTATGACTTCGAAATAACCTTTTTTGAAAGATGATAATGAGGTTGATTCTTTCCCTCTTGAATTCTGTCCGGACCTCACGTGCCGCAGTCTTTTTGCCTTTCTTTTTTTTGAAACCCCTAACTTTTACCTGGACCGCTCTTTCGAGTTTTCAGTCCACTGGGGTATATTTCCTTTTTTGATGTCCTTAATTTTTGCCTAGACCGCCTTTTCAGGTTTTCGATCTACCAGGACGCTCTCTATTGCCTAAACCGCCCTTTTCGGGTTTTCGATTTAGCGAGCTCTTTTCTTTTTGGCATATATATTTTTTTGACTGCGCCGGAGTTTATTGATAGGGGGATCCTTGTGGATGGGTAATACCTTTTTTTCCAAGCATTAAGTCTCCTTCTCTAATTCTCGAGAATGAACTTTCTTGTTGAACTGTCCATGCCCCAATGTTGTGAGGTGTTTCTCTTTTATGAGGTTCAATTGGTCGAACCTTGTTTGTGTTTGTGAATGCCAATAAAATTGGGCCTTGGTAGTGATTGGATGCCGAGCGAGGCCGGGCTTTTTGTTTTTGGTTGCCGAGCAAGGTCGGGCTTTTTGTTTTTGGTTGCCGAGCGAGGTCGGGCTTTTTGTGATTGGAGTGGACATGCCAATGAAAATTGGGCTTTATGTGTGATTGGTGTTTGTAAGGGCCAATGAAAATTGGGCTTTTGGGTGTGGGATGCCGAGCGAGGTCGGGCTTTTTGATTTTTGGATGCCGAGCAAGGTCGGGCTTTTGTTTTTTGGATGCCGAGCAAGGTCGGGCTTTTATGATGGGATGCCGAGCAAGGTCGGGCTTTTATGATGGGATGCCGAGCAAGGTCGGGCTTTTGTTTATTTTGGATGGGAATGCCAATGAAAATTGGGCTTTTATTGGAAATGGGGTTTGTGAGCGCCAATGGAAATTGGGCTTTTTGTTTGGAAATTGTGTGTGCCAATGAAAATTGGTCTTTTGTTGGAGATGTGAGGAATGCCAATGACGACTTGGCTCTTTGTGTTTGGGGATGCCAATAAAAATTGGACTTTATTGTGATTGGAGATTGTGGGGAGTGCCGTAACGGCTTGGCTTTTTGTGGGAAATTGTGGGGAGTGCCGTAATGGCAAATGGTTTCTTTTTTGATGAATTGGGCGACCACTTG
Organism: Medicago ruthenica; assembly: GCA_018208015.1. Taxonomy (NCBI): domain Eukaryota; kingdom Viridiplantae; phylum Streptophyta; class Magnoliopsida; order Fabales; family Fabaceae; genus Medicago; species Medicago ruthenica. The sequence goes on along the minus strand of CM031373.1, from coordinate 2,086,214 downwards.
TTTGGTCATGTTTGCATAGGGAGCTGCTTCGACCCATTTGGTGAAACAGTTGATGGCAACTAGTATGAACTGGTGCCCTTTTTGAAGCCTTTGGCTCAATCATTCCAAACATGTCTATGCCCCACATAGAGAAAGGTTAGGGTGATGTCATGACATTCAGAGGTGTTTGTGGTATGTGCCCCTTGTTGGCATAAATTTGTCACTTGTGACATGTCTTGGCATGGGTTTGGAAGGACTCCTCATGGATTTCTTTGGTGAGCATGACTGCTTCATGTTTATCCACACGTATGAGTGAGACTATGATTTCTCTTGTAGAGTGTGCCCCGGCAGAGGGAAAACTGTAGTGCCATTCTTTTGAGGGCTCTCTTGGTGAGGTTGTATTACCCTATCCTCTTGGTCCCCAAGTCTGGACAATCCTTCAGGAGGTTCAAAATCGTCCTTATTATCATCTTCCGTTTGGTTAATTGGAAAATTGAAGTCATGAGGGATCGTGGCGGTGTTATTTTTGGTATCTATGATGATTTTTTTTGTAGGGTTGCGAAAATTTATTTGAGAACGAAAGAAAAACGAACTCTTTTGAACATAAACTGCAACTTTATTAATGACGACAATGATTTGAAATATGGGGGTCCCATAAAAATTAATCATTTGCCTTGGGAAGAGCAAAATGATTGTTTTTTTTTGAAAAACAAGATAAATTACTTGGACAAAGAAATGATTTCCGAAATTTCGATGGCCTTCCGGTTGCTCGGATCTCATCCGTAACGCTACTGTACACCGGGTCGGGTACTTCCCCTTTTTTTTTGGTGTTTGGTGAGGGAATGATGTGAGGGTTCCTCATTGAAATGCATGTGACTGTATGAATGCAATGAGTATGCAAAAATATGCTCCTCCTTTTTTTGTTTATGCGAAAAAATTTTCATGAATGCAAATGCATGGTATGCAGGGGTTTGTTATATGAACGTTCAGAACTTCCCCCCATCCTCACATGTAGGCTCTAAGAGGTGAAATCTCCTAAGAAGAGGTCCTTAGAGTCATAGACCTCACATGGAATTAGGGTTGTCTATGGACATACGTCGACATGACTTCAATTAATTCCACGTGAAAATCTCATCTAAGCGGGGTTGGACATCCCACCTCACGGACATACGTCAACGCGGGCTTCCGCACACAACCTCCTTCTAACTTAGTTTTTTTTTCTCAAGCTCGGGTAGAGAGCCTCACACGTCCGGCATTAACCCGAACAATGTGGAGTAACATCACTCAAGTAACCCCCGCATTTGATATATAATATGAATATAAAGCAGATAAAGCAGATATAAACATAAAACATAAATATAACATGCATGAATAAAATAAATAAACATGGCACGCAAAGAAAATAAAACAATTGGCTTTAAACCAAATAGGTTCGGCTTGACTCACTAGCGGGAACAGGGTCCCCAGTGAAGTCGCCAGCTGTGCGCACCTCATTTTTTTCCTCGGGAAAAAGACGCGCAGATCCTCCGAGGTCGTCCTCGAACGCTCGGAGGTGCCTTTGTGAAGCCGCCACCAAAGTTTTTGTGTAAAGGGAACGTTGATAAACCCTTAAGTTTTTTTTTGTTGTAAAGGGAAACGATAATAAAACCCTTTGACGATGAGGATAAGGATTAGGTCATCGCAACCATTGTCGGGTTCGGGAGTCGATTACGCGAGGGGAAGGTATTAGCACCCCTCACGTCCGTTGTACTCAACGGGAACCTTCTATTTGGTTAAAGCTTGAATTGTTTTTTAATACTTTGCGTGCATGTTTATTTATGTTAAAAATATAATAAAGGGGGGGAAAGAGATAAGAACAAACGAAGAAAAAGTTTTTATTATTATTGTGCTTGACAAGATGTCGATCTTGCTCCTACGTATCTCCCGGTAGTCGGAGAATTCAAAGCATACGTAGTTCTTTGGTAGAAAAACGTATGTGTGTTGGTTGATTTTAATTGGACGATGTTTTAACCGAATTCTTGCGATTAAACGTAGCTTGTATGCTCGCACTTGGAGACTTATTAAGCGTTCGTTCGCGAATCACATTAGAATTGTTAAAAGGTACGTCCGTTAGGGTAGAGGGTTGAATTGGTCGCTATGGGACCAAGGGAGGTGCAATGGACTCATATAAGTCAAACATTGACCGAGTGGACTCCGAAGAGTCGGGCGATTGTTCGATTGATCCACTGAGATCAAGAACGGGTACAATGGACTCGGACGAGTCGAACATTGACCGAGTGGACTCTAACGAGTCGAGGGGTTGAGTCTAATGGCCAACGGGGGACCAAAAGGCTTGGATTGACCACAAGGGGCCAAGATTTGGTTTGGTTAGGGTTGTACATATTAAAAAAGGAATGACGATTGTCCGAGCGACGAGACATACGTCACGCATTCGTACAATCGGGGCGATGGAGAGACATACGTCACACCATCCCTTTTTCATTCATGTTTTTGGATTGAATTCTTTAGAAATCCCAAGGTATGTCAAAACATTTGGTTTGAAAACCCAAAATGGGAAGGTTTAGCAAATTTGCTAGAAAGCGCGCAAGTTCGTCTCATTTTGCGAAAATGCGAACGTAAACGGTGTATGTTCATCTTTGAGTTTTGAACATCATGAACAATATTTATTGTTCAAGTTTAGATTGAAAAGCTGAACATAGCTTGTTTGTTCATGTGGTTTTGGAAAGTTTGGGAACATAACTTGCTTTGCAAGTTACCCACAAAATGGTTATACGAACTTGTGATTTTGCCAAAATTATGCAAAAACCTTGTTATGGTTTGAAGAACAGAGGTTTAAAAACTCTTAGGTTCTGAGCTCTGGGGATAGAACCTCAAAAATTGGTTGGTTTGATACAAAAAACTCAGGTTCTGAGTTCTGTCATGGTCGCACTGCGACCATGACTTCGCACTGCGAAGCATGCGAAATTTTGGGTTCAGAAGCTGTTTCTGAACTTTTGTTCAGAAACAACTTCTGAACACACTCAAGACCTTATAGATGGGTGAAAAACTTTGAGTTTTTGGGGTGAAAAAGGTTGGACAAACCAGTTTTGATGTTTTGAAAACCTTGGGATTTCTTTGGAATTCAAAAGGGGTTTTTTAGGACAAAGAGTTTTGAGCCAAAATAGCTATGCAAACACAATTAAAAATGCAAGATAAAGAGCTTAGAAACTTACAGAACTCCTTAGCAAAGCTCCTGCTGCACTTGATTTGATTTGGTTGAAGGCTTGTGCAAAAGGTTTGATTGTTTGTGATGGTTTTGGAACTTTGTAATGCTTTTTGTGGATTGGTTTTTTCTGGTTGTTTGTGGAGATTTGTAGGTTGAAATGAGTAGAGTTTCTGCTCTTTGAATGCTGTGTTAACTGTGTTTTTAGAAGTACTTGTAACCTTGGGCATTGCCTCCTATTTATAGGCCAAGATCAAATCTTTGTCATCATTACACAATCCCTTGATTCAGCTGATTTGTGGCCAAGATTAAGCTGAATCCCTTTGCATTAAATGCCAATGGATAGAGGCAACCCTGCCTTGTACCAAGGGGCAAGATCCAGCTTGATTTCAGCCACAAATTCAACTTATTCTAGAAGGTAATGATGAAGAACAAAGCTGATTTGCAATTGGCTAATGCTTGGGGATCAATCCTTGCAATCTCAATGGTTGATCAATAAAAACGTGCACTGTATTGTGCAGAGATTGAGGGATGAAAAGGCTACTTATGGCTGGTGTGAGAGGGTGAAAAGCTGCTGCAAAACAGAGTAGGCAATCATGGTTTTTCAAGTGAAAAAACCCAGCTGGTTTGACTGGTTTTAGGGGAAGAAAGCAGGAGGAAAGTCCTCAAGCAGGTGGCTGGCAACCTTGTGGTGGTTATCAGGTCACATGGGAGGGACTAGAGCTGCCCAAGGGCAAGCCCACTTGCTTGTCACATGCTAGGTTGGAAGAAAAAGCTTCCAACCTTGGCATTAATGGCAAGTCCTTCAACTCTGGCTTTGCTTGGCCCAATTAGCCATGAATGCTACTTAAAATAATTATGGAAATGATATGCAACAAATTCTGGAATTAAATCCAAGAAACCAAAAATCTGCAGAAAAATCGCAGACTTCGCAGTGCGAAGTGAGCTTCGCATTGCGAAGTCCTCAATTTTGAAAAGTTGACTTTTCTGTTGACTTTTGTTGACTTTTGACTTTTTTCCCCTCTTTGATTTTTTTGATTTTTGTTTTAAAATGCGTAGGACAAAATTAGGGTACTACACAAATGTGATCAATATTGGGTTAGAGAGAAAACTTAATTAAATGAATCAAGACTAGGTTACACAATTAAAACTTAGATCACATTCAAATCAATGAGCAACAATTATCAAACATTCATATACTCAAATTAACACAAAGTAAAAGAGGAAAGGGAAGAGAAACGACACCGGAATTTATAGTGGTTCCCCCTTTCGTCCTTGCTTCGGGTTACCTCAACTCTTCTTGATATAAAATGTCTCTATCAAGGACTTTCACTAAAATAGAAATTTGATTACAATGTTGTGATTACAATAACTCCTTCAATTACCCTAATTTTCAATTCCTATGCAACCACAGCCCCAAATCTTCAAGTACCCCTTGAAATTGGTGTTTCTCCAAGTCTTCGAATCTTCAATAACCCATGCAATCCTTGAAGCTCTTCACCTCGAACTCTTCTTTGCTATGTCTGGTGGTTGGATCCCCTTGAACTTGAGAAGATTAGAAAGAACCCCCAATACCCTTGGAGATGGAATGAAATTACTCAATTCACTTTAGATCCTTGATTCCCAATCAATATCATTGAAAGCAATCAACTTACAATCCCTATAGCACTCTAGCAATCTATGACTCAAAGACCACAATGATTCTTAGAAAAAGTGTTTAATCTGAACACTACAAGAAACATTGCCATTTGCCATTGCCATTTGCCAGGGGCGGATTCCCTGGGAAAAAAACCAAAAGCCTTGGCAAATGGACGTTTGCCATGGATTTTGTCAGGGGCGAAATCCGTGGGAAAAACGCCCATCGCAAATGGGAAAGTGAGGGGTTTCACCCCTGGCAAAAAAAACGAGGGGCTGGGCCCTGTGAAAGTCCCTCACTTTTTACGTGTCAAAATTCCTGTCTTAACCCCTGTCTTTTCTACTGACGCGTTTCTGACGCACTGCTGTACTGATACAAGTCAAATCTTGCAGGTCACAGTACCAGGGGTTTTGCCAGGGGTAAACCCCTGTGAAACGGTATATATTTTTTTAAAAAAAAGATTTTAATAAATAATTTATTGTTATAAAAATCGTTTTAATTAAAAAAATTATTTAAAATAATAAAAAAAAAATCATTTTTTTAAAATTGTTTTTGAAATATAATTAATTGTTTTAAAAATCATTTTAATAAATAAAAATTATTTAAAATAATAAAAAAATCATTTTTTTTCAAAATTGTTTTTGAAATATAATTAATTGTTATAAAAATCATTTTAATTAATAAAATTTATTTTAAATAATAAAAAAAATATTTTTTTTAATTTTTTTTAAAATATAATTAATTGGACGAAAAAATCATTTTAATTAACAAAACTGATTTAAAATAATAAAAAAATTAAAAACGTTTTTTTTTTCAAAATTGCTTTTTTAAATATAATTAATTGTTTCAAAAATCATTATAATTAATAAAAGCAACATGACACTAAAATATTAAATCTAATAGGCATGAAATTAAAATTGTACTTAATAATATTACAAACATTGCATCATAAAAGAAGCAGATAAAAATTGTGCTGGGAAGCGTAGAAAACTTCCCAAATACTACAACCCAATTGAAAACACAATAATTAAAACACTAACAAACATCACCATCATCAATCCTCCTCCTCGGTCTCGACATCCTCATCTTCACCAAACACCTCATACGGGTCATCATTATCATCGAAGATTGGCGCTCTCACATTTTGGGCATTACCCTGGGAGGTCCCTGTACCCTGCTGCTCTCCCGTAGGCCAGCCTTGAGCTTGCCTAAATTGTGACAACTGCTCCTCAAAGTAATCTTGCTGTTTTTTAAGCAGTTGCTGCACAAGTTGATCTTGGCTTGTCCTTTGAACCGCAAGCTGCTCTTGAGTCAACTTCTGTATCATTTCCCTCATTTCAGAAGTGAGCTCGGGTTGCCTCGAAGACCCCTCTCCAACATTCAGGGTAAACTTAAGAGTTTCAGCAATGCCCTTGCGGTAGTTGCCGGCACCATATAACCTGCCCTTTGTCTTGTCACCGGCAACTTTAGTCCAAGTGCGAAGTGACAACGCCTCATCAACTGAACAACCACGAGATAGCGCCTCTGCAAGCTGTCTATCGTACTCCTCCTAAAATAAATAATAACAAAATAGTTAAAGACAAATAAAAATTAATCTAAAATTATAAAATAATTAAAATTAATTAAAATATATTTATGTAACAACTACCTGGCATCTCCTGGAGCGATCGTCAACAAACTGGCCAGAACTGTATGTATGTGTCTGCTTATGGAGCTCATTTATATATGGCTCCCTTCCAAGCTTCTTGGCCTAATTGACATGAAACACAATTATTAATTAATCAGTAAAACATTAAAAGAATTATTATTTTTTACCAATCTGCGGGCATGCTATGCATTGCTTATGCAGCCTCTAGTATGAATGCAGCCTCCCTTCTCCGATGCCCGATTCTTCTTCACCTTCTCAGACTTCTCCTTAAACTCGGCACTGGCCCAGTAATCCACCAATTGCGCCATCAACGGCTCCCCAATCCAATGCGGCCTCGTTCTCTTCCTCTCATAACGAACCCGAGCATTTCTAAGCATGTCGGAGAGACGGGCAGCAGCTCTGATGTGAAAATTACGCCTGATCATGTCATAGTACCTTGGGTTCCAGGCACACTTTGTCTGCATATTTGTTAACATATTTTAGAAAATTAATAGATTATAACAAATGTGCATATAATTTAAAGTACAAACTATGGTAAGTATTAATGTAACCTCAAAGAGATTAAACCAAGCCTCTTTCTCATCCTCATCAACTTCACCATACGTCTTCCACAACTTCTGATACTTTCCCTGAATGATGTCTTTAATAGCAGAAGCGGTGGGCATGCTTGGCATAAATCTAAAACAATAAAAACGCATAGTTAAACATTACACAAAATTAGAACAAAATACAATAAATACTTACGAGTTGCCGCTGGGCACGATGACAAAGCGCTCCTTATCATCCATCTCATAAGCTGGCATCTCATCATCCACCTCTCCATCACCGTGAGCCACATCCTCATTAGCCACCTGTATCTGTTGTTGGGGTTGGGGAGGGGGTTGTTGTTGGGGTTGGGGAGGGGGTTGTTGTTGTGGTGGGATCATATACTCAGATAACCCATAGGGGTATGGTGGCGAGGACCCAAAAGGAAATCCTGAAGGAAAGGGAAAAGGAGGTGATGAGCCATAGTGGAATCCTGGAGGGAAGAGAAACGAAGGTGAGGCTCCAGCAGGACCAGCTACACTAGCCTGGGAGGACCCAGTCGATCCCTGGCTAGATGTAGTGTTTGCGGCGGGGAATGGGGCCAATGTTGCTATTGTAGCTGGGTCCACAACATGTGTATTAAACCGCCTCCTGCGGCCCTTGCTCTTACCTTTGTCTTTAGGTCTTGGAGGCATCTTCATTCAACAAAAATATACATTAAAACAATATCTACATATTAAAACAATATTTACATCTTAACCAAAAATATATATTAAAACAAGAGATATCTTCATTCAAACTCAAATGTCTTCAAGTGTACAATAAATTCAAATTCAAACATTACAAGTGTGTATAACTATTGTCTTCAAGTGTTGTTGTCAGACACATAGTCATATTCATCGACGCCATCATCATCAACTTGCTTGTCCTGTTGGTCCCCTTTAGAACCAACATCATCTTCATTATCATCTTCAACTTCATTAGGCGTCAACAAAATAGAAGGATCAACTTGGTCCCCTTCAACATGGGAGTCACGCCAACCTGTAATTTGCTCAACTTTAATTATCTCAAGAACATGTGTCATATTATCACTTTGGTAAGCAACTTCTTCATTTGGTTCTTCAGTCTCGATGCGACCCCTCGGTTTTGTTTTGCGTGGTTGAGTTGGGGGATAAGGAACATAGTACACTTGCCTAACATTGTGTGCCATGATAAACGGGTCATACTCTTTATATTTCTTATCGACTCGAATGTCAATAGTGTTGCATAATTTATTAATTTTTGTCCATCTAGGAGAGGGATCAAATCAGTCACAATAAAACAACACCACGTTGTTATCATTGTATGCCAACTCATAAATGTGTTTGATCACACCATAGAAATCATCTTCACCTCCTTCTGTAACTCATTTTACATAAACACCACTATTAATAGTCTTTTTGCCTTCTGTCCAAGAATGAGTATGAAATTTATATCCATTCACAAAGTAAGTGTGATATTCACGGGCACATTGTAAAGGACCCTGAGATAAATTCCGTAAACGAATGACTTATTCAGTTGGCTCGGCATTGTACACTTGTTGTTTAAACCAAGCTAGAAAATATTCATGTACTGAACCAACTGACGAACCTTCACCAAACTCCTCGTAAAAAGTCTTAAATTGCCTATTCCAAAATTCAATACAAAGTTGTTAGATGATTTTATACTTATTGGTAAAGGGGCTAGTAAAAAAGATTAAGTTTGATTTACTTACTCAAGGTATGGTTTAACTTCCGCGCAATTAATCAACACATGAACATGAGCAGACCACAACTCTCTCTGATCTATCATCCAATATTCACGCACCTTACCCGAGTGTCGACCAGGAAGACTGAAAACAGATAAGGTTGACGGATCCCTTTCACCTTCAACATCAACTTCATTTCTTGTGGTTGATGGTGTGAGTAGATGATCAATGAAATAATGACTGATAAAGTGCGTGGTTTCCTTTGAAAGGTAAACAGCAATAATTGACCCTTCTACTCTGGCCCGAATTTTTAACTGCTCGTTTTGAGTCACCCATGAATCTTTCAAAAGGGTACATCCACCTATATTGAATAGGTCCGCCAAGTATAGCTTCATATGCCAGATGCACAGGAAGATGTTCCATAGAGTCAAAGAAACCTGGGGGAAAATTTGCTCCAACTGACAGATTATGATTGGAATAATCTTCTCCATTCTCTCAAGTTCATCTACTCTCAAGGTTGAAGCACACAAATTTTTAAAATATTGACTAATCTCAATAAGTGGATTTAACACATGTTTGGGCAGTGAGCTAAATGCGGTTGGGATTAAGTTCTCCATGAAAATGTGATAGTCATGACTTTTCATTCCATGCAACATTCCTGTGTTGACATCAGCACACCTAGCTAAGTTGGAAGAATATCCGTCGGACATTCTCAAATCTTTCAACCATTGACACACTAATTTGGCTTCTTGGGCAGTTAGGCTATAGATGGCCTTCGGTTTCAACAACTTCCCATTCGGTTGAGGTTTCAACTCCAAGTCCCTTCTTTTAGAATACAATTCTAAGTCTTTTCTTGCCTTCTCATTGTCTTTTGTTTTGCCTTTGACATCCATCACCGTGTTAAATATATTGTCAAAAACATTCTTCTCAATGTGCATTACATCAAGATTATGTCTGAGCAAGTTATCTTTCCAATAAGGGAGGTCCCAAAATACACTCTTTTTAGTCCAGTTGTGGTCAACTCCGTATCCGGGTATTAGGATAGTTTGGCCAAAATCAGTGACTTTTGGATAATCACAAACTCTTGACCACACTTCTTCTGATGTAATCTTAGGGGGCGGCCCATCTAATACTCTCTCATCCTTCTTGAAGCCATTCCTACTTCTTCTAAACGGGTGATTCTGAGGCAAAAAAATACGATGAGAGTCAAACCACGAACTCTTCCCTCCATTATTCAAAGTAAATGCCTTTGTATGTTATGTGGACATGCAAATCTACCATGAGTACTCCAACCAGACAACATGCCATACGCGGGAAAGTCGTTAATGGTCCACATCAAAGCTGCTCTCATTCGAAAATTTTGTTTTCTTGAAATATCATATGTCTATTCTCCAACCCACAACCTGTTCAAATCATCAATTAAAGGGTGTAGAAACACGTTTATGCCTGCTTTAGGGTTATCTGGTCCTGGTACAATGCAACTCAAAAACATGTAGGGTTTTGTCATGCACATCTCAGAAGGGAGATTGTACGGGGTTACAACGACTGGCCAACAAGAATATGGTTTTGCTGAAGCTTGTATATATGGAGTGAAACCGTCATAGCATAATCCAAGTCTTACATTCCGTGGATCTGCTACAAAATCAGGATGTACTCGATCAAAGTGTTTCCACGCTTCACCATCAGAAGGGTGTCACATCACTCCGAGAATTCCATTCGAATGATGCCATGTCATTTGACTAGCAGTTTTCATCGAGGCAAACATTCTTTGCAATCTTGGTATTATTGGCAAGTAAAACATTGACTTAACCGCTACTCGTTTCTGCTTGCGAACAGTGTACCTCGGGCTTTGACAAAATTTACATTCCTCCAATGCTCCATCATTTATCCCAAACTCATTATCATAAAACAGCATGCATCCATCTATGCAACAATCAATCTTTTTAACTGTTAATCCCAACTTCATCACCAACCTTTGGGCATCATAATAACTAGCTGGCAGATTATCTTTAAACGGAGTCGTGACCTTCAACATCTTAGTAACATCATCCACACCAGCATCAGGACTACCATAATTCGACTTATGAGCTAAAAGCCACACACACATAAATAGCTTAGAGTGTGAAGACCCTTCATACAATGGTGTATTACTTTCACTCAACAATTGGTAAAATCTGTGCGCCTTCTCATTCGGAGTTGTTCCTCTTGATCATCTTCAACATCATCACCGTAAGACAATTCAACCCCTAAAGCGTCTACAACCATATCATCCATCATGTAGAATTGTTCTCTGTTGCCTTCTTCTTCATTATATTCCACATTTGTTCCACCATGGCTAGTAGAAGCTTGTGCATTGACCTCTACCCCAAAATTTTGAAACTTTTCGCCGTTATAAATCCAAATCCAATAATCAGGCATAAAACCAACTCTCTTTAAGTGTTGCTTCACATCTCCAGGGTCGGTAATTATATATCTGCACTTACATTTCAGACACGGACATCTAATTCCTCCCTCTGTTGTACAAATTTCTTGTGCCCATGCCCATGAAATAAATCCTTCAACTCCTTGCACAAAATGCGGTTTTAGTCCTGTTCTTCCCGAAAACGTTCTATCATACATCCAACTACGAAAATATTGATAATACTCCATCTTCTACACCTTCACCAACTTCATTGACACATTCCACGTCAATAAAAGGATTACTCCATCGAGAATATATAATTTTACGCGCAAACAACAAATAAAAAGTTTACGCGCAAACAACAAATAACAATTTTACACGCAAATAACAATTTTACGTGCAAACATATAATTTTACGCGTAAACGTATAATTTTACACGCTAACAACAAATAACAATTTTACATGCAAATAACAATTTTACGCGCAAACATATAGTTTTACGCGCAAACAAATAATTATTATTTCCAATAAAAGGCCTTATTAGAATATTGTTTTTTATGAATTGTTTTAATTTGAAAACTGATTTTAATTTTTAAAAACAAACTGATTTAATTTTAAAAAAATAATAATTATAACATAGTTTTAATTTTAAAAAAAATTGATTTGTACTAAGGCTTTATTATATTTTTTGGATAATATATATTCTTAAATATTAAGTCTTCATTGAAATAACATAATGGTCTAAGCATCGGTTAAGAATATGTTTTTTTTTTTTGAAAAAAAATCTTCATTAAAATACAAACAGATTTTTTATTTAATTTTGTGTATTTAAAATATGCCAATAAACACAGTTTTTTTAAGAAAACATTTACTATTAAAAACAGTTTTAATATATCACTTACATATAAATGTTAAGTAGTCTGATTACATGAATCCCTAACCCTAATGCAACCCTAACACCCAAAATGACACATTTCTCCCTAACTTTTCTTTTGAAAGAAATTTATGAAAAAAAATCATTGCTGAGAGTTGAACCACAGACCAACTTCTAATAGGTCACAGCTGTAACCACTGGATCACTAATGGTTTTTGTGACTTATAATTGCTTTTATTTTATATATATCTACGACAATTATAAAAAGGGGGGTTTGAATGAAGGAATTAAGTAGTGTTTTAATTAAATCTAAAATATTTTTATGCACAATCTAATATATTTTGGTTTGTGATATGAAATATATTTTAATACTCAATAATATATTTTTATACTGAATATGATATATTTTGGTACTCAATTTGAGATATTTTTTGAATTAAATCTAATATACTATTTTTATATTGAATATGTTAGAAAGTGATTTCTTAGTCCCCAAGTTTTGCTAAAATATTTGAATCCCTAACCCTAATGCAACCCTAACACCCAAAATGACACATTTCTCCCTAACTTTTCTTTTGAAAGAAATTTATGAAAAAAAATTCTTGCTGAGAGTTGAACCACAGACCAACTTCTAATAGGTCACAGCTGTAACCACTGGATCACTAATGGTTTTTGTGACTTATAATTGCTTTTATTTTATATATATCTACGGCAATTATAAAAGGGGGGTTTGAATGAAGGAATTAAGTAGTGTTTTAATTAAATCTAAAATATTTTTATGCACAATCTAATATATTTTGGTTTGTGATATGAAATATATTTTAATACTCAATAATATATTTTTATACTGAATATGATATATTTTGGTACTCAATTTGAGATATTTTTTGAATTAAATCTAATATACTATTTTTATATTGAATATGTTAGAAAGTGATTTCTTAGTCCCCAAGTTTTGCTAAAATATTTGAATCCCTAACCCTAATGCAACCCTAACACCCAAAATGACACATTTCTCCCTAACTTTTCTTTTGAAAGAAATTTATGAAAAAAAATCCTTGCTGAGAGTTGAACCACAGACCAACTTCTAATAGGTCACAGCTGTAACCACTGGATCACTAATGGTTTTTGTGACTTATAATTGCTTTTATTTTATATATATCTACGGCAATTATAAAAGGGGGGTTTGAATGAAGGAATTAAGTAGTGTTTTAATTAAATCTAAAATATTTTTATGCACAATCTAATATATTTTGGTTTGTGATATGAAATATATTTTAATACTCAATAATATATTTTTATACTGAATATGATATATTTTGGTACTCAATTTGAGATATTTTTTGAATTAAATCTAATATACTATTTTTATATTGAATATGTTAGAAAGTGATTTCTTAGTCCCCAAGTTTTGCTAAAATATTTTTATGCACAATCTAATATATTTTGGTTTGTGATATGAAATATATTTTAATACTCAATAATATATTTTTATACTGAATATGATATATTTTGGTACTCAATTTGAGATATTTTTGAATTAAATCTAATATACTATTTTTATATTGAATATGATATATTTTGGTACTCAATTTGAGATATTTTTGAATTAAATCTAATATACTATTTTTATATTGAATATGATATATTTTGGTACTCAATTTGAGATATTTTTGTACTAAATCTAATATATTTTTGTACTTAATAATATATTTTAAAATTGAAGAGTAAACCCGTTAAATAGTTATGAGAGAAACCTAGCTCAGTTAAAAGGTTATAAATAGAGGAGAGCATTAGAGAATTAGGGTAGTCTTGACAACCCTAATGATTAACCCTAACTTTTCTTTTGAAAGAAATTTATGAAAAAAAATCTAATATGATATATTTTGAATATGATATATTTTGGTACTCAATTTGAGATATTTTTGAATTAAATCTAATATACTATTTTTATATTGAATATGATATATTTTGGTACTCAATTTGAGATATTTTTGTACTAAATCTAATATATTTTTGTACTTAATAATATATTTTAAAATTGAAGAGTAAACCCGTTAAATAGTTATGAGAGAAACCTAGCTCAGTTAAAAGGTTATAAATAGATGAGAACATTAGAGAATTAGGGTTACAACAAACAAGAAAAGATTAGAGATCAAAGGAAAACTAGGGTTGTGGAGAGAAGAAGCAAGGAGACAAGTGAGAAGAACCTGAAGAGAGATTTTACCGTAGGAATATCAAATTCTGCAAACCAAAGGTAAGGGGGAGTCTCTATTCATCATTATATATAAGTTATTAACATATCCTTTTTATTATTATTATTATTATTTTTCTTTCGATTACCACATAACAGTTCCAGCTTTTACATTTAAGACCAATTTCTTGGTGCAAGCTTTTATATATATTTTTTATTTTGATTTGTCATTTTTATTGTTGTCCATCTTTTGTTTTTGCTGTTTTTTAAGGTAGTTTGATAACATAATATTGAATATAATTATAAAAGTAATAATATAGCAAATTTGATAATTATATATGAAGCTCTACAAAACCCGTGCATCGCTCGGGTTAGAGTCTAGTATATATATATATAGAACTGTTTTCATTAAACCTATATTTAAAAATGGTTTTCAACACATTAAAAAAACAGTTTTAAATTTTTAAAAATAAACCGTTCTCTTGAATTAAAAAAAAAAACAGTTATAAACTTTTTTTTTATAAAGCAGTTCTACAATTTTAAAAAAACAGTATATAAAACTTACCATTGGACCATATTTATTTTATCTTTCTAGTATTATAATTATAATTAAACACATATTTCAACAGATTTACCAAAAAAAATATTCTACACTAAAGCATACATATATTCTAGCATACATATTCAACACATCCACAAAAAAAAACATATATTCTACACTAAAGCATACATATATTCTACAAATAATTTCAAAACATCTTGTAAATAAGATCCAGCATCATCAACATATAATGTTAAAAAACAAAAAAAAACTATGATTCAAAATTTAATTTTATAATTTTCGAATAAAAAGCAACATCAATTATTTGACAGCATTAAAAAAATTCGAAAAAAAAATATGATCAACATGTTATATAGAAAAAAGATTACTAACTTGTTGAAGCTTTACAATAACAGATCCACAGCAAGCCTAAACAAGAGCTGGAGTCGTAGGAGGCGGATCGATTAACTATGACACAACTGCAAATAACATAGAAAATATATAAGATTAATAATTAGTAAAAAATAACAACAAGAAAAAATATATAACAAACGAATTGCTTTTTACCAGATAAGTGAAGTTTGATGAAGGTGTTGTATGAAGGTGTTGTGTGAAGAAATTTTTCTAAGTGTTGCAAATGAGAGAGAGTGACCGTGCAATTTAATTTATAATGTTGTATGGAACACATGGAATAAATGAGGGGTGCCCCTCGCATATGCATGTCTAGGCAAGCCATCAGAGTAGCTGCAATACTAGGTGCAGAACGGTCAGCTTTTCAGACTAAAAGCCAGGGTTTCAGTGCAATTTCACACGGCTTTTACCCCTCGGTTACATCTTTTGCAGTTTTTTGTCAACATGTGGTCAAATCCACAGTAGCGTGGGGTAACCCCTCAGAATAGCCGTGGCAAATGCTGCCAAAAGCCTGCTAAAACACGTGATCTTGTTTCCGCATTTGAAATTGAATTTCCCGTTTTGTGATTTTTGCGAGGGGCAAACCCCTGGTTTCCTTTAAAAGTTCCGCGCCATTTCCAACCTTGATTTCTGAGGGGTTTCCCTGTCAAAGGCCCTGGGAAATTTGCCAGGGGTTGAAGGCCCTGTTAAAGATCCCTGTGAAACGGGCAAATTTCTTGTAGTGGAAGAACAAATGGAAAAAAGAGGTTTGGAAACTCTAGAGAGAATAGATGCATATGATTCATTAGTTTGGGTGTTATGAGGATATGACAATATATAGAAAAGAGTGGCAAGTGCAAAATTTTGGCCAAAAACAACACAATGATAAATCGAATCACTAAATATGTGAATCGATTCAGACAGCTCAAAACAAACAAGCTGATTTATGAAGATTGACACGATTCAAACAATATTTGAATCGAATCAAAGTGTCACAGATGAAGGTTGATACGATTCAAAGAACTATGAATCGATTCAACAAGGCCAAAAACAAGACCAGAAGAAACCAGTGATACAAATCAAAACAAATATGATTCGATTCATGAATGATACGATTCATCAATTCATGAATGATACGATTCAAAATGCATAAGACATTTGGAAAAATGGAAGAAACATTATATGTGTTACCGGCCAGAAGGCCAACCAGACATCGACACGTAGACTAAAACGTCTACCACTCCAAGGCGCATCACCTGAAGGCGCATACTAACGACCATGGATGCCGCCACACCATAGCGCGCCTCCGTGCGTTTGATACCGTACACGTATCCCCTAATCACACGCCGCATATTTCAGAGGCAGTTATTCTCGCGAGCGCCTATATAAGGGTAAGGTAGCTTCACCCCCAAGGTACGATTCACTTTACACACAATTTTCACGCACTCTTTCTCAGTTCCATTACTAACTTGATCGTCGGAGTGCTAACGTGCCTGTAGGCACCTTTCGTTCCACCGCGAAGACTCATCGCCACTGTACCGGAGCATTTTCCGCCACTGTTGCCTTCATCGGTTCCTCGCCAAATAGATCAATATGATACAATTCAAAATATTTTGAATTGAATCAAACAACTAGAAAAATGGTTTGACCATACAAAATGAAGATTTCTATATATAAACAACACTCTAGACGACAAGGGACCATATGACACAATAAGGCAAGGATTTCTAGGTGCTTTAACATGATTCTAGGCTATAACTACCAATATGTAAACATCATCAAAACACAAACATATATCTACACATAATTTCATTTGGCCATTCTGATGCTGAGTCTGCCCCAAGCCTTGGGTCTTGCAATTTTTGCCCAACTAACCAAATTAAGAACGGTGTGATTATAATTCTTCCAAATGAAATTCCAATTCAGTTTATCAATGATATTACAAATATTTTGAAGAAGCCAAGTAACATGCATGTATATGAAGGTATGAAAGACATAATTGAGGTCGCCAGTTTCAACCTTCCAAGAAGGCAATCTAGTTTGCATATTCTCACTGATAAAATTAAAATCACTTTTAGTTGCTTTACCTTTAATGATAGGAAAACCAAGATAGCTAGTTATCAAGAAAAGTGGTGCTCGAGATCTTGGATATAGCGGTCATACGGTTGATCTTCGCACGAGGAAGACATATCGAGGAGAAATCCCTAGACTTTGAAAGATGGAAACCCTAGAAAAAATAGGAAGAGGTAACACAATGCATGATGAACTTAGTTGTTGATGAGGAAAGTCAAAGTCATTAAGACAAACCTTGAGGAAGTCCCAATTGACATTGTTGAAAGCTTTCTCCAAATCAAGTTTGAAAGCAACATCACCCTTCTTCTTGGACTTTCCCATGTCATGAACAATTTACTGCAAGATAATAATATCGTCAGAAGTACCGCTACCTCACACAAAACTTCTTTGGTAGGGGTCAATAACGGTGTCATGGAGTGAAAAAGGCAGTAAATCAGAACTTTGGTAATAATTTTGTATATTGTGTTGCTAACGCTTATAAGTCTCAGTTCCTGAAAGGTGGCGAGGAGCTCAACTTTTGGGAAGGGTTTTAGAGGTAATAGCAAAAGGCGTTATAGATAAGGTAGAAGATGTCATCATCCACCATGTGTCATTAGGGCTAGGCTTGAAAGGTTTCATGGAGTTAAGGATTTTGATAACTACTTTGGTGGCGAGGTCGGTGAGGGAGAAGAGGCCAATAGGGTCAATATGTGATGAGTGGTCGTAGGAATATAGGTTCTTTCATGCTTCATGAAGGGTTTTAAGGTTCATGTTGGCTAACAGATATTGGAAATCCAAAGACCATATGAAAATAAAGAACTATGCATTAAAGAAGCCAATTGAAACTAAAAAAATGATTAAAAAAAAAGAGAAAAAAATTGATTTATCCTCTAAAACAAAACTGATATTATTTTTTTCGTCAAGTAGCATAATAAAAAGGATAAAGTTACTCTTCTCACTTCTCAATTTTTTTTTTCAATAGTTATTTGCCAAGCGACACTTAACTCTCATTCAACTCTCCAGCAACAGTTAAGTGTTGTTCGACATTTTTAAGATTGGTTCCATCACTTTTAAATCGATTTAACCGATTTGAAAAATATCGTGAATGATAGATGTTCTGGACCGAGCAAATGTTCAAAGACCCTTTACATAGGCCCAATATCAAATAGACCCAAATCCAACATTTGAGCTACTTTACTCGCAACACACCTCCTCTCCGCCGGGGGGGTGCTCGGAGCAACAGAGACTCGTTCAAACTGAACGTTAACGCCTCCCCCATGACTCTCGCGAATCTCGTTCGGCGGTTACGATTCCCACGAATCCGTAACCGCTGAACCCCCATGTGTGCCACATAACGGCTCCTGCATCCTCCACACTATATGAAATTCCTGGCAACCTGACTGAAATATGCTGTGCACAATGATGGCACAACTGTCCGAGCGCATGTCTACTCAGAACAATAATTAAAATAGCGCAACGTAACAAAGCACAAATTAAAAGAGACACAGCGGAAAAGTAAAGTACACAGTGAGTTTGTTAACCCAGTTCGGAGCAACTCTCCTACTCTGGGGGATACCAATCCAGGAATGATTCCACTATTATAGTTCTAGTGAAAAGACCAACGCAGACCCACTACTTGACTTTGCACCTAGACCCTACCAGTGGCAACTCTATCTAGGAACTCCTAGATATGAGACCCCGTCTCAATTCCTACGAACAACACACACAGTATTGTTATCAAACACACAAAACCTAAAACACAACCAAGAGAAACACACGCTAAAAACACATACTCACTCCGTACTTAAAAGCTTAGGAGCAGCTTACAAATTACAACTCAAAACAAACTCAGTCCTTAGCTTGAATCAGGATGATACAAGCAAGGCTCACAATTAACAAACAAAACCCTAAAAACCTTAAAACACACGCTTTACTAACACACACGGTTTTTAGTTACCCAACTAGGGTTTGCCTTCACAAATATATAGAACTGAGATACCACGGGTCTGGGCTTCAAAATAGAGCATGGACATTGACCGGTCCAGCTAAAAACGATCTTCTAGAAATAATAAAAAGCTTCCAAATATAGAACAATATCTTGTTGAGCAAATAGCAAGGCAAATAAAACTTCAAACAAATCTTCAGTCAGATACACGCGCCTTGATCAGCAAGCTATAGGAAAATAAATCTTCAGGCAAATCTTTGGAAGATTGCGAACACAAATAAAAAGCGCTAGCTGGCGCGAAAACACAAGACTTAATGCTGTTCCATATGCTACCGCATCTGTCCCAGCATCTGGCTAGTAGATGTTTTTGCAAAATGTAGCCAATCTACAAAAACCCAACAATCTCCCCCTTTGGCAAAATTTTGGCTAAAACACTCTAGAGCCAGTTCTTTGGGAGATACACAGATAAGATTCCTTCACGTCAACATAGGCACACAACAAGGAAAGAAAATATCGTAGCATAAAATGAGATTACTTCCAAGCGAGAAATAGACAAGATGGCTTGCAAGTAGAATCAGAGGCATGCACCAGATAACACAAACATCTAGCCTCACAGGAACAACTAGAGAGAAATAAACTCTCATATAGTGGAATCACATAGAGAAGGGAAAAAATAAATTTCCACACACCAAGAAAAAACTTAAGATAGCTCCCCCTCAAAACATGCATGTACCAGTACTCCCCCTCAACATATACTACACTCCCCCTCAACACATGTAACCATACATAATATAAGCTTCAAATCATGCACACAAGCAACAGATAATAAATCAAATTCATCATCAAATTCTACTCCCCCTTTTTAGCCAAAAATTCTGACAACCAACAGATAGGGCAAACTCATAGAAAGTGCATAGAGCCATAAAGTGTGCAGAGAAACCACATAAAGTGCATATTACAGACCAGAAGCACACAAGGTGCATAAGAATTCAGGGCATAGCCCAGTCACCAACAAAAAACCAAAAAGAGTACATCAAAAGGGTTCAGAACAAAACAAGAAAATCAGAAATCCTCAGAATCATCAGAGGCATCTTCAGAGTCACCAGCAGAAGTAACAGCCTTATCTCCTCCTTCTTCCTCTTCCTGCTCACCCTCATCATCAGCTTCAGCCTTCAAAGCTGCAATTATCTTGTCAATCTTCACCTTTCTAGCTCCAAGGGCCACACTAGTCTCAGTAAGATCAGCAATCATTTGCTTTCTGGAGAGCACACCAGATGTCCGGACAGAAGTACCAGCTACATCAGCATCATGTGTCTCAGACAGCAGACTGCAATCCAAAGCCATAGGACCAGGCCTCTTGCAGGGCTCATCACTACTGATCAAAATATCAGGATGTTGCTGAAGAATAATTCCACACAGGAGGGTAGGAAAAGCAATTGGAAACTTGATAGCAAACGACTTGGCATGTTCCAAAACTTGATAAAAGATGTAGGCTCCATAATCAAAGGGAGACTTGGTTCCCACAGCATAAATGAACTTGGCCAACCCAGATGCAACAGAATTTGAGTGAGTGGTTGGAGTCCAATTTTGAGCACAGATCCTATTCAAAGCAGCATACAAAGGAGACAGTTGAGCAGAAGACAAATGCTTTGGCCAATGTCTAATCTTGTTATCAGTAATTGTCCTGCAGATTGTGTCCTCAGTAACCTCAAGCTCAGGGGTCTCCTCAGTAGACCTTTCAAGGTATGCATTGATCACCATAGGAGAAAAATTCACACACTTACCACGAACAAAAACTTTCCTATACTCAGGGTTTCTTGAGTCATCACACTCATCAGAAACATTCACCAAAAACTCCCTGACCAGCTTATCATAACAAGGACCTAAATTCCTCACAGTCTTCATCAAACCAGCAAACTCCAACAAATCAACAAGCTTTTGACACTTGAACACATCTTCTTTAAGATTTCTTTCTAGACCCAGTCTTCTGTGGTATATGAACTTCCACCTAGAGGAACCATTTTCCAAATGAAAGGAGACATTATCAAGAGGGGCAGGAGGAATAGTCAGAGGAATCTTCATTCCCTTCATTGTTTTTCTGGAAGCCCCACCAGATGTGGCAGCTTCAGGCTCAGCAACCTCAAACTCAGAGTCACTAGAGGGAGGGTCTTTTCTTTTTAAGCTCTTCTTCTTGTGACCACTTTGAGCCACTTTCTTGCTTCCAGCTTTGGGGGGACCATACACAGGTCTCTTCCCAGCCTTTACAGTTTTCTTCTTCCTATCCTTTTCTCCTTCACTAACAGCAGTAGCAGATTTTTCAGATTTGCTCCTTGTCCTGCGAGCAACACCAATAGCACCAGTTTCTGCCTGAGGTCTTTCTTCAGGCACAGCTTCCTCAACAACAATAGGATCAGCACAGTCTAAAATATCAGTCTCAGGATCACCTATAACATCTTGAGTCTCAGTCCCTTCATCTTCAGACTCTGAGGACTCACTTTCAGCAGTACTTACAGAACCAGAAATATTGGGAACCACAACATCAGGCTCCTCTCTAGCTTGTGACAAAGATGCGGGAGCATCTGTCACAGCATTCTTTGTGGAGGCAGGGGAATCAGCAGGTGTCTCAGACACGGCCTCATCAACATCATTCTTTTCACCAGAACCAGTAGTAACATCTTTCTCAATAGGAGAATTCGAAGAATCACCAGCTAATTTTTCATCTACCTTAGGATTATCAGAACCTAGGGTTTCGGGCATGGCTACAGTACTCTCAACAGCGACATTTTCAGATTCAGTGACAGAAGGTTCAGCATGTGGTTCAACAACAGTCGATACAAAAGGGTTGTTCTTAAGGTACAGATCACCCATACTAAGTCCTACTTTTGGAGCAGCAGGAGTGGTAGAAGATTTACCTTTTGATCTTGATCTGGTGTTCACAGCGGTGGAGGAGGCAGCTTTGCTAGATTTGGCAAGTGTCTTCCTTCGTGGTGCAGAAGCTCTAGTGCGACGCTTCTTTGTAGGAGCGCTAGGGATAGTGGTGAGGGGTTGCGCATCAGTGATGACGGCTTCAGCTTGATCTTGTGTAGTTGGATGCGAAGACGAATCAGCCATGGTGATGATGTGGAATGTGAAGGTATGAGAGATGGACGATTTTTGAAAGAAGATGTGCGCGGTAAGAGAGGCAATGAGAGGTTGAGAGAAGTTAAGACAAAGGTAATGATGATAACGTGCAAGAGTTTTGAAAAAGGCAAGTGAGCAATAACCTCCTTGAGTGACGTGCAATAAGCGGTTGACGAGGAAAAAACTAATAGCTGCACGTCCCTTGCACATTAATTGCTACAATTCTTCAACTAAGCATATCCCCAACTTCCGTCTTAATTTTTCAAATTGATTAGCATCAAGGGCTTTGGTAAAAATATCTGCTAATTGCTCTTCAGTTGAAACATGTTCAAGAGTAACAATTTTGTCTTCAACAAGATCCCTTATAAAATGATGTCTAATGTCAATGTGTTTGGTCCTGCTATGTTGAATAGGATTCTTGGAGATATTAATTGCACTCAGATTGTCACAATATAATGTCATAGCATCTGTCTTGACATTGTACTCACTCAGCATCTGTCTCATCCACAACAATTGAGAACAACTACTACCTGCTGCTATGTACTCAGCTTCAGCTGTAGACAAAGAAATGCAATTTTGCTTCTTACTGAACCAGGATATAAGATTGTTGCCTAGGAAGAAGCATCCACCAGAGGTACTTTTTCTATCATCTGCACTTCCAGCCCAGTCAGCATCACAATATCCAAACAACACAGTGCTTTCCCCATGAGAATACAACATACCATAGTCACTAGTACCATTCACATACTTCAGAATTCTCTTTACCTGAGTCAGATGACTTATTTTTGGTTCAGCTTGGTACCTGGCACACACTCCAACTGCAAATGTAATATCTGGTCTACTTGCTGTGAGATATAGAAGACTTCCTATCATACTCCTATACATGCTTTGGTCAACATCCACACCTTTCTCATCCTTTGATAATTTTACATGTGTGGGAGCAGGAGTTCTTTTATGAGCAGCATTTTCCATCCCAAATTTCTTGACTATATTTTTAGCATACTTACTTTGAGAGATAAATATAGTATCTTCCATTTGTTTCACTTGAAGACCAAGAAAGAACTTTAGCTCACCTACAAGACTCATCTCAAATTCAGATTGCATTTGCTGAACAAAATGCTCTATCATCTGGTCAGACATTCCTCCAAAGACTATGTCATCAACATATATTTGAGCAATCATCAGCTGTCCATTTTCATCTTTCACAAACAGGGTCTTGTCATTTCCTCCCTTCCTATAGCCATGGTTGATTAGAAACTCAGCAAGTCTCTCATACCAAGCTCTAGGAGCTTGCTTCAGGCCATATAAAGCTTTCTTCAATTTGTAAACATGGTTTGGAAAACTTGGATCAATGAAACCTTTAGGCTGTTCCACATAGACCTCTTCATTTAAGTACCCATTCAGAAAGGCACTCTTGACATCCATCTGATACAACTTGAATTTTAGTATGCATGCAATTCCAAGTAACAGTCTAATTGATTCCAACCTAGCTACAGGAGCAAAAGTTTCATCAAAGTCTACACCTTCAATTTGAGAATATCCTTGTGCAACCAGTCTGGCTTTGTTTCTAGTGATAGTACCATTTTCATCAGACTTGTTTTTATAAACCCACTTGGTACCTATAACATTCACATTATCTGGTCTAGGAACTAGGTCCCACACATTGCTTCTCTTGAACTGAGTTAATTCTTCTTGCATAGCATTTATCCAGAACTCATCAGTTAGAGCTTCCTTAACATTCTTTGGTTCAAGTTTAGATATAAAGCAAGAATTAGATACCTCATCATAGTTCCTTCTAGTTGTGATCCCTTGGTTAGGATCGCCAATGACTTGATCTATGGGATGATTTTTCTGAACTCTGATGGATGGTCCTTTGTTGGGAGCAGTCTTCTCTGGACCAGTTACTTCAGAATCTTGCTTATCACTTGCTTCATCTGCTTTCTTTGCTTCCTGTAGGTCAGAGGCTGCGTCAAATGTCGCATCATCTGTCACAACATTATTACCTTCATCATCTACAACCACATTTATAGATTCCATCACTGTCTTGGTTCTGGAGTTGTATACTCTATAGGCTCTGCTGTTTGTTGAATAGCCTAGAAAGATTCCCTCTTCACTTTTAGCATCCATCTTTCTTCTTGGTTCCCTGTCAGCTAGAATATAACACTTACTACCAAACACATGAAAATGCTTCACTGTTGGCTTCCTGTCCTTCCATAGCTCGTACAAAGTTGTAGATGTACCTTTTCTCAAAGTCACTCTATTATGAATATAGCAGGCTGTGTTCATGGCTTCAGCCCAAAAGAAAAATGGCAGCTTCTTTGCATGTAGCATAACCCTAGCAGATTCTTGCAAAGTCCTGTTCTTTCTTTCAACTATCCCATTTTGTTGAGGAGTAATGGGTGCAGAGAACTCATGAAATATTCCTTCAGAAATACAGAAATCAGAGAACTTACCATTCTCAAACTCCTTCCCATGATCACTTCTGATTCTAACAATTCCACAGTCCTTTTCTCTCTGAAGTTGTAAGCAAAGATCCTTGAATTTTTCAAAAGTGTCTGATTTCTCCTTAATGAAATTTATCCAAGTATATCTAGAAAAATCATCAACAACAACAAAAGCATACTTCTTACCACCTAGGCTTTCGACTTGCATGGGTCCCATTAAGTCCATGTGCAATAGCTCAAGAACTCTGGATGTGGACAGATGTTGCAGCTTCTGGTGAGGCATCTTGGTCTGTTTTCCTATCTGGCATTCTCCACATATACTTCCTTCCTGAATTTGGAGTTTTGGTAAACCTCTGATGGCTCCTTCAGCAATAGCTTTCTTCATGCTTCTGAGATTCAGATGTCCAAGCTTTTGGTGCCATAGCTTAACTTCATCTTCTTTGGTTATTAGACAATTAGATAACTTTGCTTTATCTTGAGAGACCCACAAGTAGCAATTGTCCTTTGATCTAACACCTTTCATCAGGATGTCCCCTTCACTGTTAGCCACTAAGCATTCACTCTTAGTAAAGTTGACCTTCATTCCTTGATCGCACAGTTGACTAATACTAATTAAGTTTGCAGTTAATCCTTTCACAAGAAGCACCTTATCAAGTTTGGGTAAACCCTCTTCCACAAGATTTCCTACACCCTTTATTTCTCCTTTGGCTCCATCCCCAAAAGTCACAAAGCTTGTAGCATAGGGCTTAACATCAGTCAAGTAATTTTTATCACCAGTCATATGCCTGGAACATCCACTGTCAAAGTACCAATCATTTCTGGATGACACTCTCAGAGAAGTATGAGCAATTTGAGCAATCTCATCAGCTTCTGGTTCTATCTTTCTAGGATTCATAGTGTTGCTTGTGGAATTATCATTTTTCTGCTTCCACTGCTTCTTGGTGATCTTTACTATGGGATCAGGTCTTGGTGAATGGGTCCTGTCTGGGTAACCATGTAATTTGAAACAGAAAGGTCTAATATGTCCTTTTCTTCCACAGTAGTGACATACCCAACTATAATTCCTTCCTTTTGATCTGGGCCTATATCCTGATGCCTGTTGTCTCACCTGATGCTGGGGCATTTGTCTTGACATAGTATGATCATGAGTATTAGCAGGTGGCACAAATTGTCTTGCTGGTAATTGTTTCTGCTGAGACATGGAACTGTAGTCAAACCCAATACCTTTAGAATCTCCAGGTTTCTGTCCTATTTCCAAAATTTCGTCTAAAGCATCAATACCTTTGTTCATCATCCGCAGTTGCTTGTTCATATTGCCAATCTTGGAAGTAAGTAAGATAACCTCATCATTGAGGTCTGAGTTTATTTTCAGAAGTTTGTCTTTCTCAGCTTGCAAGAGAGTAATGGTCGTCTTTTGTTTTTCTAAAGTTCTACAAACTTCCTCACTTTTGAGATATAGCTCCTTATAAGAATCAGCCAATTCATCATACGTTACCTCTTCATCACTAGATTCATGGTCAGATGTGCACACTCCAGTCAAGGCATTCACATGTTTTGCAGTTTCAGATTCTTCTTTTGATTCATCCTCATCCGTCCAAGACACATTCATCACCTTCTTTTGTTTCTTCAGATACGTTGCACACTCAGTTCTGATGTGACCAAAACCTTCGCATTCATGGCATTGCACCCCTTTGCTTTGATTGATTTTGTCATCAGTTCTAGGTTTCCTCTGATTGTTGACATTTTTAAAGATGCTGCGACTGTTGTCCGGAGCATTTGTCCTAGGGCGTCTGTCCATCCTCTTCACAACTTTATTAAATTGTTTGCCTAACAACACAATATCTTCAGAGATGCTCTCATCAGTATCTAAATTACTCTCCACATCATCTTCATCAGTGTTGGAGATGAAAGCAATGTTCTTGTCTTTCTTTTCAGATCTTTCATTAACCTTTAATTCAAAAGTTTGAAGGGATCCAATCAACTCATCAACTTTCATATTTCCAATATCTTGGGCCTCCTCAATAGCACAAACTTTCATATCAAATTTCTTAGGCAGGGACCTGAGAATTTTGCTTACCAGTTTTTCATCGGATATCTTTTCCCCCAAGGATTCAAATGTATTAGCATATTCTAGCACATTCATGTGAAAGTCATGAACACTCTCTCCTTCCTTCATTCTCAAGTTCTCAAACTGTGTTGTTAGCAGTTGTAGCCTTGACTTCTTGACCTTTTGAGTACCTTCATGAGCTGTTCTTAGGATATCCCAAGCTTCCTTGGCAATAGTACATTGTTTAATCAACCTGAACATGTTCTTGTCAACACCATTAAACAAAGCATTCAGGGCTTTAGAGTTTCCAATAGCTGCAGTGTCTTCTTCTGTAGACCACTCCTCTTCTGGTTTTAACTCATCAGTATCAACATTATTCGCATCTTTTATTTTAGGAGGGACCCATGCCTTGATCACAGCCTTCCAAGCTCTGCTGTCTAGAGATTTCAAGAATGCTGTCATGCGTGATTTCCAAATGTCATAGTTCGACCCATCCAACAAGGGTGGTCTGTTCACCAGTCCTCCTTCTTTATCCATTGAGCCAGAAACTTCTTTCCCTGGAGCTCACCCACACAGAACAGGGTGCCTGCTCTGATGCCAATTGAAATTCCTGGCAACCTGACTGAAATATGCTGTGCACAATGATGGCACAACTGTCCGAGCGCATGTCTACTCAGAACAATAATTAAAATAGCGCAACGTAACAAAGCACAAATTAAAAGAGACACAGCGGAAAAGTAAAGTACACAGTGAGTTTGTTAACCCAGTTCGGAGCAACTCTCCTACTCTGGGGGATACCAATCCAGGAATGATTCCACTATTATAGTTCTAGTGAAAAGACCAACGCAGACCCACTACTTGACTTTGCACCTAGACCCTACCAGTGGCAACTCTATCTAGGAACTCCTAGATATGAGACCCCGTCTCAATTCCTACGAACAACACACACAGTATTGTTATCAAACACACAAAACCTAAAACACAACCAAGAGAAACACACGCTAAAAACACATACTCACTCCGTACTTAAAAGCTTAGGAGCAGCTTACAAATTACAACTCAAAACAAACTCAGTCCTTAGCTTGAATCAGGATGATACAAGCAAGGCTCACAATTAACAAACAAAACCCTAAAAACCTTAAAACACACGCTTTACTAACACACACGGTTTTTAGTTACCCAACTAGGGTTTGCCTTCACAAATATATAGAACTGAGATACCACGGGTCTGGGCTTCAAAATAGAGCATGGACATTGACCGGTCCAGCTAAAAACGATCTTCTAGAAATAATAAAAAGCTTCCAAATATAGAACAATATCTTGTTGAGCAAATAGCAAGGCAAATAAAACTTCAAACAAATCTTCAGTCAGATACACGCGCCTTGATCAGCAAGCTATAGGAAAATAAATCTTCAGGCAAATCTTTGGAAGATTGCGAACACAAATAAAAAGCGCTAGCTGGCGCGAAAACACAAGACTTAATGCTGTTCCATATGCTACCGCATCTGTCCCAGCATCTGGCTAGTAGATGTTTTTGCAAAATGTAGCCAATCTACAAAAACCCAACACTATATAAAGGGGACTCTCAGCAGTCCTCAAGGTTAGATTATGTCTACTCTTTTGCCCCCATAATTATAACTCAATACTTACTTGAGCGTCGGAGTATTTACAGGTACACACTCCCCCGTCATTCCAGTCACAATACTCTATGTACGATCAATAGTAATGTTCATTGGAGGTAAATTGGTAATTTAAGAGTGTTTTGAAAGAAAAAAAAAAAATTAGAGGTAAGAAGAGTAACTTAAAAAAAGATATTAACTTGATTTATTATCTCATATTCTAATTTTGTTTCTAAATAGTGTATTTATTGAGTAAACAAAACATAGTGATAGCGAAATAAAATGTAATGCAAAGAAAGAACCACCATTTTTAGGAGTAGCAGCTTCCTCATTGGTTCACTATTCAACCAAATGAGGAATCCCCACAGAGAGAGCTGCAACTCTCGTCATCTCACATGGCTCATGAAATCTTGCTTCCCAAATCCTCATGATACCACAACAACAACCACAATAAAACTATCTTCTTCACAACCGCAACCCCACACTACTTCCCATACACACGCCACCACAATATCCTCCCTCCCAGACGACATCGTTTTAGATTTCCTCTCCCGTCTTCCACCCTCTTCCCTCCCTTCTCTCTCCCTCGTCTGCCGTCGCTGGTCTCTCCTCCTCCACTCCCCTGACTTCTCCGACCTCCGCCGCCGTCTCCAACTCCTCCACCACACAGTCATCGCCCTTGCAGCCACCGATTTTGGATTCTCTACCGCAACTCTCCTCAACGGCGTTTGGAGCCCCACCGTATTCCTCCCCTACTACGACGCGGTTTGCCTCCTATCTCAAGCGCGCGTTGCTTCAATTGGTCCCAGGATATTCATTGTCGGAAGAAATGCTACTGTGGTTTACGATACATGGACAGGCAAAATGACCCCACGCGCCGCCATGATTTCCCCACGAAAGAAATTCGCAATGGCCGCCGTTTCTGAAAAAATCTACATTGCAGGCGGAGGTTCGAAGACCGCCGCGGTTGAGGAATATGATCCTGTTAAAAATACTTGGAGCGTGGTAGCTCACGCGCCGAGGAAGAGGTACGGTTGCATTGGAGCTTCATGGGACGGAGTGTTTTACGTGATTGGCGGGTTAAGAATTGGTGCCTTGGAGCAAAATGAAATCTCACGCGCTAGCTTGGGAGTTGAGGCTCACGCGGCGGCGTATGCAAGCTCAATGGATTTGTTTGAAGTGGAGGGACGTACGTGGCTTAAGAGTCGGGCAGTGCCCGGTGGAGGTTGTGTGGTGGCCACTTGCGCTGCGGCCGGGAAAATATATGTGTTGACTAGTCATACTGTGGAGCTTTCCTTTTGGAGTTTTAATGCAAAAAGAAAATGTGGTGGCGATGGCGGCAGCGGCGGCTCGTTTGGCGAGTGGTGTAGGATAAAGAGCCCTCCGTTGCGATCGCCGATTAGAGTAGACACGAGAATGAGGTTTAGCTGCGTCGAAATGGGAGGTAAGGTGGTGTTGATCCAAGTTGGTGGGTGCGTGAAGTCAAGAGATGGGTTTGTTTTGGTGTATGATTGTGTTACAGGAGAATGGGAAAGAGGAGCAGATTTGCCGGAGATGTATCGACGCGCCGCCTACGTGGGTGTGGAATGTTGAAAGTGGACTAGCCTACGTGTGTAGGGAGACCAACAGACAATGGTGCGTGAAACAAAGCTCATCATAAGAAGCTTGTGGTTGTGGTCCCTTCCTTTGCAAGAAAGTGATTGGTTAATTTATTTTTGGGAATAAGCATTCGCTGCCTGTGATTGGATTGTTTTTGTCCTGTTCTATGTTATTTTAATTGTTTCTTCTTTTAACAATACTAATCTATGATTGAAAAAATCACTAACAATAAATTGTTATTTTTTTTATTGTTTATGGATATGCAATTCTTTACTTTTGAGATTTATTTTTACCTTCAATAGTACTAATTTAGTAAGTTTTCACGACATGATCATGATCTTGAATCTTGATCTTTGTATCGCATTGTGTGTTGTTTGCTGAAATGCAAAAATTGGCAATCATCTTATTTTTATTTGTATTACTCCTCCAGTTCTATATATAATAAAATTTTTAAAAAATTTTTTGATTCTATTTATAAGAAAATGTCAAAATTTTTAAGGTGAAGTCATTGTTTAAAAGACTTTTTTACCCCTAATTTAATGTTTGTTTTTTAATATTTATGAATGTATTTAATTCTTTACAATTTTTTATGAGTGTATAGTTGTAAAAATATTAAAAATGTCATATTAATTAATGATTGTATTGGTTTAGATGTTTTTTTTTGTTTTTGTTCTTATAATAAGAACATGAGAGAGTATTATTTTTATAATAGGGTGTAAAATAATAGGAGTCTTTCTTTGCTGATTATAATTTTGGGGCAATGAACTCATAAAATTGATATCTATTGATTGGTGAAACACTTTGTTAACAGGTAGCCTGGGCAAGCAAAGTTCTTTTTTATTATGGGAATTTTTTTTTTCAACCATTAGATTAATGAAGAGTATTAATTTTATCATGGACTGCCTACACCATATTTTTTTCCTTTCTCTTTTACACTCTTATATTTTTGTTAAGATCTGAAATTTTTTTTCTTTCCTTGATCTGGAAACAATTAGCCGGATTTTCTCGCAGGCGTGCGCGCCCCGCCCGTATTATTAAAATCATACCGGTTTGAAATTTTGCTTCACGACTGGGACTCGACCTTCCCGTGTCCATGCTAAACCACGGCAAGGCGGCATCCGTGATGTTTTGCTCTTCGGGAGAGAAAAATGGGGTTTCGTTTTCGTTTCTTGGGATTTTGACGCTTAAAATATTCACGTTATCAATGAATATTTGGGCAAAAACTCCAAAATTTTGCGGTGGAGGTCCTTATGATGTCCTAAACATGCCTGAATATTCGGGAAACAAAATTTGGCCCGTGGATGGATGCGCATTTGGAAAAAAATGCAATTTTGCGCGTGTCGGTCGAAAAATCAAAATAAATCGAGGCTTTGTCGGAATGCTACGAAACTTTACAGATCCTCTATATGTATTTTTATAGAGGTGTCTGCAAAAAACCGGCTCAAAATTCGTTTTCTATGTGCATGTTTTGTTGTTTCGCGTTCTTGAGTTTTGGCGCGTAAAAAATTCATATTTAATCCGTCCCTTGTCGGAAAATTCT
Organism: Medicago ruthenica; assembly: GCA_018208015.1. Lineage (NCBI taxonomy): Eukaryota > Viridiplantae > Streptophyta > Magnoliopsida > Fabales > Fabaceae > Medicago > Medicago ruthenica. The sequence continues at coordinate 2,054,731 of CM031373.1, read as the reverse complement.
CGTTTTTTGTGGGCGATGTTGTTTTTATGTCCTAAACATGCCAGCAAAAAATCGTGAAAAAATTCAACATCTAAGTCACTCTTAATAATAAGGGCGCACGCGCGAGAAAATCCGGCCAATTGTTTCCAGATCAAGGAAAGAAAAAAATTTCAGAACTAAACAAAAATATAAGAGTGTAAAAGAGAAAGGAAAAAATATGGTGTAGACAGTCCATGATAAAATTAATACTCTTCATTAATCTAATAGTTGAAAAAAATTTCCCATGGTGGGAAATAAATCCCCTTTCCTATGCTAAACCCCACCTTATTGACATGTATAGGTATAGGTTTGTCGGATACTCTTAACCAAGTTTTGTTGATGTTTACTGAGTAATGTCATGAGTTTTGAAGTCTCATGATGTGTCTCTATTTTTCAAAGATCAACACAACTCTTACTTGTAAAAACTTATTCCCTCCGTCTCTATTTATAGGAGTAGTTTACAAAAAAGTTTTGTCTCTAAATATAAGATTATATGCAAATTTCTAAATGCATTGATTACTCTTTTTTCAAATATACCCCTTATTAATACTATCAATTTGTCTTGATATATGAAAAGTTACATTAATTATATATTTAATTAAGGGTAATCTAGTAATAGTCACACCAATTTGAGACAACTTTATTACTCCAACAATTTTTCTTAATACACGTGATTTTTGTAAACTACTCCTATAAAAAGGGACGAAGGGAGTAAAATAATAGGATGAATACGAATCCTCTTGTTTTTGGTAGCTGACCATATTCCAAGGGAAAACTAGAAGCTAGACTATGTATCCAATGATGTTGTGCCTTCTGAGTGCTCAAAATTCAAGCATTCACTTGCATAGAGGAAACATACAAAAAAGGATATGAATTTTAATTAACTCAATTAACATTCACTATTTTGTTGTTGATGAAACTGAGCCAACATTATCTCCAACAACCACCATTACTGATGCATATGTATTTGTGTTTAGAGGCTTCTTCTATATACATTTCAAGTTGGAATATGATACCTAAAGCAGCAGTGTGTTAGAAATCTCACATTGAGTGTTCAATATAATATTTAAGCCACGAGACTAACTCATCTAATGGATTAGTTTTTTAGGTTAGACTCTCCACGTGACTTAAGTTATAGCACATTGTCATTCCTTTCTCCTCTTGGTCACATAAAATAATTTAAAAAATAGATTGTTATCCTTCTACTGTCAAGCCAACGGAAAGATAGATCCAAAATAATATTGCCTATGATACATTTGATTGCTTAGAATATATTTTTTGGGGAAAAAAAAAGTTACTGTTGGAAAAATATATTAAAGGTTCTTTTGCATACTCAAAGATCTATCCAAGGCCTAGTATATATAGATTTTTTATGTATACTTTTTTAAATACGTAGATGTATAAACTTGTTGCAAAATGTGATCTAAAAGCCTATGAAAGGCTTTAGAAGCATTACCTCAGATAGAATTGAATGATTGAATACAAAGATTGAAGAAAAACGAACTAGAACAATATTACCTCCTCCTAAAGTCAAAATAGACATAAGCTTGGAACAATACATATTAATGTGATAACAGTGAGGGGAAAAGGGGCAATAAGGGTTTTTGAAACAGAGAGAGTTCTGCCCACCGGCAATCGTGGTGGTTTCGTTAACAACTTGGATAGGATCACAACATCCTATTTCTTCACCAACTTTCCGGGCACGACGACGACGGGGGAACTTTGGAGACTTTTCGCAAATTATGGCAAGGTGGGTAGAGGTCTACATTCCAAGAAAAGTAGACAAGTGGGGAAGACGCTTTGGATTTGTGAAGTTTAAAGAGGTCTTGAATGTGGAGGAGCTGGAGGCGAGATTGGGGGATGTATGGATGGGAAACTTACAGCTAAAAGTGAACATAACACTTTGTGAGGGAAGAGAGTGCAGTGGGTAAGAAGGCTACTGGCGACCGGAAGGAGAGGATTGTACCAAGGATGGTGGTGGACGGCAGATCTTTTCGCAACGTGGTGGCAAATGCGACTGTTGTGGAGGATGTATCTCCGATGTTGGAGATTCAGGTTCGAGAGGAAGTGTTGGAGGAACTAAGAAATAGCTATGTTGGGTTTCTTAGGTTTCCAAGGGAGGCCAAGAGCTTGCAGATTAGTCTTTTTATGGAGGGGAGGCAGGGAATTAGGGTGGTGGAGATGGGAGACAATATGGTTCTTTTGAAGAGTGACATGGTGGGTGAGGTTGAAAAAGCTAGACGAGAAAATAAGGAATGGTGGGAAGGGATGTTTCATGATATCCGGCCATGGTCACCTCAGATAGTGGCATCACGGATGAAGGTTTAGGTTCAGATCTACGGTGTTCCTCTCCACGTGTGGGAAGAGAGTTTTTTCAAATCAGTAGGGGATAAGTTGGGTGTGTTCATCGACTTTGATGAGGACACCATTGGTAGAAAGCGGATGGATGTTGCCAGAGTCCAAATTTCAACTAAGAAATTGGGTTTAATTGATGAGGTGATGAAGATTACAGTGATGGGCGTTGTCTATTCCTTATGGGTAGTGGAGGAGAGGAGGGGAGGAACGACGGAGGTGGTAGGAGGAGGAAGAGATTCGGCGGCGACGGAAGAGGAAGAGGAAAAGAATGATTTTGCAGAAAAACATGATTTTTCCGGCGATGGGGGCAGTGATTCCGGCAAAGGAGGTGGTGATTCTGGCGACGGCGACAGTTCCTCAGGCAAGGGAGATGAGAGCATTGAAAGACTTTTGACTGTACCTATCTATTATGCTCCACCTGGCCCTAGGTCTAAGTCTAATTGTGAGGAAACCTTTTTGGCTTCATAGAGCAAAAGGTTACTTTTGGGTGATAGTGAACAGCTGTGTCTGGTTGTAGCTGGACAGGAGGGGAGTGACAGAGCTCCGCTTTTTGAGGAGGTAGTGGGGTCTGACGCGTGCCCAGCTTGTAACTCAGCGCGTGGGGATGTGGGACAGCAGTCAACAGGTGTGCTGGAAAAAGACAACTTCTGTGGGGCAGATCTGGAACATGGGCCATGTTTATCAAAGGCCTAACAAAATAAAAAGGCTACACAGGCTGTTGTGTTTTCTGGGCCTGATAAGTGCCTAAATTGAGTTTAAAAGCATAGTTAATTTAAGCACTTTTCTAGCTTGTTTTGCAAGTTATCATTGGAAATGATCATAATCAATGATCAAATGCCCACTATTGCTTTTACTTCTTTCCCCATCCAATTGTGCAGGAAAATACAAGCCAGGACATCAACTGAGCAAAGAAAATGAAGTTTTGATCAAGCCATCGCTACAAGCGCAAGCGTCCTCGCTAGAAGCGAGCGTAGGCAGGGAAAATCAGAAGGCCATCGCTAGAAGCGCAGGATTGGTCGCTACTAGCGAGCTTAGGCAGGGAAATTGGAGGATTCATCGCTACAAGCGATGGATTGGTCGCTTCAAGCGACCAAGGGCGGTTTAAGGTTCCATGCTGACGTGGATCATTCCCATTGGCCAGAAGACTTCATCGCTACAAGCGACCAGCTCGTCGCTTGTAGCGAGCGTGCATTTTCTCAGATTATAAAAGCCTTTCAGCACAGTTTTGTAAAGGAGGGCAGTGAAAGTTCAGTTAGAGTTCTTTTGTAGAATATTTTAGGTTAGCTTTTTAGACATAAAGCAAGGGCTAAGAGCTTTGATCTTCAAGTAGCAAAGGTGATTGGATTGTGGAATCAACCAAAGGCTTTGGGAAATCAAGACTTGGGTTTGTATTTTCATCTCTTCTCTTCTCTTTTGTAAAGCTGTCATGAAAATGAATAGCTAAATTCCCTTTGTTGGGATTGGATGCACTCTTTCTAGCTTAGTATGTAATAGTTTGATTATGCAATATATATGGTTTTTAGCAATTGATGTGTTATTGAGTTTTTCTTGCCATTCATTGTCGTGTTTTGATTTAAAATGATATTGACGAATACTTTTGAATCTTTGGCGAGAATAGCTCTATCAAAATAAGAAAATCTAGACATGGATTTGGGTTTTGATAATCGCACATAGTGTCGGAACTTAAAGCTTTCGCATCGTTTGATTGATTGGGAAATCGTCGATTAAACGATACGATCGATCTCACGACGTCATTTGGGAAATCAATGACGTTGTCGAGCGATACGTGGTAATTTCGCTAAAACGCTAAAACTCATATGCACGATCTTTAGATTACATTCGATGCTCGATTGAGGAAATCCTATCTCAACGCTTTTATTCCTTAGTTTTTGTCGTCTTTATTTTCCGCATTTTTACATTACCATAGTTTATGTACAAACATTCGTACAAAACCCTTTTAGCTCAAAACGATAGCGATTGTTGAACGGTTCGGAGTGTCGCACTAATCCCTGTGGAGACGATACAAAAATACTTACCTCGTTTGTTGAATTGTTAATACTGCAACCAACAGGGCCTCTAGCACAAGTGGACAATTTTGCTGTTTTACAATCAGAAAAAGGGGGGTGCGAAAATCACATCAGAATTTCATATTTGTCCGAATCCGGAGATAGTATGGAAAGTGTGAATGGAGGGAAGACCAGAGAAAAGGCTGTGCAACAATCTAAACCTTTGAATAAAATAAAGCTTCATGGTGATCGTGTGGTAGAGATGGGCGCCCCAACATGTGCCAAGTTTGCATCATCTTACATTGAGAAGAAAGAGGGAAGGAAAAAACTTAAGAAAAGTAGCAAGGGGGTACAAAAGGTTAGTGATAATGTGGTAGAGGATCAAAGGATCTTTAAGGATGGGGTAGGGGAGGTTATAGTGGTGATGGAAGAAATTGAAGAACATGAGGGGGCTGCTCGAATGGGGTATATGAAGGATTCTAGCACGGCTGTTCCAGAGACATCATTATCTACCAATAATGTGACGTTACAACAAGCGTTGGATGCGGCGAGAATTCTTAGAGTAAAGAAGAAGGTGGGTGTTTCTTTTACGGTTCCGGATGGTCCTATCTTGGAGAGATTGATGGAGTCAGAGAGGGTGGATGTTGGCAGCAACATACAAAGGGAGAGAGTGGTATTTAATCACTGATTTTATCGACCTTTAATATTAGAGGTTTGGGAGGGAGATTGAAGAGGAAGAAAGTTAAGGAGTTAATTCAAAATCATCATATTGACTTTATGACTATACAAGAAACGAAACTAGAGGTGATTACAAATAATTTTTGCTATAATTTATGGGGGGAACCAAGATTGTGAATGGGCTTATCTTCCGTCCGAAGGCAATGGAGGGGGAATTTTATCCATTTGGAATAAGGTAAATTCGAAACTTTTGTTCTCTTTTATGGGTGTTGGTTTTGTCGGTGTTTGTTTGGGATGAGGACCTTTAAGGAAAAGATGTTATGTGGTTAATGTTGATTCAAAATGTGACCTTGCGGAAAAGAAGTTGTTGTGGGAAAATCTTTTGGTTGTTAAAAGGGGCCTTGGTGATGGAGCTTGGTGTTTTTTAGGCGACTTTAATGCGGTGTGTAGGAGGGAAGAGAGAAAGGGGGTGAATGAGGGGGTTTCGTCGACACAAGTGGTAGAGATGAATTTGTTTAATAGATTCTTGACGGATATAGACTTGGAGGAGGTGAACCCTTTGGGTAGAAAGTTTACGTGGTACCATTCAAATGGGGTGGCGATGAGTTGTATTGATCGTTTGTTTGTCTCTCAAGAGTGGGAGAATTTGTGGGGAATATGTACTTTGTGGGCATTGCCAAAGGATGTTTCCGATCATTGTCCATTGGTTTTTAAGGTTGGTAGTCCGGATTGGGGTCCCAAACCTTTTCGGTTCAATAACCATTGGATTGAAAATAGGAATTTTAAGAAGGTGGTGGAGGAGTTATGGGGCTCGCAAGATGGAAGTGGGTGGATGGGTGTTGTGTTGAAAAATAAATTAAAGGGGTTGAAGAATGGGCTTAGGGAGTGGAATAAGGTAGAATATGGAGGATTGGAGGATAGAGTGAAAAAATTGATGGAGGACATTTCGGAACTTGATATTAGGGGTGAAGTTTTTCCTTTATCTACCCAAGAGGTAGAAATTAGGAAAAGTTGGTTTTGGGAATTGTGGAAACTTATTAAGAGCAAAGAAACTTCTTTGGTTCAACGTTTTAGATCAAAATGGCTTAAAGAGGGTGATGTGAATTCCAAGTTTTTTCATTCCAAGTTTTTCCATAGGTGTGTGAAAGCGAGTTCGAATCGGAATGCTATTAAAGCTCTTTATGTTCAAGGTGATTGGATTCAAAAACCGATGGAAGTGAGGGAGGCGGTGGTGGAGTATTTTTCTAAGCAAGTTTCGTGTACCCATTGGGAAAGACCAAAATTGGATGGTGTGGAGTTTGTCAAACTTTCCGATGGAGCTAATATAGGTTTAATTGCTCCTTTCTGCTTGGAGGAAATCGAATTGGTGGTGAGGGAGAGTGATGGCAATAAAAGTCCGGGTCCGAATGGTTTCAATTTTGCTTTTTTTTAAGAAGTTTTGGTACTTGTTGAAAAATGAAGTGAGAATCATGTTTGATCAATTTCATGGTAATGGGGTTTTGCCAAGGAGCTTCTCTTCGTATTTTGTCACTTTGATCCCAAAGGTAAAAAATCCTTTTGCACTGAAGGATTTTTGCCCAATTTCTTTGTTGGGTAGTTTGTATAAGCTTCTTGCCAAGGTGTTGGCGGCAAGGCTTTCCGGGGTTATGAATGAAATTATTTCACCTTCTCAATCGGCATTTCTCCAAAAGTTGCTTGATTGGTGTAAATGTGCCAAGGGAGTTTATGGAGATGGCGTGTGGTTTTTTGAATTGTAGTGAAGGGAGCGTCCCTTTTAATTACTTGGGCCTTCCGGTGGGGGCAAATCCAAGGAAGATGGTGTTGAGTATTTTGGTGTTGGCTGCATATTTTGGCAAATCCAATGTGTTGAATAGAAGCATCTCCATATGTAGAACAAATCTTCAGTTGCAAGTTTTTCATTTTGAAACTGTTCAGAAGCTGAAAATTCCATCAGAAGCTGAATGTATCTTCAGAAGCACTGTAGCACTTCAGAAGCTGAATTCAGAGTCTGATGCCAGCGTTGACTTTCGTTGACTTCATCAGAAGTTGTTTTTTCTGAATTGTTTTGGCGCGAATCTTTGCAAGATTTAACAAGGATTTATTCTAGCATGTTGATTCTAGAAGGCCTGATTAAATTGGAGAAGATCTTTTGAAGATTTGGTTCGTATTTTATGAAGTTCATATTTCCTGAAGAAATCTTTTGCAGATACATTAAAGATTTATATGTTTCCTTTTCAAGCCTTGCATAATTCAGAAACATATCTATTTGAGAAAATTTAATTCAGATTAATGTTGCTTGCTGAAGGTTATAAAAAGAGGAGTGCTGCTGCTATTCAAGTACAGAACGCATAATAGAAAAATCAGAGAATTGAGTCTTAGTTTTAAGCTGTTAAGTTTTATTTGTGCACCACTCTGTTAGAGTTGGATTAGTGTTTGTTTTGAGTTGTAATTCATTCAAAGCTTTTAAGCAAGAATGAAGTTTTTGTTTTGAAGAGTGTTCTTCAAAAACTGGGTTTTGTTTCAGAACTGGTTTAAGTTCAAAGTAGGAGGTGTTTACTCCGAACTGGATTAACAAACCTTGTGTGTCCTTTTTTTTCTTTCCTGCACTTTACTTTGCTGCTTGTGTTGTGTTTGTGTGTGTGCTCTGTTTTAGCAATTTATTGTGCCCTGCATTGTGTTTTTAATCTGTCCAGCCAGAATTTCAATTGGCATCAGAGCAGGCACCCTGCCTGTGTTTTGGGTGAGATCCAGAGGAGTTAATTTCTGGCAAGCATGGATAGAGAAGGAGGCTATGTCAACAGACCACCCCTACTTGATGGCATAAATTATGAGTACTGGAAATCCAGGATGTGTGCATTCCTGAAATCCATTGACAACAGAACTTGGAAAGCTGTGCTTAAAGGCTGGGATCACCCTGAGGTTTTCGACAAAGATGGTAACAAAACTGGAGTTTTGAAGCCTGAAGAGGAGTGGACCAAAGCTGAAGATGACTTGTCTCATGGGAATTCAAAAGCCTTGAATGCAATTTTCAATGGTGTTGACAAAAACATGTTCAGACTCATCAAGCAGTGTACAGTTGCAAAGGATGCCTGGGAAATCTTAAAAATAACTCATGAAGGAACCTCTAAAGTGAAGATGTCCAGACTCCAGTTGCTGACCACCAAATTTGAAAACCTGAAGATGATGGAAGATGAAACTATTCAGGATTTCTACATGAATGTGCTGGACATGGCAAATTCTTTTGATTCACTTGGGGAAAAGATGTCTGATGAAAAGTTAGTAAGAAAAATCCTCAGGTTCCTGCCCAGAAGATTTGATATGAAGGTCACAACAATTGAGGAGGCTCATGATATTTCTGCTATGAAGGTTGAAGAACTCATTGGTTCTTTGTTGAACTCTGAGACTGCTTTTTGTAAACAGCCTGAGAAGAAAGGAAAAGGTGTAGCTTTTACTGTGAATTCTGAAGTTGATGATCAACAAGAGTCTGATGAGGATGACTTATCAGAAGCTCTAGTGTTGCTGGGAAAACAATTTAACAAAATTCTGAAGAAGGTTGACAGAAAATCCAAGACCAAAGGTCAGAATTTCAGATTCAATAACAAGAAGCAACAAACTGATGAGAAGAAGACCAAGTTTGAGGAGAAAAGTAACCAAGCCAAAGGTGTGCAGTGCTTTGAGTGTGAGGGGTATGGACATATCAAGTCTGAATGTCCTACTTTTCTTAAGAAGCAGAAGAAAAGCCTAGCTGTTTCATGGTCTGATGAAGATTCAGAAGAAGATTTTGAGAATGAATCTGCTAAGGGTGACACAAGTCTCATGGTTAAGCTACAATCTCAGAAATCAGAAGCTCTTACAAAGTCTGAACTATTTTTAGAGTCTGAAACCTTGTCTGTGTCTGACTCAGAGTCTGAAGGTTCACAAGTGTCTGAAGCCAGAGCTGAAAAACTCTCTTATGATGAACTGGCTGACACTTACAAAAAGCTATACACCAGAAGTATAAATGTTTGCAAGGAAGTTCTGGATCAGAAGGAGACTATTTTTCAACTGGAGGCTGAAAAAGGAGAACTTTTGGTGCAAAATTCAGAACTAAAAGAAGAAGTGAACCAGCTAAATTCCCAACTTGAGCACATGAAAAAGCAAGTGAGGATGATGAACTCTGCTACTGATAAGTTGGAGGACATTTTAGAAAGTCAGAAACAAGGAAAAACTGGTTTAGGATTTGTGGATGAGAGTCTGAACCTCAAGCAGAAAAATCCAGTTAAACAGTTTGTTCCTGCTACTCAGACTCATGATCCTATGATTGGAACATCTCAGATGAAACCTCAGAAGGTAGCTCAGATGCAAGGACAGAAGCAAACTCAGATGAGACCTCAGAAGCATACTCAGATGAGACCTAAGAAGCATACTCAGATGAGACCTCAGAAGTATGTTCAGATGCAACCCCAGAAGTTCAACAGAAGAAGGAGGAATCATACCTGGACCTGTCATCATTGTGGTAAGAAGGGTCATATTAAACCTTTCTGCTTTAAACTGTATGGTTATCCTGAACACTTTCAATATAGAAGAGTGCAACCTGCTGCACCCAGACACAATGTTCAGAAGGTGTGGATACCTAAGGTTCAGAATGTAGGCCTGATTGCTCATACCTCATTGAGAGCCACTTCTAGAGAAGACTGGTACTTTGATAGTGGTTGTTCAAGGCACATGACTGGTGTGAAGAAGCTGCTGAGCAATATCAAACCTTATTCCAGAAGCTTTGTGACATTTGGAGATGGAGCAAAAGGTGAGATCCTGGGTATTGGTGATCTAATCAGTGAAGGCTTACCTAGACTGAATGAAGTGCTATTGGTGAAAGGTTTAACCTCTAATCTGATCAGTATTAGCCAACTTTGTGATCAAGACTTAAAGGTTAATTTCAACAAGCTAGAGTGTATTGTTACTGATCAGGAAGATAAGATTCAGATGAGGGGCTGCAGATCCAAAGACAACTGTTATTTATGGGTTTCTGAAGAAGAAAGAAGCCTAACTTCTTGTCTCATGAGCTCAAAAGAGGAAGTCAGACTCTGGCACCAGAAATTGGGTCATCTGCATCTGAAAGGCATGAAGAAAATCCTAAGTACTGAAACTATCAGAGGTGTACCTAATCTGAAGATCAATGAGGACAATGTTTGTGGTGATTGTCAAATTGGGAAACAAACAAGAAAGTCTCATCCCAGATTAGTTCATCAGGTAACTACTAAAGTGCTAGAACTTTTACATATGGATTTAATGGGGCCTATGCAAGTAGAAAGTATTGGAGGAAAAAGGTATGCATTTGTAATGGTAGATGACTACTCAAGATTCACATGGGTTAATTTTGTTAGAGAGAAGTTTGATACTTTTGAAGTGTTTAAAGACTTATGCACTCAATTACAAAGAGAGAAGGACTGTGGTATTGTCAGAATCAGAAGTGATCATGGCAAAGAATTTGAAAACAAGAGTTTCTCAAAATTCTGTGCTTCTGAAGGTATAAAACATGAATTCTCTGCACCTATCACACCTCAACAAAATGGTGTAGTTGAGAGGAAGAATAGGACATTAGCAGAATGTGCAATGGTTATGCTGCATGCTAAGAAACTGCCTTATATGTTTTGGGCTGAAGCCATGAATACTGCCTGCTATATCCATAACAGAGTTACTTTGAAGAAGGGAACATCTTGTACCTTATATGAATTATGGAAAGGGAGAAAGCCAACTGTGAAATACTTTCATGTGTTTGGGAGCAGATGTTACATCTTGGCTGACAGGGAAAATAGAAGAAAACTGGATCCTAAGTCTGATGAAGGTATATTTTTGGGATATTCAGTAAACAGCAGAGCCTATAGGGTGTTTAACTCAAGAACTAAAGTTGTGATGGAGAGCATAAATGTGGTTATTGATGATCTGTCTGCTGAGAATGAAAAGGATAAGTCTGAAGTTATCCCAGAGTCTGAAGCCTCAGAAGAACAAACTTCAGAAGCAGAGAATCATCCAGATTCTGAAGAAGCAGAAGTGCATCCAGATCATGATCCTACCAATAAAGGGCCATCAATTAGAGTTCAGAAGGATCGTCCTAAGGAGCTTATCATTGGAAGTTTGGATCAAGGGGTCAGAACCAGAAGATCAGATTCAGCTGCTACTGATTCTTGTTTTGTGTCTAAGTTTGAACCCAAAAATGTGAAAGAAGCCCTAAGTGATGAATTTGGATTGAAGCAATGCAAGATGAGTTGAATCAATTCAAAAGGAGTGAAGTGTGGGATCTAGTTCCAAGACCTGAAGGGCTGAATGTGATTGACACTAAGTGGATATTCAAGAATAAAACAGATGAAAATGGTACTGTGGTCAGAAACAAGACAAGGTTGGTTGCTCAGGGTTATACTCAAGTAGAAGGATTGGATTTTGATGAAACCTTTGCACCTGTGGCCAGACTAGAGTCCATAAGGTTGCTGTTGGGTGTATCCTGCATTCTCAAGTTCAAACTATTCCAGATGGATGTGAAGAGTGCATTTCTGAATGGATATTTGCAAGAAGAAGTGTATGTTGAACAGCCTAAGAGTTTTGTGGATCATCAGTTTCCAGATCATGTGTACAAATTGAAGAAAGCTTTATATGGATTGAAACAAGCACCAAGAGCATGGTATGAAAGACTGACTCAATTTCTTGTTGCTCAAGGATACAGAAAAGGTGGGTCTGATAAAACTTTGTTTGTGAAAGATCAAGATGGAAGTCTGATGATTGCTCATATCTATGTAGATGATATTGTGTTTGGTGGAAATGTCAGATAAAATGGTTAAATTGTTTGTTCAGCAAATGCAATTTGAATTTGAAATGAGTTTGGTTGGTGAGCTGACATACTTTCTTGGATTGCAAGTCAAGCAAATGAAAAACACTATCTTTATTTCTCAGAGTAAATATGCTAAGAACATTGTGAAGAAATTTGGTATGGAATCTGCTGCTCATAAGAGAACACCAGCTGCTACTCATCTGAAGCTAACCAAAGATGAACAAGGAGTTTCAGTAGATCAAAGCCAATACAGAAGTATGATTGGGAGCCTATTGTACTTGACTGCAAGCAGACCTGATAACATATTTGCTGTTGGAGTTTGTGCCAGATATCAAGCTGATCCTAAGATGAGTCATCTGACTTAGGTGAAGAGGATTCTGAAATATGTGAATAGCACAAGTGATTATGGAATCATGTATTCTCATAGTTCAAGTTCTGATTTAATGGGATTTTGTGATGCTGACTGGGCTGGAAGTGCTGATGACAGAAAGAGCACATCAGGAGGTTGTTTCTTTTTAGGAAATAACTTAATTTCTTGGTTCAGCAAGAAACAAAACTGTGTTTCATTGTCAACTGCTGAAGCTGAGTATATTGCTGCTGGGAGTAGTTGCTCACAACTGGTGTGGATGAAACAAATGCTTGAAGAATATAATATTCAACAAGGTGTTATGACATTGTTTTGTGACAATTTAAGTGCAATTAATATCTCTAAGAACCCCATACAGCACACCAGAACTAAACATATAGATATCAGACACCACTTTATCAGAAATCTTGTGGAAGATAAAATCATTCAGCTGGAACATGTGGTTACTGAAGAACAAGTTGCTGACATTTTCACAAAGGCCTTGGATGCTAAACAGTTTGAGAATCTGAGAAGCAAGTTAGGTGTGTGTTTACATGAAGATTTATAGGAATTAATGCAAACTGGATGTGAGGAAGATAAAGTACCTGGCAGTTGTGCCTATGCTGAGTTTGTTCCTAAGTCAGAGTCTGAGACTACTTTTTCTGGATATTTAGTTTTGATTCCCTATTTGAAGTCTGAAGTTTGTCATAATTTTGTGGCTAAAAAGGGGGAGAAAAACCTATGTTTAAGTTCAGACTGGAGTTGTTCAGAATCAGAATGTACTGTGTCTCCGAAGCAGCTGATTATTTTGCTCAGAGTTCAGAATCAATGTAACAAGAGCTGTTCAGAATCTGAAGATGTGATTGAAGGGGAGTGTGTGTCTCAGGGGGAGTATATGGTTATTAAAATCCTGAGTGTTTGTGATCCTGAAGTGTTACTGCAGTTCAGAATTAAGAGGGAGTTTTTAATATTGAATGCTGAGTTGCAGGGGGAGTGTTGTGAAGCTTCAGGAGTGTTTGTGATGATCAGGAGTTGATCAGTAACTGTTTTATGTGTGCTTCAAGTTGATAAGAAGCTGTTATGTGTGTTTCAGTGTTCAGAAGCTGAAACTGATTGGTTTGTAGTGTGAACATAGCATGAATCCGCTGCTAATCTGTTTGCTATGTTATTTTATTGTGGAGTTCTTCATTGCTAAGTTAATTTTATGGGAGATTGAAGAACTTGTGTTGTGTGAACATTGGTTTTAGCCAAAAATTTGCCAAAGGGGGAGATTGTTGAGTATTTTGGTGTTGGCTGCATATTTTGGCAAATCCAATGTGTTGAATAGAAGCATCTCCATATGTAGAACAAATCTTCAGTTGCAAGTTTTTCATTTTGAAGCTGTTCAGAAGCTGAAAATTCCATCAGAAGCTGAATGTATCTTCAGAAGCACTGTAGCACTTCAGAAGCTGAATTCAGAGTCTGATGCCAGCGTTGACTTTCGTTGACTTCATCAGAAGTTGTTTTTTCTGAATTGTTTTGGCGCGAATCTTTGTGAGATTTAACAAGGATTTATTCTAGCATGTTGATTCTAGAAAGCCTGATTAAATTGGAGAAGATCTTTTGAAGATTTGGTTCGTATTTTATGAAGTTCATATTTCCTAAAGAAATCTTTTGCAGATACATTAAAGATTTATATGTTTCCTTTTCAAGCCTTGCATAATTCAGAAACATATCTATTTGAGAAGATTTAATTCAGATTAATGTTGCTTGCTGAAGGTTATAAAAAGAGGAGTGCTGCTGCTATTCAAGTACAGAACGCATAATGGAAAAATCAGAGAATTGAGTCTTAGTTTTAAGCTGTTAAGTTTTATTTGTGCACCACTCTGTTAGAGTTGGTTTAGTGTTTGTTTTGAGTTGTAATTCATTCAAAGCTTTTAAGCAAGAATGAAGTTTTTGTTTTGAAGAGTGTTCTTCAAAAACTGGGTTTTGTTTCAGAACTGGTTTAAGTTCAAAGGGTAGTTCAAGTGGCTGGGTTGCAGTTGCTTGAATAGGAAGTTAGAGGTTTTCTAATACTCAACGTGTTGGGTAGAATTCAAGACTAGGAGGAAGTTAATTGCTTAGGCTGGGAACTGGGAGTCAGTGTCTTGAGTCATAAGGATTAATTCCTATAGTGGAATTCCTTCCTGGATTGGTATCCCCCAGAGTAGGAGGTGTTTACTCCGAACTGGGTTAACAAACCTTGTGTGTCCTTTTTTTTCTTTCCTGCACTTTACTTTGCTGCTTGTGTTGTGTTTGTGTGTGTGCTCTGTTTTAGCAATTTATTGTGCCCTGCATTGTGTTTTTAATCTGTCCAGCAAGAATTTCAGATGGCAATATGGGAGCCTTTGTTGGAGAAACTATATGGAAAATTGAACTCTTGGGCTAATAAATATGTTAGTCTAGGAGGTCGGATTGTTCTTCTTAATTCGGTCTTGAATTCCATCCCAATTTTCTATCTTTCTTTCTTGAAGTTGCCGGTTAAAGTGTTGAAGAAGATTGTGAGAATCCAAAGAGAGTTTCTTTGGGGTGGTGCGAAATTGGGACGTAGCATTAATTGGGTGAAGTGGAGTTTGGTGTGCAATTCGCGTGATAAAGGAGGTTTGGGGGTTAGGGATGTAAGGGTGGTAAATTTAAGTCTTTTGGTGAAATGGCGTTGGAGGTTGTTACAAGGGGAAAATTACCTTTGGAAAGATGTTATTAGGTGTAAATATGGTGTTCGGGTGTGTGGTTTGTTGGACGGTAATGGGGAATCTTGGCCTTGGTTCGCCTCTTTATGGTGGAAGGATATTGTTTCTTTGGAGGATTCGGTGGGGGAAAATAGGTTTAATAGAATTGTCTCAAGAAGAATCGGTAATGGCTTCAACACTAAATTTTGGTTTGATCCATGGGTGGGAGATGATCCTCTTTGAGTCACTTTCCCATGGTTGTTTTCTCTTTCAATTCATAAGGAGGCGTCAGTGGGGGAGTTGTGTGATTCGATCAACGATGTCTGTGTTTGGTTCCTTTGGTGGTGTAGAAACCTTTTTGTGTGGGAAAGTGCTATCTTAGATGATCTTTTGGGAGTTTTGGATGGGAAGGTGCCAACGGTGGGGGAAGATGTGTGGTGTTGGAACTCGGAGGAAAGTGGAAGTTTTTCGGTGAAATCGTCTTATAACTTGGTGTATAACTTGTTGACTCCAAATGTGCTTTTAAGTAATTCGGAGAGATGGTGTTTGCGTCCATTTGGAAAAGTCCGGCGCCCTCTAAGGTTGTGGCATTCTCTTGGAAACTTCTTCTAGATCGTATTCCCACCAAGGTCAACTTAGTAAGGAGAAATGTTTACCGCCGGGTGCTTCCTTGAATTGTGTTTTTTGTGGTAGGAGTGAGGAAACTTCCGCTCATCTCTTCTTGCATTGTGATGTTGTGATGAGGGTGTGGGAAAAGGTGTTCCGGTGGCTCAATTTCAACTTCTTAATTCCGCATAATTTATTATTGCATTTTGAATGTTGAAGTGCGGAAGTGCGAAATAAGAAGTTGCGTAAGGGCTATTGGTTAATTTGGTATGCGGCTATATGGGTGATGTGGAAGATTAGAAACGAGTCAATCTTCAACAATGTGCACAAGGGGGCGGACGACATTGTGGATGATATCAAATTTACATCTTGGCAATGGAGCTTGAATAGAGTTAAGATCACTTCTTGTCTCTTTTATGAGTGGTGTTGAAATCCAAAAGATTGTCTTTTGAGATAGCTTTTGTTGCTTTCGTTTTTCGCTTTCTTTTTGGGTTTTAATAATATGATGTTAAAAAAAAAATGTGATAACAGTAGAAGGAATTTCTGAAAATGCATCTCTGAACTTTTCATTGATAGTGATAGGGTTTTTACATGTAAACTCTTCTCTCAATTATTATAGAGAAGATATCCTTATATATATGTATAACCAACCAACTATCCTAGATCAAAGGAGAACTAAACAGAATGTTGTTACATAACAGAAGGTAACAAGCTAATGACCATTCAAATAATAATAATAATAACTAATAACTAATGACTAGTTCTATATGTAATAATACAAGCCAAAACAATTTTAAAAAATAAATAAATTTGGTCACTTGGACGAAATAGATTTGGTTTGTTGCTGATGCACAACTAAAATTGAAACTTTAGTTTCCATATGAGCAGGGGTGGCCCTCAGGGTGGGCGGGAGGGGCGGCAGAAGGGTACCAAAATTATTATTTTTACTTAGTAGTTAGTAATATATAGATATATTTCTTTTTAATTCGCTTTGATTAATTCTATTGAAAATATATTTTTAGATAACTTTGATTATTATAAATGAATCTTTTGCAACAAAAAATGCAAAAAGAAAAATATTGGAATAATTAAAAGGGCACAATTTTAATGTTTCGTCCGGGGCACAATTTTTTTTTTTAAGACCGGTCCTTATAGTTGTCCGAGGAGATATAACTCCATTGCCTCTTCCAACTATAATAAAATCGAATTTATAAGCTATTTCCCTTAAGAAAGTAGTTGTCTGAGATGCATCCTCTATAGTTTTTTAATTATGAATATTTTCGTCTAATTTTATGGCTGATGTAAATAACTTGTTTGGTTCCATAAAGTCATACATCATAAAAGGAACAACAGGTTTTTTTTTTTGAAACAGCAAAAATT
This sequence comes from Medicago ruthenica, assembly GCA_018208015.1. Classification (NCBI taxonomy): domain Eukaryota; kingdom Viridiplantae; phylum Streptophyta; class Magnoliopsida; order Fabales; family Fabaceae; genus Medicago; species Medicago ruthenica. Next base: position 2,037,853 of record CM031373.1, on the reverse strand, counting down.
TTATTCAATAGCACATCCAAGTAAATAGGAATATAAGGACATGGACAAGTAATAACAGGATGTTGTGATAGGTCCTGAACAATAGAGTTAAATGTCTGGGCTACATAAACTCCTTTGTCAATCCACATACCTAAAGGGGTATGCAGAATTTCCTTTCATCATAGCAACTGTGGTCAACTTTTTCTTAAGAAAATAGAAATAAAACATGTTAGTCAAAATTGTAAATAAGCCAAAGCTGATTTTTATAAGTGACTAGGTATAAACCCGTGCGTTGCACGGGTTTGATTATAGTAGATCTTTCAAATATTTTTACTTTTTAAAAATAATGATTTTGGTAGGTGTAACCACGTATAATTGATTGATATCAGTAATTTAAAACATTGTAATACAACTATGATTAATATTCTTGTAAAAAAAATCTATGATTGATATTTATTTATTTAGAACTGAGGTTATTGTTTAGAAATATGAGAATTCTTACAAATTTTGGATTGCAAATTTGATAAATATTTTAAAGACAATATATTTTTTTATGGATCCTATAATTTTAAAATAATGTTTGAGGAGATATGTCATATTTTTACCCTATTAGTGCAAACATATGTATATTTCAAAGTTAAGTGTAAATTTTTATACTCGCTATAATTTATTGTTTCTTTGAAATTTTAATTTTGTTTTTGAAAGTTTGTAAAAAAAAAATTGTTTTTGAAAGATTTCAAATTTTAATTTATAACAAATTTGAATCATGATTTTTTTTTTTTGAAGAAATAACTTGGATAATGATATTTTTTTTAGTTTTCCTTCCGCTACTAGTAGAAGAGAGCGAGTCGACTTATTACTGGATTATTTATTTAGTTTTTGGCCTGTAATTTATGAAATTATGAAAATGATTTAATTTTTTTATATTGGTGAAAACCATTATTAATTTAAGTAGCTTTTGTCATATATGATTGTTTATATGAGGATTCTGCAATTCCATTTTTTGTGGTAGCATATTTTTATGGTTTATTGATTCCAATTAGGGGAAAGCATGAAGTCATTTATGAAAAAAATTAGGATCAGGGGATGATGTCTCAGTCCAAAGTAGATAAAACATTAGGGTTCAAATAGTATTTGTAAAAATATTTATATTTACTTCATTCAAATGTTTACTCCTTCATTATAGCCTATTTATGAAAAAAAAAATATTATCTTACTTTGTTGTAATTAAGACATCATAAATTGAAAGTTATAAGTTATGAATAATGATTTAAATCCATCACGGCAAGGTCGAGAGGCTTACTTATACTTACTCGTAATGAACAATTCGTCGCCTCAGTATTTGAAGCTTTAGGAGGCTTCACCAAATTAAACTCGTTGATCAATTGGATTGTTGTTAAAACATACATGCACACTTCTAGCTTTGACGTGGTAGGAGCACTCGTCTCTAGCAAGATTTATTATGTGTACATGTAAATTTTCAAAATTCTCTATAGTGGTAATGATTAGCCACTGGCTTAACTTTATACCGACCTTTTCCATATACACATAATAAAGTTAAGCTAATGGCTAATCATTAACACTATAAAGATAATTTTTGTGATTATACCGTCTCTAGCTCTTATAACTTGATACTTTTGGCTTAACTTTATAAGAGCACAATAGTAACTTTTGTGATTTCAACTTTTTTTAAGTCATTTATGTTTACATTGTCAAAAATAGTTCCTTATTTTTAACTTTTAGGTTATCTATTTTATATGTAATCTTCATCTTTATTATTATCTCCAAGGATTTTTTGCTTATAATTGTAGGGTTATGCTAACAAGTACCCTAAGAGCACTTGTTAAGAAGTCAAAAATAGAAATAAATTATAAATTCGATGTATAAAAAGTATATTTTTAAAGGTTTAAGGTATTGAATACATCATTCCCAATATAAACTTTCTCTTTTAAGCTTCTTAACAAGTGCCCTAGGGGTACTTGTTAGCATTTCCCATAATTGTATTATCTAACTGAAATTAAATTGCTTCACCCAAAAAGGTCGGAGCAATTAATAAAAAATTGAAACTGGTAGATTTTATTTAAAAAATGAATGGGACTAATGTGGAAAATAGAGGTGCTACTCATATGCTTCCTTGTATTGAATATCTTTTTGCAACCGAAAATTGTTAAGTTTTAATAAAATATAGGACTATTCATATGTATAGCAGTTATATAAGAGCTGTAAATGGCTTGCATTAATACAATTGTGAGTATTATTGTAAAAATAAGGTGTACAATTGTTCAATACAAAATAAATAAAATATACTACAGACAATTTGAATTAGGTGTCTCATATCCTACAATATTAATGGTAATTGAGAGAAAAATATATAAAAATATAATTGCAATGTTGTGTCTCAAAATAAATTGAAGTTTCATAATCTAGATTTGAAAAGGACCTAAAGATGAACCCCGTATACACCCCTTCATTCACTTAGTTGATCAAGCTAAACTCCAGGGAGGTGAATCGAAACATGGAATTTTTATTCTTCATTCATAGTAGGAAGCACCAATAGTACTTGAATTATCATAGAAAGAAAGAAAAACACATAAGATCAATATTGCAATGTCCAATGGCATTTTATATTTGGTGATGATTGGAGCAATTAAAATCTATTTTTATTCCTTGACTGCTATAATCCTTTTAAACGTCTTACCCATTGTTTCAATTACCACATGCTTACGATTTTTTATTTCACTCTTTAAATGAAGAATTGATTTTTGATGGAAAATAAAGTGAATAGTATATCTTTTTATCAAGGACCCAATTTATGATTAGAATAGAGTCACCAAAGTGTTTAAGACAATCTTGATATATATATATATATTGCGAATTGGTTTACTCGTGAATTAGTGGAAAAAACACATGGTAGTGGTATTGAACAACCAATAATATTTTGTCGCAATGCATCCAAGGATTGATAAATATTTCTATCATTCTCACATGAAAAGACGTTGTGTGTCTATATCTATCTATCTATCTATCTATCTATATATATATATATATATATATATATATATATATATATATATCTGAGAATTGCTAAATATAGCGACAAAATTGGTAAAAAATGCATTGCTCTTTAAATAATACCTTACTCTGCTATTTCTTCTAAACCCATTTACCTTTTCATCTTCAACCCATACCTTCATATTTTTTTGGACAAGCCCGTAAATAAAAATTGATTCAAGATCAATTTTGCACCCTTTTCATCTTGAAAATTGTTTTTCCCACATTAAACAAAGCTGAAACACATCAGTAAATGACATTTTTATCCAGGCGGCAGTTTATAACTGCCGCTGGGATGGTGCCATCAGCAGTTAACTGCCGCCGGCTATCATTGGCAGTTAATTGCCGTTGCGGGCAATTATGCAGAACAGAACCTGCTATTTTTGCAAGCAAGCCATTTTTCGGCCGATTTATTACCTGTAATCCAAAACAACAATTCCAAAGGCATTACAAATCATATATCAATTATAATCATTCATAAAGCAAGAACATTACATAATCTTTCTCAATTGACCAAAATAAAATCAATTCGACATTTCGTTAAAATTACACGAATGTTTGAAATTCACCAAAAACATAAATAGTGTTTGACATTTAACAACACATTACATAATATCACATGAAATCTCTACCGACATTTGTTGCACATACAGTTGGAACGAACACAAAGATATAATACATTATTTTCAACCATATGCCTAAACATAAATCCAACGTCACTATCGTCACGAATAAGCCGAGGCCAATAGACCGTTTTCCACATGTCTTCATCTTTATCTGCCCCCAGGTCATAAATTGGCATCTGAGCAAATACATGACATGTATGATGATTTTCACC